>JAQJVL010000332.1:356052-1040636 GCA_035578905.1 Stictocephala bisonia | reverse complement strand
GCAGTGTTACGTCAGACGTCTGGCGAGCTGTGCTGTGCGAGGTTATGTTATTGTTTACGTGTTAGTTATTGTTGTATATTGAAAATATTATTTTCGTTACTTATAAGAAAGGAAGTCCGCAGGGGCAGCTGAGGTGTGCAGCTGACGGGCTTAGTGACCCCGCGGTACCCTGAACTCATTACCACACACACCTATAGTTACATACCTAAGGACCGCACTGAGTCCTTAGATAATGAACCGAGCATGGGAGCAGAGGGCAGCCTCACTGGCCAGCCCTTGTTTTCCATTGCTCGGGCCAAATCAATGTCGGGGGGGGGCATGTCTCTCTCCGATTCTGAATCCAACTTGGCTGAGGACCGCTCAGAGCCCTCAGACAAGGACCTTGGCACGGGGAAAGAAGGCAGGGGCAGGCCAGTCTGAAGTCCCCGGTGCTCGGGTCATGGGTTCGGCGGAGGGGGGCATGTCGCTCTCTGACCTCGAAAACATCCTTCTCGGAGCCCAGGCTCTGATCAGCTCGATCGGACAGCTGGGGCTCTGAATAGGATGAAGATAGCCAGGAGAAGCACTCCTGGCAATCAGAGGAAAAGGCCTATAGGCCTCAACTGACTGATCACTGGAGGGGGTCCTGTACAGGTCACTCCTCAGTGGTCAATCTAGTAAAAGATGAGGTACTCTCAATGAGGTTTGACCTCATTGGGACTAAGTATCTTTTCACCAGACCCCATACTGTGGATTTTGGGTCGAGGGAGTACTGGGACGCTGTTATTAGCCCGGTTTCTTCTCACGACCCATTTGTATGGTCCACAGACGGGTCAAGAATAGGCAACAGAGCTGGATTTGGTGTCTATACTGGCGACCCTAGGACAAACGCGTGCGTGAGCCTGGGAGCGTATGGCACCGTTTTCCAAGCTGAAGTCGCCATACGTCCAGCGCAAATTATGACAGAGGTTTGCGGGAAACATATCCATATCCTCTCAGATAGTCGGGCGGCCTTGGGGGCCCTTGACTCCTGGAAGGTTTCGTCTGGTCTGGTCTGGGAGTGTGTGGAGTCCCTCAGCATCCTGGGTTCAAGAAATCAGGTCCTGCTGGAATGTATCCCAGGAAATAGGGGAATAGAAGGCAGCGTGCAGGCCGATGCCTTGGCTAGGGAAGGCGCTATTAAGCCCTTCATTGGTCTTGAGCCGGCCTGCGGCGTTTCGGCTGCAGCTGTCAAAATACCAACCAAAACTGGGTCCCAGACATCTGGAAAGATGGCGGCGGCTCCCAGGGCAATGACTCGACAAGCTTCTTGTCAGGAATCCTTCCCAGAAGTCAACAAAGTAACTTCTTGGGTTGAGTAAATTTTACGTAAAGCTGGTGGTGGGACTCATCACCGGTTACGGTAAATTCCGGAGGCATCTAAGAACGGTGGGACTCCTTACGGAGGATCCCATCTGTCGCCTCTGTGGGTTGGACGAAGAGTCTGTAGAACACACTGTCCGGGAGCGTGAGGCTCTTGGTGCCGGCAGAAGAGTACCTTTTGAAGGCTCACCTCTGGGACAGTTGGAAATTACCAATCTAGTGAAGAAGCTCCTTGACTTGGTCAAGGGCAGCCAGCTTTACGACGATTGGGCACCGGGATTGGCACAAAAAGCCATAGGCTTCGTTGCAAGGGTTGGCTGGACCAACTATATATCCCCTTTTAAACTAAAACTAAAACTAAAAACTATAAGAAAGGAAGGAAACGGTCCAGAACCGTTTGTATTGGCTGCAAGGAAGGGTGTCACGCCCAGTGCTTGGCTAAGCATATTTGCTCCAATAATTAGACCACCTTACAAGTAAATGAAAAAATGTAAATAGGCTGTAAATAATTTTTTTTTATCTTTTTATATAGTTCATCTTGTTACAACAACAATATAATGATTTGGTAAGTCAAATATCTACTTATTATTTTATATGGTATAGTTATGTAAAAAATGTCATTTTTCAGGTTCCGTATCAAAATGAAAAAAATTATATAGCATAATTATTTTTTACTGTAGGAAGCTGAAATTTTCTACGCAGGTTGCCAATAATATTCTAAACAAAATAGACATATTTCCCATGAATAAAATATTCTTTTTTTTTTTTTTAATTCAAACATAAATTTTTTATTACATGTATATATTTCTACATGTACATTTATAAATATATATACATTTTCAGTAATAATGATGAAAATTATATTTTTTATTTGTAATCTATCTATTTCTGAACAATTTGGTACATAAAACATATTAATAGCTCAAACACTTATGATTATATGAATTTTTTTCATAAACGTTGCAAAAAGAGTGAAATTCCCCTGGGGTTTTTGGCATGTTCCATGTATAAGTGGACTTAGTAAAAATTTTAACCAATCTAATTTTTGGGTCTGGGGTTCAAAGGGTTAAAAAGAATGATTGCAATAAAAATGACCGCCCAATTTAGAAGGGGCATAATAAACTGCTGGTTAAGATTATCTATAATCATGGTAAATAAGTAATACCTTAGATTGATTAATTTATAGTATTATAATTTAAAATACATACCTAATCTGAACAATAAAGTGTTGCTAGTATTTCTCTTTTCTATTACCGTGACGTTCTTTCTCTTTGAAGACTACTATCATATACTGTTATCATAGCGTCAAGGTGACGTTCTAGATAAGTAAACATTGAAAATTGGAATAAACAACTTCCACCATTAGTTTGATAGACGTGAGAACTATGTTGTGGTGGCAATCCTGGGTGGACCGGCAGCTGGAATTGACAACATAGTGTAATAAAACTCGTTTTAATAATAATATTTTTAGTTCACTATAGTTAACAAATTTCTAACCAGGGTACGGTAAATAAAATCTGTTCAGAATAAAATTAATAATAGTAGAACTATACTAATATCGAGGTCGGTGCGTGGGCCACATAGGCATAGAGGTAGAAAAACTCATGATAAGAGATTAGATTACATACTTAAATTGATAGAAAATGCTCGAATTATACTTGATTTTAAAATGAGCCTTCTGATGTTGAAAACATGTGTTTTGAAATATTGTATACCAATTACTGTTGAACGTTCCTTTACACTGTTTTGGTCAGATTAAAAATGTATTAATTAATAGGCAAATTCTAAGTCCTTGATGAATTTAACTATTTCTCATATAACACGGGCACTTCAATAGAGAGGAAATCAATAGAGGTCGTATCCAATACTACGCAAAATATTATTTCTTCAGTTCTCTGTGAAGATGACTGGGCCGGAACATTATCAGTTCCTCCCGTATTCCCTTCAAATCCTCAAGGATAAACGTAGCATTTCTACAAAATGTATAAGGATGTATAATAATTAATTGTAATATATTTCTAACGACCACTGAGGCGTTCGTCATGGGCACAAAAAAGCATCCCCTGTTCCTTTTTTTTTTTTTTTGTGGGTCAAATCGTTAATTTGAAACACATATATTTTATTTATTGTAGAGAACGAGCAGTGCTATATATTTGGTAGGCGTACACCAGTAGTCGTAAAATTGGATTTAAGAAGCCCATTTACACTTATAGAGATAATATTTTTGTGTAATAAAAGTAATAAATTTGATAATTACATTCAATGAGATTTATAAAATTGGTTCTCCCTTGGTTTGACTTCAGGTGCTGTGTATATCAATCTTACAGATGAGTCAAAAGGAGGTTATGCGAAAATAGTTCAACAAGATCTTGACCTCCCCACAAACAACTCCTCACTATCGAAGATGTTCTACGTCAAAAAAAGCTGATTAAAATCTTGAGAACCCCCCCTACACACTGCTTCTTTAGAAATAGTATATCAATAGTCAATCACTATCACACAACTTCGCCGCTTCTGCTTGTAAGCTATTTTTCTTTTTTTGGTGAGATATTTGTTATTCTTGATGGTGATCTTGATATTAAGAGAGGCTGTGGTTATAAGAATTTCATACCACCGGATGAACTCAAATACCCAAGAACCCTGCTTTGTCATTATCTTCAGACATTTTCTTACCACGCTCTTCAATGTTCCCCCGAAGAGCTCATGCTTGGATTTGTGGTCCCGGTGATGGTTTAAATTTGATCCGTGGGTTGATTTAGCAAATCACAGACCTGACTAACAGGCATTCAATTGGCTATCACCAAGGTACTTGAAAAGCTTGTAACGAGTAAACTAAATCCTTTTTATTTTACAATATTATTGTCCATTGCTGCATGTTTTTAATATGAAATATCCCCTAAGACCAGCATTGTAGTGATTGAAACTGAGATCATTTATGTCTTTATCAGGTGTGAACAGCTTAATGTAGTCCATCTCAATTCCTCAAAATCTTTCGATAAGTACTCAAGGTCAAGCATCTTCTGGCAAAGTTAGGGGCTATTGCATGAACCCTATTTCTACTCTAAGTTATACTTCAGATTTTATTTTATTTAGATATTGATTATTTGTGTGTGTTTCTTTTGCAGTCTAAAAAAGTAGTATTTTACAATATTATAATAATATTAAAATATTATATTATTTGAAATTGTTATTAGTTTGGTTGCTAGCTTTGAAAGCCATGTGAGGGCTGGTCGTCGACCTAGCTAAATCAAATTAACGATTTCGTGTTTTCAGTGGAAGCGTTTAATGAGCAAGGCCTATAAATGAAAAATCAGGTTAAGTGTTAATCAATCAAATTCTTTACTTCTGATTACTCAACGAATCAATAAAAAATGAACAAAATAAGAAAATTATAATATAATAACAGTTCAATTTTTAATATTATTTTAATAAACAGATCAATTAATAATCACAAAGTTTCCAATTGGGTTAACGTTATAATTTAGAAATTTAGTAAAGATTGGGGGAGGGGGAGAGTGACTACGCGACTTCTCACGATGGTACCGAAGCGGGCAGTGCCTACAATGGGCGGAGTTAGACCTCGTATGTTGGGGGGGGCACAAGTAACATGTTAACCATGCATTAAATTTCCTGTATCCTACTTTTTCCGGGGGTCTGGAAGACATTTTTAAAAATTGCAGCTAAAAACATGACATTTAGGTACCTTTTTTGAATGAAAAATACTTAAACTCAGAACATGAAATTTATGTTTATTTTTATCAAACATAAACATAATATTGGTTGTATAGCAATATAACCAGGTATATACATATTTACTTTCTACAATAGAACGGTCTCATATTGTCAAGCAATGTAACCCTTATATTAACACATTAGCACTACAATATTTGCACTCCTTTATTAATAATTAAATAAGAGGCAATTTTCTATTTCATTTTTTTGCATATTTATCCGTTAGTTTATCCAAGTTGAGGCTTCTTACTAAATCAGATTCTGAATAAATGACAGCTAAATTGGAGAAACGTTCTGGGCCCATGGATGACCTAAGCCATTGATTAATTCTTCTCATTTTCGAGAACGATTGTTCACAAGTAGCACTATTAGATGGAAGGGCAAGACAAATCTTAAAAAGCAGTTGGAAATTGGGATAAATATCATCTTGAATTAAAATCAGTTCTTTTAATATTTTAACCAACTCTTTAAGCGGTATTTCTTTCGGGTTAATACCACCTGACTCGAAAACGCACCGTAGGATGCTCATTTTTGATATGAGCATAGTTTGGTTCAATCCGGAGACCGAATGACTTTCTTTTTCCAAGGAACGAGATTTTGTGGTAGTCTCATTGGATTGGGTTGTGATGCAAATATTTTCAGGGAATAAATGTAGTTCGTGAATCCTTGAAAACTCCATTACTTCATTCCACTTTTTCTGCCAGGCATTTTCACTTCTTTTTGACTCGAGCTTCATAATAATTGCTCCTGCTGCTTTCGCACATCTTGCTATGCAAGAGTCCTCCTTCTGAAGCGCTCTGCTGAGGATAGTTATATCAGTTAAACAATCAAATAAAAATATTAAACATACTACAAAGTCTATGGATGTAATTGAAGTCAGTAATCCTTTGGCCTGAGGAGACTTCGAATTCCTTAGATCATTAGCAATCTTTTTGAGGACGGCACGAATTGCATCAAAATTTCTGTTAACAGATTGGACAGCAGTAGCCCTACACGACCACCTAGCGTCACTTAATTTGTGGATCTCATGTGGGCCTGGGACTTTGATCTGTAGCTACTCTTGCAGTATTTTGTATTCCGCATGCATATCAGGGTTAGAAAAAAAACTCATATAGTAACTGCATTACATTAAAGAAGAAACAACTGTAGTTATTGCTTTCACAAGAGTTTACAAGAACCAAATTAACCTTAAGTGCTAAACAGTGCACATACATGGCGAGAGAATGGGTATCCCTGATGATTTTCTGTAGCCCATTCTTTACTCCGGACATTACACTCGCACCATCATGTGATTGACCTATTAAAGTAGCAGTTCAACCTACTTCCATAGACCTACTTCCTTAAGGTAGTTCAAAATAATGTTTGCTAGGGACTCAGCACTACGATCTAGAGAAACATCCTTCATTGTTAGCAATCTTTCTTTAATTTCTGATTCAAACAAATATCTTATACAAATACACAATTGTTGAACTCTGTATGACTTTGCTTCGTCGACCATTAAGGCATAAAATCCAGATTCGCTTACCTCATTCACTGTTGTACTCAAAACCTCTACAGTAAGAATTTCGAAAATTTCGTTTTGAAAGTCGTGACTTGTTAAATTGAAATATCGTTCATATTTTCCTTTGAATTTAGCATCATATTTTGAGTATAATTCACATAACTCTAAATAATTTCCCTTGTTGCCTGACATTTCTTTTTCATCGTGTCCACGAAAAGGCATTCCTTGTTTGGCCAAAAATAACAAAAGGTCCAAAATTTGTTTTAAATATTCACGATTTTCAGAAATAAGCTCTTTATTAGATGGTGATATTTCCGAAGCAATTGCATCCTTTGGCTTTCTATAGTTATGCCACTTCACCATGGAAAATAAGTGACCTTCACTGGACGCATGCTTTTCTAATTTCCCCCCTATCTTCTTCCAGTTACTTATGCCTTTTTCAGTTACAGATACTTCTTTATTGTTAGAAGAAAATATCCTGCAAGCGTAACAGAATATAGCATCTTTCTTTATACTGTATTCTAGCCATTCAAATTTCTTAAAATAAAATAGTGTAAATGCTTGTTTTGAATTTTTAATGTCTGAAAGTGGATATGTATTCAAAATTGGGTGCGATGGACCCGTCTCTATATTACCAAGGTCCAATTTTTTTGAGTAGGCTCCTTCATCATAAGAAGAAGTAATTGAATCAGTTTGTTTACTTACGTCATGGCAAGACTTTGAACAACCTGGGGAAGCTTTTATTAAACACTCAGATTCCGCTTCTTCATCGGTCTTAGACACGGTCACTGGTTCTTTTATTAAAAAAAAAAAAAAAAATTGGGTGTGCGTCGGACCACACGGTGGAAGTTATACTTCTTTGGCCATTCTCATACACCCACTCACGCACACAAACAGACAGGATATATAAATGAAATATAAGACATTTTTCAATATTATTCAATATATTTATCTTCAATATATTATACGTGACTTCATTATTATATTATACACCTATATTATCATTATCAGTAATTTCTTCGATTAACAATCGATTAATCGATAGTTCTTAAAAATGTGTTCTTACTTTTCAGCGTGACGCGGTTTCTCGACCAACATCCCATCCCAAAGTGTCTAACGGGCGCAAAGAAGTATAACTTCAAAAGTTCTAATGTCTGTTGTTTTTTTACTCATTTTGTTTAAACTGTAGATTCCATAGATAAACAAAACAGAAAAATGATAATACTGTAATTAATTAATATAGAAACACCACTCATCTCATCTTAAATAACACAAACAAAAACGCTATTTTAATACATGAAGCACGAAAGCGGGAACAGAGCATGAACACTAGCTGACAACTGCTGACTGACTGGGCTGGGCAGACTGGTGCTCACGTGTCTCCTGTTGTGACTTGCCGAATAATTGAAACACCGCCGCCAACCGCGCTAAACACAACTCGATTCAGTCAGCCGTGCCAATTTGTAGATGGTAGGTAGTCGAATTTAACCCGAAATTGTTTTGTATAAGTAGGATGCTAATACTCGCACTGATCTTCATTTTGGATTAATTGCATTCTAATTTATTATTATTACTATGCTTATTATTATTACTACATGCATTTAAGTTCATCGTTCATTTAATAACTTTTATATAAAATTATATTCCTTATAAAAAAAATTAAAATTCATAGGAAGGTTGGGCGGGCATTGCCCCCCCCCCCCATAACTCCACCTATGGTGCCTACCGACATGGCCGAAATTTGCTGCTGGAGCGGTCTCTCCATCAGCCAACGCCCTGCAGACTAGCACTGTCAAACGATTACATTATGCGTAACTAACTTAAAAAGTGACAAAGTTCGATGTGAAACATGGCTTTTAGTGTGAGGCGGTAGGCGATAGTTGCCCAACCGGATCAACATATTCTGCCACAACAAGCACAGATTTATTACAAAAAGTTTCTTTTTACTTTTATAACACATTTCAGCTTATTTTCTAGTTTTATTTATTTATCAGGTTTTGGTTCAAATTAATATAAGAGTTAGATGATTTTGATTGAAAATGTGTGGAATAAATTAAAATAATATTTCCTGTTCTTATCCATGAGAGTTCATTTATTAAAAGTAAAAAATTATACACATTCTAACATCAGTTCATTGATAAAGGCAACAATGGTCACTATTTTTGACAGCAAAACATATACAGTATTAACTTTTGTATTGTCAAAGCCATACGATTTATTTATTTATTCGTAAGACACCGATCATGAAGATAAGGGCGAATATGGATTTCGAATGTGTGTAATGAGCGAATGTAGTCATTATTATAAACTAAGGCTGACTATTCCTTAGAAAGTATCATTAATTAATAGCCCAATGGCAAATGATCAGCGGTGCTTGTCAGCTGTTCCCTTTCAAAATTTGTTATAACTATGATTGGCATTGTAGCATAGGCATTCTATTATACTAGTTATACTAGAATAGAAGGTCCATGCCATTAGCTTATGAAGCTGGTATTCAACTACTCTAACGACCTCTATATATATATATATATATATATATATATATATATATATATATATATATATATATATATATAGGATGTAATAAAATTAAAAACTGAGTACCCTTAACATTTTTATTAAAATTGATTCACACTACATGTTTCAACTTTATGGTCATTTTCAACTTTAGTTTCAGATTTTAGTAATTTTATTTCTGACGTTGGTAAAGTAATTTTTAATTCTACCTCTTTGGTTCATGCATGTGGTTGGTTGGTGCAAGTGGTGCCCTATCATAACAAGTGGAAAATGACGAGGTGGGATAGTTGATTGAAGGTTAGTGTAAAATTTAGGATAAGAAGTAATTAATTGCTTTTATTCTGCGTTATTATAGTAGACTTTTGCGTAGGTTATTTTACTTGTATATATTTATTTGTTTGTAAGCATCATTTTGAGGCTATATATTGAAAGTATGACGGTTATAAATAGATTCATTGATCTAAAGCTTGTTTTTGTTTGGTTAAAAGATAGTGAGTTTTAAATTTGTAGTTTATAACAAGTAAAGGAATAAACAACAATAACTGTTAGTGTGGAATAAGAGTTGCACATTTATAGTTAGGTTTGAACTTGGTAGAACAATCACAACTGTTTAAGGTTATGACTTAAAAGAAATTTTTGGTCTATTTATCAACAATGGTGTAGGGATGTTCACTGTTTTACTTTTTAGAATGGCACTTAATATAGACATGGACGTTGAAGCATTAAATAATTCAAATCAATCAAAATCATCAATGAGTTATATTACTAAGACAAATCCTACTGGAGTAATAAAGCTTGAACCAAACATGACAGTGGTTAAAGAAGATACACATGAAAACTGCGAGAAAATTGATAAAGCATTACTGTTAAGTAGCATGGATGCTGCTTTAGGTACTTCAGATATAAAAACAGAAGTGTGGAGTGAACTTAGTGAAAATCCAAATGGCATGGCAATTCTCAATTCTGATGTAGACTCCAAAATGACAGCTAGTCAAATTGATTGTGCACTTGAGCAAAATAGTTATTGTAATCGAAGTTCAGTAATAATAAGTGAGCCTGGTAAGAACATTATAGGAGAGGATTGTAATCCAAGTGCAGTAATAAAAAGTGAGCCTGGTAAGAACAATATAGGAGAGGCAGATCAAAACACAACAGTATCATCAAATGGTAATAAATTTCCTCAGGGCCATGAAATAACAAATATAAAGAAAATATGGAACGAGCTTTGGAATGAGCCCATTGATGTCCCAGCTGGATTATCTAAAAGACAAAAGAAAAAATACATAAGAAAAGTGCTTTGGGAGACAACATGGAAACCTCTCCGAAGAGCTAAAGAAAAAGAAAAACTTAAACAAAAGAAATTACTAGCTCGTGTCAACAATGAAACATTAGGACCTTCAAGAAAGATGCTTAAACTCTCAACAATGGCTGCTAGTAATTGTAAATTGAGAATTGTTCTTGATTTCTCATTTGATGACTTGATGTCAGAAAAAGATCTAGGAAAGTGTTTGAAACAATTAAATCATTGTTACTGTCTTAATAGGAGAGCAGCAAACCCTCTGCAATTGTATGTGACTAACTTTTGTGGTGCCGCTAGAGATCATTTAGGACGTGGTGTTGCCTACAAGAATTGGGATATAAATTTCCATGAAGACAGATATTTGAATATATTTAAAAAAGAAGAGTTGGTGTATTTAACAAGTGATTCTGATAATACACTAACACACCTGGATCATTCAAAAGTTTATATTATAGGAGCACTGGTTGACCATAACAGATACAAAGGA
This sequence comes from Stictocephala bisonia, assembly GCA_035578905.1. Lineage (NCBI taxonomy): Eukaryota > Metazoa > Arthropoda > Insecta > Hemiptera > Membracidae > Stictocephala > Stictocephala bisonia. Next base: position 1,029,758 of record JAQJVL010000332.1, on the reverse strand, counting down.
AAAACACTGGAAATAGCAAAACATCAAGGAATAAATCATGCTAAGTTACCCATTTCAGAGTTTCTACAAATGAACTCTCGCAGTGTTCTTACTATAGATCATGTTTTTGAGATATTAGTTCATACATCAGGAGGTGTTTCTTGGAAAGAATCTTTTTTGAAAGTACTTCCGCCCCGAAAAAAAGCAGTAGAAAAAAACAAGTCGATAAAACTATGAGGTTAGGGAAGAAAGATTACAACAAACTTTGAAGAAGATGCCAGTATATGTAAGAAAATATGCTTCACTGTTTTGTCTTAATAATATTATATACATTATTAAATGAAATTATTTAAAATTCAGTTGCTTTATTCAGTATTAACATGTAAAGTTCAAGATTCAAGATATTTATTTGTCAAAAATAGTACAAGACTATACAGACTTTGTCATACATTAGATACATAATAGACAGAAAAGAAATGACAAGAAATAATATAATAATAATAATGAACATGTGATAATATTAAAAACAAAATGATTTTCTATATGAAAAATAGGCTAAATTAATAGCAATAATGAACTATAAGTATACATTAAGTATTATCAATTTCTAATAGGCCTACATAATAAGTCATTATTATTTTCACAACTTAAAATGCTATGAGTTAGGAACAAACATTAGTTCTGGTAATTTTGAGTTATTAAAATTAGTTTCTTACTTTAATGTGTTGTTCTGCATACAATTAGAAACACATAATATAGGTGTCATATTTAAACTTATTTAAGGATTAACTAATCTAATAATTCTGAATTAAAAAATTAGGTTAAAAGTGCAGTGTTGGATGCTAGAGGGACAACTTTGTCCTGGAGAGTTGTAGGCATTTATTTTAATGAGAATCTCAAAACAGTAAAATTATAAATCATTAGATGTTGGGGTTCACTTGTTAGTAATATGTAATATCTTTTGTAATTAATAAGCAAATAAATGTTGTTTGTCTATGTTGACTATGGCTGTTAAGAATGCGTTACTGTAATCTTCAGAGATATGGTACTCTTAAGATAAATATTGCCTATTTGCGAGTCAGCATCAACTACCAGCCTACTTGTATTTCTGTAGTTGTTTATTTAATTATGTTTCTATTAATGTTTTAAAGGCCTAATTTTAATTTGAAAAGTCATCATGAAATACTTGCTTGGTAAACTCCAAATAGTACAGTAAAATGCAAATTTGTAGACTAGGCAAAAAAGACGAAAAGATAATTAAAATTTCTTTAAAAATTACATTTAAAAATATAATTAGTCAAGTCTGTTGGAAAGAAACAAGTTGTTCCCAAATAGGATTTAGATGCTGTTACCATTACTGATTACACGATCTTATGATGCATATTTCTTTATAATATCTTCAAAACATTTTTAGATTTTAAGAGGGCCGTTTCGACTTATGAAAAAAACTGCAAAAACACAAGTAAGCCTATGTATGGAATAAAAATAGTAATAAACACACTGCAACTCTTGGAGTGTCATTTGATAGGTAAAGAACTGTTCTAGATAGCGGACTGTCAAATGATCTTTGTAATTTTGTATAGTGAACCTTTAAATTTAATTCTTGATGATTTGAAATTAAAAACAGACAAAATCATCTTGAGGATATAATCGCACAGTAATCATTATAACTTGTAATAATAATTGATATGAACTGCATAGGCTACTTGAAGTAGAAAAGCATATTTTAGCATGCTGACGATAAGAAGGTATTTCTACCAGTGGATAATTGACCTTGCAGGGTTTGGCAAATGGCCACCTTAAGGAACACTAATTATTTAACAGGACAGGTAGTATAATATTTACATGCCTCATGCTGTGGAATAAAGGTTCACCTTGCTATTTGGAAGTAGCTGTTGTTACTAGGAGATGATTCAAGCTTGGCATTCTTGAATTTTCTGATCTCACTATCATATGACCATTTATTATCACAATTGTTCATCAGTATTATGGACACTAGCCTATTGAATACTCTGGTTGAGTAGTGGTAGGATTGAGTATGGTAATGATGTGCCCTTTGCTTTATAGAGAGCTGAGACTGATTTGTCAACACAACCAACAAGTAAGGTGTTGTTTTGTACTAATATATAGTCTGTAGGCTATATAGTAACTTGGTATTTGATTTGGGTTTGAGCCACCCCTCCACTGCAACAACCTTTTGCACCTTCCTAATGATGCACCACCTTCAGGTACCACTGAAAGTATTAGTAATTTTTTATCTGATAAATATTCTTATTCTTACTCATGAGCGTGAGACGCCAACACAACGTTGTGCGTATTTTAAGGCGAATATGAATGGATAATATGAGTGTGGATAATAATTCCATGTCATAAAATTCCATGAATTAACGGAAAAGATCCCCTCGTTTTCCTTTACCATATTTAAAAATTCATAAACAATGTAAAAAAATGGCATCAAACATGATGTTGGTTTGAAAACATCACATATCTAAGTTAGCAGCATACTAATACACAACGTGTTTGTCTCATTAAATTATCTACGAAATACAGTAAACAATAATATTCAGTTTATTATTGTAGTTTAACAACAGTAACGCCAATAAAAATTAGAACAACACCTTATCTGACTCATAGTTGTCAATGTTTTGTTCTGGGAAACAAGTAATTTTGAGAAAATTGTAAAGCACAATATATTACATAATAAACAAAGTATAAATATACTCAGAAAACCTAATTATCTGATACATCAATACTTCAAGGAAGGTATCTGATTATGTACCTTTGAACATAAATTTAATGTAAACTTAACATTCATTCAAATTTAAAGAGATCATTGGGGCTAACCTGAAGATAGCAGAAGAACTAAAGTCATAGGACAAGCAAACCGGATTCAGGGACCTGTATGAGCAGAAAGTCTTCTTGTTTCTATTGTCAGATAAAAGATGAAAGGTAATGCTGCTAGTGCAGAGGCTAGCTGAGTCTGTGATGCAGAATAGGTAAACTGGTTATTGTTTTAAAAACAAATAATAAGCAGCTAACAAATAAGATCAATTTTCCAGAACTTTTAAGTCACATATTAATTTCATTTATTCCATTAACATACAACCTTTCTCACAATATCTTTCTTGATCAAGTTCAGCAACAAAGCACAAAATCGGGGAATACCAAGCCAGTTTTAAATAATAAATTATAGTAAATTCTTTATTTTTCTCTCAATTTTGTACATACAACAAAAATGTCAGTTAATCAACTAAAGAATATTTATACACACAGTTCAGTTTCATCCAGACTGACTAACTTAAATTAATATCATAGAGAAAAATAATAGGGCCCTGTGACTGAGAGCCTGTTAAGGGCTCCTTCATTAACACAATTAAAAGTTATACTTTGTTATTGAGCTCGAGAGCAAACTTATGCTTATTTACAAAATCTAAATATAATTTGCATTTGAATAATTTAAAGGTATGTCTACTGCCTGTTTCATTGATATAAACTAAATTAAAACTATTAAACTTAGAGTTTGCAAAAATAACGTAATGAAATTGAAAACTGAATTTTGTTAGATGTACAAGATAAATTTTAAATTATCAAAAAAGAGAAATGTGTTTTTCAAACATGTAAAATAGATTGTTACTTAATATATAAAGCAATGTTAATGAATTATGAAGTACTGTGACAAAATTAATTATTCTACATTCATTGATAAATACAAGCTGATAATATTTCAAATTTCTACATAAAAAATATCTAAGAGGAAAACATTACATACATAAATCTAAATAAATATATTATATATATATATATATATATATATATATATATATATATATATATATATATATATATCACTATTTCCTTGAGTCAATAGCCTAAGAAATCAAACAGACTGTCCAGAACAAGTTAAAAACGTAAAACTAAACCTTAGACACATCAACAAATCATAATAGAAACATTGTTGTGCATTTGCTGACTTTGAAGTTTAGTATTCCTTTAACTGTGAAGTTCTCTCACAAATTTTAAAATAACAGGGTTTAGACCTCAGTACTCAATATGAAATTGACAAGAGAAACGCAGGCCAATAAATACATTTATTATAATTACATAGTCTTCCATTCCAATCTGTGGGATTTGTGGATTGTTTGTTACTGTGTTACTGACAAGACTTTCAACATCTGGATTGAAGTTTTAGACATAAGTATTTTCACAGTTTTTTGTATATATATATGTAAAAAAAAAAAAAAAAAAAAAAAAAGAAATAGAATGAAACAAACTAGAGAAAAGATATTTAAATAAATATGTAGTTGTAAAACCCATCAGATTTTTTGAGGCTAGTATATTCCCATTTCACCAAAGGCTTTTATATTCCCATTTGCCTTTATGCAAAATGAAATTAGTGAGAGGTTTGAATTCAGATTCCAGTCCAGAATCACAGGATAAAGAGAGTCTTCTTTAGCAGTCAAGAGCTCAACATACTAAAAACAAATCTTCATAAAATAGATTTTCTATTCAGAGTAATTTATCTTGGATTTTTGAAAAGTACCTCCCAAAAAACAAGGACAATTTTAAGTACATAACTAAAATCTACAACAGTCATATTTAATTGTCAATTGTGATCCACAGTATTTTAAAACATAAAACTCAATTTACAAATGTGAATAGTTTATAATTACTAAACTCCTTATTTCAAATTAATTACAATTAAATACCTAATATTAAATACAAGTATTTTCAATTTAGGCTTAATATAAAAATCATAATCTTATTTGTAGCTTATGGTTTCTTGTCAGCTACCATTTATTAATTTAATAAAACAGACATAATATATATTTTGAACAAGATCTAAAAGTCATGTAATTTGTTAATCCTCTTGCTAGCAAATTAGTAATTTACGACTCATTTTCGACCCGTGTGTTTTGGCAGTGTTGTATTTCATTTTACATTGCATGTTTATTACGTAATTTTTCGAACACTCAACTAATAAAATCGACTCAACATCATTCTGTTTTATTCGTTAAATTACGCTCTTTTTTTTTCTCGTACATTCACTTAATATAGTTTTAGTCTTAATTTATTGGCCTTTGCAAACCAAAGGTCACTTGTGGATATCACTAGTTTAGCTCGTGCCAGTCACTCAAGTCGGCTATAAATTTCCATTTTTACAAATAATTAACAGAAATAAGTTCTTTTCATTTAGCATTTTCTTTTTCAAGACAAACTTTTGCACATTTTGTATATCTTGGATTTGGATATTGATCAATTTTAGTGTTTACTACATGGTCACTAGGTAGAAAATTGTTTTTAGGATAATAAAAATTATAACTTCAAACTACAAAAAAACTTTTCTAAATAATTTGAACTTTTTTTAGCTTTTATGTGGTAGAACATAAATTGTTCAATGCCAATGTACGTGTATGGATGAGCGGGGGGGCCAATGCCAATGTACGTGTATGGGTGGGCAGGTGGGTCAATGCCAATGTACATGTATGGATGGGCGAGTGGGTCAATGCCAATGTACATGTATTTTAATGATATATGATGAAATGAAATGAAAATTTGATTTATTTCCCATAAATAAATACATATAATGTTATTGATACTTATTTGAAAAATAAAATATGGGAAACATAAGTAGAAATATAAAATAAATGAAACTTAATACAACATATTTTTCTAGTTAACATATTAGCCATTGTGAAAAGGCCTGCATGGGCGGAAGCCTGTGCGCAGACCCAAGTTGCTAAAAAGCTGTACGATGGCATTTTAGTATGTAACTTGGTATATTTACATTGTTTTTTTTGTTTTTGTTTTAAAAGAAAATAATAAAAAATAAAATATTGTTAATACTATTTAAACAGTTTTATTCGCAATTCATGAAAGGCGAGGGAAAGAATATAAGGTTTCAAAGTTTGTTTGAAATAGAAAAAGTATTAAAAATATATGTCATACATTAATTTAAATAAAAGTAACATGATTAACAACATGCAAAAAAAGAAAAACAGAAGAGCAGAAGAATACTATGCATCTAAGTGAGCATGGGTAGCGAGAGGGGAGTGGAAGTGGCGTTCACAGTTCACATGGGTTCAGGTCTGTCTCCTGTAATTGGATCTGATTATTGTTTCGGCCTTCTCAATTCTTAGCTGTGATAAGAAATTGCTGACTCTTTTTTAAAAAATTGTAAGAGATCGACAACTAAATATATTTAATTCACCGAAGTGGTGACAAATATTACCATACAAAATATGCGCAACATAAAAGGAATTAATAAGGTCAATTGATTTAACTAGACGTAACAGTTTATGCCAATATTTTCTGAAAATCTCGTGTTATATGAGTTGAGTGTGTAACAGGTGAAAACAGAGAATCTAAACACTTAAAAATGTGCAACAAAAGAAACTTTATGTACAGCTGACGGATTGTGAAGATGCCACTTTCATGAAAAAGATCAATAGTTGAATACCTTTGTTGTATTTTAAGACCAATTTTAAGTATGGATTTTTGTAAAATATATAACTGCTGAAGAGTTGATTGCAATTCTTCAGCCATTATATATTTTACAAAAAACCATTCTTAAAATTGGTCTAAAAAACATCGAAGGTATTCAACTATTGATCTTTTTCATGAAAGTGGCATCTTCACAATCCGTCAGATACTCTGATCAAATCCTGATTTTATATTAATTTTCAAAAAAACGTTTGCACAAACTGTAAAAATGGCCAGCCAGTCATAGGAAATTTGATTGCCAGTGCGAGGGTTAATAGAAATAATAATATTAACCTTGATATAAGTGTACTAATGAGTTAGTAATTACCTGAACTTGAAACAAATGCTTCAAGACCTTCCATCATTGCAGTTGCAATATCTTCACTAAATTGAATTTCCTTCAAAGTATCTAGGGCAATAAGTACATTGCTTTAATATGCAATCCTTGCTAACCAGTTTTTGTCACTTAATATTTTCAAAAAGGCGGCTACTCATTTTGACTTTTAGCCTGAAAAAAAATTTATTTTAATTCGACATGATGTTTGAACAATCTTTATAGTATTATTCCTCTTAATTGCCAACATAATTCACAACGAAGGAGAAGTTATTTGTGCTCATTTCCTACTCTGTCACATAAAATAGTAAACAACCTGGAATCCTTTGGTCTTGATTTAATTTTTAATTTTCAATGCATTTTTTAAGGTTATTTCCAATGTAAATAGATTCATTTAATAATTTAATTCTAAGGCCCCTCGGTGAAAGCAGCATTGGGGGACAATTCCTGTAAATAGACCATCAATCCAACACATTTCAACCATTTAAAATATTATTCTTTAATCGTCATCGTGGATGGAAGACAGATAAAGATATTCTCGTAAGGATTTATAAGAAAGTAATTCTTTTTCAACTCTCCCATTAAATTTGAACTTAACAAAAGCTAATAGGTTAGCCTGCCCAGCTCATTTGTACTTTCATCCAGCGATAAGGAAGCTCTCTTTGCTTTAAACTTGCACCATAACCTTGTAATATTTATGTGACGAATAAATGAGTGATAGATTGATAAAATGCTATCATTTACAGTTTCTGATATTGTTGATTTTTCCCTTGGATGTTATATTTGACAATGGGACATAGCCAATTTCTTTTGTTTGCGATCACTAACTGTCTGCATATTATTCAGTGAATTCAGTTTTAAAATGCCAATACACCTTGTGCATATCTTAAGGCAATTATGAATGATTAATTGTAATGTAGGGTGAGTGTGGATAACATATGGAGTCTGGTTACTAACTGAGTTCAACTTATCTCAGAAAGGCTCATTTATTAATAGCTCAATAGCTTGGGCAACCTGCAGCTTTATGCAGCATCTAATCCACTTAGTATTGGTCTGATGTTAACCTAATTGACAAGCCTGATACTCTGTTCTCCTCCCTATACAATATCTGGAACATGACTACTACCCTATATGGACACCCCAGACTTCTCTGTTCACATCGATGGCAACCATTGATCAGACGCCATGTTGGTATTAAGAGGACAGAGCTTATATCCACAGCATTTTGTCCCGAAGTAGCTGGGTTACAGCAGTGTGTTACTATGCCAACTGTGCTCACTTTTAAGGAAATTCCTTGTTGATAGTTAAGCTAAAGAACATATTTATTTAGTATTACTCATTGAACAGAATTATTATATGATGATTTAGATTACATACACTAACATTTAAGACAAAACGTGCTTTAAAAAGCACCCATCCCATGATCTAACAGTGGGTCGTTACTCTTAGTTTGGGAACTGTTGTAAAAAAAGAACATATTCAGGCATAAGATAATTGACTGTGGCCTGAAGTTGGTCAGACTGAAATAGGAAAAAGAACTTTAACAACCTGGTCTAGTGAAAAAAGGAAGCTCATCCCAAAACAATGCAATGAGTTTGGACACAAAGAACGGACATCTCTCTAAATAGTGTTGTCTGGTTTGGTACATGTGGTATATTAATAAAACGTCCAAGAATTAAAATGCTTCCAGAATCACAATTTTACATTAGGAAATTCCTGATAAAAGATGCTCTGATATATTGATCCATTAGCTTCAATAAAACATTCCACTTCAGGGATTTTGTTCATGAATGGTTTTAACTATAAACATAATATTTCTTGGAAGAATTATTGTTTCAAAGGGTTACAGGTGAAAATAAACTTGACATTTCAATTTATTGCTGTGATATTGTGAGTATAACATTAAAAAAGCACAGTGGTTTTCTAAACAATTGCTTATTTTATTGGTTAGAAAATTATGTTAAATTTTTTAAAATTTCTATGAAGAAAGCCTATACTATATCGATTTATATACAGTTTGATATAAATCGATTTATATTTAAAAAGTAAAATTACTCCAATGACATCCAAACTAAGCGCAAACACACTTTCAACACACAGCAGAATGGTATCTGACAAGCAAGGAAAGATATTAAAATGTATCAATACATTGTCTTGATACATAGTGGCAAAGACATGTATTGTAAGCTAAACAATAGCTAAGAGGACAGACGGAAACATACACAAAATGTGATAGGAAAATTTGTTAGAGCAAAAATGAGAATGTCTTCACAATTTTTTTTATAAACCTTTTTGATTCAATTTTTTTATTTGATCCATTTTTAGTTAACAACCCAATCACAGGGGCATATACTTGTGATTTGAAATTATATGTTCTAAAAGAGATGGATCAAATTTAATTACAAAACTGTTTTCCACATAATGTTCTCTGTCGTAAAAACTTGACTCGACAGTCGACATGGGCCTAAAGGCCTGTGTGTGAACTTTATTCAACGAGCCCCCTTAGCTCAGTTGGGGATTTGAACCTTGGAACTTGCCCTTCACAGCCAGAAGCCGTAGCCGCTGAGCCATCACGCCAGCAAGGCTTCTATATATGACTTTATATATTCACTTCCTTGGATACTACTATAAGTTAGCAGCCTGGAAATTAAACACAATTGTCAAGTGCCTTACGGATGTCCATAAAAGGCTTGTCACTACCTCTTTTTTATTGATTGTTAAAAATTACACATGTGGATTTTGTAATAGTTCTTATTTTACAGAAATTCAATTTGTCTAGTCGGTTGAAATGTAGTTTAATGTAACAAAATATCTTTTTTCTTTCAGCCACAAAAAAGAAATCTTAAGTTAGAGTTTAACAATTATTAACACCTGCTACTTCATTTTAAAAAAAGCCAGCTAATCTTCGCTGAAAATTATTGACTATGTGATCTATAGTTTAAGTTTCAGTTTCTTAAAGACTTTGCCATTTCCCACTTATATTTCCAGAAGTGTCATCATCCTATATTGTGAAAGCAAGTTTCATCATTTTGTCTAATAAACTTATTAGATGTTCAACAATTTAAAATATTTAAAAAAAGGCTAGTAATAAATTGAATCCTATTGATTACTCTTCCTCCTTTTTATGAAAACTTAAACTTTTGTATCAGTCATACCTTAGAAATCTCTTTATGAGAGATATAAATTGACAACATACTACAAGATCGTCAGGACACTACATTTCCTTAATACGAGTACTTTACAAAGCTCCGGATATCAACTGTGTCAAAGGACTATTTGTCAACAGTATGTATACAGGATCCAAATGTTTCCCCCATCAATAATGAGGCATCCTCAATGATCAGAGATCCTCAAACTTAGTCTGGTCTTTGACTGCGAGTATGCCTCATCATAGAGTGGGAGAAATATTTTGAAGGAATGTACAATAGTAAATAGTCTTTTAATACGGTTGGGATGACACTGGAAGCTTTAGAGAATATTAATGAGACCAGTTGTTTAATCTGCAGTGGCTGTCGGCCATGTTGGTTTTTAATTCCAAAAGAACAAAGTTATTTTCGAACCGGACATATGATCAGGCGTATCCATACTAAACAGTTATTTTTAAACAGATGTTTCCAAGTAAAGAATGTAATTGCATGTTGGAATTGCTTTGCGAATTCTTAAATTAGTTTTATAGAAAAAATATTTAGTTTGAAGTTTTTATTTTCATCTCTTTTTCAAAACTAGGCGTATGTTTTCAAAATATCAAAAGCAAATCCAATGAGCAATATAATTGCCTAACGTGTAAAATGACACATCATACACAACTTTTGGTCAATAAATAACAAAAAATATGGATTTGCAAATAACATTGTTCTTATAGAATTAAAACCAACATGGCCGACAGCCTCTGCAGACTCTTAAGAATAATATTATACTTCCCTCTGTCAAATAAAATGATTTAGAGAATGAAGGAGCAAGGAAACACTCACATACTTTTGTAAAACATTCTAAAACTTTGTTGAATCATTCGTTCAATACTTGTTAAAACAAGTAAATGAATTACCAGAAGAAATGATTTGTGAAGTATCAGTCATAATCTGATTATTTTTATCAGATAATAAAACTATCTGATTATATCTGATTATAGTTTTATTATAATCAGATAGTCTTACAATTTATAGACCTTATAGAAAAAATATAGAATCATTTACAAAATTTCTGACTATCATGAATAAACAATATTTTTAGATTTAAATGTTTTATAACAATTGGACGTGACTTTAATGTAAATTTTAACGAACAATCGTATGAAAAGGATCAACTTTGCAATTTATTCCAAAGTTTTGGTTTGAGACAAACAGTATTCGACAATAGGAAAAACCAGACATTGTTAATTTTGGATCATGTATCGACGATGTTTTTACAAATATAGATGTTTCTTTCCAACAAAGCCAAGTAATTTACACTCCAGAATCAGACCATAATGTCATATTATTTTCAAATCTAATAAACTTAAAAAATGAATATTCATAAAAAAAATACATCCTCTATAAAACTTAAGAAAAGAACCACGTCAACATTAACTGGTTTATACATTCTTGACTATACTACGTCAAATTAACTGGTTACCAATATACACTGAAAATTGCATTCATAAACAATGTGTTGAATTACTGAAAACATGTTTATGGGCTGTTGACTGTTCTATCCCATTGGAAAGAATATCATACAATAAACGCAAAAGAACAAACGACAAATGGTATAATTCTGAATTGAAAAAAAAAAAAATGAAAAATAAATGTAAAATTATGTATAATCTATATAAGAATAATAATAATTTATTGGTTAAATATTCTTACAATATAGCTATTAAAAACTATAAGAAGACTATTAACAAAGCGAGAATTAACTATAAATCCAATTCAATAAAATTAAGTGATAACAAATGTAAAATGATGTGGAAAATTGTACAAAAATTATCGGAAATAGATACAGATATAATTATGATAACATTCAAAATGAACATTTTACAAAAAGCATTGAGAAATTAATAAACAATATCCCTGATGATATCAATAATAATCATAATACATATATCCAAAATTGTTAAAAACCCAAGTCATTTTACATTTGAACATTTTAAAGTCGAAGAAGTATTTGAATATCTAAAAAAATTTAAATCAAGTTCTTGTTTGGATATGTTTGGGATAAATACAATGATAATTAAATCAGCTTCAATTGAATTATGTGAAGTACTAACATGTCTTTTTAATAATTGTATTGATCAGAATATTTGTCCGAATTCATTTAAATTAATTAAAGTAATACCAATTATAGACAGATTTCACTTGTACTAGGTCTTTCAAAAGTATTTGAAGTATTAATATGTAGACAAATGACAGATTATTTTGAAAATCAACAACTTTTTCTAAAAGACAGTTTTGATTTAGAAAAGATTACCCTACAACTGACGAAGTTTCTACTCTTGTAAAAGAAACAATCTTTTGATATGACTAAGGCTTTTGTCTTAGTTTTATTTAATATTTTACTATCAATTAAATTATTACAGATTTGATAGATGATCTATGAAATTAATGGAGTCTTTTTTAACCAATAGAACACAACAAGTGGAACTAAATAATAATTACTCTCTTCCCAAAGAAGTTAAATTTGGAATTCACAAGGATCTAGGTCCTTTAATTTTTAATATATATATATATATATATTGTTGAAAATTTGATATCTGAAAATATTAAATGCTTTTTGTTTGCTGATGATTTGAGATTGAATATCAGTGGATACATTTGTGAAGATGTAATAAGACACTTTCTTAAATAACAAATAAAGTAAAACAGTGGTGCATGGCTAACAAACTCTGCCTCAAAATAAACAAAATTCAAGATTAGACAACAAAAAACAAGAATTAGAGTGGAGTTTTTTTTGTCATAACTCAAAAACTAGTCAAGCTAGAGACATGCGGTTTTTACTAAAACATTTTAAATTTAATGTGTTAAATTTAAAATATTGACTCACCCACCTACCCATACACGTACAGTGGTATCGACTCACCCACCCACCCATACACTTACAGTGGTATTGACCCACCCGCCCACACATACACTTACAGTGGTATTGACACACCCGCCCACCCATACACGAACAGTGGTATTGATAGAAATAAAATTTTCAAATAAAACAAAAATATTATTAGATATAAAACCATTGAAATTTCTAGGATGTATACTGGATAGTAATTTAGATTGGCAGAATCATTCTAACAGTATTATGAAAAACATTAATAAAGGAATTTATTGTTTAAAGAGACTGATTAACAATTTAACTGGCAATGTTCTGATTCTAGTTTACTATGCCTACATTCACAGTCAATTAAGCTATGGTACACATTTTTGGGGCCAATCTTCGAACATTAATAAATGATTTATTATTTAAAAAAAATTACAATTAATCTGTGGAGTAACGCAGACTACTCATTGCAATCGATTATTTATAAACTTAAATATTATGTCACTTCCATCCCTTATAGTTTACAAGTCACTTCTCAACATAAAAAAAAATATTCATTATTTTCATTATTATTCAAAAAAACTCCTGTGTGCATTCCTGTGACATCAGAAATAATAACAGATTGGAAATCAAACAATGTAAATATAATAAATCACAGAAGAACTTTATCTACATAAATTACAATTATACAACTCTTTGTCAGCTTCTACAGAACAGTTATATTATAACAATTTCAAATCAAGATTAAGAAAAATTTTAACAGAAAATTGTTTATACAGAATTGAAGAATTCTTTGAACTAATGAAGAAAAGTACTGCAGTACTATAATTTGTTATGCACTTAATATATTTTATATAATTATATATTTGTTACATTATATACAATTTTATACATCAAATGATGTCAATAAAATATTATTATTATTCTTTTAGGTCTTTAAAAAAATGGGTTTTGTCTTTTTAGTCATACAGGTAGGATTTTTAAAAGTCTTAAGTTGTCAAGTAAGTAAAATGCCCATTACTTGTTTATACTAAAACACTTTTGCCCAAAGAAAACTGACAGTAAAAGATTGCTCCAAAAGGAACTATGACTCTCCAAGCTTATTTATTAAACTTTTATTTACTACTAGCTGTACCCGCCCGCTTCGCTGGTCATAATATTGAGTTTTGATTGTATCATTGAAATGTACAGCAACCTTTCAGTTTACACAGTATCCAATTTAAATAGCTGATGTTTTGTGTAGTTTACTACTGTACTCAATTATTTTTAATTTTGAAAGTTTTGCCTACCACAATTTTATTCTATTTGTTTTTATTTAACAGCTGTTAATCAAATAAATCAATCAATTAATATAGCTTCACAAGAAATCAAAACATAAGAATATAAACAGTTTAAAAAATTAACACATGGTTTAATTTAATTTTGACATATTTAAAACTCACAGCTGATATTCTTTTTATATTTGACTTATTATACCTTCATGCATCCTGCTATTTGATTAACATTGAAACTTTAGAAGTCCAAGGGACGGAGCCCTGGGGGATTAAAGAAACGGGAATAGGACAGAAACCTTCCCTGGGGTATATAGAACAATTTCCCCAAGTTTCATGTTGATCGGCTAGACGGTTTGGTAGCGCATAAAGGACAGACAAACATACATTGGATTTTATAAATATAGAAAAGATAACAGAAACACTGTTTTAAAAAAGATAATACTGGTACATGTAAGAGTTTTGTGGATGTTTAAAGTGTTCTAATAATAATCTTTGTATGTTTCAGATCATTAGAATGCTGATTGGAGTTCACTCACAATTTATATTTTAATATATCTTCATTAAAACTTGTATGATACCAAATGAACATTAACTATTTGTTAATGAAAAAAGCAGTAAAACATTTTAATGAAAATTTAAGATAAAAGATAATGACATGTATACATCGAATACTACCAGTTCAAATTTTGATAGAATTAAAACTGGATTACATTCCAAGAGAACTCAAAGGAAAATAACTAAAAAATTGAGTAGAAAAACAAAAATAAAAACTAACAAACAAAAATTCTCTCCATTTAAGACTGTTGAAGTTAGAACAGAAAGTAACAGTACCTTAATATCTTCTCAAATGTCTTATATTGACTCCATAATTGTCGGAGGAAATAATTCACCTATTAATTATTCAGAAAGAAATAAAAAGCTACACTTTTTCAAAAAGAAGAGGAATTCTCCAGAGGATTCAGCAATTACTCGTGATCAGTCTATTGTAGGCATCAGTAATCCCAAAAAAGCAAAAGAATCTCCAATAAAAATGAAGAGGAATCAAGATAAGATTATTGAGAATGAAAAAGAATTACCAGTTAATCAAACCCTAACTGAAATAGGCACAAACCATACTAACAATTCTGTTGAACTTCTTTTAAAAAAGAGGAAGATACTAAATAGTGAGGGAAATGAATCAATAATTGAATCTGATCTAGCCAGAGTCAGTATAGATTGTTCTTTGGATAGTTCAATCAAAATAACACGAGATAATATCTGTCAAGAAAAAAACATTACACCCATTGATTCAGAAATGTGCATGGTCTCCAATTCAAACAAGAACCCTCCTTCAGTAAACAAAAAGAACATGAAATTGAGTTCTAAACTAGGAAAGCATTCAAATAAAACCACTGAAATGAACATGCCAGTTAAGGATTGCTCAAAGGAACGGATACTTTTG
Source organism: Stictocephala bisonia (assembly GCA_035578905.1). Classification (NCBI taxonomy): domain Eukaryota; kingdom Metazoa; phylum Arthropoda; class Insecta; order Hemiptera; family Membracidae; genus Stictocephala; species Stictocephala bisonia. Next base: position 1,014,244 of record JAQJVL010000332.1, on the reverse strand, counting down.
GAAAGTGACATTTCTAAAAATATCAAATTAACTGATGTGAACCGGGGGAGTGTTGAGAACATAAATGAATTAACAAATTTTGAAGTTGAATCAAGGAAATCAGAAACTAATTTGGGAGGCAACAGTTCACTTGAAACAGGTTTGACATATGTGCATACAGAATTCAGTCATGACAAAAATACTGAAGATACTTCATTGAGCAAAGAAGGCACATTTGAAAATCAACTTTCTCGTGAAAAAAATACTGATAGTATTAAGAATTCTAATTTTGTAGATTTGAACCAAGTCCACGAAATATGCACAGAAGACCTCAATTCACAAATAGAGAATTCAACTTCTCAGGGACATAAAAGTTTATTTGACTGTTGCAAAAGTCCTGAAGTTTCTCCTATGAAGAAGAATAAAAGTCCTTTGAAACATCATAGTTTTAATACTTGTACAGTAGTGAAGGATAAAGATTTGAGTATCGAAAACAATGACGTAGAAGAAAATCAAGTATTTGAAATTCCTTCTTCACAAAATACTGTGTTTTTTTTGGAATGTGAGACTGCAAAGCAACAAAGTTCAATCAAATCCAATACTGATATCATTAGAAATGATTCAGTCAGTGATTATAGTGAAACCCCAGACATTTTTATGGAATCTTTGGAAGTTGAACCTGATAATAATAAATTAAATGCCAATTACACTAAAATTAGTCTTTTAGACAAAAATAAGATCCCAAAAGTGCAACGTAACATAAAAATAAACAATCCTGTTAATGATATAAGTTGGGAGCTGAAAAATAGCCAACAATTTCCTACTTCTCAAGACGATCATGTTTTGTCAATTCAATCAGAAATCAATATTGGTAGTTCAAATAATACTAATGAGTCAAATATTAAAAATAAAACTTTAAAAACTCGAAGTTTGAGCAATACCAGTACTGATGATTCAAAATGTGACTCTAATAAAGGATTAAATAAACCAGCAGATTGTAATAGAGCTGATAAAAGTCTGAGCGTAACAAACTTATTAGATAATCATACATCACCTTATAAAACTCAAGACAACCTAAAGAACCAAAAAGATATAAAAGGAAAGGATACTACAGAGTTTAATTCTAATGTTAGCTCAATAGAAGTATCAAATGATTGCATACAGAACCATAATTTACAGAATATCCAAAATAGAACAGGTATATTTGATAATGATGTTTGCAATTTCACAAAAATATCTCTTATGAGAAAGAAAAAGGTATTTCAACAAGGCAAGAAAATTATAAGTACTGCAGTTAAAGAATCTATCTTAAAGGAATATTTAGATTTGGATACAAATGACAAAATTTCAGATTCAAAATCTGTTATACCCCTCACTGAATCAAGAAAAATTGAAATCATTGATTCTAATAACACGGAATCAGAAGAGTTACTTGATTCATTTAAAAATCCTCTCTTACATGAAGATGGACAACCTTCCAATGAAATTTCAAATAATTTCCCTCACGATTCATCTTTAAAGAGTAACCAAATTACAAAAGACTTAACAGATAGTAGCCCTAATGATATATATACTTTAACAAAAATATCTCCTCTGACAAAGAAAAATAAGTTTAGACAAACCAAAACATATAAAACCAAAGAACCCATTTTGAATAAATACTTAGATTCAATTGAAAACGAAAATTGTACCTTGGAACCTGAAGATAGAAGAACTGATAGTGCTGAAAAGATCATTCGTAAGCAGAGACAAAGTAATTTATCTTTTAAAAACAAGAAGAACTTACAAAAACAAAGTAATATTAAAACAAACGAAGAATTCTTGAAAAATGAAAATCATGACATAGAAAACAATAGTAATAACACTGAAGAAGACACACCAGCAATATCTTGTTTGAAAAATAAGCAGCGTCAAAGTAAAATAAGTACAGCAGACATTAACAATAGTAATAACAACACTGAAGAAGACACACCGGCAATATCTTGTTTGAAAAATAATCAGCGCCAAAGTAAAATAAGTACAGCAGACATTAACAATAGTAATAACACTGAAGAAGACACACCGGCAATATCTTGTTTGAAAAATAATCAGCGCCAAAGTAAAATAAGTACAGCAGACATTAACAATAGTAATAAAACTGAAGAAGACACACCGGCAATATCTTGTTTGAAAAATAAGCAGCGCCAAAGTAAAACAAGTACAGCAGACATTAACAATAGTAATAACACTGAAGAAGACACACCGGCAATATCTTGTTTGAAAAATAAGCAGCGCCAAAGTAAAACAAGTACAGCAGACATTAACAATAGTAATAACACTGAAGAAGACACACCGGCAATATCTTGTTTGAAAAATAAGCAGCGCCAAAGTAAAACTAGTACTGCAGACATTAACAATAGTAATAACACTGAAGAAGACACACCGGCAATATCTTGTTTGAAAAATAAGCAGCGCCAAAGTAAAACAAGTACAGCAGACATTAACAATAGTAATAACACTGAAGAAGACACACCGGCAATATCTTGTTTGAAAAATAAGCAGCGCCAAAGTAAAATAAGTACAGCAGACATTAACAATAGTAATAACACCGAAGAAGACACACCGGCAATATCTTTTTTGAAAAATAAGCAGCGCCAAAGTAAAATAAGTACAGCAGACATTAACAATAGTAATAACACTGAAGAAGACACACCGGCAATATCTTGTTTGAAAAATAATCAGCGCCAAAGTAAAATAAGTACAGCAGACATTAACAATAGTAATAACACTGAAGAAGACACACCGGCAATATCTTGTTTGAAAAATAAGCAGCGCCAAAGTAAAATAAGCACAGCAGACATTAACAATAGTAATAACACTGAAGAAGAGACACCGGCAATATCTTGTTTGAAAAATAAGCAGCACCAAAGTAAAATAAGTACAGCAGACATTAACCGTGAGGTAATAGAGCAAAATACTTGTTTTAATATCATTGAGACACCAAGTATAGTTTTGGAAGAAAACACTTCAAATGAAAAACCATCAACTAATTTTCAAACCAAAATGAACACTAAAAATACTTTATGTACTAAACAGTCTTCATTTAATGATAACTTTAATAAAGACAATTATATGTTTGACTCTTCAAGAGGTTCAACAGATACACTGCACACTGATAGTGAAGTCGAGTTTCCCCTACGAGAAAATTCATGTAGTATAACAGACTCAAGCATTTTGGCAACTTCTTCAAAGATGTCCGACTATTTTCATAACTTACCTTTAAAGGAAAGATTACAAGATAACTCCCAAGAAAGTAATAGCAGTTCAGAATTTAATAAAGATAAATGCGATAACGTAAGAGAAAATAACAAAAAAGGAAGTAAAATTGTTTTGAGCATTGTTCCATCTCCAAAAAGAAAAACCAAAATAGCAAAGAGAAGCAGGAAAAATAGGGTTTACTCGTATTCTAAACCCACTCTTAGTAGTAGTTGTTCTGATGAAGAAAATAACAGTCAAAATCTTGCTCTATCAGAATCATCTGTTGATCTGGACATGAATCAGATTCCTAAACGTTTTAAAAAAAGTTTTAATTTATCGAACTCAGAGAAAATTGTACAAGAAGAAGAAAACTTAAATGAAACTAATATGGACGAACAAGGATATGTTGTATCTGATGAAGTAAGCATGATTAAAACCAAGAAAACATCAAACAAGACAAAATCCAGGGAGAAACCATACAGAGTTAATGATTCACAATATAAAAAAATTATAAAAAAGAAACAGTGTATTATGAAACAAATCCTGAAAGAGAATTTGTTTGGTTCTGAAGCTGAATATCAGTTTACACATTCACAGAAATCAAAAAACAATAAACCTTCAATTTGCACCTCAACACCGATTGTACAACAAAAGTCTGGAATAAATCAAGGAATAAAAAATATTAAACATTCAACTCCAAGCTCTAGTACAAGTGCAAGTACCAGTACATGTGGACAATTCAAAGTTAGTTCAAGAAAATCTCATTCTGTGCTCCGTACAGCAAACGACTCTAAAGAAGAAATTCAATCCACTTTTATTTGTTCAGAAGATGAACTTGATGTAAGTAATAATTAGTTATAAATAGAAGTTAGTGTTTATTAGAACTTCCTCACAAATTTACAATTACAGACATGATTGTTTGAAGGTCACCTGATTAGTTCTGAACAGGAATTCTAATGATAATAAATTATTATATATATAGTTTTTTAATTAGCATAATACGTGTTGGGACATACAGTAAAAGTAAACGTCACACAACACAAATTTATTACAATATAAGTACAAAATGCACAAATATATTACAATTCAAGTACAAAATGCACAAATATTATGGTGATCGATTTCGGTGAACCACTTCCTCAGACCAGAGGGATTCACAAATGAATGGAAAATGTTGTTCAACAACTCAATTTATAGGCCTATGATCTTGTGACCCCATTGGCTGGAATCGTCAAAATGGCGGCTGTTGTAATATTATTGGTTAATCTCTATTGGCTGTTACTTCTGTTCTTTCTAGTTGCTGAAAATACATTATTAAAAACTATTTCGGAATCAAAATTAACCTGTTCATTCATTAATTTATCACGATCCTTACATTTTTCTTTAAAAATAAATAACTTCCCAAGCATTCATAATACGACCCTTCTTACAAACTTTTAGAATATCTACATTTTCATCTATTTTATTCAAACTGTGGCTACAATTGAGACCCATCCCCCCACCCCCCAAAGCTGGAAAGCGTGCCAACTGGGGGATGGCTCAAAACAAGTCAAGCGATGGGATCACGGGTGGCAGTTGGAAGGTCAAAATAACACTTGGCAGCTGAGCAAAACTAATTTATTATCAAGAAAACCAAATACAAAACTGGCAGGCAGAAGGCCACAATAAAATTCGCACTTAAATAAATAACAAGGACCACTAAAATTAACAGGATAATACAAAAAGCTACAAAAACAAAAAACTCTACAAATACCAAAATTAACAATTAACAACTAAATGGCCTATCTGCAGCCTAGCCTGAGACACCCAAAACGTAAGAAAAATTTAATAACAACTTAAGAGGGAACGTTTAGAAACAATTTAGATAACCCCAAATAACCCCGGCAATTCAGCCCACATCCCATGATTCCACCGAGGCCAGGGAGTAAGCCGGAATCCCTGGGCAGCTCCGAATTAGAAGTTAAGCAAAAGTACAATAATCCCCTTTTGGTGAAAGTATAAAAATTAAACAATTTAAAAAAAATATAACCTGGTACCGTTTTAGTAAAAAGTCACTTCAAGACATCCAGAATACAATTAACAAAAAAATATAAATAACAATCACTAGGCCTAAACATATAAATAAATAACATAACTTAACCATAGGGACCTAACAAATATAAAATCTAAAAAATCTAACAACAAATAAAACTAATTAACTAAATAACAATAAATATTGACATCAAAAGTTCTTTGTGTATTGTAAAAGTTTTTCTTTCTGTAATAACAAACGTATAAGTCCCCATGGCTGTTTCATCAATCACTGTAAAGTTTTAGGCCTAGGCCACATTAAATAGTTCCACAAACATTTTTTTTCTTCCTTTTTTTTATATTTCACCTCCTTTTTTTGTTTTTTATAAATATAAATATCCGCATCAAAACCCCCAGCTCAGCTGCCGGGAACAAAAATGGAACGCACTGACCTGAGGACAGAAGACTTCTACCCCAAAGTTGTAGAGAGGGTAGCGGGCGACTCTAGGCTCCAACATGGTCCTCAGGCCAGGCTAGCAGTTGGGAAGATCGAAATTCCACCGGACGGCAGGCTGAGGGTTGAAATGTCCTACTCACGGACCCTGGAGTTTTGGAGTCTCTAGCCAAGCATGGTCTTTTCAGTAGGCAAGGAAGAAACCAACGGACGGCCAACCTGACAGACCAGAGCTGGAACAAGGAACGAACGAATCCGAGCCAACGGCCACCAAAGTAAAGCGAATCGCCGAGCACGAGCGGTCTCAGGCAGCCTGGCAGACCATGACGAAAAAAACGAAATGTACCGGTCAAACGACCCGGTACAACCTCCCTCTGCAAAACCTCAACACACCCAGGCAGGGGAGGAAACTCGGTACCTCAGGGAACCAAACAGAAGAAGAAGAAGAAACCTCCGAAGAGTGGTGCTCCAAGGACGCCAAAGAGAATCTAAGAGGGGAAACTCCCCGAACAGGGAGCGAACTACCCTGACTGTCGGGCCCGACAAGAAAAGAGAGAAAGAGACTCTCTCAGAACAGCCGCCTAGGGCGCAGAGGTGATCAATCTCTTTGCCCCAAGAAACCCCCAGGAACACCAACTCCTGGATCAACCGTTCCCCGGAAAGCCTTAAGCTGGGACACATGGGCTTTCCTGAACACCCTGCCTGACTGGGGATCAACCAGCAGAGCAGTCACTGGTGACAAAAACCTGTCGATGCGGTGGGGACCCGACCACCGATAGCACAACTTTGCAGCTCTTCGTTCCGCGGCCGAACTGACCGGGTGAGCCTGACAAAGAACCAGATCTCCAACCTGAAAAGGGTTAGGAGTACGACCCTTATCATACCTCCTCCTTACTCTCTCTCTAGCACGTAGCAGGTTGCGCCGAGCAGCCCGCCACGTGGACACTACGTCAGTGGCACCTGGCGTAGGTAGAAGATCCTCTAGCCTCCACAAGTTGGACAAAGGGTTGTTAGGAGGGTAGCCATGTAGAATCTCGAAGGGAGTGGCATTGTGACTCTCATGCTTGGAAGAATTGAAAGCAAGCTGGAGCCAAGAGAGACTCATCCCAGGTGTTCTGCTTCTCAGCATGGAAAGTAATAAGGGCAGACCGAGATTGCGGTTGAACCGCTCTGCATGAGAAGGCTGTGGGTAATAAGGAGAGGTAGTCACATGCCTGATAACATTACCAAAACAGAACCTACGAAACTCGTGTGAGGTAAACTGGCTACCGTTGTCGGACACTAGAGTAGAAGGCACACCAAAGTGCTGGAAGAGAAGAGATGGTGAGCTTAGCCGTAGCACTTCTAAGTGGGAAAAGCCAAACGAACTTCGAGAAAGCATCCACACAAACAAGTACCTGACTTGCTACGGGGAAAAGGACCCACGTAGTCGATGAACACCTTCTCAAAAGGACGCTCGGCAACTTCAGAAGATAACAACCCTAACTTAGCATTCTGACTAGGCTTGCTGAGAGAGCACAGGTGACAAGCCCGCACTCTACCTGCAACATCCCGGTCCATGCCCTTCCAGATGAAATACCTACGAATCTTAGCGATGGTCTTATGAATGCCGAGATGACTGCCCACAAGAGAAGAGTGATAATACTGAAAGACCATCGGTACTAGATGACTAGGCAGCACTACCCGGGGTTTACCCCTCTGTCGAGGACGGCAACAGAGTACCCCTTTGGACAGAAAATAGGGAGGGTGGGCACCTCCCTCTTGAAGCTCACCTAAGATGGCTGACAGCTCAGGATCTTTCTGCTGATGGGACAGTAGGTCGTCAAAAGCCAGAGGAAAATCCAGAAGAACAGCACCACACTGAGCAACAGACTCAGTCGGTGGATCACTGGGTTCGTGATACATGCGGGAAAGAGCATCCGCGATGACATTCTGGGTACCCCTAAGATGTTGGACTCGGAACTTAAAAGCAGAAATTTTGACCACCCAGCGACCAATTTTCCCAAGCTGTCTGGGATGGGCAAGAAGCCAAGACAGTGCCTGATTGTCCGTCTCCAGCAAGAACTCAGCGTGTTCCAAGAAACGCCGAAACTTGTCCGTACCAAAGACAACAGCCAGACACTCTAACTCATAGATGGAAGAAGCTTTCTTTTCCTGGTGAGACAACGTCCTCGAAGCAAAAGCGATGGGCTGCCTGACCCCATCAAACTCCTGAGAAAGAACAGCAGCAATGGCGGAGGAGGAGGCATCAGTCTGAAGAATGAATTCTCTGCTGAAATCAGGCATACGCAGGACAGGAGGTTGCATGATAGCCTCCTTGAGAGCATCAAAGGCAGTCTGCTGAGCTTGGCCCCACACAAAAGGGACACCTTTCTTCCGCAACTCGTTCAACGGGGCAGCAAGCTCGGCCACGTTAGGGATGAACCTACGGTAAAAATTCACCATCCCCACAAAACGGGCAATCCCCTTGGCATCTCTGGGAGGAGGAAAATCCCGAATGCCCTGGGTCCTCGCAGGATCAATGCAGACGCCTCGAGAAGATATCAGATGACCCAGAAAAGAAATCTCAGGACGAGCAAAAGTGACTTTCTCTGGATGGACGGTAAGGCCAGCTGATTTAAGGCGACTAAGAACTTCCTCCAGATGTAGCATGTGTTCCCCGAAAGTCTCACTGTAGACAAGAAGGTCGTCCAGGTAATTGAAGACAAACTTGAATTTCACATCATGGAAGATGGAATCAAGCAGACTAGTGAGAGTCTGGGCACCCACAGCAAGACCCATAGGAACCCTAGTGAACTGATAGAGATTCCAGGGAACACAGAAGCTAGTCATAGGCCGTGATTCCTTCTTCAATGGAATCTGATGGTAGGCCTGGTTCAAATAAAAAACACTGAAAAACAGCCTTACCGAACCAATCAAACGCAGAATGCAAATCAGGCAGAGGTACCGAGTCAATAGCGACCTTAGCGTTGAGCCTCCGATAATCCATCACAAGCCTAGACTTACCATTAGGCTTGGGCACAAGAAAAGCTGGACTGGCATAAGCGGAACGAGACGGTTCAATCACACCCTTGCTCAGAAGATCTTCAATCATAGCCCTCATAACCTCCATCTTTGGGGGAGCAAGTTTGTACGGATGACTTCTAACAGGCTGAGAATCGGTGAGGTGGATCTCATACTCCAGAAGAGAAGTGACCCCAAGCTCAGGCGTAAGCACATCAGGAAACTGCAAACACAGCCTCCTAATGGCCTCCGCCTGCTCAGGGGGGAGATGACCAACTGGATCCACCTTGGGTTGTTCGGGCTCACAACCCACCTCTCTGACTGCAGGAGGGCAGTCAGAATCACCTACTAGAGGCACCAAAACTCGCCGATTAAACTTGAAAAACATCTGGCGCTTCTGGAGGTCAAGCACCATACCACTTTTAGAGATAAAGTCTGCCCCTATGATACAAGAAACCGCCAGGTCCTTGGCAACAAGAAAACCCCACCTCCAGGAAAATCCTTCGATCTTAAAATGTAATGACGCCTTCAGAAGAATAGGTAAAGGAGTTTGGGATGCCGTCCAGCAAGTAACAGAAGAAGGCTCGGTGTGCCTGACAAGTCCTAAGGCGTCAAGGGACTCAAAAAGAGAAAGGCTGATGATACTGCATGCCGAACCAGAATCAAGAAGGGCTCGACACACCGTACCACCAAAAGAAACAAAAACACCAGGACACACCGAGGTGACCGCACTAAGTCCCAGGGAAGCCATGCCAGCAAGGCCCGAACAATCCCCGCCACTCCTGCTATGGGCACGTGTCAGAGGCAAATGGCCACGGTCACTCGCAACAACGCGGGGAGCTACTGTGGAGGCAACCCCCCGCGCTGAGCGTTTCCCGCCCCACGACCTCGAGCATGTGGACAGTCACGACGAATGTGACCAGGTTGGCCACAAGCAAAACACACAACAGGAGGCCGAGAACCACGACCCTCCACTGGCTGACTCACACCCAAAGACATAGCCGGTTGACGGGTGGGGAGAGCACGATGACTCTCAGAATCCCTCCCTTGCTGGTCTGAGAACTGCACGCTGCGCGAAACAATGCACAGCTGATGCAGCTCCCGAAAAGACGAAGGAACACCAGCAAAAACTAATCTGCACCGTTCTTCAGGAGAAATGCCATCCAGGATGACACGAACGGTGTCAGCTTCAGAAAGTGTGAGGCGCAACGCTTGACGAGCTTCCTTGATAGACGAGACATAGGCTGTCAGAGACTCGCCCCTACCCTGTGACCGATAAAATCTGTCCATGACCATCCTCTCCCTGAGTCAAATGGGAAGAAACGATGAAAGTAACTCTCGATGGAACGAGTCCACCGAGGCATCACTGGCCAAGACAGAACTCAGCAACTCCCCAACGGGACCTCTGCAATAAGGGAAAATCAGACGAAGCAAGTCCCCAGCCTGCATGCCGGGCATCTCACTAAGTCTGAGAAAGGCCACTAGAAACTTCAGAAGTTCCTCAGGATCCATCCCATCGATCACCGGGAGATTCTGGATCATGGGCGTGAGAGGGTTAGGTAGCTCAGCTGCAGAAGAGCAGGTGAACACAAAGGAGCCGAAGCAGAAGGAACGGCAGCTGGAGCCGAACCACAAGCGACCTCAACAGAAACGCCTGCAGGTTCAGAAGGAGCCTCAGGCACAGTGAGAGCCGTTGTCTCAGCCTGCGGCCTCGACACGTTAGGTGACAGCGAGAAATTAGGCCGCTGACCCAAACCTGTAGGAGTCGTGGAACCGGAGAGTGCCTGAAAAATCTCCTCAAGCCTAGACACACTCTCCAAGATCCACGCCCTATCCGATGGTTCCAACCCCAGTGCCCGGTTGACCATTCGTAAGCGGGCAAGCAGGTGCCCCAGACGTGCAAGACGGCAGGCCCGGTCACGACCTACTGGAGGTTCCAGCTGCAAATCTTCCAAAACCCCTTCCCAATCTTCCACCTTACGTTTACAAACCAACAACTCATCACCAACCTCCAGTAGATCAGACCACTCCACCACCGTACCCGCGGACAACTGCTCCCGCAGCAACCTCCGTAGATTCAAAAGATCACCCTCCGGAGTCACCCCACACGCCCTCAACTCGAAAATCAATTCCTCCTTCACTAGGAGCGCAACATTCTGCAGATAGGCCATCTCGAACGCATCAAATCTCAACAATACACAACTACGCTCTGCTACCAATTGAGACCCATCCCCCCCCCCCCCCAAAGCTGGAAAGCATGCCAACTGGGGGATGGCTCAAAAAAAGTCAAGCGATGGGATCACAGGTGGCAGTTGGAAGGTCAAAATACGGGTGGCAGTTGGAAGGTCAAAATAACACTCGGCAGCTGAGCAAAACTAATTTATTATCAAGAAAACCAAATACAAAACTGGCAGGCAGAAGGCCACAATAAAATTCGCACTTAAATAAATAACAAGGACCACTAAAATTAACAGGATAATACAAAAAGCTACAAAAACAACAAACTCTACAAATAAAAAAATTAACAATTAACAACTACATGGCCTATCTGCAGCCTAGCCTGAGACACCCAAAAACGTAAGAAAAATTTAATAACAACTTAAGAGGGAACATTTAGAAACAATTTAGATAACCCCAAATAACCCCGGCAATTCAGCCCACATCCCATGATTCCACCGAGGCCAGGGAGTAAGCCGGAATCCCTGGGCAGCTCCGAATTAGAAGTTAAGCAAAAGTACAATAATCCCCTTTTGGTGAAAGTATAAAAATTAAACAATTTAAAAAAAATATAACCTGGTACCGTTTTAGTAAAAAGTCACTTCAAGACATCCAGAATACAATTAACAAAAAAATATAAATAACAATCACTAGGCCTAAACATATAAATAAATAACATAACTTAACCATAGGGACCTAACAAATATAAAATCTAAAAAATCTAACAACAAATAAAACTAATTAACTAAATAACAATAAATATTGACATCAAAAGTTCTTTGTGTATTGTAAAAGTTTTCCTTTCTGTAATAACAAACGTATAAGTCCCCATGGCTGTTTCATCAATCACTGTAAAGTTTTAGGCCTAGGCCACATTAAATAGTTCCACAAACATTTTTTTTCTTCCTTTTTTTTTATATTTCACCTTTTTTTTGTTTTTTATAAATATCCGCATCAAAACCCCCAGCTCAGCCGCCGGGAACAAAAATGGAACGCACTGACCTGAGGACAGAAGACTTCTACCCCAAAGATGTAGAGAGGGTAGCGGGCGACTCTAGGCTCCAACATGGTCCTCAGGCCAGGCTAGCAGTTGGGAAGATCGAAATTCCACCGGACGGCAGGCTGAGGGTTGAAATGTCCTACTCATGGACCCTGGAGTTTTGGAGTCTCTAGCCGAGCATGGTCTTTTCAGTAGGCAAGGAAGAAACCAACAGACGGCCAACCTGACAGACCAGAGCTGGAACAAGGAACGAACGAATCCGAGCCAACGGCCACCAAAGTAAAGCGAATCGCCGGGCACGAGCGGTCTCAGGCAGCCCGGCAGACCACGATGAAAAAAACGAAATGTACCGGTCAAACGACCCGGTACACAATTCAGAAGGTGTTTAGCTACATTAGATCTTTCAGGTTGCTTGTTTTTAAAAGCGGAAACATGGTTTTTATATCTTTTGCTAAAATTTACAGTCTAACCAATATAAAACATATTACAATCATTATAGTTAATCCTATATATACTGGAATTATTGAATTTATCTCCACTTTCAATATTCGGATGTAAAATATTGGACATAGTATTACAAGTCTTAAAAGCTACTGATAAATTGAATTTCTTAAATCTATTACCAACTCTTTGTGTATACGGTCCATTGTAATGGAGGGATACATACTTCTTTTGTTCTTTATCGGATTTTTCTTTTTTAAGTGTTGTTCGTCTATCGTCTCGAATTTTATTTTCTATTTTCTTTTTTATTCTACTTCCAATTTCATCAATCATTGATGCCTTGTATCCATTTGCAATAGCTATTGATTTTATTAAATTTATTTCCTGTTTTCTATCTGCAACACTTAATGGTATTGAATACGCCCTGTATAACATACTTCTGAAGCTAGCTGTTTTGTGAGGTGGGGGATGGACTGAACTGTTATTTATTGTACAATTGGTTTGAGTAGGTTTCCTGAAAATTCTATATGAAAGTTTGTTATGATCACGAATTATTTTTAGATCCAAAAAGTTAATTTCATTCATAGATTCAAATTCACTGGTAAAACTAAGCTTCTGGTGGTGACAATTAAGTATGTTTAACATATTATCTACGTCATTACATGATTTCTCGTTAAACAAAACCAGAATATCATCTACATAACGGCTGTAAAATATGATATCATGTTCCTTTTTTAATTTATCTAAAATGGAGTCTTCATGATACTGTAAATAAACTTCTGATAAAATGGCTGACAGTGGACTACCCATAGCTAAACCATCGTTTTGTAAGTAAAATTTGTTATTGAAATGGAAGTAATTTTGTTTCAAAATAGTTTTGAGCAACTTTACAATTTGATTTACAAACATTTTTTCATATTGTTGTTTTACAAATTTTTCCTTAACTAAGTTAATCACTTCATCAACTGGAATATTAGTACATAGATTACATATGTCAAATGAGGCTAACCTAGTCTTATTACACAATTTTACATGACTGACAGGGCTGCATTTAGCTTCATGACACCCTTAGGCCAGCCGAGTTCCGCCGCCGCCCCCCCATCTCCAACAACTCATTACGTTTGTCTCCTACGTACAATTTTGGTAATATGAGACACGTAGAATAGGAACCGTATTTGAATAAATAAACAAGTAAAAATATAAGTTTATTTTAAAAATGAATCATTCGAACTACTATTTTTTAATTGTTTTCTCTACATCTGTATCACAATTTTTATTGTAGAACTATTAGCGGTAAAGTTTATATTTTCCCCTTTATCGAACTTCCAGAGAAACAATTTACTTATTTTATAATTACAACATTTGAAATAGGTAAATAATATGATTTGTTGTATATATTTTTATAAAATACTCAACTCCTAATAAAAGGGATCAATTACAAATGGTTAACATACGATAAAAATTGTTGGGTATTTGTATTTTTACAATTTTTTTACATGACATTTAGTATTTAATGAATAGTAGTAGGAAATAAGTTTATTCCTTTATTTCTTCAATCTCTATCTAAAATACTTTCCTCCAAGCCTTCTTCTGAGCAAAGTCTTCAATATCACTGTGCTGAAATCTATCTTTGCGGTAATTTCAGATTCTATACACAAAATAGACTAGCGTTGTAGCCGGAATCGAAAGACAAACATAGTAAAACTATGTTAATATTCGGGTAGATATCTTGAAGAGAATGGTACCTGAGTTAAGTTGAAATGCCTATCAACAGTATCTTCAAACTTATCACCAGATAGTATGCTTGAAAATGGCAGCACTCATCGATGAAGTCATCTCCAAGATCATTTCGGTAAGTTTCTAAGAGATTTTGAGCTTTCGATCTCAAAATACTTTATTCTACTTTTCCTGAAGATTTTACGATTTGTGTCAGGAAATTAAATTTATATTGGTACTCATTGAATGGCTTTTATCTTCTTTTAAATTCAACAATGAACTGATCAATTATGACTAAAAAGGTATTGATTTTAAAATATTCTCTGCCATCAAGTTCAAGATTTCCAGCTTCTCCGTCATCATATTATTTGTTTCTTTTGATAATCCTTTTACAGCCTTTTTCGTGACTTTTATTTTCAACAATTTTAAGAGCAAGTGATTCATAACAATAATTTCTTTAAGAAGAGAAATATTCTACTAGAGACACAAATAGTTCTGTAACAGTTAGAACATCTATTGTCTGAGACTGTATTTTATTATTATTATTTTTTTTTATACTCTATTAAGGTGATATAAAATTGTGCTCCTAAAGAAAACCATAAACGCTGTCTCAAATCTTTTTAATTTTTTAACAATTCCTACAGCTTCACATCGTGTGGTGGCTTTTTCTGTGGAGTCATTCTCTATTGAAGTTAAAACTGATAAAATTCATTCCATGACTCTCTAAGGCCTTGGCAAGCATCGTCCCTGGCCGACCACTGAGTATTTGATAGCTTTTTAAATGTTTTTTCCTTTATCGATCTCGGATATCAAACGTTCCAATATTTTTGTCGAGCATGTAAAAAACATGGTATAGCTCTCGAAGGATCATAAAAAAATTACAAGCTTCACTACAAAACTCTGCTGCTGATGTCCCAACTAAATTTAATGAATGAGCTGTAACCCCGCCTCAGCAAAAGTAGCATACCACGCCTTGCTGGAAACTCATCTCAGATACGGAATCCTTGTATGGGGAGGAACATCTGCACTCAATATAAAGCGAGTCTTGAAAATTCAAAAGAAGGCAATAAGAACATTGGACAGCTTGGGATCCCTTGACAGCTGCAGACCTGCTTTTAAAGAGCTAAAGATCATGACAGTCACAGCAATCTACATTCAGGAAGCCATACTGCATGTAGACAGAGTTGAACTACCTAGGGAAAACAGATCACACCCATACAACACAAGACATAAAGCAAGAATCCCAATTCAAAAACATCGAACAACACTCCATGATAAGAAGCCCAGCTCTATAGGCAGTAAACTATACAACATCCTCCCGGCAGACTTCAAACAACTAAAAGGCGACCTCCTGAAACGTAAACTCCATGCCTGGCTGATTGACAACCCAGTTTACACCATCCAGGAGTTCATCGACAAGATAGAACAATGACTACTTATCTTACTATCTCATAATGTATAATATATGACGCTATAACTGTTCTCAAAGTTCATGTAATAAAGTATTTCTGATTTTGATTAGCTGCACATGACATAAAAATTTCCAAAGAGTGGCAAGCTTCTTTATTTTAGCTTGCAAGCCATTATCGAGTCTAGCCATATTCGACGCATTGTCGTAGGACTACCCTCGACAGTCAGTGATATTAATATTAAAACTATTCAATTCTTTTAGTACAGCATTGAACATTTGTTCTGCTTTGTTTCCAACGGAGGGGATAAATGTGAAAAATCGTTCACATGGAGAACCATCAGGTAGAACATATCTGAAAACAAGTGTTGACTGGTCAATGTGAGATACATCAGGAGTAGAGTCAACTACAATACTACAATACTTGGCTTGTTTTAACTCCTCACATATTTTACTCTTCACTCTCTCAGCTTTTGTTTGTATTATTACATCACGTATAATAATAGATAATAAGTATGTGTGACTGAAGCCAGGATTTCCATGTCTTGAAATATGTTTTGCCAAGAAAGAGCCAAATTCAGCGATTAATTCCAAAACCATCAATTAACACCACACACACGCCCAGCCACCAACCAACCAGTGATCTCAGATTGAGGATCATGAGACCGGGACCTCTGACACTGGTATACAAGTATTATCAAACTGGAAGTGGGGCTGGACTCCAGGTAGCTAAATGGCGTTTAACTGCACTCCCAGTTTGATAATACTAATACTATAGTATGTTTGATATACCATACACCGAGACACTGCATTAGGTTTAATAAATGAAATATATATTTATGATAACCCCAGTAGCGAGTGATTGCTAAAGTGTTTTGCAGCTTATCATAGTGTTAATGTTTATTGTATAAACTAGTTCACGTTAGGGCTACTATTTTAATAAATTGAATGATAAATATAATGAAGTACCTTTTTATTAATTTTTATAAAAATATATGACCGGTTTCGGCTCTTAGGCCATCTTCAGATAGTAAATAATATAACCTAAAAAAAAGAGAATATTTTTTTAAATTTTATTTAATTTTTTAGGTTATGTTATTTACTATCTGAAGATGGCCTAAGAGCCAAAACCGGTCATATATTTTTATAAAAATGAATAAAAAGGGTACTTCATTATATTTATCATTCAATTTGTTAATGTTTACATTTTCGGTTTTTTCTGTTGACATTTTACATTTATAAATATATTTTTATATCAATATTTGCCGCCCCTGAATATTTGCCGCCCTAGGCCACGGCCTACTCGGCCTTATGGGAAATACGGCCCTAATGACTGACCAATATTTTAATACTATGTCCAATATTTTACATCCGAATATTGAAAGTGGAGATAAATTCAATAATTCCAGTATATATAGGATTAACTGTAATGATTGTAATATGTTTTATATAGGTCAGACTGTAAATTTTAGCAAAAGAAATAAAAACCATGTTTCCGCTTTTAAAAACAAGAAACCTGAAAGATCTAATGTAGCTAAACACCTTCTGAATTGTAGCCACAGTTTGAATAAAATAGATGAAAATGTAGATAAGATATTCTAAAAGTTTGTAAGAAGGGTCGTATTATGAATGCTTGGGAAGAGTTATTTATTTTTAAAGAAAAATGTAAGGATCGTGATAAATTAATGAATGAACAGGTTAATTTTGATTCCAAAATAGTTTTTAATAATGTATTTTCAGCAACTAAAAAGAACAGAAGTAACAGCCAATAGGGATTAACCAATAATATCACAACAGCCGCTATTTTGACGATTCCAGCCAATGGGGTCACGTGATCATAGGCCTATAAATTGAATTGTTGAACATCATTTTCCATTCATTTGTGAATCCCTCTGGTCTGAGGAAGGTGAGCGTGGTTCACCGAAATCGATCACCATAATATTTGTGCATTTTGTACTTGTATTGTAATATATTTGTGCATTTTGTACTTATATTGTAATAAATTTGTGTTGTGTGACGTTTACTTGTACTGTAAATTATTATGTGACATGGTCTATTACTATAACAATAATACAAAAATAAAATAATAATAACAATCTTTATTTGTCATACAGGGTGCCGCAAAAAGAACACATGGATTTTAAAAGGCTATAAGTTGGTTAATTTTAATCACACCAAAATTTTAATTACACCAAACAATCATCAAACAACCCAATTTGAGAGTTTGGTGTTAATAATTATAAGACAATTAACCAATTTTTAAAATTAACATCAGAAAGATGGCGTCCTTCTGCATGAATACACATTGCAAGTCTCTCTTCAAAGTTTTCCATAACTTTGTTCAAAGTGTCCTGTGATACAGCGACAATTTCTTCACTTATTGCAGCCCTCAATTCTTCGAGTGACCGAGGTTTATGACGATAAACTTTGAATTTCAGGTGTCCCCATAAAAAGAAGTCGCAAGGAGTCAAATCTGGCGAACGTGCAGGCCAATGGAGATCGCCGAAACGTGAAATCACGTGACCAGGAAACATTCCTCGAACGACAGCCATAGATTGATTTCTCGTGTGGGCTGTGGCTCCATCCTGTTGAAACCATGTTTGTTCCATATCGAGCCCCAAAGCTTCAAGATTTGGCTGCAAAAATGTGTGTAGCATTGTCACGTATCGTTAAGAATTAACAGTGACTGTTTGGTCACGCTCTTCAAAAAAATAAGGTCCAACGATGCCAATTTTAGAGACCTCACACCATACTGTAACTTTAGGACAATGCAGTGATTTTTGATGCATTTCCTGTGGGTTGTGAGCTGCCCAATAGCGGCAATTCTGCTTGTTTACTGAGCCATTCAAGTGGAAATGAGCTTCATCACTCAGCATTACAACATTATTGTCATTTCCAACGACATCAAGCATTCTCTTGCAAAAAACTCTTCGTTCGTGAAAATCACGTTCATGGAGCTTCTGAACAATCATTATCTTGTAAGGGTGGAATTGTAACTCACATGTCAGGATGCGCTGTAGCGATCGACGTGATATCCCCAAGGTCGGAGCACGCCGTCTAGTCGAGCGTTGAGGACTTTCAAGAACTGAGGCTCTGACACTTTCAACATTTTGCGGAGTTCGCGCCGTACGAGGGCGACCAGTCGATTTACTCTTCAACACTGATCCTGTTGTACGAAACGAGTTAACCCAACGAAGTATCGAGTTGCGATCAGGTACCGAACCATTACGCGCAACATTAAACTGTAAACGAAATTTTCGTTGAACAGTGATGACAGATTCATTTGATTTGATATAGTGTTCAACAGCGAACACGCGATGCTGCACGTTCCACTGCTCCATTGCTACTAAAACTGGACGCTTCAACCAACAAAATGGCGTCGCTCGGCGGTCAATGACCGCTTCCCTCCACTGGTACTACGTTACTCAAATCCGTGCGTTCTTTTTGAGCCACCCTGTACAAATTTACATTATTGATAGTCATAACAACAGTATTGCTATAGCAAGTCATTACAATGCTTACTAACATTAGACTACCCATGATTAAACGAGAAGTTTTTACTTTAATGGAAGTTGAATTGAAAATAATTTATGGTACATTAAAAATTAAAGTCATCTACATTGAAAAACTCGTCTAAACTGTAAAACGGGAGTTTAAAAACCAGAGTAACATTTTAAAAAAATTAATTTTAGGTTATAAAATGTTATAAATTTTTAGGGATAATGCTATATGGATATTGAGAGTCTTACTCAAGCGATAAAAGTCAATTTTAACATTTATTCTGTCACATGTATTATAACTATAAAACAACTTGTTGAAATTTTGAAATTCTTAATTTTTGATAGTATAAATTACTATCAAGTATGAACATACAAGTTTATAATGGTTTTTAATTTAAAATCAATGAAAAGAGGTTTTCAATGATCTCTGGAGTCATATTTTATAATGATTCTTAATACTCTTTGTTGTAAGATTAATAGTTCTTTAATTCTAGTACAGTTGCCATATATAGAATTGACCCTTTACACTCGGAACTGTCTGTTAAAAAAACTTTCTCAGTACAGTTGGCAACACATCAGACTACGTCAGCTCGGAAGTCGAACACCTGCTAGTGACCCATAAGGTCAGGTGGCCACCTGGGTTGGCCATGGCTGCTTTGTTTACAAGATTGGCAGACGTGTCACTCTCCCATTCTCACCAGGTCGGAACTCATTTTGAGATCATTCAGACTTATTGTGATTGCACCTGGTTTTTAAAGTTTAAATAATACGTATTTAATTTTTAATTTAAATGTTGATCTGAATATTTGTATTGAATATTTAAAATATGGAGCATTGCGTGGTATATTTTTTCTTTATACATTATTAGTATAATAGATTTTAAAATACTATTGAAAAACATTGAACATTTTGAGTCATGAAAAATAATTTTTTAAAACATTTTATTCACTATTATTATTTAATTTAAATATAATAATAGGAATTAGTTGGTAGCGTAGTTGGTTCAATCCCAGCTTCATGTGCTAAAGGTTCTCAGTTCGATCCCAATCAGAGTCAATACATTTTGAGAAGGATCACCTGATAACCACTGGCTGTTCATTTGTCATTGGGCTATTAATTAATGACACTTTCTAAGGAATAGTCAGCCTTAGTTTGTAACAATGACTACATTCGCTCATCTACACTCATCAAACTCATTCGAAATCCATATTTGCCCATATCTTGATGATCAGTGTCTTATGAATAAATAAATAAATATAAGTATAATCGGTATATAATATAAAATAATTGCCATATTTTTTTTATCAGCGTCTCTGATAATATTAGCGTCTCTGATAATATTAGAGTCTCTGATAAAATAATAGCCATC
Source organism: Stictocephala bisonia (assembly GCA_035578905.1). Taxonomy (NCBI): domain Eukaryota; kingdom Metazoa; phylum Arthropoda; class Insecta; order Hemiptera; family Membracidae; genus Stictocephala; species Stictocephala bisonia. The sequence continues at coordinate 993,910 of JAQJVL010000332.1, read as the reverse complement.
AGCAGTCTAATAATCTCTATATACGAGTATCATGCATCTTAAAAATATTTATTGTCAGATTTTAAATTAAAATAAAAACAAGTTCGGTTAAAATAAAAAAAGTTTTAATTAATGAAATTCTGGAATTACAAGTTTTGTTATATTTAGTTTTGAAATAAATCAGTTTTTGAAATGTTGCTGAGTATGATACTTTTCGAAAAATATGCAAGGACAAAGACCTGGATACTAAATAAATACTATTCAAATTCAAATTCTTTAGAACTTTACAAGCATTAACAAAGTCAAATTGAGCATAAATCGCCAAGTCATCTTAAGCATATAAAATAAACTAAATAAATTTACAATTACCTACAGTATTTTACAGCAAAATAGAATATTTACAATAATTAATAACACTCAAGATGCACAAGGATAAATCGAGAGATAGCTAGACTGATAGCCAATTTCTGACACACAATCATAATTATCTACATAAAGCAGAAACGGAAACGGATGATACCAGCTGGTTGAATATAATCCCGACATATTTAAACAGCTGTCAAACATTTTAAAATACTGCTCAACAAGTTATATCTAAAATACAAAAACATATGACAAGTGTACAGTAGAGTTGAACATCCGAGTGCGTAGAGAAATCATTGCCGGCCATCACAGCTGGACAGCCGATCCCAGCGGACAACGGAACTAAAACTTATACGATCTGAGCGTGAACATAGTAGTGGCCACCAGAGTTAGACACTCAATCTCAGAGGACACATTTAGACGAACACTCGCCGAGACAGTGGCAAAATCGTGATTCCAACTCTGGGTTGGCTATTGGAGGGGAAAGGGTTAAACCATATATGAATCATTTTTTTGAACAACATCGTTCAAACTATTTAGAAGATAAATTACCCGTAACAAACGACTGTTACGTTTAAGTAGTTGGTAGTAGTAGTAGACTTTTTAAGTAGTCTGTAGTAAATTGTAAACATAGTGAAAGTAGTGAATGTGACAGTTCCAGGTTAGTCAATTATCAACATAAACTGCTAAAAATTGAATTGAAATCTAAAATTGTTCATGTGATCGCTAAACTTGCTCGATTTCAATAAATTTGAATATCACGTTGATAAAAAAAGTAAAAAAATCACTCAATACAAAATAAATGCCTTTTAATTTCCAACAAATTATCTTTAAACAACAACTGGTAAACATTAATAAAAAACACAATACTCAACAATCTTCTTCTCCTAGTATAAACATATCAAAAGCTAAAATTTTAAGAAAAAAAACCATCATATATGGGATTGAAATTTCTAAGATATATCTCATAACATATTAAAACCGAAAATAATTAGGAAAAATCTGAAATACTTCTTAATTAGAATGTCTATTTACTCTTTGGATGAATTTTTTCACCTAAACTCTGTATAAATTTAAAAAAATGTAAAATTGTAACCTTCTATAAAATGCTATAGACTTTTATATATATCGTATGTTAGTACATAAGATGTAAATGACACTACTCAAAGCTGTACCTTGTACATTTTACAAATAAAGAATATTTCATTTGATTTGACTGTCGACTGTTTTAGAACTTAGGCTTAAGCAGCCGATGTCATAACTAGAATCTGTATTTTCTGGTGACAACCGCGTCAAGGTGGTATCTACATTATTTGCAAGATAACCAGACGTTTCGCACATGCTGTGATGTGGCATCCTCTGTGGTATCTCTGAGATATCACAGCATGGGCGAAACGTTTGGTTAACTTGCAAATAATTTACAGTAGATACCACCTTGACGCTGTTGTCACTGAAAAATATAGATTCTATCAGCTGTTTATCTAGCTCGGTGGGTGAGTGATCACCTTCAGTTGTGTATATATATGACATGAGTGGGTGTATATTTCTCAGGCCCCCTCAGTACCAGAACCTGATTTCAAAATCAGGTAATTAGGATAGAGCCCAGAGCGACATGTGGAAGCTAATTTCTTCAAAAGCATAAAATAAATAATTGAGACATAATATAGCAAAAGGACATTTTTATCTGTGGAACTTACTAATTTATAGCATATGAAAATATGTTTTACTTTTCCATTTATAAACCGCATTACATAATCTCACAATGTAAATTTTCAAATAGTGTTACCTGATCTGATCATATTGCAAGGCCTATGAATCTAACAACAATAGGTCTATACTACCAAGACCTGGTGTTAGATTGTAATTATTTCTAGCAGTTGTTTGTAGTCATTCCCTATGACATGAGTAGATGTCTGCTAAGAGAACTAGTGCAACTAGCAGTGGCAAGACCAATCATAATCAGTCCTATAACCAGTGGTGTTGATAAAAATAATATTGGGGGGGGTCCTCCGGGAGGGGGGTATGGAATACCCCCCATCAGAAAGTGAGGTCCGGGGGTACTTCCCCGGAAATTTTGCAAAAATATACCCATACAAATTGCTATTTTAACAATCAGGAAAACACTAAAACACCTCATTTCGTACAATATGAAATGCAGAGTGCGATGTGTGATGGACTGTGAGACTGTCCCTCTTCTAGGAACCAGTGCTGCCAGACTTCAAACATAACATTTGGGGGCTAGAGGTTAAAATTATGGGGAAAACTGTGAAATTATCATACACTTTTCAGAAAGGTAAATTACCAATTAATCAGTATCAATAAATGCTGTTGTGCCTTTCTTTTCAAGACTATTAACACCAGTTAGTACAGTACAGTATATAAATAGAGAGGACATGGCCTATACGCCGTGTGCATTAGATCCATTGACTTGGTCTGCGCATCAGGCGGGAAACAGGGCTCCGACCCTACACTCGTTGCTTCGATCGGAGGACCTTCCCTTTTGGTATGAGAAAGTTAATTATAGTTTTGTAGAAATCAGAATAATATTTAAATTCTTCAAGACATTGAAACTCACTTTTATTTCCCAAAACTGTACATCACAACAACAAAAGTAAACAAAAACAAAAATAAAACACATGATAATAATTAATTACAACATCATATGTTAAAACCCACAGACCATCGAGAACATGTCGGGCCACTTGAACCGACAGGTTTAACAAATGTTGTCTTCTATTGGTAAGGGGAAAATCTTTATTACAGGCCTTTTTAACATTCCATTTTTTTAGTTTGAAGGGTGACTACTCTAACAATGTTGTCAGGACCTGGATGGATTTTCACAATTCGAGCCAATGGCCAATTGAGTGGTGGAGTAAGGAGATCTTGTATCACAACTAAATCCCTGATTTTCAAGTTTTGTGTTTTTTTTGTCCATTTTTGCCGCTCCTGTAAAGTATGGAGGTAATCCCGACACCAACAATGCCAAATGTCTTGGGTAATCTTTTGTAACTTTTGCCAATTCTTGAGTTTGTTAAAGGGAGTATTGTTCAAGACATTTTCAGGTATTGAAATCAGAGGGGCTCCAATTAAAAAATGTCCAGGGGTTAAAGCTGAGATATCGGAAGGGTCAGATGAAAGAGGAATTAGTGGTCGGGAATTCAGAACAGCTTCAATTTTTGCAACGATTGTGTTGTAGTCTTCAATTGTTAAAACAGTGTCTCCTACAACTCTTCGAAGATGGTATTTCATACTTTTGACAGCAGCCTCCCATAGCCCTCCTTGGTGAGGAGCTAAGGGGGGGATTGAAGTGAAATTGTATTGAATTTTGAATAGAAAATTCTGAAATTCTTCATTTGTTATCTTGGTTATTCAGAAATGAGTTGACCACTGATTTTTAGGATTTTGTTTGCGCCCACAAAATTAGTTCCGTTGTCACAATAGATATTTTGACACAAACCACGTCTTGAAATAAATCTAGTCAATGCTGAAATAAAGGCAGTAGAAGACAATTCAGAGACCATTTCAAAGTGCACAGCCTTTGTATTAAAACATACAAATATGCATATGTAGAGTTTTAAGAGACGTAAGGATCTGAGGTTATGAGCTTTGGCAGTGAATGGGCCACAAAAATCCACACCAGAGTTCAAAAAGAGTCGTGAAGGAGTAATTCGAGATTCTGGAAGATCTCCCATTAGTGGAGTCTTGGTTTTAGGTTTTGTTCTAAAATATTTGACACATTTAAAAACTCTTGATCGAATCAAGCTTCGAGCTGCTAAAATCCATACATGTTGGACCAGTATGGAATGTAAAAGTTGAGGAGGGGCATGCAAATACTTTAAGTGGTAATGATCTATTAATAAATTGACAATATGGTGATTTTTTGGTAGTATTACAGGATGTTTAACATTGTAATCAAGATGTGAGTTGCTGATTCTTCCTCCTACTCTGATTATTCCACTTTCATCGAGGAATGGTGATAGTCTTTGGATTTGGTTAGAGCAAGGGTTTCCCTTTTTCAAGTTTTTAATTTCTCCAGGGAAAACTTCAGATTGAATTAATTGGAAAATTTTCAAAGAAGTTTTTTTAAGTTCATCCACTGATAAAGGACCTGATTTAGGTACTATTTTGACATTAAAGGAACGGTATACATAGATTTTTTTAGATTTAGATTTAGATTGAAAGGGGATGTACAGTTGGTCCAGCCAACTCTTGCAACGAAGCCTGGGGCTTTTTGTGCCAATCCCGGTGCCTAATCGTCGTAAAGCTGGCAATCCTTGACCAGGTCAAGGAGCTTCTTCACTAGATTAGTAATTTCCGACTGTCCCAGAGGTGAGCCTTCAAAAAAGTACTCTTCTCCTGGCACCAAGAGCCTCACACTCCAGGACAATGTATTCTGCCGACGAGTCGTCCTCCCCACAGAGGCGACAGATGGGATCCTCCGTAAAGAGTCCCACTGTTCTTGGATGTCTCCGGAATTTGCCGTGACCGGTGATGAGTCCCACCACCAGCTTGACGTGCAATTTACTCAACCCAAGAAGTGGCTTTGTTAACTTCTGGGAAGGATTTCTGACAAGAACCTTGCCGAGTCTTTGCCCTGGGAACCGCCGCCATCTTTCAAGATGTCTGGCGCTGACCCAGTTTTTGATTGCTGTTTTGACAGCTGCAGCCGAAACGCCGCAGGCCGGCTCAGGACCAATGAAGGGCTTGATAGCACCTTCCCTAGCCAAGGCATCGGCCTGCTCGTTGCCTTCTAATCCCCTATGTCCTAGGGTTCCATTCCAGCAAGACCTGATTTCTTGAGCCCAGGATGCTGAGGGACTCCACACATTCCCAGACTAGACCAGACGAAACCTTCCAGGAGTCAAGAGCCCCTAAGGCCGCCTGACTGTCTGAGAGGATGTGGATATGTTTCCCGCAAACCCCTCTCTCGACCGCCTGGGCGGCACAATGAAGGATTGTGGCGACTTCAGCTTGGAAAACGGTGCCATACGCTCCCAGGCTCACGCTAGCGTTGGTCCTAGGGTCGCCAGTATAGACGCCAAATCCAGCTCTGTTGCCCATTCTTGACCTGTCTGTGAACCATACAATTCGGTCGTGAGAAGAAACCGGGCTACTAACAACGTCCCAGTACTCCCTCGACCTGAAATCCACAGTATAGGGTCTGGTGGAAAGATACTTAGTCCCAGTGAAGTCAAACTTCATTGAGAGTACCTCATCGTTTACTAGATTGACCACTGAGGAGTGACCTATACAGGACCCCCTCCAGTGGTCAGTCAGTTGAAGCCTGTAAGCCGCCGCCCGAGCCTCCAGGTTAAGAAGAACCTCCAGTGCAATTAAAGGGGTTGCCTAAAGGCCCCTGTCATGCACATGCAGGCAAGTCTTTGTTGGCTTGAAAGCCTACCCCGGACACGGTACGGCACGGGAGAGTGGATGTTTGGTAGGATAAGGAATTAATGGGATAGGAGTGCTCTCAGTATCGGGATCACACTGAGAGCTGTGGGAAGGTACCCTCCTCCTTTCTCATCGGTTATGGGAAAGATGAGACCCCGGGCTTGGGACCGGTGCAGCGGAGTTAACGGTATACACAAGAAAACACTCTGACGAGTTTGTTCCAAGAGGAAAATCGGTTAAAAAATTACAAGGGGGTTCAGGTTTAGTGATAGTCAATACCGTTGATCTTGGAGGTTTTACTTCTTCTAAGTTCTCTTCTTTAATGGGTGTGAAGGAACTTATTGGCCAACAAGAGACATGTTCTTGCAACCACTGAGGCCCTCCCACCAAAGAGGGTGATCTTTGAGATCTTGTGGCATTAATCCTCTAGAGGCACAATCTGCTGGGTTAAATTGTGTGTTCACATGATGCCATAATGAGCTGGGACCTGTTCCTGAATCTCAGCCACCCGATTAGCAACATAGGTTTTCAACCTGTAAGGGGGAGTTTGAATCCAACTTAACACGATTGTTGAATCGGTCCAGGCATATGTCTGACTAATAGTGTAGTGTGGCATCAACAAAGAGAGACAATGGGTCATCAGTTTTGCCAAGAGATGACTACCACACAATTCAAGTCGTGGTAATGAGATTTTTTTTAGTGGTGCTACACGGGTTTTTGAAATGAGTTGTCTTATTTGAGTAGGCTCTATTTCAGAAGAACTTCGTAAATATACCACTGCGCTGTAACCACCTTCAGAAGCGTCCGAAAACCCATGTAATTGAATAACTTTGGAATTGTTAATTTGTAATGGTCTGGGTATTTTTACTTCTGACAGACTAGGGAGTTGAGTGACAAACGAATTCCATGACTCGACTATGTCATGAGGGAGGGGTTCATCCCAAGTAAAACCTTTAGCCCATAATAGCTGCATGAATAGTTTTGCCCACATTATGACTGGGGACAGGAATCCACAAGGGTCATAGCTAATTTTTGCGATCAGGGTGAGGATAGTTCTTTTAGTGTTTGCAGGGGTATTATCTATATGGAAATTAAAGGAGAAAAAAACAAGTTTAGATGACCAATGTAGACCTAAGATACTAAAGTAAGGTTGATCAGACGATTCCAAAAACTTCGGAACCTCATGGTGATCGGAAGGAAAAGGACCCAAGAGGTTTGGACAGTTAGAAGTCCATTTTCTAAGTTCGAAACCACCATTTTGGAGTAAGTTGATCAGTTGAGTTTGCAAATGTTGTGCTTTTCCCTCATCTTCATGGCCAGCGATTACATCATCCACATAAGTGTGGTTTAGTAGAACTGAGGCAGCTTCAGGATAGAATTCCTGTTCGTATTGAGCAAGTTGACGAAGAGATCGCAAGGCTAGGAAAGGTGAACAGCTAATCCCAAAAGTCACAGTTTGCAAGAAAATTGTTCTGAGGGATAGAAAAGAATCGTTGCGCCAAAATATCATTTTATATTTTTGATCGTCAGGATGAATGCAAATTTGCCTATACATTTGTCGTATATCACAAGTGAAAACCACATTATGACGTCGGAAGTAAAATAGTTCACTTGTAAATAAATTCACCTGTAATTTTGATCCTGTGAGGAGAATATCATTTAGTGAAACACCGTTTGAGGTTTTGCATGAAGCGTCAAAGACAGTCCTCAGTTTTATGGTTGAGCTTGATTCTTTTATGACACCATGATGGGGGAGAAAATAGTTTTCATCTGGAACTGAATCACAAGGTCTCATATGCCCGACTTCTGAATATTTGTCCATAAATTTGACATAGGCTTCCTTGAATTTAGGTTGAGTAATGAATCTTTTTTCAAGTGCTAAGAATCTATTTTTAGCTGAGAATGTCGAATCACCTATTGGAGGATGGTTAGGTTTGAAAGGTAGACGAACGCAATACCTACCAGATACGTCTCTAGAATGTGTCTTAATAAAGTGTTCTTCGCATAAGGTGTCTTTATAAGTTTGTTTGGAATATGTGGGGGGTTCCTCTTGTTGCCAGATTTGTTGTATGGCAGAGTGAAGATCAAAATCAGAGACAGTTAGTAGAGTTGTGGGATGAGAGGATATCTGGTTTTGAGAAGAATCATCATTGCAAGGAGCATGGCATATGAGAGTGTAACCAAACACCGTATTCATTATGAAAGGCATATTAGTTCCAAGATTTACTTTTTCTCCAGTAAAAATGAAAGGAAAAAGACCACCACCTAATAGAACATCAATGGGACCAGGACGGTGGAAAGTTGGATCAGCCAAAACAAAAGGTTTAACAAGTTCTAGTAAATCTGAATGAAGATGATATTTGGGCATGTCCGAGGTAATTTTATCCAAAATCAACATGAGATGATTTTCCGAAATGTTATCACCTTGGAGAGTTTCAATGTCAACACGTCCCATTCCTTTGGTAGTAGCGAGAGATTGATATATACCATTGACATGAAGGGTTGATTTTTGACGTTGAATACCTAGCAGCTGAGCAGCTCGTTCGGTCATAAAGTCACATTGACTACAAGAATCAATCAGTGCTCGGACAACATGTGCATTACCTTGTTTAGTTACAAGTTTTACAAGAATTGTAGATAACAAAACTGTAGTATTATTTAGAGGTTGAGAATAATTGGAGGTTGAGTTAGTGGAAATACCAGCAAACTTATTTTGTTTATCTGGAGGTTGAGAAGAGTGCGTAGTGGGTTCTTTATTAGAAGAACTTATTTGAGATTGAGAGGATGAGGAATCTGAGTGTAATAAAGTATGGTGCTTCTTGTGACATTTGAAGCAAGAGTTCTTGGACTTACAATCACCAATTGTGTGATTTCCAAGACAAGAGAAACATCGATGTTGTGTTTTAACAATATGATGCCGTTCTTGGGGAGATTTACTCTTAAACATTGGACAAGAATAAACTTTGTGTCTGTCTTTTGAGCAAACAAAACAAGTAAACTCTAAAGGTTCTGAGGCAGACACGAGACAGATAGGTCGAGGTTGAAACTTTTCATTTAAAGACTTAGGGATCCAATGAGAGGAGTTATTTTTGTTGTTAGAAGAATGCAAGAAAGCGTCTTCTGCATGAGTACAGTAGTCAGATAGGAACGTGATGATTTCTGTTACAGTAGGAAGAGTTTGAGAGTTTCCTTTTGAGTTTTCAAATTTATGTAGCAGTTTGGTGTCAAACTTCCGTAAAAGCATAGAAGCTAACAAAGGATTTTTCTCAACAATATCACAGTCCAATACTTTTAAGGCTTGAGTGTTTTCTTGAAATGCATTTAGAAAATGTCTTAGGTTCTTAACAGGAAAGAGATTGATATTGGGGAGATCTATTATCTTGTTTAAATGCACAGAGGAGAGTCTACGCACTGAATGATAACGTTCACGTAACGTCTTTTAAGCTATGAAGTAATTAGCTTCTGAGATTGGTAACGATTTGATTAAATTAAGAGCTTCACCTGATAATGTACCAAGTAAATACTGAAATTTTGCAACAGGGGACAGTGATGAGATTGAGTTTATAGTTGCGTCAAACAGGTTGATAAAAGCAATCCAGGTGTGAGGGTCTCCACTAAAATGCTTCAATTCTATTTTAGGTAAACATATCACCGACGTGGAAAGTTGTCCTTGAATAGTTTCATTACTTGCTACTGACTGGATATCATCATTAATATTTAAAAGAATTTTAATTTTACTTTGAATAGTGACACAAAGTTCATTAATTTCATCCTGTTTGTCAATGAGATTTTGTTCATCAAAATCATCGTTTGAATCTAAAAATTTTGTTATGTTTTCGTCAAATTCAATTTGTTTGAGTTTAACCTCTGCCTGGTATACAAGAATCTTTTGATGTTCAAGTGTTTCAAGAGGAGAATCCTCAGACAGATTTTCAAAACAGTCATGAATTTTATTCAGCCTAGCTTTAATGAGGTTTGTCAATCGAGCAAAAGTTTGAGGTTTCATTGTAAAAAGTTAAACATATACAAAAAATACAAGTTTCGAGAGGTAAAAAAAGATTGAGATTGAGAAAAGTTGAAATTATTGAGGTAGAGTTTGTTTGAGGATTGAGGTAAATAAAGAGGTAATTATATTGACACAGAGGTTTATAGAAACATTTGTCTTACTTTTCCATAGTTCTGGATATCCAGGCCCGGTCGGACCATGTTTCGCTCGGAGGACCTTCCCTTTTGGTATGAGAAAGTTAATTATAGTTTTGTAGAAATCAGAATAATATTTAAATTCTTCAAGACATTGAAACTCACTTTTATTTCCCAAAACTGTACATCACAACAACAAAAGTAAACAAAAGCAAAAATAAAACACATGATAATAATTAATTACATCATATGTTAAAATGCACAGACCATCGAGAACACTCATGGCAATGTTCTTCTGGCGAAAACAACAACATTTAATACACTTACTGTGGAACTAACAATTTCAAACTTAACATGTTAACAGTACAACTCATCTGGACACTTTCAAGCAAAAAAACCACTTAAATAGATGTTATACATAACTTATAATTACAATACTAATTAAACATTATAAGATTTATGTAGTTTTTCATTTTGACTAGAAAAAGTTAGTCGGCTGCTAACTTTTTTATTGTTTGGTCAGAGAAGTTTGATCAGCAGCAAATTTTTTGGGGAGATATTAAATTTAACATAAATAAATATTTAAAAAACTATAAGAGTGCAGGTTAATCCACCAGGACGGTATACTTATTGCAGTGAAGTGACAACGTATTAGCAGTACTTGCCATGCCGCAGGTTTCAGTGAGCACATAATGGTGTACAGGGATAATTTAGCTATAATAATATAAATTTTTAATATTTCTACCTCTTGCTCAGTGTGTCCATCGTTAGGAAAAATACTGTTTCCAACACACAATCTGAAGACAGATGCAGTCATTAAATTTATAGCGTTGTCCGATGTCAGCAGTGGTGACTTGGCTATAAACTCCCTGCAAATATCGCAAAAATCACAAATATTCTGTAAACATTTTGAAGGCTGTATAAGTACACCTTTGTTTTTGCAACACATGAGGCTGTTTAGAGTGGGAAGTATGCCTGTTGGCAATATTAGCTTTACACTCCTCACAAATCAGTCTCTTCACTAATGACCACACGATGTAACCTCCAATATATTTAACATCACTACAAACGATGTCTGATGGTATTTCTGTTGATACAAAATTTTCATCCTATTGAGACCCTCTCTTGCTCTTCTATACAACGCCATATGGGTACTGTGAGCCCTGCATGGAACACACTCCACTACCCGCAACACCAATAACACGCCACCATATTGGTCGGAGACCCTGCCTCAAACGCGGTAACATAAGGCCTCTCTATTTATATTCTGCACTCACTGATTAACATATACAAGTATTTTCATTTCATACAAACACAAAATATTTTTTTAACATAAAATATTAAAATAAAAAATACCTCAGTAAAGCATTGTGAGTGCTTTGTACTGCGTTGCTACAAAAGTATGATTACCACTGACTGACAACAATAACTGATAAGAAGGAACAAAAATGATTGTAAAACCAGTAGACAGAGGAATAACAAAGAATGAAGGGATCTAACTAAACAAGGGTAAGTTCTGGTCTAAGTATGATAAGGGGTAAAAAGCTCTTATATCACTGTCAGGCTGCGTATTAAAATCAAAACCAGTGGTCTTTTATTCTCTCACCAGAATTATTGTATTTTTCGTACATTATGCTAATTTATCGTTTTCTTATACAATTATTTTGCATGGGGAATCTTCAGAATTATCATACAAAATCGATAATTATCATACCCGTACGTCTGGCAACACAGCTAGGATCCAAGCTAACCTAACACTAACAGGGAGTGGGGGCCAACAAGCGATGTAAATCTACGAGTACTGCCGAGCATGTACGAATGCAAAGCCTTCCCGCCCACCAGATTACATGGCTTAACGGCACTAGTATAATCGGTAAAAGCCAAAACAGTAGGATCATATGTGATAAATTCTTGCTATCAACTTCTTGCTCACTATTCTGTAATGAGCGTATTAAATGTATATTACTATTTACTTTATAGTGATAAAACAATAGTAAAACATATTGGAAACATTATGTAATTTAACGCCATCTTCTTTCTATTTTTTTTTGCTTAGGGGTCCAGACTCCAAGCCAAAAAAGAAGAAAATAGTTGGTGTTAAGAATAAATGGACACTACCTTTAAGTATGTATGGACACTAACAATATGTTTACAAAAAATAACAGTCATATACCTTTGTATTGTAGTATTAAGGAATTATATTTTCACCATAATAAAATGTTATAAAAAAATTAAATAAAAAAATTGTGATAAAACAAATTTTAAAACTATAGAGCATTACATGCTAACAATATACTGTCTATCGATTGTTAACTGAGCAAATGAAAAATTGTGTAGTTTACTTGTTTTCCCACTCCTTAAGTGTCCTGAGGATGTCTCATCGTAGTATGGACGAAATATTTAGAACCTATGTAACAATGTTGTCAAACTTTTTTACCATTTTTTTATGTGATTGTATTCAATTTTTTTTTATTATGCTTATTTTTCAGATGATAGAAGGACTCTACATTGACATTGACTGGAAACTCCCCAAACTCCATACTATTGGAAGTGAATCTCCAAATAAGAGTGTGGCCATATTACAAAGATCACTATGTCAGGAAGACGGGCCTATAGACCTTAAACCATACACTGACTATGAAGAAGAAAAAATTAAAAGAAACTGGGAGAAATTTTGCAGAGTAAGTACGAAATTAGAGTTAAGTATGTTATTCAGAGTGTAGTAATTGTGTTTGAAACTTTTTATTTGACTTATCGGCAGTAGTGTAGATGGTTAACAGGTAACTCAAGTCAGTTAGCTACCGACAAGTTTGGTTACCAAATCTTATCAGTAAAATGAGAGCTTAATCAATGTGACAAGTAAAATGAGAGCTTAATCAATGTGACAACTAAAATGAGAGCTTAATCAATGTGACAACTAAAATGAGAGCTTAATCAATGTGACAACTAAAATGAGAGCTTAATCAATGTGACAAGTAAAATCTGTTCTACTTATTGAGCTGCTAGAAAGCATCAGTATCAAGTATCTCTAAAAAGACAATTTGTTTACAGGAAATAAAAAAAATATAATCTTTATTCCAAGAAAAACTAAAGTTCTCTTATATATGAAAAAATTAGAGAAATTAAAAAAACATATGATCAAAAGTAAAATTCAACTTACCTACACACTAAATAAATTAATCATATGTTATGTCATTTTCATCTGTTTTATTTTTATAATTGTTCATTTATTATAGGTTATATTATTTACACTCTGAAGATGGGCTAAGAGCCCAAACCGGTCATTTATTATTATAAAAAATGAATAAAAGGTACTTAGTTATAGTTATTAGTCAATTTATTAAACTAGTAGCCCTGACTCGTGAACCAACTTATACATATAATCTCAACAATACCATAGTAGTTAATAATTTAGTTCCCTAAAAATAAGTGTGTGACAATTCAATTTTTTTAAAACTACTTTTAAAATTTATTTTTGATTGATTGTCAGAGTTTTTATCGTATTTGTATGCTCCTCCCCATGCAATTAAACTAAATAAAATCCAAGACTCAACATAGGTTCAATTTCCATTATCCCTATTCCTTTTATGTATTTGTGAGATACTAAGTCTTTTATGTATTTAGTATTTGTAAAAGTTAAAATTGCTAACAGAAATACTTATATTTGATGTAATTTTATTTCATACTGATGTTATTATCTGTACAGCTTTCTACTTTGACTATTGTTTAAATAACCCCATAATTAACTTTCATAATAAACACGAAATTCAGGAAGTATATTTAAGTCAACCCTCCAAGTGGCGGTCAGAAACACTCTCAGTGGCGGGCTAATTAGAGTGAATTTGCATACAGCGACTAAAAGGTTCGTATAAAAGTCAAGTAATCAAAATAGGTCATATTATATATGAAATTAAAGCTTATAACATGCACAACACAATAATAACATAGTGGAAGTGCTTACAAAAAACTGGAGTGAATAATCTTGTGTTGAAAATAAAAAATGTTTTTTCCAAAAATATATTTTTTTAGAGTGCCCAATTAGAGTACTTATCGAAAATTGATACAACAAAAGTGAGATAGCCATTTTTTTCTAAATGTTATTGTGAACAAGAAAATGTATAGTTTGTCAATACTACTATATATTATAAAAACACAAAAAAATAATAAAAGAACTATGTACACAAATTTTTTTCAACAGTTTCAGTCGGAATTAGACACATCTACTACTCTCCTCTTCTTTCCAGGCCTAAGAGGCCTCCAATAATGCTCTAAATATGGAAAACATTCTCTGTGCACTCCATAGTTGCATGGTGGGCACCAAAAATGGCTTTTGCCCCTTTTTTATGCCACAAACAACACAAAGTCTCTCACTGCGTCCAGCTAAGTGTGCTATCTTGTGTTCAGCGTCTCCAGATGGTCCAGGAGCTGGTACAGGGGGGAGATTTTGATTTCTATAGGGCTCTACTAAGCTACATACAACTTCTGATAAGTAGTCCTTTCTTGGTAAGGGATTGTCAGAGTTTTTGGAGTATAAAATGTAAGAGTTTAGGAGGGACAAGTCGACTAGATTCGTGAAGAGTCTCTTCCAGTATTTATTTGTTGTCCTTGAGCAAGAAACATGATATATAGACTTATCACTAGTACTATATAAAATTATACTTCAGAATCTGCTTTTTCATTTAATATAATCGGCAATGCGTTTTGGACACCTATGAGCCATTTAAACACGTAAACAAAAAAGGCTTACATTGATAGACGCTGTAGCGTCTCTGCCACTTTGCGGAAGGGGGAGATAGACGCTACAGCGTCTTACACCACATGGAGAGTTAAAATCATTGATTATTTTTTAAAAGTATATTAGATAAAATGTTTTTTTGGGTGGAATTGTCACACTAAATCAAAACCAAAGTGAGTTAATTTGTTTTAAAACTTTGTTGCTCTTCAACATTGTACTCCATTAAACATGAATTCTTTAAATCTGTTTAATGGAAGCTAAGTACACTTTATAGGTTTGAAACAAAATAGTCAAGCCATAAAATATGCTGCTGTTTACAATTATTGAACTACTTATTTTTTTTACTAACTTTTTAACTATAATGATAAACCACAATTAATTGCAATAATCAACTACTATTTAAAAAACATTTTTTTTTTTAGATGTTTGACAGGAAAAGGAAGCTTGTCGAGTTTAAAGTTCACTTGTCACATAGTCAGTTACTTTATCGGCATTTTAAGTTAGAGTTTAAACTACCTTGAAATGTTGATAAAGTGATTGTTATCAGAAAAGTTTTCATTACTTATTGTGACGTTTTATATAAATTACAATAAATATTTTTTTTTTTTTCAGATATATGGCTTCCGCTCTCCTGATTTGTTTGTATCATCAGATTTGTTTAATAAATATATTTCAAAGAGCAACAGACTGAAATTTCAACAGTTCCTAGCCAGAGGTTTGCCTAACAGAAGACTTAGTTCTGTTTACGCCATGTTCAAGGAATTCTCTATTGCAGCACCAAGAAGGTAACCAGAATTGTTTGGGAGTTAACTATTCTGTACAGCAAGTTGAATTAATCATACTCTGAAACCAGAGTTAATGTATCATTGCTACTTGGGCTATTGGTACCATTTCTATTTCCCTTACCATGCGATAATATATATATATATATATATATATACATTATGTATATATGTGAGGTGGGCCAATATATATGAAGGCTGAAAGTAGTCCAAAGGGATTGAGCAATGTTGTATGATATTTACTTGAAATTTATTTGTCATTTATTTATACATCATCATATACAAAAGCTATTTCTAAAATTATCTACTATAAAGTTAGATCATTAATAAAATGCTAAGAGCATTGCAGAATCAAGTTAAATTTGGTTTTGTGGAAGGAATGTGATTGACCTGGTTACTCTTTAAATCATGAACATTGTAAAAACGTTATTTTTAATTTGAACATTTTACTGCCCTTTGCATTTTTGAGGTTTGTGGTAATTTGCAAAAATAATTCTTCCCAATGTAATAACAATAATGTATTTCTTTTAATAAATTACAAAACATTTATGAAATTTAAACTTAGGATATCCACTGACCACTGTTACCGGAATTAGTGGCCAAGCTACAAAGCAAAATATTTTAATTTTAAATACACTGTACAATGTATTATTGAGAAAAAGACATAACACTTAAATTCTCTCAATTCAACGCCATATTTTTCCCCTAAGCCAATGTATTATGTATGATGGTTTCTTATTGACTAGTAGTTTGTTTTTGTATCTATATGGCTTTTTGCAAAGTTTGCGTTACATGTGTGAACTTTTTATCCAATTATATAGAATGCATTCATAAATTTAAATTGAAGGAAAGACTAAAAAAATTGTTTTTAATAATGTAAAGTTACATTATTCCATGAGCTGCAATTTTTCTTTGTATATTATGTCTCTTTTTTGTAGTGACAAATTCTGTTTGATTTCTTCTCTGTCACAATTGTTTATTCTTATTCATTTATGAAAACAATATCACCTGTTTCTTTTGGTTTGTTGCATATCATAATATTTATATATGTAAATGATAAATCAGTCAGCTGATGTAAGGTGTTCCTTTTGTTCTAAGCAGATCCATTTTGTCCTTTGTTGTTAGTGAATTGTATTATTTACTAAGAAGTAATTGTTTATAAAAATCTTTCAGCTTATTTTTATTGTATACTAGCTGAACCTGGCGGACGTTGTCTCGCCTTTCATTTTTCATTGACATACCAAAATAAAGCAATAAAAAGAATTATAGAAAAAACCATTATTAATTAAATGAGTGCAAGAGGGTAAACAATATTTTTGGTCTTCTTATTTGATGTATAAATGTAAAGGTTTTTTGTAGTGTGTGCTACACTCTCAAGGTGAAATGTAGAACTACAATAAATCAAAACATATACAGTACTGTTGTTGTGAGAACTTCAATCTGCTTATGGCATGTGAAACTACATTAAACCATACAGTCATATGTTTTTTGTAAACAATTCAGATTCTCCATTTGAATAACATGGGATCTTTAGGAGCCCGTGGGGCGGGACCCTGTGGACGGATCTGCATCAAACTTCACAGAAACCATCTCGGGAGTATACAGGACAACATCCTAAAGTTTCATGGCGATCGGTTGGATGGTTTGGCAGCGCATAAACTTCAAACACATATGTATATATATACAAACATCCTCTTTTATAAATATTTAGTCAAATTATTAGTCAAACTATATTGTCTTTTATGAATTAGTCAATGTTGTTAGATATTAAATTATTTATTTGTAAGATGCCGATTTTCAAGATATTGGCGAATATGGATTTAAAATAAGTGTGATTAGTGTAGTTAGGTGAATTTAGTCGTTGTTAAAAACTAAGGCGGACTATTCCTTTTAAAGTGTCACTAATTAATAGCTCAATGACAAATAGACAGCCGGTTATTTTCAGCTGATCCCTGTCAAAATTTGTTATGACTCTGGGATTGAACTGAGAACCTTTAGGTTGTAAAGTTGGGATTTAACAAACTACTCTACAGACCAGTTTTGGTAATCTAGAGGTTGACCAAGTTTAGATTCTATATTTTATTATTTTCAAAAACAATTAGCATAGTTTTAATTACTATTAGTCAATTTATTTGATTGTTCTTTTTATTCTTTTACTTAAGCACATTTAACAATTTTCTTACCAAACATTTAGTATATTTTTTTATGTTTTATTTATATATATTATTAAGTGGAAATTTGACTATCCGAATCAATGTGGTGGCAAATCGGTCTGGATACATTTATTCTGTGTTCATCGAAGTTCAAGGTCAAGTGGTCACGTTAGTATCATGAATTTTCATACATCAATGATACTCAAGTTAGGTTATGTAATTTCCAATGCTGCTAACAAACACAGGATTTTTTGTTTTTTCTTTTTTTTGTGTGCTGAATTCAACTATTCAATGACATTCAGTTTTTCCTCTTAAGCTTTTGCGTTTTTATTTTTCTATTCCTTAGCGATTATATTTCTTTAGTTTGTTGCAGTGTGTTGATATCCTATGTACATACTTATTGTATTTTTGTTAAATAGTTTATTAACTAGCATAATTATGTGTCGGTAGAAATACAATACAAGTGAACGTCACACAATACAAGTTAATTTCAGTATAAGTACAACATATTATGGTGATTAGTGCTTTTGTGAATCCCTCTGGTCTGAGGAAGGTAAATGTGGTATACAAAAATCGACCAGAAAAAAGTTATATTTTTTTTCTTAAATTTTAGTAAATTTCTGTTGTGTGATATTCTTTTTTTTAATAATGGAAGAAAAACAGAAGAAAATATTAGTTCAGTTACACTCATTATTCAGCTTTGTCACTGACTCTGACCAGGTTAGTACTACAAATAACATTGTGCGGGAAACATGACACGATATACTTTTATACCATGTATATAGTAGTGATATAAAATATAGTAGATAAGAGGCAAAATAAGTAATGGAAAAATTACACGAAATTGTGCAGAAAACTGGGCTTCAAATATCATATACAATATATAGAGCAGATGTCATTAAACAATCCCTAATAAAACTCGTTATAGGCAATAATCACGAGTTCTCTACTTTAAATATTTGGGTAAAATCATCCAGCATCAGGACTGAACTTGGTAGCAAACCGAAAATGAATCACAAAACTGCAGAGAGCTTATAGAAAAATGTGGAAACACTACAATAAAAATCAATATCTATAAATGTGAAAATTGGATATTATAACACTGTCATACTCCACTTAGCGTTATTTACATCAGAAACAACTCTGATTAATGGACAAACTAAAATTATTAAGGTGATTGAAAAACAACTACAAAAGATCCTCTCAAGAAAATATTTGGACCATTAAAAAAGGGGAATATGGATTAACCAACCATTATCAGAAATATACCAGCAAACTTAATCAACCACAAACACTACTAGGTGAAGGAGAGCAACATTTTATAGTTACACACTTAGAATGGATCAGAGAGAGGGAGGGAGGGAGGGGGAGGGAGAGGGAGAGGGGGAGAGGGAGGGATGGAGGGGGTGGGAGAGGGAGAGAGGGAGGGAGGGAGCTTTTATTCCTCATGATATTCACTTGGTGCTTTAAGCGATAAAATTGTGCACCATTTTAAGGGAAGGTTGGTATGTCAAAAGCATTATGTATGATGCGTGGAAGTGGTCAGAAGCACCAAATGTGAGGAGGGGGTAGGAAGGTGGACCAAAAGAGCTATATTTGATGAGGGGGGAGAGTGTAACCAGTTGTCTTATGACTGAGTAAGGGGCTAGTAACGGCAAAATGTTACACAAACTGTGCCTGGTTTTCATGTTGTGCTTCTCTTTTTTCCTTTTCATTTTTTATTGAAATTCTATCAATAGAGCTCTGGAGATTGCATATTTACAGTTGTAACAACTACTTATCTATGTTAAGTGCATATTTACAGTTGTAACAACTACTTATCTATGTTTAGAACTCAGATAGTAACAATGACTACATTCGTTCATCTAAACTCATTACACTCATTTGAAACAAATCCATATTCACCCATATATTGACAATCAGCGTATTAAGAATAAATAAAAAAATAATGAATTTAATTTATCTAATGTTCTATATTTGCAGGTGGAATCCAATTGAAGATAAAATACTGCTTGAAATTCATCGTTTATACAACAACCCAGATGAGTATAGTGCTGTCTGCAATATAATGTTGCCCAAAATCTTTAACCGCAATGCCCTAGCCCTTAGTCTAAGAATGAACTCGTTTCTAAAGCAAAAGATGGTTCAGGATTATACAAAAAGTTAGTATTCCATGAATCAATCATTTATTTGCTATTGTCAAATGTTGTATGTATTGGCAACAGTCTAGCTGCCTTGGGCTACGGCCAATAAAAGAAATACAAAGTCATTCTATTCTAGCTATTACACTATAATAAGTTGTGACAATTTTGAGCCTACTAAATAAATTTTTTTTAAAATAAACAGAATAAATAAATAAATTATAACATTACATTATGATCATTTAACTATGAATCAAGATATTAAAACAAAAGATATATTTATTAATAAACACTAAAGCATAAATTAAATAATAGCAAATAATCTTTTGAGAGTATTACTATTTTTAAATATTTAATTTTAATAAAAAATATATTGTATAGCGATTTGCTTGAAAAGGCAACAACAAGAAGTAAAATACATGTAAATAAATAAAAATGGCATTATTGTTTTAATAATGTTTCATTGAACTATTTTCTTTGTTGTGTGATATTGATTTATTGTTAGTGTTGTAATGCCAATGAAAAAATAAAACTAAGTAAGGTGTCGCGGCGTACCGCGGATTTGAGTAAATTAAAAAGGGGCAGTGAATAAAAATTCACATGTAAGAAAAACTGAGATTTATTGAATATGAAATGTAAAAATAATATCCTGACGGTGAAACAATATAAAATGACTGAATAAATGAAATGTAATACTATGCAACGAATCTGTATACTTAGCCTTTACAAAGGCTAACATACAGTTCAAAAGGGGTTGAGGGTGACATAAAGGGGTTGAGGGTGACCACCAAAAACCACCCCCACTCTTCTGTCCCCACTTGGCCACAACATAAGATCTAAACTGAGCCTTTGACTAGTGACTAAACTAGTGACAGAGGAATCAAGTAGAAAAGAATCTGCTACTCAATTCTTGGTGAAAGAAGCAAACAACTTTAAAATTTGTATAGTAATTGTTCCTTATACAGTAGAAGCTAGATAGTTCGATACTCAGTACTTTGAGTCTTTATAGGTTGACACTGGTAATGGTGACACGGTGTTGCAAAATTTTTGTCCATGGCAGGCTGTGTGCGAGTCAGCCCAGTGCAGATCAATGAAATAACACTGTTAAAGTGAATAACAGTTAAAATTACGAATATTTTGACATTTAGTTAATGTACTTTCTAATTATTCTATTATCCATACTTTAATAACTACTATTTTTTTAAACTATGGATAAATGTCCATACCAATTCAGTAGGACATACATTGTTACAGAAATATACAGCTTGTTTTTACTTTTGTTAAATTGTTAACTATTAATGAAGAAAATACTCTACAATTTCTTTATAAAAATAAAAACAATTTTTTGTTTGTTTTATGTTTACCATACATTCCTTATAGTTTGACATTTCGATACTTCGAGACTCCTGTAGTCCACAAAGTGTCGAACAATCGATGTTTTATTATAGTACCATATTAATTGAAATTTTAAATTGATTTTTCCATGACCTACTAAGACAATGAAAGAGGTGGGTGCAAATGCTTTGGTACTCAGTTGGGGCTCTATGCGACTGCAGTAGCAATTTGTACTTAGGAGCAAATAAAATAACTTAATTTGTTATTTAGTTAAATTTTATTTTTATAAACTGGTTTTTTTGTTTTTACGTATTCAAGTTTTTGTACAAAAATGTTCCACATTTAAGTTTTCAGCTAAAAACTTTAAATTTGTTGGATATTTAAGAATGACATAAATGATTAGGTAGAAACTTTAAATTTGTTATATTTGTTGCTTTACTTTTCAACATAATAACATACTTAGGCAATAAAAATTAATCAGTAACGAGAAAAATAAAATTGCTGGTTGACTGATTTTATTGTCCAGTCAACCAGCAACGTCCAGTTGAGATTTCTTCCAACAGAAGTACTGATGGAATCAGATCATGAGTTGTACTAACACGCAGGTCAATAAAAACTAAATACCAAGGATAACAAAATTACTACTCCGCAAGAGCATTGTAGTGTCAAGCTCTAAATATTGTACTTTATTTAATGAATGTCTCAACTTGACTTCAGAGCACTCTTACTGCAAATGCTGGAACTACAAGGAGTTTGTGGGGTTGCTGCAACCATTGGGTGACGATGTAAGCCAGTCGCAACCATAGAAACGCGACAACACGTCTTGCATATTTGCTAGATTTCTGTTCTTTGAATGCACCTGTTTTATAACCTACTTCTCTGATTTTGTGATATTGAGTAAGGGTAAATATATAATGATTGTAGTCTTTACATTTTGTTTCCTATTGTTTATATAGATTGTTCTTATCTCATTATTTGCTCTATTATATTTTTGCTTGAACCGATTACAAATTTCTCTTAGTGCGGATTTCTAACCTAACAAGTTATCATTGTCTGCTGAATGTCAAAGCCAGTACTCTTTGTAACACCGCATGTCAGAACTAGACTGCCGTTAAGCCCGCTTATGTCAAGTCGGAACATTCAATAAATAAAGTTTACTGGTAAGTAATTAGGTAATTTTCATAAAATCAGGTTCAGTACATCAATTTACTATATTAGGACTTTCTCTGATCTTGATAAAGATTCTGTTAATTTTAATAACTAATGTTAAAACCAGTGTCACTGAGCTGGATATAAAATTACAGTCTGTTAATTTTCAGTGGTAGTCGACTGGACATCAGAACTGGAAGGCACTATGATACATTATTTGTTGGAGAGTTCTGGATTTGAAACCATTGAAGACTTGAGAAGCAATGCTCTCCCATATGAGACCTGGAAGCAAGTTGCCCAGCAACTTGACTTACCCTTTTGTCAGGTCGTTGACCACTGGAGGTACAATCTGTATCCCAGGCTGTTTTCCAGGAGTTCAGTAATGTGCCCAGCCTTGTACGTCCAACTTATTAAATGGTAGGTTGTAACCGTTTTTTAATAACTTGAGTGGTAGCTAGTGAAGGACGCTAATAGTACTTTATTCTTTAAACAATATTTTAATTTCATGGATATATTTTTATTTATGGGTAAAAATAAATAGTATCTTGCTGTAAGTGTTTTCTGTCAATTTATAGAATAAGTAGAAAAATTAACAATTTTCTTCAATTTTGTTTTGCCATGACTTAAATTTGCTAAGTTAGCAATCAATTAAGATTGATCTTTGAGATATGAGCCAGAGGTCTGAGAAAAAACTCAAAGTTCTCTAAATACATTTTATGAGATTGCTCTCAATGCCTCCATACTTTCATTGTGCTATCCCTACTATTTTTATGTTTAGTTTGTACTACTTGTCTTGGTAAAAAGCTATTATATCTTTATTACCTCCTACCCAAATTTAGCTTGTTACAAATAAGGCCACTTTAAAAATCCATACCTTTAGTACCCAACATTTCCGTCGTAACAAAAGGGTTAAGAAGTTAAAAGTCTGAAATTTTTAAATCTTATAGAAAACATTCCTGTAAGCCAGATATTAAAATAAAAATGCGATAAATTAACAGGTTTTTTAGTTAAAAAAAAATGTAAAGTGATGCACAGTGAAAACTAGTTAAAATTCCAGTACGTTTTTTTTTCATCAACTAGGATAACAATTATTAAAACTTATTGTACAATTTAAAAATGCATATGTCCTAAGGTACAATTGAACAAGGAAAACAATTGTGTGATTAGATTTTTCATAAGCCTCTCAGTTTCTTAGTAAACAATTTTCAAACTTGGGTATACATAATTTCTGCGCCGACAGTAGTAACTTAGCAATAAACTTAAATTTCATGTTTAATTTTATTTTAATTTCTTAGTTAAACATCGTAATCCTATTAACTAGGACATTGACAGTAAAAAGACATTGCAGAAAAAATACAGATAAAAATTATAATATTTGGCAAATTTTAGTTTTCATGATTATTAAATATGATTATGATTGCTAAGAAAAGAAAAGATAGTTTTATGATTCTGTCAATAACAGTCTTAATAAATTAAACAAAATTTTTATTTAAAAATTTTTTTTTAAATTTCATTGAAAGAACATTTGATAGATCAAGCTTATCTGATAATTTAATAGTTTAGATGATCTAAACCATTGTTTTAGGGTTCATGATGCAAATATTAAAGAATGGTCAGAGATAAACTGGGAAGAACTGTCCAACAGGTTCGGAGGTGTCGGTTCTTACTTTCTCTGTAAATGTCTAAGAATGTTAATTTTGAACTACGTCCCTCATAAACGACATAACATCTTTCGAGGTCAGTATTCACCATGTATTCTTATAATTATGTTAATGCATGCTACAAATATGAGTAATTTGGATATATTTTTTAACTTTGTCAATACGTATTAAAAGTCTTTAGTTTAACCTTGACAAGTATATTGTATTTTTTCAATTGTTTAGCAACAATTTAAAGTAGATCACAAGTTTCCTAAATAATTATTTTTTCAAGTTGTGCTTATAATCTTATATATTAAAACAATCGGATCATTTACTTCACTCACTTTCTGAACTTATTACTTAACCAATTTTGATAACATTTTTTTATTAAAAAGATAATTTTGATTTTTAAGTCGTAACAGAGCTAGATTTGTGAAATTCCCATAGGTTTTTATCCTACGTGGCGCCAAAGTTGCAATGTTATTCTTATGGAGATTAATTTAAATTTACCAGCTGGTGGCATAAACAATGTTAAATTATCTAAATAATTTGTTAAGTTCACCATAAGGAATAGCACACTAAAATATCAAGTTAATTATAAAAGAGCGAATAAATGTCTGTCTGTGTATATGTTATTATCAGCTGTTAAATAAAATGAAAACATTTGAAATAGGCTTAGTAATAACGTTGGTTGATTATAATTATTATACTATAAATAGAGTGCAAATCAAGTGGAGTGAGTGAGCTACTGTAAACGAATTTAAAAAATATGATTTTACTTAACACAGTTTAATTGCTAATATTTGAAGTCAGAAGTCACATGCCGAGGCATCACTAGCGCATCAAGTGACGGGGTTGTCACGCGGAGCGTGTAGGGGTGTCCCCTAGTTGAGTTTATTATTAATATTATTGTTTTTTTAACGGCTGTTTTTTACTATGTAAAAAATCATACGGTTTTAAATCCGTACTGAAAATATGCAATGTTTACACCAGATATAAGCATAAAGAGCTGTTGGTTAAGTTATCTGTGTTAATAAAACACTGTATATTATTATGTAAAATCATCGATTTTTAAGGTGAAGCTCAGATTATTCTTTAAATTTCTAATATTTTCTCTAACAGTCCTTAAATGTAAGCTTTAAAATTAATATAATCAAGCTGCCTTATCTTCTTTCTAGGTCGAGAATATTTGTGAAGACCAATTCACTTACATACATACAATAACACAAATGGTTCCAAAGAATTGGCACACACTTTTCCCCATATTAAACATTAAAAAAATCAAAATTTTTGAAAATTACCAGTTTGATTCCAAATATGTTTTTTTTGCCATAACTCAAAAACTAGTCTTTATAGAATTATTAAGAAACATTCGTGACAGAATTTTGGGTTGACAATACCTAAGGCTGTTTAACATCATACATGCTGTAAAAAACATTGCATAGCTCTCAATCCTAACAGTAACTACTATAGTACTCATTGTTGGTAAGATGTCCTAGGTTATTGCGTAAGCGACTTGAAAACATCATAAACATACAATTACGAAATATTAAGTGTCGGAAGTTTTTATTTTTTCAGACATTTATGGAAGATACTAATAACTAAAGCTTCCAGTAACGATCACGTCAAGGTGTTATTTACAATATATACATCACCAAATATTTCGCCCATACTGTGATGTTGCATCCTAAGCGGTATCTCTTGAGACTGAAGTGGCAATATAACATGTCGGCTATACATAGACGAGACTCGTTAAACAATTTACATACCGTTCGACAAAATTAACAATTTATTGAGTCCAGTTAAGAATAGAATTCTCGTACGTGGACCTGGTGTGTACAAAATCCGATGGGGTTGGTGTACATAGGAGAAACTAAAATGTCGATTTCTATGAGACTCAAAGAAGATATAAGATTAAAACAAGATGGACGCCAATGATCAGTTGATTGATGTAATTTAAAATATTTTTGTACATATTTTAAATGTCATCCATTTGTATTTTGTTTGTATATTTTATAAAGATTTTGGCATATTGTGTCTCAAGATGGCATTTTTTTTAAACGGCCGTAACCACCCTGACAAGTTTGGGACTGTTGAAGAAATTAATTAATTTAATATATTAATAAAATTAAACATCACAACAACAGACAAAACTAAATATTCTTTCTTATACAAGATACAGTTCAAATTGTATTTTTTTTAAATGAGTCCCTATTATTATGAAGAGTTGTATAAAAAAATCATGTGCTTTTATAGTCATCTGATTGTAACTATGTTTCAGCTTGTATTCTCTACCTAAACCTATACACTGTTCCTGATTTTATGGCAATAAAAACACAACACGTGTTGAAACGAATTCGTTTCAATCCTGAAACCAAACAAATAGAGGAGATAAAAGATCTTACTGGGAGTACCGATGAAGAAGATAATGAAGACAGTTGATCGTGTGGGATTCGTAATGTTCTGCCAGAAAAGCAGTACTCTTTAAATATCAATAAATATTTTTTCCGATCAAAGGTTGGTCATCACAATCAAAAGTCAGGATGAGAACACTATCTTATTTTGTTTATATAAATTAATACATTTGTATAAAAATGTATAGTAATAATAAACTTGAGAATATTTTTTAGTTTATTTACACAAGTGTACACTTAGTTCACATAGTGTACAATCATTGTTGAGGAGCAATGGAGCAACCCCTAACAAATGTAAGCGGACCTCCCATAATGAGACACATAACTCTTAGCATTGTTAGCAGGAATGTTAACCACAATTCATTATTATATTAATTACAGTAGACTTGAGGTAATTCGGCCTTCCATAGTCCGGCATTATGGGTGATCCGGCCTAACTAATAGATTTAAAAAGTTGCAAAGTGGAATTAGATAAGCCCTTCAAAGTGAGTACTGTGTACTAAATGCAGGTTGGTATTTTTTTACAACACAGGAGCTCTAATTACGCTAAAACTGTATGGCGTAAGCAAAGTAATTTACAGACAAAATCGATTGTTAGGTTCCTGTCGTAACACGAAAGCGGACAGACAGATCCAGCTGACTCATCCCTCCCTCAGTTCAACGATGTTATTCACTGTATTTGTGCCTCTTTGTTTTGTTGCGGCGCTACGTTCATATACATTTGTTTTCTCACTTTTTATTCTGGATACTGTTAGTATTGTTATATAAAGTGCAAATTGGGAATTTTATTATCAACAAATTTAATTGTTAATGTGGGCCTACAGTTAAAAAAGTTTGGTTAATATGGTATTCGTTTGTGTTATTACAATTTGTTTAGATACTTGAAAAGTCACTTGTTATTTTATTTGCCCTTTCTAATTCCTTATAAAATGCTACAAAACGTTATGCTAAGCAATTTTGCACTCGATCAATACAAGCAAGTGTGTTAATTTTTATACAGTACGAGTAAACGTCACTCAACACAAATTTATTACAGTATAAGCACAAACATATTACAATACAATTACAAAATGCACAGATATTATGGTGATCAATATTTTACAAATATTTGTGTATTTTGAACTTGTATTGTAATATATTTGTATATTTTGTGCTTATATTGTAATAAATTTGTGTTGTGTGACGTTTAATTGTACTGAATATGTACAAACACGTATTATGCAAATTCAAAAATTATTTAGTTTTTATGTATCCCTGTAGACCGGCTTTTCACAAATCTAGCCCGGCCGGCTGTCTGATTAGGCCAGATCACCAAGAGTCTACTGTACATTAGGTCTCTAGGTTGTATTAAAATTAAATTTTAGTGTGATTAAAAGAATTAAAAAATTTTTGATACTTGAAGTAAATAACAAGATAAAAATGTTTGATACTTGAAGTAAATAACAAGATATTCAGCCACAAGCTGTTCAAATATGTGGATTGACTTCCTCTTAAGAGGGACTATCCACCAACCAGCTTCTTAACGACACTTAAGTTGGATGCCATCGATGTGGACACTACTAGAAATGTCCATGTTGGATGGTACTCAAGGTTCAGATGTTGTGGAGGGAAGAGAACTGAGTGTCAGACTTGTCAGTTAGCTGAAAATCATCCCAACACTACGTGGTTCAATTCAATTCAAAAAATTCTTTATTCGTCAAAATATACAATTGTATACAAGAATGGTGTCAATTTTTACTTAAAACTAAAATATTAATAAAGTACAAAGTTATGAATTTGTCTTTGACCAGTATTCATTAAAATTGTATAAGGCTGCTTCAACAAAAAATGTTTTTAAAAATTTTTTGAACTTTTTCATATTTATTTCATTTTTTATCGATATTGGGAGGTGGTTAAAAAACTGTATTCCAATATAAGTTGGCTTCTTTTTAAATATTTCTTTATTATGTTTAATTATTTGTAAATTGTTTTTATTTCTTGTATTATAGCTATGTTTTTCATAATTTTTAGGTAATGTACCAATAATATTTTCACATGCAAAACGGTTTTATAAATGTAGAGACTGTAAACTGTCATTATTCCCCATTTCCGTGGAGTAATTTTTACAATGTGCATCATAATCAAGATTTAACATAATTCTTATGGCTTTTTTTGGAGGGATAGGATTCTATTCATATTGCAGAAAGATGTTGACCCAAACACTTCCACACCATATGAGATGTGCGAGTGGATCAATGCAAAATAATTACAGGCTGGAGATAATCTTTTAATAGCAAAAATACCAGAACTTAATTTAGAACATAGTTTATCAATGTGAAAAGACCAATTGAGATTGTTATCTACTACTAATCCTAAAGATGTTGTATCATCATGAAATGTAATAGGAATTTGCTGATTTGTATTCATGTTTTCGGAATTCTTACAAGAAAATTTGAAAAAAGTGGTTTTATTTTCATTAAGTAATAGGTTTAATGTGTTTAGTTCATTTTTTACAATGTTTATTACTGATTCTACTCCAGGAAAAATGTTGTCAATATTATTGTTACGTGGTTCAAATTCCACTTAAAGCTGTAGGTCCCATAGTTGCCGTGGATGTTGGGCTATTCCTCTGAGGAACAGTTGAACTCAGTTAGTAACCAGACTACACTCATCCTACACTCATATCATCATCCATATTCACCTTAAAATACACACGGTGTCTCATATGTAAGAATTGCAAGATATTGGCAATCTTTATCCTAGTACTGTTGATTTCTCCCATCCTCTTAACCCTTTGCACTCTGACGTCCGATATTTCGGACAATTGAGTTTATGCCAAAAACTCCGACGTCCGAAATTTCGGACGATCACTAAATGTGCCAAAAACTCCGACGTCCGATTGATCGGACGTTCAAAATATATTTTTTGCTGGCTTTATATACTTTCAAAATGCGCTCAAATTACGATATAATAAACTTCGATAGTTATAGTTTAGCGTAGTAGTACTTTATAGTGTACTCTATGGAATATTATTTTTCAGCAGTCGTTTTTTACAGCTGTTTTGACGCGTGCGAACGACTGGGACCGACACAGTCGCATGGTTTTGCGCGGGAACCGTCAGACACACATGCTAATAAATCAATACTTCCTAGTCTGTAAATACTGTATATATATATATATATATATATATATATATATATATATATATATATATATCTTTATTCATCTGTGTTTTTTCAAGTTTCTATAACATTTCATTTTATCAGCTGTTTGACAATTTTTATTATTTTACGATTTTTGACCTTGTGGCTTTAGCAACAAACATTTTATAATTAAATATATATATATATATATATATTTTAGAATTTTTCATTGTTACTGATACATTATACATCATTTGAAGTTATAAAATAAATGAGACTAGTGCTGCAGAATCAAAGTTCATCAGAGAACATAATACACTGTATATATGCAAAATTTAGAATTTGTCAAGATTTCAACAAATGCTTACCAAGGACTTATTTATGAAGTTAAGTGCATGAAATTTTGCATAAAAGTTTGTAATTATACAAGGAACATAATTATAACAATGATTTATAATAGGTCAATGCAATTTTTTATAGTTATAAGGGTTCAAAGTTAATTTTTTAAAAACCATTTAGGTATACATTTTTAATAACATAAAAAATATATATATATAAATTATTTTAATGTTATAATTTTATTTTTTTTACATGCAGAATATTATAACAGAAACAACAAAACGTAAATCATAGTTCTAAGTTATAAAATAACTAAATTATGAATTTTTTATAAAACCCTTACAATATTGGCAAAATGGGCTTGGAGTTTTTCGCTAGTACTTTACTAACATGGACTGGAGTTTTTGGCACCGACCAACATTTTTGTCCAGAGTGCAAAGGGTTAAGTATGAGTTTTGTTACCGTTAAAGTAATAGTTTTCACTTGTTGTAGGACAGACAAATTAAAACAGAGATAAATCTAGACTGACTTCCTAGTTCTGAGAATGCTAATTGTGTTTCAAATCGAGCCAGATATTTTGTTTTTGTTCATGACGCAAATGTAAACAAATACTTTTTTTGTTGGATTGGGATTCAGATTCCAAATTTAAAATGATTATTGAGTGTAAGTATTCTTTCATTTTTTAATATATTCTCATGTTGGGTTGCGAGAGCACAATTTTGTGAATAAATGAATTTTCTTGGCTGTATAGTGGGAATTTTGGCAGTTTGTACATTGTGTAAAGACCAAGAACAGACTCTTGTGGCAGTCCATCACTGAAGTGTCATTTAAATTCAAATAACCTGTTACTGAGGGTGGAATCCAGACGTCCTGACAGCGGAGGGCACGGAATCCTCCCTTTCCCCAGATGTGTCACAAGCTGCTGAAAGATCTTTAATTTCTTTTTTCGTCTACTTAAAATTTAAACTGTCAAAACATTTAACTTGTAAGAATTACTACAGTCCAAATTTGTATTACGTTTAAAAAACTTAAAGACTATATTATACATTTAACTCCTTATCTGAAATTTGTGAATGTCATCAAAACTGGATAGAATTAAATTTAATTATTATGACATCGTAAATACAACTTGTCTATTGTTAGTAAGCTAGACAATATTTATTTTACATCCTACGTAGAACTGACATCATTAAAACAAAAGTAAAAATTACTCTTATTCAAAGACAGTACCTTTTTCGCAATAATTTCGGCCAGGTCTGAATGAAGCTTGTTCAACAGGGATGCTCTCATTGAGAATAGGTGATGTTCTGTTGTAAATCAACCACTTATAACAGCTATTTGGTAGTATAGTATCTTTCGGCTCATCCTGGTCCTAAATCTCGCTTCAAAACAACTATTAGTTTAAATCTTTTTAAAACTATTGGCATTTTGTCATGCAACAAAATCGCTATAAAGATTCTCAGAAAAAAATGTTTTACTGGAGTACCAGCATGTTTTGGCAGAGCTTCCACGTTCTTGATTGCTGTTTTAGGCTGTTTTTATATTTTTATTAGTTGATTTATTAAATTGATTGTTAGAGTATGATTGAGTTGTTATTTATGTATTTCTTAGTTTATCATTTTTTAAAAATTAATTTTATGTAATTTGTAAATATTGTATATATATTTAGAGAATGTCTAGATAATTTTGCAAAAACTGTTGGTTTGAATCACACAATTTCATTAAAAATTGTTTTCTATACAATTTATACATGCTGTATTTTTTAATTTATATATTTTTTAACTATAAATCATACGACTTTATGCATAAACTGAATATTATAAAATATTAATTGTGTAATGTCCCACCTTACACAAACTGTGTATATACTGAAGTAAAATTTATTTAAATTGTATAACTTAATACTTCATATAAGTATTAAGTTATATAATTGAATGTTGTACTTTGAACATCCCATTGTATGACACTTTTCAAGAATTTCATTTCCTTTGCTATGCAATAAATAAAGTATACCTTTTTAGTATTGTACATTTTGTTTATTCTTTTATTAAACCCAACCAATAATCGTTAATACGATAGTGATTGTGGCTATCGAACTTTCCTTAGTATTTGTAATTATAGATCCATCATATATGGAACAGCCTATTCCTTAACCCTAGAATTGGCAGTTACATTTTTCTGTGGTGGCAAGCCTTTTTTAGTCACTTTGCAAGGGGTTAAAAAAAAATTCAAATATCATCTGAATGAAATAATTTTACCACCGTTGTATTCCCTAAATCCTATATAATATTAACCCTCCTGATGTTTATTGCCGATGCATCGGCAATTTAGTACTTCTCGTAAATGTTTATTGCCGATGCGTCGGCAACTGTGCAGTCCATTGTTACATATGCTATTCTGGCATTATCGTTCCGTCAATAATACTCTATGTGGTATCAATCGAAACAGGAGATGATACCGAATAATCGATAGTCGAGTATGATCGATTACACGCATCGAGAGAATTGTGATTTGTTTACAAAATAGCTGTAACAGTCAGTGAATGAGGATCGGCCATATAGACTCGCCGGTGTTTACGTTTGTTTTTTGTCCTTTCCAATTTTTGCTGAGCAAAACATTTGTATATACTGTATATATTTTTAAAGTTTACTAAATTTTGAACAAGATGGCTATCCTGGATTTGTTTGTTTGTGTTATTTTATTTCCATGGTAACAGTGAAAACTTTTCTAAAACAACGAAAAAAAAATGTTTTCTTCAGTTTTGGATGCACAACATTTTTCAAAATGAAGGTATATACATAAAACATATTGTAAAATATTCAGTGTAATATAACAAATAAAATGATATATAATAGTATGTATTTATAATAATAAATATATTTTATATTATTTTTCAAACAAATGTCTGGAAATCAAGCTAAATCCACCGAACATTTTCAGGATACATAGTGAACACTAGGAGGGTTAATGTATAACAAGTAAAAATCTAATATTCAAAAAAACCTTTTTAATTGACATTCAAAATTAATTTTTTTGCAATTTCAAATTTGAAAGTGGGGGACTATGCTGTAAACTCCCAATAATAATAAAGCGAGTCAAATTCCAAGATAGCCAAAAGTTTCAAAAGTTTGTATAGTATTAAAAATTTTATTATGATTACAGTCACAAATATTGCCAACAGCATCATAAATCCTCAAGATTACAAAATTTGCAAATTTCAGACTGTAGCACAAGTAGCGATAAAAATGTCATAAAACAGTATGTAAAATTGATAAAACTAATGCTATGTATACCAAAACTTTAAGCAGAATATGAAAAAGATGAACATGTTACTTACTTGTTATTTTGAGCTAAGGAGAAAATGTTCAGTAAGTGAAAAATGTAGTCTATGTTACTAGCCACTCTAGGAATACATGGTAATTCAAAAGCATGGTTCTCCAGCTACCTAGCAAACCGAAGTCAGCTGGTTAAATTAACATATTTAGCGATATTACACAATTAGGTTAGCTCTAAACCAAAACCCATTACTCTTGGAGTTCCTCAGGGATTGGTCTTGGGACCCGTGCTTTTTATACTCTTTACTAACGACTTCTCCAGCTACATGCAATACTACAGCGAAACGCGTATGTATGCAAATCATACTGTATTTACTGCTTGGTAGACCAAGATCTGACCAACTTGAAGTAGACAGCTTTGTTGCACTAAATATGGCAATACACTACTGTCATAACAATGATCTAGTTGTGAATGAAAGTAAAACCAAGCAGCTAATCCTGGGCAAGCAAAGCAAGAAAACAGGAAGACTACCTGAACTGGAAGAAGCCACAACCACAGAATACCATGGAATAAGACGGCTTGAAAAATGTAAGTGAGATGACAACAGCTAAAATCATGACATTTGGCTCAGCTTATCATGCCCTGTTTGAGCCACATCTCCAATATGGGATTACAGTATGGTGCAGTACCACAGCGGGAAATATGCGGTGCACTCTTGTTCTCCAAAAACAGGCAATTAGAATCCTGTGTAATCTACAATCCAGAGAAACCTATAGAGGAGCTTTCCAAGAACTGAAGATCCTTACAGTAATCAACTTGTAAATCCTAGAGGTACACCCACGTCCACATCAAGGAACCGAAATCTGCTACAAGTGGATCACAAATCCACAAGTAGGCCTACACCAGGCACTCAAACAACTACTGCCTATCTGTCCGTAGCTTCAGTTCCACAGAGAAGAAGACAAGCTACATCGGCACCAAGATGTGAAATGTCCTACCAGATGTGCTGAAGAAAAAGCTCTTTACATGAGACCTGAAGAACTGGCTGCAAGATCGTTCCACCTTAAATTAATTTATTTACTATTACAATACTTGTAATTTTTAATATTTTGACTTTTATTTTAAAGTTGTTTTAATGTGACACTATACTTATCTTGGTGATAATGTAATAAAGATATTTTACTTAGACTATTAGATATTCATAGACATTTTGAAGTTTCCAAATAAAAAATGTGAATATATATTTTTCAATAATTATTTATCTTGTTAAAAATAGTAAATGCTATCTTGTTGAAAATGAAACAAAATGAAAGGTACTATACTTTTCTATGGTCAAGGAATAAGTACGATTCTTATTTCCTGACAAGCTAAATTCATAAATTATATAAATTTGTTTTTAAGAGTCAAAATCTGTCCTCCAAAATGAAATTAAGAAATCAGTTTTTGTACTTACTGTGTCTGGAATGATTTTTTTCTTTCGTGAATTGGGAATATTTATTTAATTTAATTTATTCCTAAGAAGCTGATCATCAAGATATGGGCGAATATGGATTTTTAATCAGTGTGATAAATGTTGATGACTGACTGTAGTCATTGTTACAAAGTAAGGCCGACTATTCCTTAGAAAGTGTTATTAATTAATGGCTCAATTACAAATGAACAGCCAGTGGTTATCAGCTGATTCCTTACACAATTTGTTATGACTCTGATTGGGATCAAAATGAGAATCTTAAGCCTATGAAGGTGGGATTTAACCAACTATGCCACCGACCATTTATATTTTATCAAAAAATAATAAAAAAGAAGTTATTAGATTATTAGAGCAGACATAACA
Source organism: Stictocephala bisonia (assembly GCA_035578905.1). NCBI lineage: Eukaryota > Metazoa > Arthropoda > Insecta > Hemiptera > Membracidae > Stictocephala > Stictocephala bisonia. The sequence goes on along the minus strand of JAQJVL010000332.1, from coordinate 959,117 downwards.
TATGTAATAATTTTATTATCTTTTCATGTTTCAAGGGTGTTTTTTTTAATCTTTCACACAATTCACACAACAGGTTTTACCACATTTTAGCTTGTATCCTAAAACCATTGTATCATTAATATTAGGATGCTGGCGTACTAACAAGCAAGACTTGAATAAAGTAAAATCTAAATAGGTCTCTCCAAACAGCTCTAAATATGACCTGTGACTACTGCTCTTTGAATGACTTGGCCGCAAACCCATCCAAGACGAAGCAGATTAACTTTGGAGGAAGAGGGGTTCAAGTTCCTGTGTTGCCTAACATAAGTAGCGAAGAGGAAACCAAACTCTTAGGACTAGCCTTGGACGCTAAACTTACCTGGAATCCACATATTGACAGCCTCTGCAAAAAACTAAACACCGCCACCTATGTAATAAAAAGAATAAAAGGTGTAAGCAGCTGGGAAACAGCAAAAATCGCATACTATACACTTATGGAAACCCACCTGAGGTATGGAGTCATTGTATGGGGCAGCACATCAGCAGCAAACCTGAAGCAAGTACTGAAAATACAAAAATCGGCTGTAAGATCTCTAACCAATCTGGATTCCAGGGTCAGCTGCAGACCAGCATTCAAACAATTAAATATAAAGACTGTCACAGCGATATTTATCTAAGAACTCATTCTACATGTGGATAAGCTTGGACTTCTCAAGGCAACCCGACCACATAGTTACAATACCCGGAATGCGTCTCTGATACCACCAGCCAGACATCGAACTGCTCTTCACGACAAGAAACCCTCGACAATGGGAGCACGACTCTACAACCAGCTACCAGCTCTCTTCAAACAACTAACAGGGAATGCACTGAAGAGGAAACTCGATTCGTGGTTGTCAGAACATCCTATCTACACAGTACAAGAATTCACCGAAAAGATCAACCAGACTTACACTAATACTCAACCATAAATGACAATCATGTATTATTATCATATATCATATGTATATTCTGACGCATAACCTGTTCTCGATGTTCATGTTAATAAAGAGATTCTGATTCTGATAAATAAGAAATATTTATTTCATACAAAGTTGAAGAAACATTGACTGCATGTATAAAGCACCCTTAGAGTTCATTTGTTCAAGAATATCGTGCATATATAAAATATTCTCTTAAAAAAACTATAACTCACTTATCTCTTACCTTGACGCATAAAACATAATAGATAAATTGGCTCCAATTGCTGTGATAACAACAGCAAACGATAAAATGACTTTGCCTGGTCCAAAAACACGAGCTCCAAATTGCTGAAAGAATTTTATCAAATTAATACAAATTTTTAAATTACATAGAGATATCTTTAGTGCTATTTATCTAATACTTTATATGCCTAGAGATTTTGTAGATCTTAATTACAAAAGTCTTTGGTGCTCTTGCTCATATGTATATATTCTTGTGTTATATTAGTAAACATACATTAGTAAACACTGGTATTGTAACCTCAAATATATTTCTGAGAGAAGCAACTCAGCACAAAATTTAACAATGCAACTTTATAGTGAGTTAAAGTGGGTGTTTCCCAAACTGCCAAGTCACAGCTGGAAAGTCAATAGCTCAATACTTTCTTACTGTTAGTGGGTTAAAACATGTTTTATATTTCCAGCAATCAGTTTGTGTATATTATTATACCAAGTTGAAGTGGACACAGTTACGATATTAAAGGTACAATCTAGAGACCCAAGTTGATGTTATGAATTTTTCAAATTACCAAGAATTACATTTTAAATTTCAAAATTTAACCATACAAAATAACAAAAATTGTTTTATGATCCACTAAAGATTTTTTACCTATCAAATGAAAAATTTTACTATACGATCTGAATCCTTGAAATAGAAACTCATGTTTTCAGCGTTTTTCATGAAACATAACGGTCCCTTTAATGAATAAAAGCGACTACATAAAAAGAGTTCAAAGAGACATTAACATAATTCTAATTATATTTGTGTCAATTTAAAACAAAATATATAACCAGAATTGCAATAGCAGCTTGAAATTGCGATGGAATTTACATTGTAATAGGTACATGTCTTAATATAATTAATGTGTTTGTAATTAAAAATATAACTTACTATAGCAACTGCCTTGCCATTTATGATTTCATCTACGGACAGAGCTGTTACGAAAGCTGCATTCATCCCCACAAACAGAAGAATGACAGTTAAGATTCCAAACACGGAGCTAAGAATAATGTTTCTGAAATATTAAGCATAATTTTATAACTTCACACATAATTTCCTCACTAAGATTATTCATGTAACCAAAATTAAACAGGTTTATAATAAACAAACATTCTTAAATCTGGGACCAAAATACTTTAACAGGTTACCTACTGACATTAAAGAAATGTAAAATATAATCTTAAAAAAGAACTAAAAATGGCTAAAGTCTTTTATAAACCCAGTTTCAAGATCTGATTTTACAAATGAAAATTCTTTTTACCTTAGTATTGCCTGAAGATCTTGAATATGTTTCTTCACTCCAATGTACATTTCACCGCTAGGTGCGGCATCTTCAAGGAGATATTGTCCTAAAATATTTATAATCACTATCACTATTTACACGTTAAAGAAAGCGACAACTCTTTAAACAAAACAATAGAAACACACGTACTGCCACCGCCAGCCCTTACAAATCCAACCCCTGTCAGTCACCCACAAACCGCCGAAACGACCGGGAATGATAACGGACCGTGTCGCTCATACCGCCGCCGGTGCACTACGGCCGCATACTACAGTGACTATGTAATATAAGAATTGTGACATGTGTAAATAGTGATAGTGATTATAAATATTTTAGGACAATATCTCCTTGAAGATGCCGCACCTAGCGGCGAAATGTACATTGGAGTGAAGAAACATATTCAAGATCTTCAGGCAATACTAAGGTAAAAAAAAAAAAATTCATTTGTAAAAATGGCTTTTATATAAAAAAGAATTTTTTCTACAAGAAAAATTTGTTGTTGTTGTAGAATAAGTTTTTGTTGTTGTACAAGAAAAACGTTGTAGCTTTTTTAAAAAGATGCAGATATTATAACAAAGCTTAGTTTAGGTTCACTGTGAGAATTGTTATCTGTCAATTTATCTACTGTTCGTTCGCCTCGCAACAAGACACATCACAAACACTGCAGAGTTGCACGTCAGTGTCATGATATTATACTAAACTAAACTCAATTTAATTTATTTTGTATTTCATATATATTTCATTTGTTAACTAACCACAATTACTGGGAACAGTGGTTAGTTGTATTCCATCATTGCTATGTTTTGTCAAACTATTATTTGTAGAATAAACTTCATTTGATCATTTGTCTATAATTCACAAATAACTTCATTTAGTAAACTATAGGTAGAAAATACAATGTATTACACAATCTAATAAACATACAGTCACTAAACTTCTATTGATATGCTATGGAGCTATAAGTCGCACCAACTATATCCTGTTCTGGGTCGGCCGCTACAACCCAAACTCCATACTACGTCTAAGGGTCTGCACATGTTTCCTATTGTCCCTCTCCGGCCCGAGCACCCAAGCACATGCAAGGGTAGATTTATTGCTTTGTAAACTGCTGGGTGCCAGTAAAAGGAGTATCCTGTGAGTTACTGGAAAGAAGACAGTCTGTGACTGACTAGTGGTGTGTTGGTCTCCTCGAGTACACTAAAACCCTAGTTCGTCTCTTCAGAGCAATAAAATCATAAACTTGGTCTGCTTTTTTCACAGAAAACCAATGTTTTCAGGCTGTCATTCGTTTTTTTCCCCCACGCACCCCCCCTGCACCTTCACTCATAGGGAAGCACCCAGAGCGGAATTTAGAAGGCGCAACATATAGCATACTGTATATTTTATAGATATCAACGCTGTGCCAAGCACCATGGCGTACCACAGCTGTTACATTATCATGTAATATAATTTTAATTCTTTTAAATATAATTATTTGGAACAGTTATAATGTAGCACTCTATATGCTAAGTCAGACATATTAATTATAAAATCGTTACGTTATTTGCCTTTATATTTAAATATTAGTGTATACTAATTGATTGTAGTACCATTTAAGTGAGAAAAATCTGTATTATTGTAGGTAAACATTTTTTTTACACAATATATTAAAACTTACTTTTCAGAATTTTTTTATTTCTTCAGTCACTCCTGAGATCCAACTCCTGGAAAATCAAAACTATAAACAATATTAAAGTGTTGAAGAGATAAAAAAAAAAAAAAAAACAGAACTTCAAATAAGTCCTTAATATTTAAATTAATGAATACAATATATTTTAGGTAGGAAAAGTTATTGGAAGTGTTCCATTACCTTTTTGCGATATATCCAAAATCTTTTTCTGAGAAATTTAATTTACGTCTTGATTAAACTTCTTGACAAATAATTAGAATCTACTAAACCTACAGGGTTGCTTAATTTTTATAGATAAAAAGATTGTTCAACAATTCTTTCTTACTCTAATAAATACTCATTCAATGATAAAATTTAAAAATCAAATTATGTTCCTTGGTTAAATTTCAAATACATGATTATTTTCTCTTTTATAACTTATTTATAAACATATACACTCAAATTTTCTCTATTTTTAATCATGCAGCATTTCCTTAGAACTTGATAGTGCTATGGTAACATATTTATTTATGTCAAATTTCAATTCTGTTAAGTTTAAATTAATAGCCTCACAAATTAGCTTCATCTTTGGTTATAACAAATTAAATTACTGTTTATATTGTTTTAATAGTTGTTTAAAAACACTATTGTAATGATTAGCATAACATAGGTTGTTTGTCTTTAGTGTTGTTTGCTAGCAAGTGAGCACTAATTAGTATTTAAAAAGCATAATACATTTTAGCTTATTACTTTTACTTTTCCCTGTATGCGTTAGTTAGCATAAAGAAAGTATTGTGACTATCCAAAAAAGATTTTTTTTTACAAGTTGATCTAAAGATCCATTTTAGGGCCCCCTAAACCCAAAAAAGTGTTTTTTTTAAAATGTTAGTGACTGTCAGTACTTGTGTCTATCTGCACTTCCCTGGAGACGAGACGGATGGATCGATTTTTATGACATTTGGTATATAGGTGTATTTAGCCAATATCTCCAGACCATTTTTTCACTTTTTTGAAATTTTAGTTTTTTAAATTTATATTGGTACATAAAATATAAAAATGGAATTTCTCAAAACCAGCTATAATGATTTTTATTTAAATTTTCAGGAAAGATGCAAATTATAATTAAAATTATTTTTATTTATTTTATTTTATTAATTAGTTAACACCTCACTAAGTTGGGGCTGGAGTCTGAAGGCGGGAAGCCACAATTCAAGTTCAAGTTGTTGAAGGTTGTTTACAAAAATCTGGCTATGTGATTAATTGAACAGCTGTATTTGAAGATTATTTTTTTCGTACTTTTATTTAAATAGAATAAATCAGATTAGATTAAACAAACCGGGTTGTGGTCCTGTCACCAAGCCCACTGTGCCTAGACTCCATGGCCCTTTGCGCCCCAAGCCTGACGACAGTGTCACAATAGACCAGTCCCCCTTATGAAGGACATGATCTCCCCGAGTGTAGCCCTTCTAATATCCTCTGGTTCCAGAAAAGCGGCACCCAGAGTCCTATGCCTAAGAGATGAGAGAGCTCCACAATGACAAAATATGTGTATGGAGCTCTCCTCATCCTCCTCACAAAGCCTACATGTGGAGTCTTCTGTTAGGCCCATTATCTTCCTATGTCTGTGAAGAAGATTATGTCTGGTCAGCATTCCCGTAACCGCCCTCACCTTGGCCCGGTTACAGCTCAGCAGATCTCTGCTGTACCGGTCCTTGGATAAGTGCACGAGACTGCCTAAGCCTGGACTCGGTCCTCCATCTGCTATTGTTTTCCTCAGAGGTCCACCTGTCGATTCTTCTTTTTAATTTTGAAAAGGAATACCAAGAGCCGGCTCCGGCCCCAGCAGAGGGCACTTTGCCCCTCTCCTAGCCAGTGCATCGGCTCTCATTCCCATCAATACCAGCATGTCCAGGGACCCATATGAGTCTCACCTGTTTACGTTGGCAAAGAGTCTCCAGGATCCCCTGGCACTCCCATACCAGCTAAATAGAATAAGTTTTTCATCTGTATATTCCTTAGAAGTGTAATTACTTGAACATCTGTTTTTTATTAAACAATCTTGACATAACAAAAGGAAAGGAAGACAGTTTCTGCCATCTACTTGGTACTATTTATTAAATATGTCTATTAAGGGCAACCTGAATATTATGCAAAAAAGTTCCAAAATATACTTTTCACTATTCTGTTCGTATCTAGGATCTCATTTGCTTAACCAAGTTTCCCAAAAATTAAAATATGTTAAGAGTTAAAACTCTTTCTGCAGGGAAATTAAAAACTGGCTTTTAAGTTTGAAAGAATTAGATTTTTTGCTTAATAGACTAATTTACATGTAATGAGATTTTATTTTTCAACTCATGCAAAAAAAAAGTACTAATGAAGGCTCAGTTCAAAACTGACAAATAGTTAAACAATTTAAATTATTTCCAATTTGTTTATAAAAAATTGTAAAATTGATGAAAAGGTTTATAGTTCATTGTTTATATATTAAATGTTATTTCACTTGTTTGGATTTGTTTATAAATATATATGTATGTATATTAACAAATCCAAAAAAGTGAAATAATATTGTTCATTATAGAACTATGTTTAGTTACTCTTAAGTAAGATTGTATTTGTTTCCTTGAATGGAAAGATAGATTTTCGTTTCATCTTTGAAAAGTTTACAGTACAATTTTTTTAATTTGAAGGTTTTTTTTATATTCTAAGTTACAGTTAGAGCAAATTGATGGAAAATCTAGTTTTAGTACACTTCAATGGCACTCCTGTTGACAAAGGGGCCATTTATCAGTAGGCAATTGGAATCCGAACCATATATTATTGATCTGATTTGTTACATACTGATAAGTCTGATAGTTCTTTTCCCTAGTCAATTTTCCTTAGAACAATGCTGATGGCAACCATTTAATAGTAAGAAACCTTAAAACAGAACTCTAATCTTGACAAAATTTAGCAAGTGGCACTGTTGGCACTCTGCCGTGCTAGTCCAACACTATTTGTGTCCAAACACAAATCAGTTAGAACTTTTCACAGTTAGAATGCTTCTAAACAGTTGCTTAATTAATTCTACAACATAATTTCACCTGTTTCAACCATTGTTATGGATGTGAACTTGCTACATACCAACCATCATAGCTGTAGAGTCCTGCATAAACGGCCATCACTAGAGATTGGACAGATGTTTTTGTTCCCTTAAATCCAAAATCCGAGTTTATTGCATTTCCTGAAACAGCATAGATATCATGGTTTTCTTTATAGTATTAATTAATGTTGAATATATAGGGGAAAAGTATGTGGTATAAAAACAAAGATTAAATAGTATAAACTGGTTCATAAAGAATAAAAATAAATTTAAAAACTAATTAAAAACTGTCTTAACCTGTACTGTTCTAATTTCAACGTCCACTTCTCATAAATATCTTTAAGAAATAAAGTCTTATAACTCAGTTATTATTCTACATGAGGTACTATTTATCAAGTTAGGAATCTATTAAATAGGTCTCTCTGCAAGCCTGAAATAGATGCAATTGCATAAAAATGTGAATTCATTCTGTTGTGTGTTTTATATGCTTTATGTTTAGTGGACCTATCTTCTCAAGTAGGTTTTATAATGCCTTATATCTTATACTACAGCAATTTCTGATCTAATTCTCAATTGCCTAATCTTTATTTTTAAACCAGGACTTCTGTTATCATTACAAAGCCTTTTACCTGAAGCAACAAAGTATATTCCTCCAAAAATCACATAGGCACATCCAAAAAATCTTAGATAGGATAAAATGTTTTGTGTTTTCTTGTACAGCTTTACACTTGAGTAGTTGATGATACCCATAATGACTAAAAATAAATAAATACAATAACAATAATAATCTGTTTATCATTTTTAATAATCTATAGAAAATACAAAATTCATTGGCAGACGAATTAACACTGAACAATTCAAAACAATAGGTAGGGATCAATAAAGTATACATTTCAAGTATCTTGAGAAATACATAGAACCAACTGGAATCAAAAATGTATTATAGAACAACACATTACAAAAAGGAATGTCCAGGAATATATAAAAAAAATCCATGTCAAGAAACATGAAAATCTCCCACTATAATACTGCCATAAAACCTGCCATTTTATAAACGAGGAGATACTGACATTGAACAAGAAAGGTGAAATAGAACATCAGAATATAAGAAAGAAGAATTATCGGAAAAATCTGGGACTGAAACAAACAGAAGATGAGTACATACTACAGTTAAACAAAGAAGTAGACAAATACTTAAAGATAGAAATCAACATCAGGAAAAGGAGGAATATTTTCAGGACATCTGAAAAAACTGCCAGAAATAGACTGAAAAAGAAAATAATAGACTAGATAACATTACTGAAAAGTCTAACTACCTGGTATAGAAACCAGGAAACTACCGCGGCCACACGTTTTTAAAATAATTAAATAATTATGACCTGTACAGGACAAGTGTTATGTGTTTTTTATGTTTTCTTGTGACAAATTGTGTAAAATGACTTTGTATGTGAATGCCCAAGCCTGAGAATGAAGTGTTAAATACTTCGTAACAACTGTAGCTTACAGTATAATTGGGGAATTTAAGGTAACTTTAGAACCATAGAATTTTCACAAGGTTATCCGGAAGCTTTACCATGAAAAAAAAATATATATATTGAGAGTCTGTTTTACTCTTTAAATATTCATCTTCCGTTTTGCAACCATTCAACACCTGCTACTCCTATTGAATGAAGACCAGTTAATCCCCTCTGAAAAAAACACAATGGGCAATCATTAACAATGTTATCCATAGTTTGTATTTCATCCGCAATCACATGACTGATCATTTGCAATTCCCACTTATATTTCCACTAGTTGCATCTTCCCACATCTGTGTGAAAACAACTCAACATAGTCCATTCCTTACCAAGAAGGTTCATTCCACCGATGACGACCATAGGGTCTGATACCAGAAACTTGTTTTGACTGTCAAACATATCCCAAGTTAACGCTCAGTTGTTTTGTAATGAAAATTGGTATAAGATTAACTGGGAAGCTAGTTGAAAAGGTAATTTTCTAGATTTAAGTTGCCCAGCAGGTTGTGGGATATCTAGCTAAATAGCACATCACTGGAAGACATAGTAGAGGGGTTGCCACGGGTGAGTCACTGATATACCCCATCACTATGTTAGGTTGGACATCAATCTCTTGTACATGAGTACTTTTAAGCCACACAAGAATACAATATTCAGTAGTGGAGTAATCCAGTGACAAAGCTGTAGTACACAAGACTTGTACGTTGGCTCTCCACGACGATCCAGCAAGTTGCTGTACTATGTAATTTCTGGTAGCCAGAGATTGATCTACTGACTCTTCATTATTATTTAGATAGTTTATTAACATGGTTAAATGAGCCAAAGTTGAAATAGTGGAAAAAAAGAAATACTATGGCAATAGAAATAAAACATATCTGAGTATTTCGCCTGCGCTGATAACACTTGAGCACTATGAAAGGCAATCAATAACAAAAGAAAGATGAAAACCAACTCGACCTGTTAGTGGCAACTTACAACCAGTGAGGGATATTCCAGGACCTTATAAGAACAAAAAACTGTTTCAGTAGATATTTTAAAACCCCTATTGAAAGAACTTTCCAAGCAAAATACATCTGCATGCAAAGCATCAGCCACAAATTACCCTTAATAACAATTATAAAACTCAAATAACAGTTGGCAACACAAAATTTAAAAAGACATCTTGCGTCAACAACTCTTAAAAGACATCTTGCGTCAACAACTCTTAAAAGACATCTTGCGTCAACAACTCTTAAAAGTAAACTATAAACTTAAACAGTCAATTAGTACTTATTCAAACATACACCAAAACTTAAATTATAACAATAAACAATGAATTACCTAAGGACATTGCTCCTATACTGGTTTCTATTATGTTTTCAAAATTGTTGTTAAAGTCACTAGATAATTCAGGCCTGAAGGTTTCGTATACATATTCTACTAACAAAATTGCAGTGATAGCCAAAGTTGCTGGCACAACAATAAACACCATAATCCAGATAAAGATAAATCCTGGCAGAAGACCAAAATAAGGATGCATGTCCTTGAACGATGCTTGGAAGTATGCATAGCTCCCTCCTGATTTGGGGATCACTGTGCTGAGCTCAGCAAATGCCAGAATTCCTGAATACACAATATCAAAATTAGACATATAGGGAACAAACTAAACACTAAAGAATATGCTAAATGATTTTCTAAGTTTAAAAGAAAGTTTTAATTTACTACTACTACTACTACTAAAATGCCAAATCGTAGATAATTTACTAATAAACCAATACAAGATCTATGTAGAGAAATCGTTTTTTAAGTTTCAGGATACTTAATATTGGCAAATTAAATTTAACTTGGCAGAGAAAACAGCCAAAACTACTGAACTACTGGTCAGTCTTCAGTTCTGACTATTTCTACTTTTTGTTCTCTATCTGCTCAACCTCACAGGGTGGAGCACGCTACTACACGCCAATCAGCTGCTACCTACCCTCTGTTTGTCTATAAGAATGGTGAAAGGAAGAAATCTTATAATATGTATAGCAGTGAGCTCAAATTTTCTATCTCCCTTGCACAAGTTTAAAAAATAGATTGGCATCTATAAATTCGATAACATAAATCTTTAGAACTTTACTGGAAAAACATGATGATCGAATAAATAAAATAACTATTAAATAAACTATACAATTAGTGATAGGTTGGTGTGTTAAATAAAATTGATCTGCAGAGTTGTAATAATAATAATATATATTCAAGAAATACAAAAAACCATGCACAGTATTATAAAGCATGTTTGTATAATATTTGATTATAAAAATATTTTTGTCTCCACTCATCTATGAAACAAATTTAATATAAAAAATATTTTTCATATTAGATGTTATGAAAAATATTAAACATTTATTACAAGCATAAATTGTATTTTTAGTGAAGTTGAAATTGATAGACATAACATTTATAGGGCTCAACTGTAATAAATGATGACAAGTTTGTAACAGTCAAACTTTCATGAAACCATATCGAGAGATAAGGTGGCATACACTCATAAACAATAACCATGTAAAACCCTCTCAAATGTCTTGGTTTCTAGACAAATAAATTGGTCTAATAACAGACATATTTTGAGGTTCATTTGTAAGAATCACGATTACCAGTGCTCCTTCTACAGTCTTCTAGAAGAAAGGAAACACTCCCGTTATTAAACTCCAGTCAAATAACGAGTCAACTAAAAGAGCATTTGACAGCCCATTCATGACCAGTAGTATCAAGATATTAATTAACACCAGAGCAGATGACAAGAAAAAACTTTTATAACAATTAAAGACATATTTCAATCCTGCATGGTAAGAGAGTGTTTAGGATATTGATGACTTATTGAACGGTGTCAACAAGTATGATGGGAAATTTCAATTACTGACATATTTAACTTCAATTGGAATTATAATTTTTAGTTGTTCTTCTTTCGGTTAAGAGAATACATTACTTAGTGGAGGAATCTTTCAACCAACTTACCCCAATGGTGGAGATTTCAAGAAGAGGAGTGAAAATTCCATGCCTGGAACATTATTGGAGCACGATTGTGTAAATCCATAAAAGATTATATTCCCTCAAAAGCTGATACTTATTTTTGGACTAATTCTTCAACAGTGATTGCCTGGTTGAGACATAATGGTCATCTGGCTTTGTACTGAAGTGGATCAACGGCACCAAGTTCCAGGTAGAATGAATCTAGCAGACCTTCATCAAGAGAATGTCTTAGGAAAAACTAGTGTGGTCTCAATTAAGTTTATATCATATGAAGGTCCAGAAGGGACTATACTTACCAGCTGGAAGAGGTCCATCTTCAACAGTCGAATATGATGAGTGCTTGATTTCCGAGAAGAAAAAAAGATGCATATAAAATGCATGGTCATTAGTAACAAGAATAAAGAAATGAATAGGAATATTTTTACAGTGTATGTCAATTTTGTTGAAAATTTGGTGAGATGATGTTGGATTTGTATGATTTGAATTTATTAAACATATATTTTGGATTAGAGAAAACAATTTATTTTTAATAACAATGGTTTTATTCTTGAAAAAGTCTAGTAATGTGAAAAACATGTGAGCGTGGTTAATTACTTTTCAGGTATATTTTTCCTAGTAAAATATATTCCTCTTCTTTGCTATCATAACTTTCTTCTGCACCTAAAATATCATTTTGTTGAATCACTATTTATATTTATTCTTTTATATTTATTCTTTTAATATCATTAAATAAGTATTGTGTAAAATCAAATATTTGTATCAAGTTATAATATAAAATTCAGAACCTAGTATACAGATTTTTTTTATTTTAGAAAAGTTTACTGCTAATTTCAAAAAGTAAGAAAAGGTATAAAAGTGAAAAATAGTTCTTAGTTGAAAAACTGTCTCAAAACTTACCTAAAAGTGATGGGTCCACACAAGACCCAGACAAGTAAAGACATTCCAACAGACCCGGACTCCGCCAGCACCACTCCTGGAGTGATAAATATCTCAGGTCCTGAAACCAGTAAAGTTCTGCGTTACAAACTTACAGCTCTAATTTGAATAAGTTTATAAAATCAAGGGAGCCAAATATTTTTCACTTTTGAGGGCAAGTTTGTATCATAAGTAGTATAAATCATACCACGGGAAATTTAGAGTATGTGCAAGAAGAGTTTCATAGTAAGAATAGTGCAATAGTTAAGAATGTTTGGTAATAGTTATTAAAAATAACTAAAATAAAGGTCGAAAAAATAATAAGAAGCTGGATTGTATGGATATCTGTTTGAAGAGGTATTATAATATGGTACCAGTATCAAATTGTTTGAACTAACAAAATATTGAACTTTTATCCTAATTATTTTTTGACTATTGAAGAGTACTCCTTAGCTTACTCTTTGCTTCTGTTGGCGCCATTGCTAAGAGATTCATGAATACATACTGTTCATTGCCTTTCAGTTCATTAATATGAGTTCCATTATTGATTAAAAACTGACAAATAATTAAAAGTTTGATGCATAAGGAAGAGGCAATCGTACTTTTTACATTAAGTAATAAAGATAATATTAATAAAATATATTACACCTCTAGTTCACTACGCCTAACTTTACAGAGAATGCTCAAATTGTTAAAATTCAGTTAAGAAAATTATACAAAACTCAATTTATTGAACTAAAAAATGGAAACAATGAACAATAAACAATTTATCTATACCCGGATACAGATAAATTATTTATCTTTAATGATTTAATTTCAATTTTTCATAAACTAATTGAACATACAAATTAGACTTACTAAAGCTAATAAGGAGGATGCTTACATCAATCTGCCTACGGCCAAACTTAAATCTAGTGCTGATTAAAAATAGATATTACTGTCAGTATATAAATTATGTGTATCCCAGTTTGAAGGTTGTTTACTATGAAACTAAGAGGTCCATGGAAAATCTCACTATTGTTTTCCTTGTTTAATGGGAACGGTATGACACAGGCATTTAAAAATCTAATTATAAGTTTTTATAATTTTTATCCTAGTTAGAACGAAAAAAAGTACCACAGTATTAAATAGTTTTCACTGTTTATTACTTAATTAACTTTACACTTTTATTACTCAAAACCCGTTAGTGTACCACATTTATATTTTTATACATGGTTATTAGGATTGTTTTTTATAAGTTTTATTAATTTCGGAATTTTAACTTTTCAAGAAAAAAAATTTCTATCAATTACCTTAAACAAAGTTATCTTGGCTTCTAGAGGAAGTAAAATTAATTATTTGGTCACGTTCTCATTGTTATGAAATTAATGTACTGTTAGGCCCAACAGTACTTTAATTTTATGTGCACAGGTAAATGTAGTGATTTTAAATTTATAAGAATTTTTTCTTGAAAAATTAAAATTCTTAAATTTATTAAACATTTCTGCTGACCATAAATTAAAATTGGATGTACTACAATGACGGGTTTTTGAGTAATAAATTGTAAAGTTGATGCACATTGAAAACTAGTTAAAATTCAGGTATTTTTTGTTCCAACTAAGGTAACAATTATTAACGCTTATAATAAAATTTTAAAATGTATCTCATAACGAGAAAAATAATTGTGTAGTAGGATTTTTGATACGCCTCTTAATTAGTTAGTAAAAATCCTTCAAACACGGGAACACTTAAATTCTATGTCAACAGTAGTACTGCAATTTCAGGAAAGACAAGTAAATAAATATTTTACTGACTATTAAGTTTAGCACAAGATGAGTTGCACTTATCAATCCGAATTCTCGCTTTAGTTCTGCCTTCTCTTCTGAAGTATTACTTCTATCTAAATCTTTTCCTGCTTCCATTATTCTCTCTTTTGAGACAGTCATAAAAGAAGAATGATTGAACACAGTTAATATTGTTTAACTCTTCTTAGTAATTGTATAAACTGAAAAAAATTATTTATTTAAACTTGACATTACATTATGTATGTTTATGTATAATGTAATGTGTTGTTTATATTTAAAGTATAATTTCTAATTTTTTTTCTCAAAAAAGTTAAAGTTGAAGATTGTCTTATTTTACCAGAAGAAGTTAGGGCTCAGAAGCCCTATCTCTAACACTTAACCTGGTGACCAACGGCTTAAGAGTGACTTCTGAACCACCACCAGTGATTGGGTAGGCAGGCTGCAAGCAAGGACGGGATTGCTCAGACAGTCACTCATCCAAGGGACAGCCACACTTGACGTTGCTTGATTCCGTTATCTTGCGATAACATCGGAACCCTCTGGTCAAGGTCACTGGCAATTTGCAATGCCAATTTACAGTATGTGGAGGAGAGTGGATCAATACTACTGTACGTGTATGGGAGGGCAGGTGCCAATATCACTGTACGTGTATGGGTGGGTCAATAACACTGTATGTGTATGGGTGTATAGATGGGTCAAACTTGAAGAACCTCTATAACGTTGGACGCTTATCTGCTCTTACTGGGTTGTCCAGGTCACATCACTTTCCTGGGTCAATGTCAACCCTAGTCGTAGTGGGTTGACCCCGTCATAAGCCCAGAAACATATGGTGATATTGATCCACCTACCCTCCCAGACAAACATGGTAGTGTTGACCCATTCACCCTTTCAGACACGCACGGATAATAGTTTATTTATATTATTAGTTTATTTATAAGAGATTTTATTGTCTAAATAACAATAAAAACAATAAATAACAATAAAAAGCAATTAATAACAATAACAAACA
Organism: Stictocephala bisonia; assembly: GCA_035578905.1. Taxonomy (NCBI): domain Eukaryota; kingdom Metazoa; phylum Arthropoda; class Insecta; order Hemiptera; family Membracidae; genus Stictocephala; species Stictocephala bisonia. Next base: position 943,671 of record JAQJVL010000332.1, on the reverse strand, counting down.
CTCTAGAGATACAACAACAAACCCTTCCACCCACCCATACACGTGCAGTGGTAAAGGCCTTCACTAAATTCTTATTTAGTAAAACTAAAAACCAAGCTTTACATTATGGAAGACAGGTATTATATTTCAGAGTAATCATATAATTTGTAAAATAATTAACACTAATAATTACACTGATACTAGACTATTCCCCTGTATGACAATCAGACAAAATTATACTTACTATGTCAATTAAAATAAACTAATTTTTGTATATTTGATCAATAAAGAAAAGTCAAATAAGGGTTTGATTGAAAGCATTAAATTAAAAAAAAAATAAATAAATAAATAAATAAAAAGAGATACACCTAACTTATACAAACACACAGTGTAATAAATTCAATCTAAACTGTTACTTGTATCTCATGAGTATCTTTTGAAGTAAGATTACGCCATCATTGCCTAAAGTACTTATAATGATAAATTTTCATCGTCCCCAGAGAGTGTGAGAGTCTTTCCTCCTCTTGGTTAGCAAGGGTTCATTTGTATTCATGGGTTGCTTTAGGGATGATTTTATGTATCTACAGGAGAAGTTATCTTGATTAGTGATAAAAACTGATAAAAATTTAAACATTATGCAGTCTCATTTAATGAGAACTGTAGCACTTAACATAACTCTTTATATATGGGTAGACACATGCTTGAAATACATATGGTTGCTTATCTTTATAACATTAACGTTAATTATTGCACTGACATATTGTAAGAGGAACTCAGAGGCCGTGCAAAGCATGATTTTTCAGAAGAACCTGAAAAACCTTTCCTACTAAAAATGACACTTAACTTATGGAGAAAAACCTCTCCAAATAAAAATCCCCGATGAAAACACTCATACAAGTAATAATACTTATTGCAGACTTAAGTTGTTAAAATCAGTTCAAATGCATTTTATTTGGAAATCGGGAAGAAAAGGTCAAACCTGAAGCAAGTCATGTATATATATATATATATGAATCCAATGGCCATCTCTACACTTAGAATTTAAATCCAATTGTAAGTTTGGATCAAATGTCACAATCAAAGTTGTTACCTTCTGTAATATAATTGGGCGTACCAACTGAATACCATTTTGATGGCCAAGTGATTAAGTGGCTAAGGCTTCGTATATGTAGTCCAAGGTTAAACTCCTCATTGAGCTAACAAAACTCTATTTGTTAAATAAAGACGGCACACACATAGTAAGGCTTATAAGCATGGGCAAGTCTGTGAAAAACCAAATCACAGACAGACAAATATTTACAATATACATTTTTTTTAGAAAGACTGGAAACATATTTACAGAACTAGGTTCTTATTAAACTTAGTTTAATATTAATGTTCCTGTAAAACATAGATAGGGCGAAATTGTTTAGCTCCTGAACTCAAGGCTTGATTGGTCTGATACACTTGACACACTAGATTGGTTAGTACCTTTTGTCCACTATATTCTCAAAATGTTAATAAAATAAATCACATGGTTTGTTCATGAGTTATGCACCAAAAAATCCATATTAGTCACTTTGGGCAGCCATACCTCCATAAAACATTTTTTCCATAACACATTTATTAATTACACGAATATTAACAATTTTATTCAAAAAAATTTCAAAAATAATTTTCAATCGAACAACCATAAGGCAAACATGATTCTATTGGGTAAATTCTACTTTGAATTTCAGCTTATTCACCATTTTTATTCATTGCTAAAGCCTCCTGAGCTGATATATATAATAAGGTTAACATACCTTTTGTCGTCTTCAGCTACAAAATCCTATTTATTGGATTACCGGTTTCAGAGTAAAAACTCCATGTTCACATCCATTGTACGTTGTCAAAAGTCACATTAAAACATTATACATAAATTTAATATTTACAAAAAATAATAAAACACATGATAACATTGTCGGTTGGTATGATGGTTAGATCCGGATTGAGCGTGCAGCTGGAACGATGTTATCCAATGGTTACTTGACTTTGAACAATTTTATTACTATCTGGCCGTCTGTCTTCTTTCATCGGTTGATTCAAATTCGTAATCCGATCAAATAAAATATTTGTAGAGAATTTTGATTTTTCATTAAGCACAGTAGTTGGGTTATTTTTTATGGCTTTATATATTTCATAATTTTCAAGAGTATTCATTGTCGCTCCTTTATTACATTTATGGAGCATATCTAGGTTGGTGTCAATGTCCTTAATGTTATGATTGTTGTTAACTAAATGTTCAGCAAAACGAGAAGTTTGAGGCTTATTACAAAGTTCGTTTCTACCCGAAGAGCGTTTCATTCTGCCGGTTGTCACGAGGCTCGAGATATTCTTCGTCCGACTGATGACAATCACACGCCCGTCGTTCACCGCTTCCACCGGCGGCGGCGGGAGTTGTGCGATGAGACGTTACGATTCAATACCATCGTAAGTGTATTGGTGGGTAGGTGGGTCAGCACCCCCGTGGTATTGACCCGCCGTGGTATTAACACGTACAGTGGTATTGAACCGCCCACCCACACACGTACAGTGGTATTGACCCACCCGCCCACCCATATACGTACAGTGGTATTAGGACAAAGAAATTCTTGGGTAGGTGTTCATTGAAACGCTTTGTGAAAGAACGGCCTGTTTGTCCTATATAAATATTCGGACAATCTGAACATTTGATTTTATATACGCCAGTGGTATCTAAGGCAGTAGGATTTGGTTTATTTCGGATATTTAATAGTTTTCCAATTTTATTAGATGTTTTACAAGATAAAGTGACATTTTCTTTTTTTAGTTGTGATTTCAAAGTGAAATATAAATTTTCTCCGTATTCTATTGATGTGTACTTTTTCTTGGGTTTTTCTGAAGGAGCGAGAACTTTTTTATTTTTAAATTTACTAACTAGGTCATCAACCATTTTTATGTCATAACCATTATGCACCGCTATGTATTTTATAATATTTAACTCTTTAGCATAATTGTCTGTGGTAAGTGGAACTTTCAATAATCTGTAAACCATACTTCTGTATGCTGATAATTTATGTGAATAAGGATGGTATGACGAGGCATGGATTATATGGTCAGTGGCTGTTGGCTTTCTGTATATGGAGTATGTAATGGCTTTATTGTGTTTCTTTAAGATAAGGTCAAGGAAGTTTAAACTATTGTTATCTTCAGTTTCAATGGTGAATTTTAAGTTTTGTGAAAAGTCATTAAGATATTTATTGAATAGGTCTAGTTGCCTTTTATTTCCTTTAAAAATTGCTATTGTATCATCTACATATCGGCGGTAAAGTGAAATATTATTCAAAAATTTGTTAGTATCAGAAAAAATATGTTTATTCTCAAAGTCGTTCAGATAGATTTCAGATAAGATACTTGAGAGAGGGGATCCCATGGCCAGACCATTATTTTTAAAGTAGTATTTATTACCAAATTGAAAATAATTCTGGTTCAAAACTATTTCTAGTAGATTTATAATTTCATCTATGGCATCATGGCTTAGTTTGGAGTTGGAAAGCAAATTTCTTTTGGTTATTTCTAATCTCAAAGCTATTGGTACATTTGTATATAGGTTGGTGATATCAAATGATGCCAAAGTGTGATATGGTTCAATAACTAGGTTTTTTGTAACATCAATAAGTTCTAGACTGTTATTTAGACTGTAGTTCTTGGGGAAAGTAATATTATTTCTCAAAATGTTGTCTAATTTTTTGCTTGATTTGTAAGAAGGAGCAGTTGTAAAATTGACAAGTGGTCTGATGAGAACGTCTGCTTTGTGGATTTTTGGTAGGCCTGTGAGGGTGGGGGGTTTGGAATTTATCATTTTTAAATATTTTATATCTTCGTTAGTAAAAACAAATGTTATTCTTTACTAAAGAAGATATCAAATATTGTATTTAAAAATGATAAATCCCAAACCCCCCACCCTCACAGGCCTACAAAAAATCCACAAAGCAGACGTACCCATCAGACCACTTGTCAATTTTACAACTGCTCCTTCTTACAAATTAAGCAAAAAATTAGACAACATTTTGAGAAATAATATTACTTTCCCCAAGAACTACAGTCTAAATAACAGTCTAGAACTTATTGATGTTACAAAAAACCTAGTTATTGAACCATATCACACCTTGGCATCATTTGATATCACCAACCTATATACAAATGTACCAATAGCTTTGAGATTAGAAATAACCAAAAGAAATTTGCTTTCCAACTCCAAACTAAGCCATGATGCCATAGATGGAATTATAAATCTACTAGAAATAGTTTTGAACCAGAATTATTTTCAATTTGGTAATAAATACTACTTTAAAAACAATGGTCTGGCCATGGGATCCCCTCTCTCAAGTATCTTATCTGAAATCTATCTGAACGACTTTGAGAATAAACATATTTTTTCTGATACTAACAAATTTTTGAATAATATTTCACTTTACCGTCGATATGAAGATGATACAATAGTAATTTTTAAAGGAAATAAAAGGCAACTAGACCTATTCAATAAATATCTTAATGACTTTTCACAAAACTTAAAATTCACTATTGAAACTGAAGATAACAATAGTTTAAACTTCCTTGACCTTACCTTAAAGAAACACAATAAAGCCATTACATACTCCATATACAGAAAGCCAACAGCCACCGACCATACAATCCATGCCTCGTCATACCATCCTTATTCACATAAATTAACAGCATACAGAAGTATGGTTTACAGATTATTGAAAGTTCCACTTACCACAGACGATTATGCCAAAGAGTTAAATATTATAAAATACATAGTGGTGCATAATGGTTATGACATAAAAATGGTTGATGACCTAGTAAGTAAATTTAAAAATAAAAAAGTTCTCGCTCCTTCAGAAAAACCCAAGAAAAAGTACACATCAATAGAATATGGAGAAAATTTATATTTCACTTTGAAATCACAACTAAAAAAAGAAAATGTCACTTTATCTTGTAAAACATCTAATAAAATTGGAAAACTATTAAATATCCGAAATAAACCAAATCCTACTGCCTTAGATACCACTGGCGTATATAAAATCAAATGTTCAGATTGTCCGAATATTTATATAGGACAAACAGGCCGTTCTTTCACAAAGCGTTTCAATGAACACCTACCCAAGAACGTTAATAAGCCTCAAACTTCTCGTTTTGCTGAACATTTAGTTAACAACAATCATAACATTAAGGAGGACATTGACACCAACCTAGATATTCTCCATAAATGTAATAAAGGAGCGACAATGAATACTCTTGAAAATTATGAAATATTTAAAGCCATAAAAAATAACCCAACTACTGTGCTTAATGAAAAATCAAAATTCTGTACAAATATTTTATTTGATCGGATTAAAAATTTGAATCACCCGATGAAAGAAGACAGACGGCCAGATAGAAATAAAATTGTTCAAAGTCAAGTAACCATTGGATAACATCGTTCCAGCTGCACGCTCAATCCGGATCTAACCATCATACCAACCGACAATGTTATCATGTGTTTTATTATTTTTTGTAAATATTTAATTTTTGTATAATGTTTTAATGTGACTTTTGACAACGTACAATGGATGTGAACATGGAGTTTTTACTCTGAAACCGGTAATCCAATAAATAGGATTTTGTAGCTGAAGATGACAAAAGGTACGTTAACCTTATTATTTGTTATTCACCATTGTTGGAGCTGATTATGTTTCCAAGGCATTTTAAATTAACTTTCTTGAAATTGTGTTTTCAGCTGTAAAATGTCTGGAGTGTTCATGGTTTTGACCAAAATAAACAATTCAGTCATTTCAAGGTTAATTTTGATCAGGGCCTGGGAGTCTAAAATGTAGACGTTAGCCAAATTAGAAAAGAAACAAAAAATTGATATACTCATCTGAATCATGCTGGCGAGAAAGGGGGCTCATAATTATTAGAATTAAATTTTCAAAATGCCTTAAGAACTCCATTCTTTAAGAATTTAAATGGGGCAGTTGAGCAGAAAAATTAAATTAAATATAGAAAACTCTTTGTACCAAAACAACAATCGACCTCCTTCACATTTTATCTAGATCAAGAGTCCCAGATAAAAAAAAGAAAGAAAGAAAGAAAAAATTACAGCAACCTGAAGAAACTCCAGTATCAAGAAAACCACAGAATGTGAGGTAGAAAAAAAGAATGTAGGTTACCTAACATACAGAAGCTGTAGACATAGTGAGGAGGGGGGAATAAGGTGGAAGCTCCCTTTGGAAGAGGGAGAAGATAGGCGGACAGCCTGAAGATCTGATAGCCTACCTGGAACTGGAAAGCCTTTAACTTTTAGCCAGACAATAAAGCCATTATTCTCGAGTGACAAGAGAGACCACGGAAACGGAACAGCAGACAGAAACGATACTACCACAGAAAACCAAATGATGACACTAACACACATTATAACAAACACAAAAGAAGATCCACTAGCTGAGAATAAATAATTCTTTTATCTCTTCCCCTAAAAGCTATCTGACATTTTAATATTCAAATCAAAAGAGAGTACTGAAACGATCATTATAATATAGCGCTTTCTTGTACTAATAATATAATGTATAAAACCTCAGCTGTGTATTGTTTCAATTGTTTATAATAAAAAAGATTAACAAAACTAGCATTAGATTACAAACCTGAGTCTGTTTTTCCTTGCTTTTCAAAAATACTTTTTGTATATTTGGAGCATCTTGGAGACAAATTAAGAACATCTTTTTGTCTGTTAAAGTAAAATATATTTCTGGTATATTTACCTGAATATGTCTTCTTTAACAGGTTTATAAATAGGGGAAAGATCCAGGTGAAGTAGAATATCTTTCATTTATGGATCTGGTAGTTCTTTTATAAATATAAAATAGTTTTTAGAACTATAGTATAAACTAGAGTTTTATATTTTAGACAATATTCAGGAAACAAAACAAATATAATAACAATTTTTACCATTAAATTATCTACAGCCAGGTGTTTCTATGCAAGTCTGTGCCCTCCACTGCAACACACATTCAGTGAGTTGGGGATTTGAGGACAGGACACCCCAATGAGCAAAGCAAGTCACACCGTATTTAATGTAATACAGTCAGAAAATATTAAAATAACCAATACTTTTAATTAAAAAAGAAAACTAAAAACCAATAATTACGTTCAAGTATAATTTGTTTGAGCTGTCAATCAACCAGCTTTTTTAACAGTCTATCCTTTGAAGAAAAAGTAGGTTATTGAATCTCAATTTTTCATCCATTTCAAGATGGCAGACATTGAAGATTGTGGTCTGAAAACAGTGACATTAAAAGTTTTTACCGTTAAAACTAGTAATTGCTATTAAACATTTAAAAACCTTTTCCTACTAGATTTCTTCAGAACCTATATTCAGTTATGTTCAGAGACTAGATTAAATAAAATGTCAGAAATTAAAATACTAGATTTTAACTAGTTGCTGTCATTAAAAAGAAAAGAATGTGTTTGAACGTTTCAGGCTAGACATTTTTATGTAAGTATTTAATGCTGTCAAATATATTTGAGTGCTTTTTCATTAATCTGTTTTACGATATACCACATATACCTTAGTGGTATATCTGAGACTATATTAGTAACAACACTGGCTGCTTAAGCCTATGAAAAAACATTACAAATATCTTCATTATGAGCAAAGTTGAAAGCCAGGGTCATAGTATTGTCTTTTAAGTCAGAACTACTATAGAAGGTTCAGTTTAAGTGTCTTATTGCTGTAATTTATGGTTCACTTCAGTACTGCAGTCAGTAATTATCTTGGTACATGTGCAAAATAAATGATAGTAAAAAAAATAATAATAAATAAAGAAAACACATATGTAATCAACATGAACACTCAATTCACTAGCACACAAAGCAGATGTTTTAAGTTAACTTACTAACACTGCTGTTTTCTATGGTCATCAGCTGAGCTGGTTGATTGAATTCACAGATGATAATAACAAATAACATTGAGATGTTACACTGTCAAAATGACAAAAAAAGTTTTGAAACTAACTCATTAAATAAAATAATTATTTGTGTTATGACGTGAGTATTAAACATAAACCAAAAAGTCAAATCTTAAAAATTACCTTGATTTTTCAGAAACTCTAATGTAGATTGTTAAAATTTTATGTTTGGTAATATATGTACAGACTATAAATAATCCACTCAACTGAAAAGGGACAAATTAATTCTTGGTCTAATTACATTTAACTAACCAACATTTATTTGTAGGTGGTCTCTAGTTGGATGTTAGATGTGCCATTAGTTAGATGTGGGTCAATACCGGACTAGTTAGATGTGCCGTACTTATGCCAATTAAAAAATATAATTTTTAATCAGCATACTACGTGTTAGTAGAAATCGCTAACAATTTAAATGTCATGCAAGAAGATAAGCTGAATGATAAGCCACATTTACTATCCACGGGAGCGAAAGTAGCTATGTCTGATAGCCTCCACCAGTCTCTACTCAGGGACTGCCATTTTACACTGCATTCTAATTCTTTAATGTGTGTTTCTTGGAGTGCAAGGACATCAAGACTGTTTTCTGAAAGGACTTACCCTAAACACTCACACTTAGCTCTACTCAGACTCTCAACATTTAAATGGCAGATACTCAAAACCTATATCTTTATAATTTTGCTGGCCCTTGGAAGGACTGAGTTTTTGGTTGGTAGCTGGCAGATCACAGAAGTTTCATTAAGCATAGGCTAAAACAAATTACCTCTTTATTTGTTCCACCACTAATCCTTTGTGTTTTCCGTAATCGGTTTCGAAGTTCGCACTTCATCATCAGATTCACTTATATACTAAATTAACGTTAAATTAACTAATTTAAAACACGACCTAATCTATCTTAGACTACTTCTTCACTGTTGTAATTTAAACTGAATTGATGGTTGGAGTTCTTCATTTTCATTTTTACGTTATGTATGACATTGTGAAAATTTCATTGTTCAAAAACGAAAAAGAAGAACTCCAAACAAAAATATCAAACTGGCAAACCAACAACAACTTCAACCATCAATTCAGTTTAAATTACAACAGTAAAGAAGTAGTCTAGGATAGATTAGGCATGTTTTAGATTAGGACATTTAACGTTAGTTTAGTGTGAGTGAATTTTTAGTTCCACCTGACGATGAAGTGAGAACTTCGAAACTAGTCATGGGAAACACAAAGAATTGTTGGCAGAACAAATAAAGGGGTAATTTCTTATGCTCTACACCTTTACTTTTAAAAATCTATCGGGTAAAAATCCTATAGAATATGAATAATGCAGCAGTTCTGGACAGTTATGACATGGGAGACAGATAATAATAATAATACGTTTATTGCAGGTTCAATTATACAAAACATAGTACTAAATCTCATACACTAATCTCCTCATCTCCACAAAACATATGTTTCAAATTCCAAGACCTTTCTTGACTTATTACCAGGGAACTTATAAGTACTTAGCACCAACAGTTACTAATATTTTGCCAGATTCCGTAAAACAAATTAATAAAATTATTAGCTTTAAAAAGGAAATTAAGTAGTGGCTCTATTTAATTTACAACATGATATAGAGAATGTAATACAAGCAAACTAAGATTTTAATAGTTAAATAAAAAGAAAACACTATGTTGAAAATAAATATTATAAGATTTATGGGGATCAAATAAGTTACTTTAAGCAGTATTATGTTCATTTAAAGTCCTTTAGTATTATCATAAGTGTATTGATTTCAGCACTTCAAATTGTATCGGTAATTTGTTTTGGCAATAAACTTTATTGTAAATGTTGAGGGAACCTCAAAACAGGCAATGCTTTACCTTTGAGGCACTAAATTTCCCAACCACAATTATGATTAGTTTGTAATAATTTTTACTTGTAAGGCAATGTCTTTCCTTTGTTTTAAGATTATACATAAGTATTTAGTATTGACAATAGAAAAAAAGGAGGAACAAAATATATTCACAAGAAACTAATTTTAAAACTTTGAACTTGTAATAAAAATTGTATGGGCTATAGAAAATAAATTATTTCTTTCTTTTATATATGCATATCCAATAGGAAAACAAAATCACAAAACATTAAAGTAAATCAAAAAATTCGAATTAAGTACAGTATAGTAAATAAAATTAAGACAAAAATGCTTACTAAATATATTAAGTTATGAACTAAAAATGATATATAGACAGAACTAAAAGAAAAACTAAAACAAACCTGTATGAGGGTTCTTGTAGAACATTACGAATCTACAGCTGTGCTTCTAACAGACCTATTGGTCCAATTATAAGGGACACAACACTATACATAATGAAAAAAGCCAATGCCTGTACTTCATAGCTGTGTGTACCTCTATATGACAGATACACTAACGATAAAGAATCTAGCACATTTTGCTCAGTTTTCACTATTTTGCGTCATTCATATGACAAACTATGGACGATTTGATATTTCTTAGATATATTGTTTAGTTTTCATTTAAAATATATAGTTTTCATTTTCAACAATTTTGCTTAGTCATCAGCGCATTTATAGATGACCAAACGCCTCGCAACTGATATCTGAATAAAGGTGTTTTTAGTTTACTAGTATTTGAATTTGAGATAACAAATATCTCAGGAACACTTGGGCTTTAAAACCAGAAAACAAAACCTTAAAGGTTCTGAAGCAGATGACATCAAGTTTAAAACAGTGAAAGACTTATGTCTTAGATTCTTGCACTGCAGACACCACATCCATCCATTCTTGTAAGACACTTTGAAACCTATCTGTAAAATATTGATGTAAATTAGAAAATGTAATTCAGAAAATAAGAATATACATACCATTTATTTAAAGAAGTATTTTATTCAATATTAATTATTAATACTGGAAAATATCCTAATCTTCAAATTACTACAATGAAATGATTTCATCAATTTATTATAATAAACTATTACATAGGTAATTCTCTTGCCAAATTGTAGGTAAACATATATAACTTAACCCTTTATGTGCTGATTCAAGACATATTCATTTGCATGATTGAACTTGAAACTCATATAAATTTTTATCGATGTTGAACTAAAAATTAAATTATTATAATGAAGAAAACTAACTTATTGGATATATTATAATTACTAGAACTAAAATTCACATAATCTAATAAAGATTTATAAAGTAATAAAGTATTCTTGAGGCCCTTCGAAAACAAGGTTTTTGTCGTCAAAGTTGTTGCTTTTAACAGTAACAACCTTGTTTGCAAAGGACCTCACGAATACTTTATAAATCTTTATTGGATTATGTGGATATTATTTCTACAAATAATAATTTTAATACATGGAACTGGTTTGATATCAAAGAGAAAAGTAAACAAATTTCTCAGTAGTAAATAATACTATAATAATCAGTTTAAAATCACTCCTATTCTAATTAACAATAGAAACAAACATACTGCCAATGCAAATACTGTAGATTAACATATGTGCTGCTATCTGACGGAGATTTGTTTCAACTAAGCTCTTTGATGACTATTTGGTGTACTATTAGCTCAGCTTAGTTAATGTGGATGAGTTCATGATAAGTCGCTAGGAAGATTAAATAGCAGGACAGGAATGCAGTGGGATTGTGGCTGTATGAATGTTAGTAAAATATGTATTTGAATGTGGGGCGAATGACCATTTGTTGTTTAGTTTTAGAATTTTTTACATTTTTATATATTATATTTATATTAGGTTGACAATTGCATGACATGGTCAAAATTGTTACTACGCAATAAAAGTTTATTTATTTATTTAATTCAATGTGTGCTGAAAAGAGACAGAGAGATAAAAAGAGGGAGACTACTGGTGCTACCTGTAAAAAACCTAACAGAACTAATTTCACTAAATAGAAAAAAATCCGGCTTCTTGGGATCCATAAAAGCTGGCAGTCATTTGTTTCTATAGTTGATGAATAGAACTACTTCCTATGAAGATTTATTTGATATACATACTCTCCCTTGGTTTTGTTTTAATACTGATAACGGACACCCCTTATCATCAGCTCCAGCTACTAATCCCCAATTTCATCAATTCTTTAGCACCTCAATGCATCTAAAATCATTTAATTCATTCTGTTGCGTGGATTGCTTGTAAATATATATTTTAAAGTTTTACCTTAGCAATTCACAACCAAGATATTGTAAAATGAATTTTGAGTCTTTTGACTCATCATCAGTCCCTTAGGAAGACAATTAAAAAAAAGCAAATATTAAATACGGCCACTGAATTACGTTGTTCACTATTAAAAATTAAATAAGATAAAAACTATTTACAAGGAACGATAACAAGATTTGCAATTTAATGCACTATTATATCTACATATACCTAATCACCATCGAAAATTCACAGCAGACCAAAATTATATCATTTTATTGTGCATTGCAAATTTGTTATTGTGTCCGTAAATAGTTTTTTATCTTATTAAATTTTTTGAATAGTGCACAATATAATCTTGGGGATGGATTTAATATTTGTAATTCTTAAAATGATCTTCCTACAGGACTGATGACAGGTCTACGAAATTGAAATCGTTTTCCCAATATCTTGGATATGGATTGCTTTGGTAAAACTTCCATCATATGCCCATGATATTAATTTAACTACTTCTACAGAAATAATCTTTAAAAAGTTTACCTAATCCAGGAATTTTTATGTGAAGATATATGAAGAGAGTATAGAAAATTACACCAATGCCGACCATGATTAAGCATAAGACATACTGCATGATCAGCTCAGTGAACAATGGAATGAATGTAAGACATACAGAAATCAATAACACCACAACTGGGATCCACACAGGTACCTTGAACAGAAATAAATTGATAAATAGTGTATTGATTAAAATAGGCAAATTGTATTGCTACTTCAATATTTATATTGTAAGTGCCAATGAATATGAATACTGAAGTTTAAACAAATGTTCACTAAATTTTATTGCATCATTCAAATATGTGAAGGAAATTAGGCACTAATAACATTTGATAAATGTTGTCCTACGGGTTTTGACGATTCAGTGTTGAATACTTATGTGATACATGCCGTCTGACTGACCTATTGGGGAATGGGGATGTCAATGAATTAGTCTTGTTGTAAATCAAGAGTCCACGTCGCTTCTCTAATATTAAATAAAACTTAAGACAGAGATAACAATTCTGGCTGCCAAAATAAAACTCTGTAAATACTCATTTAATGTGTATTTAGTTGACTGAAACTTAAATAGCCTAAGTAATATAGTATTAAAAGTTTTTTAACTTATGATATATATATATATATATATATACATATATATATATATTCATTTTATTTATATACTACCAAAGTCACTGACCTTTTTAAAAACCCTGCAACCATATATGTATATATGAATATATTTTTGCTTAGGTATTCTTTAAATTTTGAATAAAAAGATCTTTATTTAATTTACTATAGTTAGGTAAGATACAATCTTAATATTTGTTTTTATTTTATTTTGTCTTAAATATTTGTTATTGACAGGCAAGGTTCCTATACAAGAGGTTGCCTCATACAAGTACGCATCCATATAGCGCAGGTAGGAATTACGTCATAGGGAGGCTTCAGCTGTGTTTTTCTACCTTCACTGCTGTAAAGAAAATGCAACAATGTAAAACATCTGATATTCATACTCTTGATGACAATACAGTCTGTGCTGTTTATTTATTTGACGTGAGTGACTGCTTTTAATATTGATATATACAGTATTTACAAAGTAACTATAACCATTGATTATATAAACCTACAACAGATAAACCATCCAATAGGAATATTTGTGGCAGTAATTTTGCTAGTTTGTGTGGCCCACAACCACAGCTGGTTTAAACTGCATTACATTAACATGGGACTACACTAGGGCTCCACAATGGACTACAAAAACAGCTGATATTTTGAGACTCAAAATTTAACATTGGATGAGAAATCTGTTTGTGTATAAAATCAATGGTATAACTCAGAAACACATAAAAAAAGATAATTTTCTGCTTTAAATTAATATTAAAATACCATAAATTAAAATAATTCTAAAATACTTTCAAGAACAATACAGTAGTGGTTTTTAGTATGTAGTTTTAATTGTTCAGCAAGCTGTGTTGGAGGCACAGAGTACACTTTCTCTGTGGTCTCCCTATGACATCATAACGCGACTTATATAAACCATATGAGAATGAGACAACCTGTTGTATAGTAACCTTGGTTGATAGGTGGAGACAACCTGTCGTATAGTAACCTCGGTTGATAGGTGGAGACAACCTGTTGTATAGTAACCTCGGTTGATAGGTGGAGACAACCTGTTGTATAGTAACCTCGGTTGATAGGTGGAGACAACCTTTTGTATAGTAACCTTGGTTGATAGGTGGAGACAACCTGTTGTATAGTAACCTCGGTTGATAGGTGGAGACAACCTGTTGTATAGTAACCTCGGTTGATAGGTGGAGACAACCTGTTGTATAGTAACCTTGGTTGATAGGTGGAGACAACCTGTTGTATAGTAACCTCGGTTGATAGGTGGAGACAACCTGTTGTATAGTAACCTCGGTTGATAGGTGGAGACAACCTGTTGTATAGTAACCTCGGTTGATAGGTGGAGACAACCTGTTGTATAGTAACCTCGGTTAATAGGTGGAGACAACCTGTTGTATAGTAACCTCGGTTGATAGGTGGAGACAACCTGTTGTATAGTAACCTTGGTTGATAGGTGGAGACAACCTGTTGTATAGTAACCTTGGTTGATAGGTGGAGACAACCTGTTGTATAGTAACCTTGGTTGACAGGTGGAGACAACCTGTTGTATAGTAACCTTGGTTGACAGGTGGAGATAATATTCAAAAGAAACTAAGGAACTAATATTCACTGTTGTTCATTTTTATATACAGCAATTATTTATTTATGAAATTTCTTCTATTATCCCTATAAGAGGCCAAATGCATGTACACAACTTCATAAATTTAACGTAAATACATTGTGCTGATGCAACTGGACACTGTTATACTATAATATAACAAAACTTATGTTTAATGTTTACATACCTTGTACGGTCTGTTAGCCAGTGGCATCTTTTTTCTTAACACAAACACAGAAACCATGGCCAAACCATAGGAAATCCATAAAAGAAATACATAAAAATTGATAAAAATTTGAACTCCATTTCCGATAAAAAAGTATATCAGGGAAAGAATTACCTGAAAATTAAGGAAACATCAATACAACTTTTATACTCATTGTTTCTTTCTCGATCCTAGATCTGTGATTCATACATTGTATCTGATTTGCATGTTTAATTTTATGTAAATTAACATTACATTCATGTTCATGTCTTCAAATCAACATATGTTTGCTTCTAACTTGTAGGTATGAGATCAACCAGAATTTGTTATTCACATTTTCACTTGCTTATTTATTTCTACTGAAATAGCTTTGATAGTATCGAATCTACCATTACTCCTTAGTGTCTTGGACATGTCAGATAAAATATGTTTGATACATTTATTGCATTACTTGGAGCTTCCGAATGGTTAACATAATTAAATTCTATGGTTTTAAAGTTACCGTAAATTATGTCGGGTATCCAATTTTACTGTAAGCTACAGCTGTTTCGAAGTATTTAACACTTCATCATCAGGCTTCGGACATTCATACACAAAGTCATTTTACACAGTTTGTCACGAAAAAATGTAAAAAACACACAACAGTTGTCCTGTACAGGTACTAAATATTTTATTATTTAAAAAAAAACGTGTGGCTGGTGCTGGATGGATGACCTAGGACCTATCATTCTGGTGACGTAATGTTATCTCTCTCTCTCTGTTTATTTATTATTTCTATGGTCCTATCGTAAATTAGATTTTACTGGAATGAAGTCTGTCCATTAAGTATGTTGTTTTTGTTTTCTTTTGCAAGTTTGTAAATTTGGAACTCTTCTAAGCAGTCGAAGAATTTACCTTTCTTACAGATATTTAATATTTTTAAATTGCTGTCAATAGAAATGGTTTTCATTTGTTAGATGAGAAACAAAGGCAGATATTGATGATTAGATTTAATCAGTAGGTGTTATTTAAATCATTGATGGAAGGATCTGGTAGTCATTATAAATAAAATATTTAGTAACTGTACAGGACAAATGTTATGGGTTTTTTATGATTTCTCGTGACGAATTGTGTAAAATGACTTTGTGTGTGAATGTTCCAAGCATGATGATGAAGTGTTAAATACTTTGAGACAGCTATAGCTTATAGTAAAATTGGATACCCGACGGAATTTAAGGTAACTTTAAAACCATAGAATTTTCACAATGTTATCCTGAGGCTTTACCATGAAAATATAACTAAGCTTATTACGTGAAACTAGTTTTAAGTTAGACTTACAATTCAAAATACTTGTTAACAAGTAAGTTTTCTTTAAGCACAATTAAAAAGCTCGAAGAGTAAAATATAAAACTAAAAAACTATAATATTGCTATTGTACTTAGCTACATCTTACATCTTACTATAATATTACATCTTTCATAGTATTAGTAATTTTTTTATTATTTATCATTAAGACACAACTCTTTAAGATATTAACGAAGATAGGTTGTGAATGAGTGTAGATGAAGGAATGTAATTTTTGTTACTAGGTAAGATTTATTGATTTATTTGTTACTGATCATTAAGGTTTATATCAATAGACAAGGCGATTAAGGGACTACAGTTTTATATCTGAGCCATGCAGTTATACAAATATTGTCTGTTTTTTTTGCTTACTGACAAAGTTTTATATTTTTATTAATAAAAAAACTTCAATACATATACTTGGATCAAGATCAAAAAGTCATGTAGTTTATTAATACAAATTTAGATATAAAGTGATATCCTGTCACAAAGCTAAATCCAATCCATCAAGCCAATTAAGATTAGGCAATCGAGATCCAATAAATCTGAATGTTGTACTGTCACTGTTTTATAAAATGTTAAAAACATGCATACGTTGAAAAATTTGAAAAATAATGGGGACCAATTATAAGTGTAACAAAGTTAAAATTAACTATCAATATTATAAGAATACCAATAAAAAATTAATAAAATTTAAAAACCCTCAGTACATGCAATTAATTTAAATTATCCACAAAAACAATCACTTGAAATTTGTCTGAGATCTATTCAATTCTTATATGAAATAATCTCATTTATGGTACCTGAAGTATAATAGCAGGGGTAGGAGTCAGCCTTGTCTTATGTATGCAGCAAAGAAATTCCCACATTTGGCCTTCTCTGGCAGCCACATACCCCAACCTGCAAATTGAGGATTTATAGAATGTTGAGTTTACTCTAAACACAAGCACAAATCTTCAGTGGCTCAATTCTAGGTTCTGAAATGAATCCAAGTATTTTAATTTTACTCCATATAAAGTACTACTCAAGTGCTACATTTATCGTGGGCAGGGAATAAGATTCATTCTTATTTTGACAGGCTAAATACTTTTTTGACCATCTTATGTTGAAAAGTCTGATGTCCTCAAGCTAGGAATCACCACACTGGTTGCTACTGTTCGTGGCAGAGATTTGTATTGACCTGAAATGTTATTTGAGCATACAATGAATATCTTTAAGACATACAATATTTTAAAATGTTCGTTTTGACAGAGCAATGATTAACTGCATAGTAGTTGTTATTCATCTGTTCATGTTTCTGTATGAAGTTGTTTTAATGTTTTTTTTAATAGCATGTGTGTCTATATTTATGATACCACTCTTCAAAATACAGGTGAATATGTGTTTTGAATGAGTGTGATTAGTAAATGACGTCAGATTCTCAATTCTCTCTCTTGGAACACCCAAACCCTGGTTAATACCTAACGTTAACATTCTAATAATCTCCTATAATGGCAATCACTTAACAAATTTTATGACAATTAAAAGGGTTGAGAACATGTTGTTTAAATTCTTTAAAAGAAATCTATAGTAGATGAGTTCCATAATGTTCTATACTGAGCATAGCAGCATTGGAGCTGCAATTCCGTTATACTAATTTATGTATTACAAAAATGTAATATTTCATACTCTATATTGTAAAAATAAATAATGTAATTATTTAATATTGCCCATAGAATACAAACCTTTTCGTTCACAATAGCTCACAACAAATATAAAATTTTAGCTAAGTTAGTTTGTTTTTTAGTAAGCAGTTATTTCAAATATTTTTCAAAGTGATCAATACTGTTTGAACATCTCAAGGATTTAAAAAAAAATATCCAAGGTATGCACAAATTATTAAAATGTTGAAAACATGTTTATTCCTTACCTTGATGCATAGAACATGTAGGATAGGTTGGCCCCAATGCATGTGATAATGATAGCAAGAGATATAACAATTTTGCCAGGTCCAAAAACACGATCTCCAAATTGCTGAAATATTCAATTTAAATGAATTATTATTCATATGATATATAATTCCATTAGTTTTAAAATAAAAACCTTGTATGAAAACGAAAATTATTATCATTACTTTATGAAAAACGAAGATAGTTGAAATGCCCCTGACATTTTTAATTTTTTAGGTATGTTTAAACTGCATAGGGTGGTTTAAACTATAAACGGCTATCATTTAATCTATAAATATAATCCTGCCATAAGTTCTGTCTTGGCAGCTGGATTTGTAATTGGTTAGTGGCATAGTTGGTTAAAGCTTGACAACATAAGCTAAAGGTTTTCAATTCAATCCCAGTCAAAATAAATTTTGAAAGGAATCAGCTTAAGTTTATTTTTGTCAGTAGGCTAGTAATTAATAACACTAATAGGTAAGTAATGTTACTTACTTAGGTACTTGTTTGTAACAAAGACTACATTCACTCATACATACTCATCACCTCTTTTTAAAATTCTTATTCGCCATATATTTATGATTGATATCTTAGAATAAGTATTGATTGAATAAAATAAACTGCTACTGGTCAACCGATGCACACCTGACAATTTACTAATATTAAGGGTGGACTGGAAATATTATGGTGGACTTGCCGGCGTGGTTGCTTTAGTGGCTAAGGCTTTGAACTGTAGAGGGCAAGATCCAAGGTTTCAATCCCCACTGAGCCAACCATCGGTGCTTCGCTCATTGAATAAAGTTCACACACAGGCCTGCAGGCCCATGTGAACTGGCAAGTAAAGTTTTTTTATAAAGAAAAAGGTTTCTGGACAGTATGATCTATTCTCTTTAAGACCAATGTTAAATTTTCTCAAATCAGCAGAAACATAGTTCTACTGGTAGTCCTTTAAAGCTTTTTTCATTAGCAATATGTCCAAAGCTTTTCAAATATCTAAAATAATACCTGTTTTGAAGCCAGGCAAAGAACCACAACATGCTGAAAGCTGATGCCCTATAACTCTTTTAAGTGTCTCCTATAAGTTGCTGGATAGGCTGATTGACAACAGAATATCACTTATTCTCAATGACAGCATCCCTGTTGAACAACCTCTGTTGTGTTTAGACCTGGTTGAAACTGTTGCGAATGGGCTTGAAAAGAAAAAGATAACATCAGCAGCATTTGTAGATCTTTCAGTTGCCTATAACACAGTCTGGAGAAAGGGCTTGTTACTTTTAAGACAATTTTTTACAACTTAATTAAAAAAAAAAAAAAATGGAACACATTTTTACTACTTAATTCCACGTCCTTGACTGTTGTGATAGCTGAATTTCATCCTCAGCAACATGTTAATTAAAGTTTGCCTGGGTTTTAGAAAACGTTCTTTGAGGTACCTGAATGATGGACTGCCACAAGGTTCTGTTCTTGCCTCTCTTTTATTCAATGTATGCACTGCTGACATTTCCGCCCTTCAGTCCGAAAAATTCATATATGCAACTCAATATGAAGACATAAAAAACAGAAACAACATACACCTTCTTTAAACACTAAAACATAATTTCTTTAAACTTTGTACTGTAGAATTTATTGTTTTAAGTATTGGTTTTAGATCTGATTATTATTTTTTTATTCCTCCTTCTTTTGATTTGGTTGCTGGCTTTGAAATCCATATAATATAACAAATGTTTAATGTTGATAATTGTTTTTTTTTTTTTTTACATTTACTGTATTTTTTCATACTAATTTTGTTAATAAGGAAGCTTATTAAGAAGTTGAATAACAAACATTAAAATAAAGAATTCATATGCACTAAAAAATTATCTTTCTCCATTACAATACCTAAACAATTATACCCATCAAACTTAAGAGTCTGCAGAGGCTGTTGGAAGGAGTCAGCCATATTGGTTTTAATCTCATGAGAACAATGTTATTTTCAAATTGGACATACGATCACACTCATTCCAAACAAATTGTATTTGATCAAAATTGAAATTGCACGTTGGAATTGCTTTGCAAATTCCTAATTAGTTTATAGAAAAAATGTAAAAATATTTAGTTTGAAATTTTTATTTTCACCTATTTTTCAAAACTAGGTGCATGGATTCAAAATATCAAAAGCAAACTCAATGCGCAATATAATAACGTTTAAAATGACACTTCATACACAAATTTTGGTTAATAAATAATGAAAAAAATATGGATTCATAAATAACATTGTTCTTATGGTATTAAAACCAACATGGCCAACAGCCTCTGCAGACTATTATTGACAAAAATTTAAAAATCAGCTCCTCTGTTTAACATGGGTCTATAATAGATCCAAGATGGCTGATCACTCTACAGCTCTTAAGATTTGTTTATTGGAATAATGTTACATATAGACACACATTGCAATATAAATAGGGTAATACGTTATAGTGAAAGAATATCCTTAACTTTCCTTAGTTTTTAACAGTAATGATTAATAAAAATTAGTTTTTACCTTAAATAGTATATTATTTAGTTTTTTAAAAATAATACCGTTTCAAAAAATAAATAATTTTTTATAAACAAAAAACTCACTATCCCAACTGCAGTGCCATTTATGATCTCATCTACTGACAGAGCTGTTAAGAATGCAGCATTCATCCCCACATACAGAACAGTGACAATAAAGACGGACAACAAAGAGCTACGAATAACATCCCTGCAATATCAGAACATTGAGTTATAATCTAGCATATTATCCATTTAAAACTTGAAATTATATTTTCAATAGCAAAATTGGATATAAATAGAATATTACTATGATAAAGCCACATAACACAAAGTTTACAGTATATTTACAAATAATATTTTGAAGCTAAATAATCGATTGAAGCTAACTAAACATTGCATAATATAAAGTACTAGCTGTACCCACCCGCTTCGCCGGTCATAATATTGAGTTTTGATTGTATCATTGAAATGTGCAGCAACCTTTCAGTTTACACAGTATCCAATTTACAACAGCTGATGTTTTGTGTAGTTTACTACTGTACTCAATTATTTTTAATTTTGAAAGTTTTGCCTACCACAATTTTATTCTAATTGTTTTTATTTAACAGCTGTTAATCAAATAAATCAATCAATTAATATAGCTTCACAAGAAATCAAAACATACAAATATAAACAGTTTAAAAAATTAACACATGGTTTAATTTAATTTTGACATATTTAAAACCCACAGCTGATATTCTTTATATATTTGACTTATTATACCTTCATGCACCCTGCTATTTGATTAACATCGAAACTTTAGAAGTCCAAGGGATGGAGCCCTGAGGGATTAAAGAAACGGGAATAGGACAGAAACCTTCCCTGGGGTATATAGAACAACTTCCCCAAGTTTCATGGCGATCGGCTGGACGGTTTAGTAGCGCATAAAGGTTAGACAAACAAACATACATTGGATTTTATAGATATAGATTTTTTAATTTTATTTTAGTTTGTTAAAATAATTACCAGTGGGTATAAAGAAACAGTCAGCAACAACAGCAAACGATGCAGCTCATTGTGTATAGAATCGTGGATTAATCGTCTCGCTTCCTTCACCTCTCTAGAGCCATTTTTACTCACTCTATGCTGATGACCCAGCGGATAGAAAGATTCACATATTTCTCTGACTCACTCCCTCACACCAATATAAACCTAACATAATATTTTCCCTTTTTAAGGGATTGAGAATCTTTACAAAGTAATTATTAATGAGATTATTTCTTCATGTCATTATTTCAACATATTCAACATAGAGTATTTCAACATACTGTAATTACAATCCACAAATATGCCCACAAGGAAAACATGGCTGGATGACCTTTTTACTGGGAATGTGTGGTTGACACTTCGGGTCATGACAACATTACTTCCAAAGTTCACTATAAGGATCCACTTCTGAAGTTGAGTTTTCCTAGTTATCTCACGATGATTTGAGGTGCAACTTGGGAATTTGAGGTGCAATTTTATTCTCCACGACTCTGGAAATTGACCACGAGACCTTTTAACCTCCAGAGGTGAGTAGTGTGCCACTTGGCCACTGGGCCTCTAAATGTGTATATTTATATTATTTTTGCCTATGCATATACAAAAATGTAATAAACTATATAATATTACAATTATTTTGGACAGTTTTTAATGGTACATTTTGACCTCTAGTGTTGTAACAGTTAACGTGTAAGGAATGCTAAATGAACTGCTATAACTCCACATTCTTTGTAAATCTCCAACGTGAACAAAACCATTTTCTTTGGTTAACCCTATTTTAGATCAGTATAAATGAAACTAAAAATGTACAATATTTTAATATTTTTTAAAAAGTATATCCAAGTAAAATATATCATAGTTTATGTTAAGAGTTTTTTTTTTTTTGATAAAATTTAGAAACGGAGAAATTATTACTTACTTCTCAGGATTTTTAATTTCTTCAGCTACTCCACAGATCCAGCTCCTGCAAATTAACAAGAAAGAATGAACTTTTAACTTTTATATGTGAAATAAAGTATAAACTAACAAAATGTCACAAAACAGTAACTCTAATAAGAACAATTTTTCATTCTGAATAACAATGAAAATTCATATTTTTAATTCAATATCATTATAATATATTTCCATAGTATTTTTAAAATTGATATGCTACTTTTAACTATCAATATTACACTTATGTGCAGTCAATATTAATTTCATTTAAGTATTTTTATGTTGTATTGTAGTGAACAACATGCTCATAAATTATAATTTTGTCAACGCTGCAGAAAGATAATAATTAAAAACCTCAGAAATTACTTTTTTGCTCAAAATAAACGGCACAAAGTCGGTTTTTATAGTAAGTGATTGGTGGTATCTTAAACAACCAAAAAAGACTTTTTTAAAAATAAATCATTAATAGAAATTTAAGGAATATTGTTCCTGAAAATCAAACTGTTACTTTTTATCTGTGATCCGGTTCACAAGGATTATGGTGCGTTTATTTGAAGATGTGTCATGGCATATTAGATCCGTACACTTTTAGTTTCAGTTTTCGTTACCAGGGTTCGCTACTGAAGACATAACTTCCCAAATGCTTTTTGATTCTGAGTCAAAAGCGGGGACTCGAGGTGAATTCTACCATCCAACCCCTCTGGAATATCCCGGCTTTTAATCTCAGAGGTGAGTAGTATACCACTCGGCCATCAGCCCCAATTAAATTATTTGAACATAACGTACGACAATCGCAAAATACAAAGCTCAACAAGCTTTGAAGCAGAATCCGCAGGGGAGAAGAGAAAGAAGAAGACCACAAATTACCTGGAGACAAACTGTGGAGAAGGAGTTGGAGGAGCAAGGCCTGACTTGGACAAGAGCAAAGGAAATCTGTCAGGAGGAGCTGACAGAGAGCGTCGAGGCCTTATGCTTTCTCTAGGAGCTATAGGTATTAAGTAAAAACTACAATGTCATTAATGACGTTATTGGCATTAATACTGCATTTCTATAACAACTGTGTTACTTTTATGAACTAAATATGTTAATTAGAAATCTGAACCAATATATCAGCTGTCAAACATGGACTCGCCCAGCTTCAAATGTCACTAGCCCAGCCGTGATAGACATACGACAGTGCAGGCCATATGCCCTTTACTGAACGTACAAAGTAGATAGTGTGGTTCGTTCCCGTTATGTTTGTCGTTATTGAAAAATTAATCTGGGTTAGTGTTGAATTTGTTAACAGAATTTAAAATTATATGAATGAAAATTGAATTCATTCTGTAAAATAGCTTGTAAGTTGAATTTCAGATTGTAGGTAAGTTAAGAAGCAAATGACTACAATATACTTCACATTGTAGACAGTATACTTCACATTGTAGACAATATACTTTACATTGTAGACAATAAGTACAAGTAATAAGTATCAGTTATGGCATTCACTATTCAATAAATATGTGATCCTGTAAAAGCAATTGCTGTCATATTTTCAAAATAGAGGTTTTTTGGTATGTAACTTATGATTAGGAATTTACTTCACCTAGTCCTAGTATACCTATAAGAAACTTATATCTTAAAAATAAATCTTATGTATGAAATAATTGGCTATACTTTAGTCTAAATTACAATTCCTACTAGTGACAATTAATGTATACATTTATTTAGTAAATAATAATAAATATTTAGATAAAAATTAAGTACCTTTTAGTCCTATATAACCCTAGATGGGTATTGCACGTAACTTTGACGTATAACCAGTATTTTTTTTCGCCCCACCCCATTCCCCCTCCACCGAGGCTCTCCTCCTTCCAGCAGTGCTCTTGGCAGTCAGTTGCCATGTGACGGCTGCCTTGGTCAGACTGGAGTGTGTTTCTTTGTGCCCCTGCCAGCCGGTTTCTTGGAACGCGTACGTCAGACTTACGTGTCAATACCCTTTGTGTGGACTTCAGTGGACGTAACATTTACGTGTCAATACCTTTATGAGCTATGCAAATGTTTTGTAATATATGTAAATAGCGTTGTAATATAAGTAAATAGTGTTGTTATATGTTGTAATATTGTGTTTTTTTAACAATGGCGGATCATTTGCTAACAGAAGAAGATATTTGAATGCACTAAACGATCGATCTGAAGCCGATGCCGAACGTGAGTGTCTGGAAGAAGAGGACACCATCGAATACGATGAGGTTTCAGACGAGTATGACAGCGATGCGGATCCAGAGTACATTCCTGACGAAGAGGACTTACTTCGGCTACAACATGACCACATACATACAATCAGAGAAATCGAACATCCCCAGGTAGTTGAGCAACCAAGTACTACTGGACCGAAAAAGCGACGAGATCAATTGCTCAGACAACTTACTCCAAAAGGTAGGCCTAATATAGTAACTCCCCCAAACTTAGAAAGTCACGCAGATATTACTGGATCTTTGCTTACAATGGACAATGAAGACGGAATTGTGGTTTCAGAGAATGGGTTTCTTTGGGGGTCTGAATGCGAAACATCAGTGGGGAAAACCCCAGCAAAAAATGTTGTCCACATACGACCCGGTCCTAGTCAATCTGCAAGGGAAAAGTATATTCCGTCGGAATGCTTCAAATTATTGTTTAGCCCTAACCTTGCTGAACAAGTTCTTCAACATACAAATGCGGAAATTCAAAAACAAAAAAGAAATTACAATATTCACAATACTGATGGCACAGTCAGAGATTTGTGCTTAGAAGAGCTGTATGCCTTGTTTGGGTTGATAATTTTAGCTGCAGCGCTAAAAGACAATCATCTGAGCACAAGTATTATGTTTGATAATACATACTGTGGCGAGCGATATAAAGCCACTATGAGTGAGAGACGTTTCAAATTTTTGATTAACAGTCTAAGATTTGACGATAGGGTTACTAGAGATGAGCGTAAAAAGACTGACAAGTTTGCTCCTATTAGAGATATTTGGCACATGCTGTTAGAAAACAGTAGATCTCTATACAAGCCCGGCACATATTTGGCCATTGATGAACAATTAGTCGGGTTCCGCGGGCGTTGTCCATTTAGAATGTATATGCCGTCCAAACCAAATAAGTATGGAATCAAAATCATTATGATTTGTGACAACTCAACTAAATACATGGTGGATGCCCGTGTGTACTTGGGAAAAGGATCGGTACCTAGAAATACATCAGCAGCAGAGTTCTTCGTTGGAGAGTTAGTAACTTCCATACAAAAGACTAACCGAAACATAACAATGGACAACTGGTTTACCAGTGTTCCACTTGTTCAAAAATTATTGTTTGAGAAGGGATTAACAGTAGTAGGAACAATAAAAAGAAACAAACCAGAATTTCCACCAGAATTTTCTGACAAAAAGTACAAAAAGCGCAAGGTTGGTTCCTCAATGTTTTTATTCCGAAATGAAATGACAGCTGTATCATACAAACCTAATGATAAGAAGGTAGTTACGCTGCTCTCATCAATGCATGATGATAATGCAATTCATGAAAATGGAAAACCAGAAATGATAATGGTTTATAATGCAACCAAAGGAGCAGTTGACACGTTCGATCAAATGTGTGGTCACATGAACTGCAACAGAAAAACCCAGCGATGGCCACTTTGTATATTTTACAATATGATGAATATTGCCGTAGTCAACTCCTACGTAATATATGCGCACAACACTGTTAGACGTAGCGGAGGTACAGCTAAGCCCATGCCAAGACAAGAATTTATGTTCGAACTACATAAACAGATGACTAAACCCTGGCAAGAGATTAGGTTGAACCAAAGGAACATGAGCCGATCATTGAAACGGACAATTCAAACAGTTCTGACGGGCCAACGCAACATGCCAGTACCAGTTCAGCCAGATCAACAAGGGAAAAGGAAATATTGTTCTTTTTGTGACACAAAAAAGAAGAGAATGACAACCACCTACTGTTCTTGTGGAAATGCAATCTGTGGCGAACACCAGAAGAAACTTTGCCCTGATTGTGGTTAGAGTATAAGAAGCAAACAAGAACA
The DNA here is from genome assembly GCA_035578905.1 of Stictocephala bisonia. Taxonomy (NCBI): domain Eukaryota; kingdom Metazoa; phylum Arthropoda; class Insecta; order Hemiptera; family Membracidae; genus Stictocephala; species Stictocephala bisonia. The sequence continues at coordinate 916,818 of JAQJVL010000332.1, read as the reverse complement.
TATATACGTTACAAACATTTACTAAATGATAAAAGTATATTTATGTTTGATGATTTTCCATTATTCAAATTATTCAATTATTTTATTCCATTATTATTATCTTATTCAATTATATTAGCTGTAAAATATATGACTGTGTGATATTTTTCATGAATTTTCTTTGAATTGCCTTACCCTTGCATAAAAATAAAATAAGACAACTTGCAAGATATATACAAAAAATATAGTTATCTTCTTTCAAACATAGTTTTGAAAAACATGTGTAAAAGAATAATGGCCTATTTCAATAATAATAGTTGGCATATTCAATATTCATAGCCTAAGAATTGAATTTTTTTGTTTATATATTGAAAATCATTTATTAAAATGTTCAACGAACTATATTTTGGGAAGTAAAATCTTCTTAAAACATTTTGAAAAGCTATTATATGTAAAAACTATTCAAAAACACATTTTATTTCGTAATTATATAACTAAAAAAAAAAAAATATTAAATACGTCAAATTTACGTATCGATACCCTTAGCGCCATATTGTAACACAATACCTTTCTAGGGTTAAAGCAAACAAAATTTTTTTAGGAATGTATGACTTATCTCGATTAAAAAGTGAACTTAAATTATATTCTAATAAACTTACATTTTATAAATAAGTACAAATTTGGCATTTAAAGACAGCTTGAAAACACACTTCTAGAACAACAATTTCTAACAATTTTTTTGAAGGCCCCTGTGCCCCTCTTTTCTTCGGAGGTGTTCCATTCCCAAAACCCCCTTAGGTACTTCCTGGCTAATCTCATTAGTAAATTCTAAAACATTATTCAATCTACTTCAAGCGCTGTTATACATTTGAACTTGCTACATACCAACCATCATAGCTGTAGAGTCCTCCGTAAAAGGCTGTTACTAGAGATTGAAGAGTTAATTTGGTTCCCTTGAATCCAAAGTCTGTGGTTATTTCTTTTCCTAGAAATATTACACCATCAATATAATATGGAATTGTTTTCAGCTATTATTTCATGTGCACAAGTACGTTTCTAGGAAATATTTTGTATGCGCCATAGTAAATAAATTAAATGTTACAATCCATCCCAGATATACATTGATCATGTTGCTCTTGAATTAAACACTTAAAGCAGTACACTTCTTTTTCTTTTGACTATGAGATATGATAGCCATATTGCTGATCGCACTGAACTGTACCGAACACACAATAGAATCAACCTAAACTGAACTAAGTCTGTACTGTCTAAAGTCACTTGTAATTCCAGAAGTCACAACAAACGGAAGTTGAGTTTTCCTGTTTTGAGAATAATTAATTGAAAATATAAATTTGTCTTACTGAGGTTTTGACATTGGGAATTTGTCTATATAGATCAAATTTGTGCTATACAGGTGTTTGACCCTCGATATTCATGCTATAAGAGTTCTCTGTTTTGAAAATCAAATAAAATTTGAGTCATTGAGGTAGTTGATCCTTAATATTTGTGTTAGAAAGGTTCTTTTAACATTGAGTGTTATGAGAGGTTCAAGAGAATTTTAAAAAATTCCTCCTATTGAGGTTCATGCTATCAATGTTCCATTGTACTTAATTTGGCTTTGACCTCCTCTTTTTATTTTGATTCTTTTAAAACAGCATAGATTATTTCAATTTTGATTTAGAAAGCAAATACACCAATAAAACAAAATAAAATATACAGTATGACATTGAAGTTTCCTTTCAAGTAATTTTCACAGCTAATCTAATCATTTAAACATAAAATATTCAAAGTGTTGTTTACGTTGAAAAGACTTACTTTGTGTCTACTGAAGAAAGTGCCAGTGTCACTGAAAATTTTAGTTTTCTGTTGTGTCTGTACTTGTTCATTGAGTGGACTGTTCTTCTTAGGTAAGTTTGCTGATGCCCTAACCCTCTTCCTAAACTCCCTAGAAGCGTTTAAATTAACCTAAAATAAGAGGGTTTATTATGTTATTAAACCTCTTGAAGCAAGTATGTTTACTGTTGAATCTTTTGCACATTAAATTGGTATTTGGAATGTGCATATATTTGTAGTTAGTCACTTTAAATTAAAAAATATGTATGTATCCCCATATTGACATTAACAGTTGTAAAACAGGTTCTACACCTGTCAAGATGTAGTCAATGGTTTTTTTATTTTTTCATTCTATCTACGCCAGAGGCATTTTATTTTGTGTACATATACGTAGTTGAGGGACAACGGTCCAAACCCATCAGCAAATTTCTAAGTGGACCTCCCGGGATTTGAACCCAATAACCATCTGCATATGAAGCAGATGTGCTAACGACTAGGCTAGCAAGAGGCTCAATGGTTTTGATATCTATACCATTTACATTAATATACTGAAATATCATTGTAACATACTCTCAATTTCGCAACTATTCTTCTTTCACTTGTTTTCTATTTTTCATATAATTAATTTAAATTAAATTTAATAATACATTTTTATTTTACCAAAAGAGGCTTAAATAGTAACTTGTGATATAATTGAAAAACTCTTACCTGAGACAACCATGTATATTCCTCCAACAACCACGTAGGCACATCCAAACAGTTTTAGATAAGACATCACGTTCTGATACTTCAAGTAGAGCTTTACACTCAAACAATTGATGACTCCTATGATGACTGAAAATTAATAAAACGTGTCTTTACCAGTGTATTACTACTGCCATGCAGTTAAAAATGTATAATTTATGTATAGCTAAACAAATAGTCAGTCATTTTCTTGCATTCAATCTAGCTATTTTATTAACTTTGGTATATATTTTAATTGTCTCCCTTCTAACTCTATTGGTTCAGTTAACTTTGATGTTTAAATTAGAGGCCATCCCTAAATTAAATAATGCTAAAATCGGCCTTTTCAGGCCCTACCCCCCGATAACGGACTTGTAACGATAATACTAAACCCCCTAAAAAATTATGTAACACTGTCACCAACCCCCTCCTCCAATTTTTGTTATCTACTTTCATGCATATTTTAATTTATGATAAAGTCATTGTTTAGATTTTCTTCCATTTGTTTTCTAATAGGGGAGGGGAAGAATATATATATAACTTTAATATCTTTTCAAAAAATCTTCTATTTTGGTCAAAAACAATAACATTTTGTGAATAAATTGAAGCACATTGCAGAGTTTTAATAGTTACGTAATGCTGCATAACCCCCCCCCCCCCACCCTTGCCCATAACGGTGCATAATGCTGCCGAAAACCCCTCTTCAGGCATTATGTAATTTAGGGACAGCTCCTTAGTTTACCCTTCACTATACTACTTTTATGAAATGTTTCATCCCAAGCTAATAGCAAGTCCTGATATATTTTTAGACGATATAAACTTTTCCTTTGTTTAACTGTCCCAAAAAAAGAGAAAGAGAAAAATAATTTGTATGTTATATTTAATACAATGTTATTTAAGAAGAAATTAAGATAATATGTTAAATTAATCTATTTACGTTTTATAGAGAGCTAAGCGATTGTTGAACTTTGTGCTATCTCTCAACCATATAACTTTCAATAAAATTCATACATCACTTACAGGTTCTAATGTACTAAAGAACTATGTGAAAACAATACATAAACTACAGAATCCTGTCAGTCTTAAACACCTTAAAACTATAGTAATATCTCGTAAGCCTGTTGTATAAGGAGAAAAAAACGCTGGATTGCAACTTGTTGACTAATGCACAGACCAAAAATTAAAACTGCTTTATTATTTAAGAAATAGGCAAAAGGTAAAAAATATATGTGTTAAACCTAATCTCTTAAATCTAAAATCCACCTCAAACTTGGATACTTCATAAAATCCACCAAAAAATATATACAACTACAATCTGTCTTAGAAGGCCTACACCTTGCTATTAAAAGATTAGAATTACTAGTAAAACATTGTGAAACTGTGGCTGCACTAGTGGCGCAGTGCTGTGACCCTGCTTTGGTGGACACTACTAGACAAATCTGGGGTGCCTATGTTGGGTGGTAGACAAGTTTTAAATGTTGTGTAGGGAAGAGAACTGAGTGTCAGGTTTGTCAGTTCCGAATCAGACCAGTTCTACGAGGTTGAACTCCATGTAAACCTGTAGGCCCCTTTTGCCCTGGTTATTGGGCTATTAATAAATAGCTCTTTCTGAGGAACAGTCAACCTTAATAATGAGTACACTCGTTTATCTACACTAACACTCATTCGCCCCTCATATTCAATTTAATTTCTAGTGGACACTACCAAAGACCAAAAACAATTCTAATAGATGCTATTTTACTGACTAAACATGAAGAAAACCAGAGATTCTAGTGGACATCAGTTTCCTTCTCTGAACAACAGTTGAACATAGTCGACGACATCACTTCAAAATAATTCAGTAAAGTAGCAAAATGTAAAATTATTTGGCAGATTTAACTATTTAGAAGAAAATGTTACATATAACAAGACTAAATTGGAAATAAACAAACTAACTAAAAGACTTACATATCACTATAATCATAAATTAGAAAAAAATATCTTAATAACCATAGAAGGACAATAGTAAAAAAATAGTTTTACAATTAGAAATGTAATTGAAACTGTCATCAAACAGATAGCCTAAATAAATAAGTATAATTAGAACTTTGTATAAAAACTAAAAAGTATCAACAAAACACGCACAGAAAGCTTCTAATTTAATAGTCGAAAGAAAAAAACAGGACCTAATTTAGTTACCAGTTAACTAAAACTACTAGGAGTTATATAAATATTAGAAAAACTAAAAAAAGAGTTAAAAAGGATGTCCTTATTTTATCAAAAAAACCTCTAGTTTTTGCAATTGTTTTTAATATTCTTATTAAAAATACATTAACAACTCATATAATCACTAATTTATACTGCCTAAAAACACAGTCAAGTGAACTAAAGTTAAAATAACAAATAATAATTTACCTAAAGATATTGCTCCTATACTATTTTTTATTAAATTTTCATAATTGCTGTTAAAATCGCTAGACAACACAGGCCTGAAGGTTTCGTATATATAGTCCACCTGAACAATTACAGTAACTGCCAATGTCGTTGGCATAACAATGATCACCAGGACCCAGATAAAGGTAAATCCAGCCAGAGGACCAAAGTAAGGATGCATATCCTTGAATGCCGCTTGGAAGAAAGCATAACTCCCTCCTGATTTGGGGATTACAGTGCTGAGTTCAGCAAATGCCAGAGTTCCTGGGAATTAAAAAACCAAAATTATAAATCGGATAGTAAAAATTTGAAACTATAAAACTAATAACTGAAACTTAAAATCTGCTAAGTATTTTTTTGTTTAATTTCAGAAGTAAATAAGCATAATAAAACTATAAGCCTTGCAACTAAAAAACAAAATTAAGGAAATTATTTTTGAAAAGTAGATCTGCATTAAAAAAAATGTACTGTTATGAAATACTTAAAAGGTCATAGTACAGCTTTTAAATTGAGAATTAAAAAAACAATTCAGTGAAAGTAAAATAAGGAAAAAAAATACTTGTCATAATATATACGGTATGCTCTTTATATGGAGACTTCCATGGCCAATATTCAAACTATTTACACTGTAATAATTTGGGTTGGACCGTGTCTGATAGCTAAGTACACAATATATATGTACTTGTTGCTTCGAGTACATTGTAGTACTCATCTTCAGGGCGACACACTCCGCTACTCGATCCACAGAGTATATGAGAACAGACTCTGTCACTGTCTCTATTTATGCTCTCGGAGTCTCAAATAGAGACAGTGACTGAGTCTCGTCTCATATACTCTTTGGATTGAGTAGCAGAGGGTGTCGCCCTGAAGATGAGTGCTGCAATGTACTCAAAACGTTGCAAATATACATAGCTATCAGACACAATCCAATCCGGACTACGATAGTGCAAAAAAAGTTAAAAAGTGTAAATATACTGTATATTATTTTAGTAACTCAAGACAAGATCTACAGGTTGATTTGAATAAAAAGAATTGTATACATGATGATATAGAAATTATTAATTACATATGTTCGGAATAGTCTGTCTAGAATCTATATTATCCAGTGACAGCCGCGCCAAGGTGCTATCTACATTATCTTGTAAATAATGTAGATAGCACCTTGACTCAGTTTTCACCTGAAAATATTTCTTAAAACGGCTGCTTAAGCCTAAGTTTTAAGAAAATGTCAGTTTTTATTGATTTTGATACTTTAAAGGTATAACTTTCCTAAACCTGGTGTACATATATAGGTAAATGAGACTGCTTATATAACTATTATATTTTAAGTAGTTTTTGACACTTTTGCTCATATGAGTCATATAAATAATCACCTCTCCTTGACATTTACAAAACTTTTTTTAACTTATAAAAACTCACAGTTTTTTTTTAATCAATACCTACTGAAGGGGGGGGGAGTTTGAAACACTTATACTAGTAACAAACATACAGTCTTACTTTTTGAAAAAACTACTTTTATATTGCCTTGGTTTGTAACCTTTAGGGACGCAGTCAAGTGGTGGAACTAACAAGCGTAAATAGATTACTTTCTCAAGAAATATGATCTAGGCCCCTTCTATTGAATAGAGATCCCTGAGGACCAGTGAACTCTACATCTCACTAACACAATGCCTGATTATTGAGAGGACACTTGTTAATCAATTATGTATGCAAACTACAAAATACTGATCCTGGTCCAGAACAGTGATTTAAACTAAAACGTGCATTGGGCATTGTTTACATAGATCAAGAGCCATACTGGCCGTCGAGGAAATATTCCCCAGGCCCTCTTCCTCAGAAATGGTAATTTTATATTAAAACAACTATATAACTTTGTTGCCTTAACTCAGGACATGAGATGAATTTGAAATAGTGACGGAGGGAATGTCACGACAGATATGACGTTTGATCGTTTTTGTCTCATGTCTTTAATCACATATTTTACTAACTCACTTATCAAAAAATATATTTAAACAATCTCTATAACAAAACTAAACTCCGTTTGAACAAACGATAACTATTCTACATAATTTCAGTTTTTAATTCCTTGAAAGAAATAATGATAACTAAACATAAAGCTCCAAATCTCCACTGAGCTCTGAAGTTTATTCCAATATACCAATGATACAACTCTATGTATTAAAGGAAAAACATCCAAAGAATTAGAAATAACAGCTTTTATAGAACTGAGTTCTTGCATTCAACATTACAGTGAACTGAATCTAAAATAAAATCAAACCAAATCCAACATAATGAGTTTTTGCCTCCAACAGCAGGAGCTCCAATCTCAACCTCATATCTTCGTGGATGACACTTTTAGAGGTGGTAAATTCCACAAAATATTTTGGAATGTTCTTTGATAGAGGACTGACATGGGACGACCATACTGACCACGTTTGTGGTAAAGTTGCTTCAGGCATATATGCATTGCGCAATCTTGCAAAGTTCTGTTCCCCTAGTGTCTTACTCATAGCCTACTATGGCATGGTTTATTCACATCTGGCATACAGAATGAGACTTTGGGGAGGTTGAGCAAAAATCAAAATTGAAAGAGTTTTTAAACTTCAAAAATGTCTGTCAGAATAATTGCTAACTCGAACCACAGAGAGTCGTGCCAGAATTCTTTTAGGGAGTTAAAATTACTGACTTTACCTTGTCTTTACATTTATGAGGTGATACTATACTGCAGATCACGTTCTTCCTTGATTCGTGGAAGGAACGTTCACCAATATTACACTAGAGGCAGGGACAACCTCATAATACAACAATACAGGGTTTCCGAAAAAGAATGCCCTGATTTTGAATGGGTGTAATTAAAAAACTATTCAAGATATTTAAACGATTAAAACGTCAAATTGAAGACAAAAGAACAAAGTTTTTTCTCATACCTTAATATGTTTCGATGTGTGCTCTGTTTGTTCCTCTGCAGATATCAAATCGGTATTCGATTTCTCGCATGTGTTGTGCAGCATCTCAGGTGTAACAGTAGCGATCGCTGCCGAAATTCGCGCACGCAGATGTGGCAAGTCCCGAATCTTTTCGGCATAAACAATGTTCTTTACGTAGCCCCAAAGAAAAAAGTCCAAAGGGGTCAAATCAGGACTCCTGGGAGGCCAGGGAATGGGCGCACCCCTGCCTATCCAACCATTTGGAAACTTGTTGTTCAGTGTATCGCACACTAATTGAAGGTAATGAGGCGGCGCGCCGTCTTGCATTAAAATTACTCGTTCACCGCCTTGTGCTTCAATATCGTCAATTTGGGGAAACAAAAATTGTTCTAGCATATCTAGATAAATGATGCCATTAATTGTTTTTTCGGCGAAAAAGAAAGGGCCTATAACTTTGTCATACAGCAACCCACAACACACGTTCACTTTTGGGGAATCGCGTACATGTTCCTGCACAATGTTAGGCTGTTGGGAACCCCAAATACGACAATTATGACGATTTACAACACCACTTGTGTGAAATGTTGCTTCGTCTGAAAACAGCACTCTTTTCAGAAAATTAGGATTGTCATCAATTTCGTTCAGCATAAAAGTAGCAAAGTCTGTTCGCTTGGGGCGATCGGCGGGTTTAATCTCATGTCTTAACTGAATTTTGTAGGCATGGAGCCTCAATCTCTTACGAATAACATCGTGGAGTGTCGATTTAGGTATGTTTAACTGAAGGCTTCGTCGAACAGTCGATTTTTTCGGGCTTCTAATGCAAGATTGTCGGATTTCTTCGACTTTGTCATCACTTGTTTTTGGCCGGCCAGGTGAATGTCCTTTCAACACACTCCCGGTTTCACGAAACTGGTTAAACCAGCGACGAATTGCTTTGTCAACGGGCGGATTTAGGCCTCGATACGTCACTCGAAACCGACGCTTCACACTAACAAACGATTTCAATTCTGCGTACCACAGAACACACTGTGCCTCCTGTTGCGTGGTGAACATTGCACTGATGACTGGCGGGCGTGTTGTGGCAATGGCGGCCTGTCACTGCGCAGCAATTCTGCGCATGCCAAGGTCAACGCTCACTACCATGCCACACGGAAAACAAAACTTTGATCTTTCCTCTTCAATTTGACGTTTCAATCGTTTAAATATCTTGAATAGTTTTTAAATTATACCCATTCAAAATCAGGGCATTCTTTTTCAGAAACCCTGTACAGATTGGCACTACTAGACCACATGCCATATCAGGTTGGTGTCAGACTAATCAACAGGCTCACTGAAGAATTTTCAATTAACAACCAAACTCAATTTAAATCTCGACTTAGACACCTCTTGATGTCTAAAACTTTCTATTCTGTGGATGAGTTCATTATGAGTCGCTGGGAAGAATAAATAGCAGGACAGGAAGGTAGTGAGATTATGGCTGTATGAATGTTAGTGATATGTATGTGAATGTGGGGTGAATGACCATTTGTTGTTTAGTTTTAGAATTTTAAATATTTATGTATATAATGTTGACGATTACATGAGATGTTAAAAATTGTTACTACACAATAAAAATAATTTAAAAAAAAATGCCTCTCCCACATGTGGTCTCTTTTTAATAATTAATTACAGTAGAGTAATAATTGCAATACTCTGAAATCCCCATATTTACAACAGAATTCAACAGAATTTCAAAGCACTCAGCTATGTATCTTTTAAAAATAAACTAAGCTACATTTGGAATATGATTATTTTAAAATATAAGTTGTGTCAAATATATTTTGTTTTGTGATTTTAGCCTAGTGCTTGGCAATATACATGTAATTTTTGTATGACTTGAGTTTTTTTTAAAAAGAACTATGTGTGGAAAAACACTCCAAATAAAGTTGTTATTTAATTCACATAACCCAATCTCAAGGAAATCCAGCCAAAGTAGGAAACCATTAAATTTTTAATTATTTTCATGTTATAATTGATCTATACAGCATAATGATTATAGCATTATGTAATGGAAAGTTGTAAAAATGAAATTAAGTTTTGATAGTATAAAGATAATTCTTAAAACTTACCTAAAACTGATATGATTCCACAAATGAACCAGACAAGTAAAGACATTCCAACAGACCCAGACTCCGCCAACACTACTCCTGGAGTGATAAATATCGCAGGCCCTGAAACCAGTAACGTTCTGTTTCTAGTAAATAATACCTAAATTTTAAATAATTAGCTACAAACAAGTTAAAATTTCTTAAAATTCACTACATTGAAAACAGATGTATTGTATTTTTTTTCATAAGATGATTGTAAATCTTTTTTATAAGACTCTATGTATGTAATGGATATGAACCACCAATGTATCCAGTCCCCATGAGCAGCCGTAAAACATTTATTGTAAACAGAGATAATTGGAATGGTGCTGAATATATAAGGTCAACACATAAGCCAACAACCATTACACCAGGGTATTTAATAACAACAAATATTTTTTAGAGATGACAAAATCCATATTGGGGAAGCCATGATTGATTATGCCTGTGGTGAACATGGTTTTGAGTACAATACAAGAATCTGTATTTTATATAAAAATGTTCAAGGGTTGTTTTCAAAACTTTTTCTTGTAGAGGATTTATTAAAATCGTACAATGCTGAGATAGTTTGTTTTACAGAACACTTCTTAAAAACTATGAACTCAATGCCTTTTGTCTTCCTGGTTATACTGTGGCTGCAGGTTACTGCCGCTCCACAAGGAAAGAGGTGGAGTTTGAATGTTAGTTTCCTCCGTCATTAACTATCAAGTAATAGATGTGTCCAATTACTGTACAGAGGGTCTCTGTGAGATGGCTGCAGTTAGGGCCAACATCAATAATGAAAAATGTTTTGTATTGACTGTCTATAGGTCACCATGTACTATTATGTCTGACATGTTGCACTTTTTAAATTCCATAAATAACTGTCAGGATGATACTGTAAATTCAAAGGACAAAATTATTATTTTAGGCGATTTCAATATTAATTTTACTATAGAGAGTGTTCCAACCAATTTACTTAGAAATTTAATGACTCGTTTTAGTCTAAGGGATAGAATTGTTGGTTTTACTAGACAATTAAAAGATTCAAATACAATAATCGACAATGTATTTGCTAATATCATTTCTGAATTATTCTCATCTTCTGTCTTATTTACTGGTATATACGATCATCACGGGCAGATAGTGAATGTCTCCTCATGCTCAAAGTCCTCAGTTCCGAAATTTACTTTTAAAAGGCTGTTCTTGAGGGATAAAATTCGTGTCTGTAGGTTCCTCCTCAGAAATGAAATGTGGATGGATCTTTTCTCAACTGAGGATATGGATGAGTTTAATTAATTTAATTAACAAGTTTAACTTGTTCATGTCTACATAATTTTTTTGTTTTGATTTGGCATTTCCATTAAAAAAAATTAAAGTTCTTGAAAATGAAACCACCCTAGAATAACATTTGATCAAAGATTGCTCAAATAAAAGGAAACTCTGTTGTACATGCATTTACTTACAAAAACTTAGAGTCTTCTAACAGCTTACGAAGGCAATATATTTGTATTAAGAAACAATTTAGAGATGACGTCATATCTGCTAAGGCTAGTTCAGTTTTGAAGCACATTGAAGGGGCAAAAAAATAGATCAAAAGCAGTCTGGAATATTATAAATGTTGTCATTCCAGGGAAAACTAGTAATTAATTTTCTAGGATTTCTCTAAAAACATATGATGATGATAATGATGATAGACTTGAAAATGACCCTTTCCTTTTTCCAACATATTGAATACACATTTTGCAGAAGTTGGTTTGCGTTCAGGTTTTCTTGATGATGGTGTTGCTCAGCATACAGTTCCCATTCAAAAGGAACAAAATGTGAACTTTCTATTTTTAGCTACTACAGATGAGAGGGAAATGATTGAAGTAATTCAGTCCCTCAGGAATTCTGCAGGGATAGGTGGTGTTTCATCGTGTCTTCTAAAAGACATTGCTGTCCTCCTTGCATCTCCTTTGGCTCACATTGCTAATAAGTCATTTGAAAATGGTAAATTTCCTTCCTCTTTAAACATCTCAACTGTAAAGCCTTTATTCAAAAAGGTTGACATACATGATTCGGAAAGCTACGGTACTATCAAATATCCATTCTCTCATCTTTGTCCAAAAATTTTTTAAAACTTTTATTTTATAGGTTATCAACTTTTCTTGAATCAGGGGATCTTCTTTTTAATAAGCAATAGTCTGAAGAAAACTAGCAATGAATGTAACGTACTAATTTACAATTGCATAGATTGTTTGGGAATCGAAGGGAGTTGCTCAAAATGTGCAGATATAAAAGAAGGGGATCAAGTTAAGTATTTGGGAGTCATATTGGATAAAGATCTTACATGGAAAAAACAAATAGCCTATTTATACTCTAAACTGTTAAAGGGGGTCAGAATTTTTTATTTTTTACGTAATATCTGTCCTATGAAGATACTGAGATCTATATATTTTGCACTAGTGCAGAGTAGATTAGAGTATGGGTTAGTATGCTGGGGTGGGATTTATAAGTCGTCTTTGAACTCTATATTAGTTATTCAGAAACATTTTGTCAGATTGATTTTGAAAAGAAACATACGAGAAGGTTCTTATCCCTGTTTTTTAGAATTAAAACTACTTCCATTAAGAAATTTATATGTGTATAAAGTACTTAAAGTTTTTTATTCAAGAAGTGGAAATTTAATTAATTTAGAAAATATCGCCAAGCAAAAGTTAAGAAACGCAGATTGTTTTCAAATTCCGAAGCCAAAAAGTATGTTTTATACTAAATGTTTTAATTTCATTGCGCCAAGATTATATAACCAGATACCAATTGAAATAAAACAAGCATTAAATAGAAATGTATTTTTGAAGGGGATTAAGAACTGGTTAATGACATTAGAGAAGATTGAGGATTTATTTGTCATTCTAAGTTAAAGCTTCATTTTGTAGATTAGTTTCTTATAGTAGACTGTTATTGTAGGCACAAATGCAATTTCTTTTTTAGATTAAATATTTTTCTTGTAGTTTTTATTTTATTGTAAATAATAATATGTAATATAGGGAAAAAAGCAAATTAGTTTTGTTAGCTACCGTTGGATTTTTATTTTGAGTGATTTATTAGGAAGGAACCCCAAAACAGGCTGTATATGCCTCAGGGGCCCTATTTTATTGTCTCTTAAGTGTATAAGTCTTAAAAATATTTGTGCTATTTATGTTTGTTTAGTTGTATTTGAGTATAGTTTTATTTTCTGTTTCTTGAAAGGCAGCCTGGTGAGAAGTTCTTATTCATATTTTGTCAATTGTAATGTATGTATTGTATATATAAGAGATAATAAATTCGATTTATTATTATTATATCAATACAATTTTAGGAAAAATCTATCCATACTAAATGCTATGTACAGTTCTATTTAGGATGTTACATCGGCCTTAGATAAGAGACTGAATACTATTGGCCTTTTCTTTGATCTTACTAAGGCTTTTGATGTAGTTAATCACAAACTTCTTCTAAAAAAATTAGATTTGTTTGGAATAAGAGGTAGAGCTTTGGATTGGATGTCATCTTACATAATTGGACGGAAACAATTTGTTGAAATTCCTTTTGTTTATGAATTTGGGTGTCTAAGCAAGAAGGTTTCAAATGACACCCTTTGCTTGAGGTGTACCTCAAGGCTCCGTTCTGGGTCCTGTTTTATTTATTGATGACCTAAATATGAGTGTAAATAACGCCAAGCTTTGTCTTTTCGCTGATGATATGTCCGTCTCTATTTCAATCAAAAATCAAATGCAACTTGAGATTTGTACTTTTATACAGAGCAGCTCTTTACTTCAGTGGTTATCAGAAAATCATCTCTCTGTAAACACTAATAAATCTAACTTCATTAAGTTTAAAATGCTCAATTCTAAATCAGATACCTCTGATAATTTTAGTGCCCCAGGTGATGACTTTGAAAGTACTGTTGAAGCTACTAATTTCTTGGGGTTAGTTATTGATTCTAATTTGACTTTTGAAAACCATATCGAAAAGATTTGCTCCAAACTAAACAGTGGAATTTTCATTTTACGTAGATTGTCACAATATTTCAGTAAATAAATTTTGCTATCAGCTTATTATGGGTGTTTTTATCCTCATATTGTTTATGGACTCCCCATTTGGGGTGCTGAATGTTCTAGGGTGAATTGAATTTTTCAAATAAAAAAAAAAGGCTGTTAGAACTATCTTTGGAATGCCCCGTGATCATGTAAGAGATCCTTTCGAAATAATAAACTCCTCACATTTCCTTCCCTTTATGTATATTAGAAACTTTATTATTCACGAAGAAAAACTTACAACCTTTTTCAATTAAAACTCATTCACTCAGGAATTCAAGAGATCTGGTAATCCCCAACATAACAGTACTTTTTATCAAAGGCATTCCAATTATAACTGTATTAAGTTATACAATAAACTGCCAAATTTACTAAAGGCTGAAACAAACTTAAAAATTTATAAAATTACTAAAAGCTCTATTCCTGAAAAAAGAATATTATTCAGTAGCTAACTTCATGAATGATTACCTGGCTTGTCTGATTTTAGTTGATAGTTTCTGTTATAATTGTAAATACGACTATTTTATATACAGTATTAGTTTAGTATTATCACTGTAAATGGGACGATTGTCATGCAAGTTTTGTTTTATGACAATAAATTTGATTTTATTTGGATTTGATTTAATTTGGTCTTGGATAGTTCTTTTATGAATCCGTTTGATTTAAAGGTAAGGATGGTTTACTTAACTCAATCACTTGGCATGACAGGTGTTTTAGTGATTCAAGAATGAAGAACATTTTCTTAAATCTAAAAAATATTCTAGTTCAAGAAATATTTTTCTAGAGATAAGAAATATACAGACCCGCCAATCCATACACCTACAGTGTGTTGACTCACCACAGGGATGACATTTGGCATCTATGTTCATAGGCTCTCAAATGAAAAGTGTTCTGATTGCCCTCAAACATCAGAGCAACAAACCCCATTTAGATGGGCAGGAGGGTTATCACCGTCTTATGTATATGGTTGGGCAGATGCATAATACAACCATTTATGTATGTGTGGGTGGGAGGTTTATCATCTCTGGATGTATGGTTTGGCAGTTGGTTAACACCACAATAAGTGAACAGGTATGGAACCCGTCTGGGTTCCAAAGTTAGTTTCCATGTTATTGTTATGGAAAGGAGATTGTTTATATTACAAACTTTAATTTAATAGCAGACTAAATAAAAAAATAATTCTTCAAAAAATAGCTCAGTTGTCAGGTAGCTCACAAGTGCAGTGAGCTACTGTAAATGAATTGACATATCAATGATTTTATTCAATTCTTTAGTTATCATATATACATTATTTTATTTCAAAAACCACTTTTTTGGGTTTAGGGATGGATTTTTAGATGAACTTGTAAAAATATTGTTTGGATCACCACTCTTGTTTCTCCATCGTACACACGTGGGAGAAAGTAAATTAATTTTTTAATTAATGGAAGAAAGTAATTTTGAAAACTATTGTGTTGCTAGTTTTATTCTTTAGCATTTTGCTTCATGATAAACATAACAAAACATGTTTTTTTATTTCCAGAATTCAAGCTATAATAGTGGGAGTACCGTAACACTTGGAGTGTCAAATGATAGTTAAAGAATTGTTCTAGCGGGCGATTTCTGTAAAAAATTGAGTATTTTTATAATTTTAGTCACAATAAAATATGTTAAAAATTTAGAATATTTCTTGATAATTTTGTAATAAAAAACTTATAATATTAACTTATTATCCACTATATTAAACCTTTAATAATCATACAATGTTCACTATGACTCATAATATTCATTATTCATTACTAGGACACCGATTGTACAGATATGGGCAAATATGATCGGTGAATGAGTGTGATGAGTGTAGTCATTGTTACTAACTGAGTCAGACTTAGCTCAGAAAGAATAATTTATTAATAGCCCAGTAGCCAGGGCAATTAAGGGACCTAAAGCTTTACATTGAATCTGAACCATGTAGTATTGGTCTGATTTTCAGCTATTTGACAAGCTTTATACTCACTTCTCCTTCCTACACAAAATCCTGAACCTGACTGCCACCCAACATGGACACCCCAGACTTCTCTAGTAGTATCCATGTTGATGACAACCATTGAGCAGACGCCATGACAGTATTAAGTATAAATAATATACACGAACCATAGAGTTAAAATAGAAAAGTATATTTTAGCTTGATGGCAGTAAAATTGTATATGTACTATAGGTCTATCGACTTTCCAGAATTTGGCTATCGAAACAGGCTTGGCAATTTGGGAAACACTCATCTTAACTCAAAAGAATTGTGCTACATAGTTTCTCATTTACTCAATAAAAATAATACAACTAAGTGACCCCTTGTTCCAGAAGGCTCTATAAATTGACTCTTTTTATATACTTTCATTTCCATTGATCTCTACTGGTGCAGAGACTGTATTTTATTTACAAGTCGTATGTTTTGGCTGTTTCAACATCATACATAGAACATTTATAGTATAATATATCTAGTTTAATATAATGTGCTAAAAGATAAATACCGAGTATTATGTTCAGCACCAGATTGACTGCTCCAATCAAGCCAAATTCCCGCTTCAGTTCTGCCCTTTCTTCTGAACAATTACTTCTATCTAAATCTCTCCCTGCTTCCATTGTTCTCTCTTTTTAGACTGAATAAATTTTGTATAATAGGGCTAACCTTGTTTAACTCTTTTTTGTATAGTCTGTAAACAAAAAAATAAATTAGTATGTTTTTAACTAGCACCAAAATTTATATAATGTCTTGGATCTAATATAAATACGGCAAGAATTTTTTTGCAAATAATTTACTATCTGCAAAAATTATCAAAACCAAGATTTTTGTTTGCTTGCATAATTTTATTATTTTATTTATTTGTAGCCTAAAAATTGTTACTAAAATTGTGTGCTCTAATTATTACTTTAAAAATTTAGAGCAACATTATAGCTCCATCATTAATACTTCCAGAAGTTTAACTGAAGAGTTTTTGTGTCGGGTTCAGAGTTACTGGAAAATAACTTAAAACATTACTTAACGGCAGGAAAATTACAGGTGCAAAAAAGATTTTATACCTACTAGGCATGCCCACTTGGTATAAAAACACCAGCTGATTATGAACCAAGTTGTTATTTTGAGTTGGTTCATAATCATTGGCTTCAGCTACAAACGATGTTATTTCGATTAGCTTATTACGTTTTGTTAGAAATTGTGTTCAAGAGCAAAGATTTCTTTGTGAATCTCTCTGGTCTGATTATAGTAAACTTTACTACAATGGATCATCATAATATTTGTTTCTTCTTATGCTTATGTTATAATACATTTATGTTATCTGAATGTCACTTGTTTGTAAGTAAATCTGCAGTACAGCAAACACCATAAACTGCAATGAAATAGACATAAAGAAAATTAGATACCAATCATTAACTTACATTTGGATATGAATAAACACAACTTACAAATATAGAGTAAAATGAATACTATCCATTAAGTACTGTATAATAATGGCACATTTAAAACTGTCTCACTCGTAGCACACCGTTTGGTCTCCCCAGCCTTGTCATTCTACACTTATTAGTGTTAATTAACTACTATTGCATAAATATTCAAAATATTTACATAGTTGCTTTGCGATAAAGTAATCTCATAAGGAAAAGTGATCAGATATATCCGTCTACTCGTTATTTATTTTGAATGTTGCTGAGTTTTTAAAAATGTCCTATATTAGTGTTGCTTAAAAACATGTAGTTTACCGTACTTCAACAGTAGAATTAATAATTAATACTATATTATAAATGCTATAAAAGGACAACAGCATTTCGGATAATATTCAGGGTGTTTTTGAAACTTCAGGAGGTTGTTCTTGAGGTCTAATTAAGGTTAAATATTTTCCTAAACATAAGTCCAAAACTCTTCGTTAACCAGCTTCCCACCATTTTTAATGAAAAGCGATCTTTCTAAAAAATTAGTTTGACTGTAAAACTACAAATTTTGCTAAGTCAAGCAATAATCATTAGCTCTCATGAATTGGTTTTATATCTCACTGGCTAACAGCCCTTGCTTTGCTACAGGATGGTTCTCTACACTTGCTTACCTCACTAGCCATCTCTAAACCATCACATCAACATAAAAGCTCAGCCTGCCACAGATCTCCTAGAAAACAAAGTTTTGTACTCTAGAAACCCAAAAGTTTACTTTAAGGGAATACAACGAAGTGCAATTATGTCAGAATTAGTATAAATGACTTAAACATATTTAAAATAAAACTAAATCAGCCAAGCATTTGTATTACGTACATGATTTTTGTATCAGCTATTCGAAATAAATTACTAAACTAAATTAATGCCAATGCTATTCATGGCATTAATTTATTGCTGTTTATACCCTTTAGGAATGGAATTGGAATTTCTTGAAATCCTTTCTTAGTGGGTACAAAAGTATAACTAGAATCTACATTTTCCGATAACAACCACGTCTAAGTACTATCTACAATATTTAAAAGATAACAAGACGTTTCGCCCAGACTGTGATATGGTATCCTCAGTGGTTTCTCTGAGACTTACTGATATTTGTATTTACAATTCAGGTGGATATATTTAATTAATAGCACAATTTGATAGTCTGCTTCTCCATCAAAAGAAAGACTCAGACTGTCTATTTTCTTGCATGAGCTCCAAGAGGGAGGAATACACCCTCCCTATTTTCTGACCAAAGGGTCCCTATTTTCTCCTGTCTGCCTCACTGTGGTGGAGGACCCAAACATCATTGTCCCAATGGCCTTTAAACATTTTCACACCTCTTCTGTAGGTCACACCAGTCATTTAGGAATTCACAAGACCATTGCTAACATTTGCCAGGAGTTCATCTGGAAGGGTATGGACCGGGATATTGCTGAGAGGCTAAGGGCTTGTAACCTTTGTTCTCTTAGCAAACCCAGTCAGAATGCAAAGTTGGGGTGGTTGTCGCTAGAAGTGACGGAACGTCCCTTTGAGAAGTTCTTCATTGACTACGTGGGTTGACTAGAAGAGACGGATCGTCACCTGCATTGCTTTTCATTTTGATGTCACCTAGTGGCTGGGCAGTCCACTAGGCCATCTTTATGCCTAGAGTGTAGTCATCTACACCTCCCTTCCTCGCTGCTATGTTGACTGTTTCTCCAGCTAGAAGACCCCCACACACTTCTTTTCTTCTCCCTCCCGGGCAGAAGGAGGGTTTAAAGGAGGGCGGAGGGGAAATGGAAGATTGATGTGAAATTTTTGGAATGCTTGTGGACTTTATTTAGTAGTTATTTGATATGGAGGGAAGGTGCGAAATGGAGAGGACTATTATAATTAGTACATATTTTATTTTGATTTGTTTGTTTTTGCTATTTTTCCATTTTATTGTATCTAAGTTTTTTATGCAATGAGGTTCTTGGGGGCATATTTCCTTTTCTTACTATTAGGAGCCGCTCTTTATCTGCCAGCAAGAGTCTGTGGAATTATTAACCTAAACTTTTTTAATTTTTTTGTAATTTTTCCAAATTGGTCAACCTCTGTATTTTTTGTTCCCAAGGCCCTGGAGTTTTAAGATGCTGTTTATGTTGTTTTTATTAATTTAATGTTATTTGTTTAGTTTTTAAGGTTAATGTTGCTGTTTATATATGTGTATTTGTTATTTATTCATATATTTTGTTAGTTGTTATTGTCATATAATTTATATCGTTATTTATGTACAGAGTTTAGTTGTTTTAAAATGATTTATTAACTCTGAAGCGAGTAACAACCTAATTTTCTTCTATCAATTATATATTTTTTATATTGATATTTAAATACTTCTTTTGAATAAACTATATTTTGGCCACAACTTGTAAACACGCAGAAGGACACAAACAAAACTGTCTGTGTCCTCCTGGGTCTGGTGCCTTCGCAGCCACCCTTGGTAGGGCTTAGTTTCAGTTGATTTTATGAGGGTGGATTGCCATTGGTAGCAGAGAAGGTTACAAACTGTGGACCTCTGGGTTATGGACCCAACACACTTCTAATGGTTTCTTTCACCTATTACTACATTTACTGATAGATCTCCAGTATGGTAGGGTTTTCCAGAAGGCTCGTGTTTTTCACTTGAAGCCTTACTGGGGTTTGGTTCTAGGTGCTTGGACACAGGGGGTGTCAGGGATCAGATAGACTGATCATCTCTTTGTTTCCCCTAACTGTACTTGTTTTCACACCTTCCCTCTTTCTCAGTTAGGGCCTAGCGTCATTCTGAGGGGTTCACTTTATGTCCCCTTGTTTTAGAGGTTTTCTTTTCATACTTGTGGTTGCTTCCAACAAGGTTTTTGTGCTGGAAGGGGGTCTCTTATGGTTGGGGCTTTGCCCTGTTTTGGGGAGGGAAGTTGTGTCGTTACACAGTTTTGTCGTCTCTGGGACAGCCTCGGTTGAGCCTAGCTTCAGTTGTTTTTAAGAGGGTGGGTTGCAAAGTATAATAAAGTTTATAGATTTTTTTTATCTTGATTATATTAAATCAAGAACCTTTAAGCCAGAATAAGACAATTTGATTAACTCCATTTAAGTCCCATTTTATCAAGAATAAAATTAAACATAAGCTAAATACAGAGACCTAATCCATAGATTCAGTCCCATCTTGGAGTGCCATTTTGAAGGTAAAAAAATATTTAGTTCAGAAAAATTAAGGTGTTTTCACTTGATCTACATAAGTTACAGTTATCCTGTAGTTCATTCGTCTATTGCCTTGAAAATGTGACCATAATGAGCTTAAAACACCTCAAGTAATTAATTTGATATCCTATCTATGAGGAAAACTCCATTTGGAAAACTAATAAAATTTCTCTAAATATTGTCTTTTTTAAAGATATTGATCTCATTTAACAGTAGTTATTTCTGTGTATACTTGAATTTTTTTATAAGAGGGAAGAATTGACAAGAATAAAAACAGCTCATGATAAACTATCTGAAAAGTCATCTACCCACTCGCCCATCAATACATATACGGTGATATTGAGCCTCCCACTCATTTAAGTTCGGTGGTACAATGATAATATTCACCTGCATTCAGTGACATCCATGAAGTGGGACAGTGATACAAATCAGTTGTAGTCATGTGACCTCCTTGACATTGAATAGAGATACAATTCACATGACCCTCAAGAAGGGGGAGAGGCAGAGTCACAAGTAACTTGTAAGGACGTGATCTCCAATAAATAGCTATGTCCACAATTGTGTGATTTTCTATTCGAATAATGATTTTTGTTTCGGTTGGTCTCGTATGCATGCATGTGAAACGTGCGGCATCAGAGTCCACATATGTGCGTTATAGCGTGCTACTTGCAGAGCAAGGAAGTCTTTTGTAAAGATAAAATGTTATTTACATTTTGTGTTGTAATTAATTGTAATTATGAATCGAGATGCTTTAGCTGCTGCTGGTGTTAGTGCTGCTTGTTTATTAATGTCAAAAGTGCATAAACAAAAAGAACTTCTCGTTCTGTAAGAATGAGAGACTATTTAAAAACAAGAAACTCTTCAATATTAAGTAATTTGGAGCTACATGAAATTATATTGTTTAAAATCTTGAAAATGTTGAAACTAAAAGGGACACATACTTTAGAGAAGGAATTCCTCCACAAATAAAATTAGTAATTTGTCTTAGATTTATAGCTACAGTCGACTCCTTCACCTCTTTGATGTATTTATTTAAATTATCTAAGCAATTCATTTCATTGACGATACCTGTGGTACTGAAAGCAATAATAGAAGCCTTTCAAGATTTTGTCAAAGTAAGTGGTTTATTTGACACATTTGACATCCATGTTATATTTTTCTCCCAGTGTACGTGTTGTTAGTTTGTTTTTTTTATTAGTATACAACTTATTATTTATGTCCCATAGCAAAGTATAACCTTTGTTTCATCGATAAAGTCTACAGTTTGTTTATCTGATATAATAAGAAATAATAAGAGCGTTACAAAGTTCACAAATGACTGATAGCAGCAAGGAAAGTCGCAAGTAGATCCGTTTTGGATCCGCTTGCTTTGCAGCATTTGGGTCAGAAACGAGGTGGTTTTTGGTGAAAAGAAGCAAGCTACTCCACATGCGTCACTTGCTTTACCATATGTGGTGTGCAGCATGTGCCAAGCACATGTCAAGTCACACAAGTATGGATATAGCAATTAATTGGGAGGAAGACAAAAGTCATTTATAATTCTGTGAGTTCTAATAAACAAGACATAAACACAAGCCTGGCTTATCCACGATAAGTTTGTGTCCAACTAAATTTGGGAATGTTTATTTAAACTTTTTTTTTAATTTAAGCTTACATGTAAATAAAAATATTTAGTTTGAATGCGATCATATTTAAAAGCTATTATGTATTTCTTGTACCTGATTTCTTAGGTCTCCTCTTATTGTACCAAGCCCTTTATTATTTACTGTTTTTGTCCTACTTACAATTTTATCCATTATGTGTACCATACCATTGCTCATTTGTGTATGGATGGGCGGGTGGTGTTTCAACAAACTTACTACAAGGGTGGGTTTAACACAAGTGGGTTACTACCACTGTACTTGTATTGGTTGGTGGGTAGGACGAAATCACTGTGTGTGTATGGGTGGGCGAGTGAGTCAGTACCACCATAGTGTATAGGTGGATGGATGGGTCAGTAACACAGTACCCTACGTGGACAGGTGGGTGGATGGGTCAGTAACACAGTACCCTACGTGGACAGGTGGGTGGATGGGTCAGTAACACAGTACCCTACGTGGACAGGTGGGTGGATGGGTCAGTAACACAGTACCCTACGTGGAGAGGTGGATGGATTGGTCAGTAACAAAGTACCCTACGTGGACAGGTGGGTGGATGGGTTAGTAACACAGTACCCTACGTGGACAGGTGGGTGGATGGGTCAGTAACACAGTACCCTACGTGGACAGGTGGGTGGATGGGTTAGTAACACAGTACCCTACGTGGACAGGTGGGTGGATGGGTCAGTAACACAGTACCCTACATGGACAGGTGGGTGGATGGGTCAGTAACACAGTACCCTACGTGGACAGGTGGGTGGATGGGTCAGTAACACAGTACCCTACGTGGACAGGTGGGTGGATGGGTCAGTAACACAGTACCCTACCTGGACAGGTGGGTGGATGGGTCAGTAACACAGTACCCTACATGGACGGGTGGGTGGATGGGTTAGTAACACAGTACCCTACGTGGAAAGGTGGGTGGATGGGTCAGTAACACAGTACTCTACATGGACAGGTGGGTGGATGGGTCAGTAACACAGTACCCTACGTGGACAGGTGGATGAATGGGTTACTAACACGGTACCCTACGTGGACAGGTGGATGAATGGATTACTAACACAGTACCCTACGTGGACAGGTGGATGAATAGGTTACTAACACAGTACCCTACGTGGACAGGTAGATGAATGGGTTACTAACACAGTACCCTACGTGGACAAGTGGGTGGATGGGTCAGTAACACAGTACCCTACATGGACAGGTGGGTGGATGGGTCAGTAACACAGTACCCTACGAGGACAGGTGGGTGGATGGGTCAGTAACACAGTTCCCTACGTGGACAGGTGGGTGAATGGGTCAGTAACACAGTACCCTACGTGGACAGGTGGGTGAATGGGTCAGTAACACAGTACCCTACGTGGACAGGTGGGTGAATGGGTCAGTAACACAGTACCCTACATGGACAGGTGGGTGGAAAGGTCAGTAACACAGTACCACCATAGTGTATAGGTGGGTGAATGGGTCAGTAACAAAGTACCCTACGTGGAAAGGTGGGTGGATGGGTCAGTAACACAGTACCCTACGTGGACAGGTGGGTGGATGGGTCAGTAACACAGTACCCTACGTGGACAGGTGGGTGGATGGGTCAGTAACACAGTACCCTACATGGACAGGTGGGTGGATGGGTCAGTAACACAGTACCCTACATGGACAGGTGGGTGGATGGGTCAGTAACACAGTACCCTACGTGGACAGGTGGGTGGATGGGTCAGTAACACAGTACCCTACGTGGACAGGTGGGTGGATGGGTCAGTAACACAGTACCCTACGTGGACAGGTGGGTGGATGGGTTAGTAACACAGTACCCTACGTGGACAGGTGGGTGGGTGGGCGAGTGAGTCAGTACCACCATAGTGTATAGGTGGGTGGATGGGTCAGTAACACAGTACCCTACGTGGACAGGTGGGTGGATGGGTCAGTAACACAGTACCCTACATGGAAAGGTGGGTGGATGGGTCAGTAACACAGTACCTTACATGGACAGGTGGGTGGAAAGGTCAGTAACACAGTACCACCATAGTGTATAGGTGGGTGAATGGGTCAGTAACAAAGTACCCTACGTGGAAAGGTGGGTGGATGGGTCAGTAACAAAGTACCCTACGTGGACAGGTGGGTGGATGGGTCAGTAACACAGTACCCTACGTGGACAGGTGGGTGGATGGGTCAGTAACACAGTACCCTACATGGACAGGTAAGTGGATGGTTCAGTAACACAGTACCCTACATGGACAGGTGGGTGGATGGGTCAGTAACACAGTACCCTACGTGGACAGGTGGGTGGATGGGTCAGTAACACAGTACCCTACGTGGACAGGTGGGTGGATGGGTCAGTAACACAGTACCCTACGTGGACAGGTGGGTGGATGGGTCAGTAACACAGTACCCTACGTGGACAGGTGGGTGGATGGGTCAGTAACACAGTACCCTACGTGGACAGGTGGGTGGATGGGTCAGTAACACAGTACCCTACGTGGACAGGTGGGTGAATGGGTCAGTATCACAGTACCCTACGTGGACAGGTGGGTGAATAGGTCAGTAACACAGTACCCTATGTGGACAGGTGGGTGGATGGGTCAGTAACACAGTACCCTACCTGGACAGGTGGGTGGATGGGTCAGTGACACAGTACCCTACGTGGACAGGTGGATGGATGGGTCAGTAACACAGTACCCTACGTGGACAGGTGGATGGATGGGTCAGTAACACAGTACCCTACGTGGACAGGTGGGTGGATGGGTCATTAACACAGTACTCTACGTGGACAGGTGGGTGGATGGGTCAGTAACACAGTACCCTACGTGGACAGGTGGGTGGATGGGTCAATAACACAGTACCCTACGTGGACAGGTGGGTGGATGGGTTAGTAACACAGTACCCTACGTGGACAGGTGGGTGGATGGGTCAGTAACACAGTACCCTACGTGGACAGGTGGGTGGGTGGGTGAGTGAGTCAGTACCACCATAGTGTATAGGTGGGTGGATGGGTCAGTAACACAGAAACCTACGTGGACAGGTGGGTGGATGGGTCAGTAACACAGTACCCTACGTGGACAGGTGGGTGGATGGGTCAGTAACACAGTACCCTACGTGGACAGGTGGATAGATGGGTTAGTAACAAAGTACCCTACGTGGACAGGTGGGTGGATGGGTTAGTAACACAGTACCCTACGTGGACAGGTGGATGGATGGGTCAGTAACACAGTACCCTACGTGGACAGGTGGGTGGATAGGTCAGTAACACAGTACCCTACGTGGACAGGTGGGTGGATGAGTCAGTAACACAGTACCCTACGTGGACAGGTGGGTGAATGGGTCAGTAACACAGTACCCTACGTGGACAGGTGGGTGGATGGGTCAGTAACACAGTACCCTACGTGGACAGGTGGGTGGATGGGTCAGTAACACAGAACCCCACATGGACAGGTGGGTGGGTGGGTGAGTGAGTCAATACCACCATAGTGTATAGGTGGGTGGATGGGTCAGTAACACAGTAACCTACGTGGACAGGTGGGTGGATGGGTTAGTAACACAGTACCCTACGTGGACATGTGGGTGGATGGTTTAGTAACACTGTACCCTACGTGGACAGGTGGGTGGATGGGTCAGTAACACAGTACCCTTCGTGGACAGGTGGGTGGATGGGTCAGTAACACAGTACCCTACGTGGAGAGGTGGGTGGATGGGTCAGTAACACAGTACCCTACGTGGACAGGTGGGTGGATGGGTCAGTAACACTGTACCCTACGTGGACAGGTGGGTGGATGGGTCAGTAACACAGTACCCCACATGGACAGGTGGGTGGATGGGTTAGTAACACAGTACCCTACGTGGACAGGTGGGTGGATGGGTCAGTAACACAGTACCCTACATGGACAGGTGGGTGGATGGGTCAGTAACACAGTACCCTACATGGACAGGTGGGTGGATGGGTCAGTAACACAGTCCCCTACGTGGACAGGTGGATGAATGGGTTACTAACACAGTACCCTACGTGGACAGGTGGATGAATGGGTTACTAACACAGTACCCTACGTGGACAGGTGGGTGGATGGGTAACTAACACAGTACCCTACGTTGACAGGTGGGTGGATGGGTCAGTAACACAGTACCCTACGTGGACAGGTGGGTGGATGGGTCAGTAACACAGTACCCTACGTGGACTGGTGGGTGGATGGGTCAGTAACACAGTACCCTACGTGGACAGG
This sequence comes from Stictocephala bisonia, assembly GCA_035578905.1. Classification (NCBI taxonomy): domain Eukaryota; kingdom Metazoa; phylum Arthropoda; class Insecta; order Hemiptera; family Membracidae; genus Stictocephala; species Stictocephala bisonia. Next base: position 890,300 of record JAQJVL010000332.1, on the reverse strand, counting down.
TGGGTGAATGGGTCAGTAACACAGTACCCTACGTGGGCAGGTGGGTGGATGGGTCAGTAACACAGTACCCTACGTGGACAGGTGGATGGATGGGTCAGTAACACAGTACCCTACGTGGACAGGTGGGTGGATGGGTCAGTAACACAGTACCCTACGTGGACAGGTGGGTGGATGGGTCAGTAACACAGTACCCTACGTGGACAGGTGGGTGGATGGGTCAGTAACACAGTACCCTACGTGGAGAGGTGGATGGATTGGTCAGTAACAAAGTACCCTACGTGGACAGGTGGGTGGATGGGTTAGTAACACAGTACCCTACGTGGACAGGTGGGTGGATGGGTCAGTAACACAGTACCCTACGTGGACAGGTGGGTGGATGGGTTAGTAACACAGTACCCTACGTGGACAGGTGGGTGGATGGGTCAGTAACACAGTACCCTACATGGACAGGTGGGTGGATGGGTCAGTAACACAGTACCCTACGTGGACAGGTGGGTGGATGGGTCAGTAACACAGTACCCTACGTGGACAGGTGGGTGGATGGGTCAGTAACACAGTACCCTACGTGGACAGGTGGGTGGATGGGTCAGTAACACAGTACCCTACATGGACGGGTGGGTGGATGGGTTAGTAACACAGTACCCTACGTGGAAAGGTGGGTGGATGGGTCAGTAACACAGTACTCTACATGGACAGGTGGGTGGATGGGTCAGTAACACAGTACCCTACGTGGACAGGTGGATGAATGGGTTACTAACACGGTACCCTACGTGGACAGGTGGATGAATGGATTACTAACACAGTACCCTACGTGGACAGGTGGATGAATAGGTTACTAACACAGTACCCTACGTGGACAGGTAGATGAATGGGTTACTAACACAGTACCCTACGTGGACAAGTGGGTGGATGGGTCAGTAACACAGTACCCTACATGGACAGGTGGGTGGATGGGTCAGTAACACAGTACCCTACGAGGACAGGTGGGTGGATGCGTCAGTAACACAGTTCCCTACGTGGACAGGTGGGTGAATGGGTCAGTAACACAGTACCCTACGTGGACAGGTGGGTGAATGGGTCAGTAACACAGTACCCTACGTGGACAGGTGGGTGGATGGGTCAGTAACACAGTACCCTACATGGAAAGGTGGGTGGATGGGTCAGTAACACAGTACCCTACATGGACAGGTGGGTGGAAAGGTCAGTAACACAGTACCACCATAGTGTATAGGTGGGTGAATGGGTCAGTAACAAAGTACCCTACGTGGAAAGGTGGGTGGATGGGTCAGTAACACAGTACCCTACGTGGACAGGTGGGTGGATGGGTCAGTAACACAGTACCCTACGTGGACAGGTGGGTGGATGGGTCAGTAACACAGTACCCTACATGGACAGGTGGGTGGATGGGTCAGTAACACAGTACCCTACATGGACAGGTGGGTGGATGGGTCAGTAACACAGTACCCTACGTGGACAGGTGGGTGGATGGGTCAGTAACACAGTACCCTACGTGGACAGGTGGGTGGATGGGTCAGTAACACAGTACCCTACGTGGACAGGTGGGTGGATGGGTTAGTAACACAGTACCCTACGTGGACAGGTGGGTGGGTGGGCGAGTGAGTCAGTACCACCATAGTGTATAGGTGGGTGGATGGGTCAGTAACACAGTACCCTACGTGGACAGGTGGGTGGATGGGTCAGTAACACAGTACCCTACATGGAAAGGTGGGTGGATGGGTCAGTAACACAGTACCTTACATGGACAGGTGGGTGGAAAGGTCAGTAACACAGTACCACCATAGTGTATAGGTGGGTGAATGGGTCAGTAACAAAGTACCCTACGTGGAAAGGTGGGTGGATGGGTCAGTAACAAAGTACCCTACGTGGACAGGTGGGTGGATGGGTCAGTAACACAGTACCCTACGTGGACAGGTGGGTGGATGGGTCAGTAACACAGTACCCTACATGGACAGGTGGGTGGATGGGTCAGTAACACAGTACCCTACATGGACAGGTGGGTGGATGGGTCAGTAACACAGTACCCTACGTGGACAGGTGGGTGGATGGGTCAGTAACACAGTACCCTACGTGGACAGGTGGGTGGATGGGTCAGTAACACAGTACCCTACGTGGACAGGTGGGTGGATGGGTTAGTAACACAGTACCCTACGTAGACAGGTGGGTGGATGGGTTAGTAACACAGTACCCTACGTGGACAGGTGGGTGGATGGGTCAGTAACACAGTACCCTACGTGGACAGGTGGGTGGATGGGTTAGTAACACAGTACCCTACGTGGACAGGTGGGTGGATGGGTCAGTAACACAGTACCCTACATGGACAGGTGGGTGGATAGGTTACTAACACAGTACCCTACGTGGACAGGTGGATGAATGGGTTACTAACACAATACCCTACGTGGACAGGTGGATGAATGCGTTAATAACACAGTACCCTACGTGGACAGGTGGGTGGATGGGTCAGTAACACAGTACCCTACGTGGACAGGTGGGTGGATGGGTCAGTAACACAGTACCCTACGTGGACAGGTGGGTGGATGGGTCAGTAACACAGTACCCTACGTGGACAGGTGGGTGAATGGGTCAGTATCACAGTACCCTACGTGGACAGGTGGGTGAATAGGTCAGTAACACAGTACCCTATGTGGACAGGTGGGTGGATGGGTCAGTAACACAGTACCCTACCTGGACAGGTGGGTGGATGGGTCAGTAACACAGTACCCTACGTGGACAGGTGGATGGATGGGTCAGTAACACAGTACCCTACGTGGACAGGTGGATGGATGGGTCAGTAACACAGTACCCTACGTGGACAGGTGGGTGGATGGGTCATTAACACAGTACTCTACGTGGACAGGTGGGTGGATGGGTCAGTAACACAGTACCCTACGTGGACAGGTGGGTGGATGGGTCAATAACACAGTACCCTACGTGGACAGGTGGGTGGATGGGTTAGTAACACAGTACCCTACGTGGACAGGTGGGTGGATGGGTCAGTAACACATTACCCTACGTGGACAGGTGGGTGGGTGGGTGAGTGAGTCAGTACCACCATAGTGTATAGGTGGGTGGATGGGTCAGTAACACAGAAACCTACGTGGACAGGTGGGTGGATGGGTCAGTAACACAGTACCCTACGTGGACAGGTGGGTGGATGGGTCAGTAACACAGTACCCTACGTGGACAGGTGGATAGATGGGTTAGTAACAAAGTACCCTACGTGGACAGGTGGGTGGATGGGTTAGTAACACAGTACCCTACGTAGACAGGTGGATGGATGGGTCAGTAACACAGTACCCTACGTGGACAGGTGGGTGGATAGGTCAGTAACACAGTACCCTACGTGGACAGGTGGGTGGATGAGTCAGTAACACAGTACCCTACGTGGACAGGTGGGTGGATGGGTCAGTAACACAGTACCCTACGTGGACAGGTGGGTGGATGGGTCAGTAACACAGTACCCTACGTGGACAGGTGGGTGGATGGGTCAGTAACACAGTACCCCACATGGACAGGTGGGTGGGTGGGTGAGTGAGTCAATACCACCATAGTGTATAGGTGGGTGGATGGGTCAGTAACACAGTAACCTACGTGGACAGGTGGGTGGATGGGTTAGTAACACAGTACCCTACGTGGACATGTGGGTGGATGGTTTAGTAACACTGTACCCTACGTGGACAGGTGGGTGGATGGGTCAGTAACACAGTACCCTTCGTGGACAGGTGGGTGGATGGGTCAGTAACACAGTACCCTACGTGGAGAGGTGGGTGGATGGGTCAGTAACACAGTACCCTACGTGGACAGGTGGGTGGATGGGTCAGTAACACTGTACCCTACGTGGACAGGTGGGTGGATGGGTCAGTAACACAGTACCCCACATGGACAGGTGGGTGGATGGGTTAGTAACACAGTACCCTACGTGGACAGGTGGGTGGATGGGTCAGTAACACAGTACCCTACATGGACAGGTGGGTGGATGGGTCAGTAACACAGTACCCTACATGGACAGGTGGGTGGATGGGTCAGTAACACAGTCCCCTACGTGGACAGGTGGATGAATGGGTTACTAACACAGTACCCTACGTGGACAGGTGGATGAATGGGTTACTAACACAGTACCCTACGTGGACAGGTGGGTGGATGGGTTACTAACACAGTACCCTACGTTGACAGGTGGGTGGATGGGTCAGTAACACAGTACCCTACGTGGACAGGTGGGTGGATGGGTCAGTAACACAGTAGCCTACGTGGACTGGTGGGTGGATGGGTCAGTAACACAGTACCCTACGTGGACAGGTGGGTGAATGGGTCAGTAACACAGTACCCTACGTGGGCAGGTGGGTGGATGGGTCAGTAACACAGTACCCTACGTGGACAGGTGGGTGGATGTGTCAGTAACACAGTACCCTACGTGGACAGGTGGGTGGATGGGTCAGTAACACAGTACCCTACGTGGACAGGTGGGTGGATGGGTCAGTAACACAGTACCCTACGTGGACAGGTGGGTGGATGGGTCAGTAACACAGTACCCTACGTGGACAGGTGGGTGGATGGGTCAGTAACACAGTACCCTACGTGGACAGGTGGGTGGATGGGTCAGTAACACAGTACCCTACGTGGACAGGTGGGTGGATGGGTCAGTAACACAGTACCCTACGTGGACAGGTTGGTGGATGGGTCAGTAACACAGTACCCTACGTGGACAGGTGGGTGGATGGGTCAGTAACACAGTACCCTACGTGGACAGGTGGGTGGATGGGTCAGTAACACAGTACCCTACGTGGACAGGTGGGTGGATGGGTCAGTAACACAGTACCCTATGTGGACAGGTGGGTGGGTGGGTGAGTGAGTCAGTACCACCATAGTGTATAGGTGGGTGGATGGGTCAGTAACACAGTAACCTACGTGGACAGGTGGGTGGATGGGTCAGTAACACAGTACCCTACGTGGACAGGTGGGTGGATGGGTCAGTAACACAGTACCCTACTTGGACAGGTGGATGGATGGGTTAGTAACACAGTACCCTACGTGGACAGGTGGATGGATGGGTCAGTAACACAGTACCCTACGTGGACAGGTGGGTGGATGGGTCAGTAACACAGTACCCTACGTGGACAGGTGGGTGGATGGGTCAGTAACACAGTACCCTACGTGGACAGGTGGGTGGATGGGTCAGTAACACAGTACCCTACGTGGACAGGTGGGTGGATGGGTCAGTAACACAGTACCCTACGTGGACAGGTGGGTGGATGGGTCAGTAACACAGTACCCCACATGGACAGGTGGGTGGGTGGGTGTGAGTCAGTACCACCATAGTGTATAGGTGGGTGGATGGGTCAGTAACACAGTAACCTACGTGGACAGGTGGGTGGATGGGTTAGTAACACAGTACCCTACGTGGACAGGTGGGTGGATGGGTTAGTAACACAGTACCCTACGTGGACAGGTGGGTGGATGGGTCAGTAACACAGTACCCTACGTGGACAGGTGGGTGAATGGGTCAGTAACACAGTACCCTACGTGGACAGGTGGGTGGATGGGTCAGTAACACAGTACCCTACGTGGACAGGTGGGTGGATGGGTCAGTAACACTGTACCCTACGTGGACAGGTGGGTGGATGGGTCAGTAACACAGTACCCCACATGGACAGGTGGGTGGATTGGTTAGTAACACAGTACCCTACGGGGACAGGTGGGTGGATGGGTCAGTAACACAGTACCCTACATGGACAGGTGGGTGGATGGGTCAGTAACACAGTACCCTACATGGACAGGTGGGTGGATGGGTCAGTAACACAGTCCCCTACGTGGACAGGTGGATGAATGGGTTAGTAACACAGTACCCTACGTGGACAGGTGGACGAATGGGTTACTAACACAGTACCCTACGTGGACAGGTGGGTGGATGGGTCAGTAACACAGTACCCTACGTGGACAGGTGGGTGGATGGGTCAGTAACACAGTACCCTACGTGGACTGGTGGGTGGATGGGTCAGTAACACAGTACCCTACGTGGACAGGTGGGTGAATGGGTCAGTAACACAGTACCCTACGTGGGCAGGTGGGTGGATGGGTCAGTAACACAGTACCCTACGTGGACAGGTGGGTGGATGGGTCAGTAACACAGTACCCTACATGGACAGGTGGGTGGATGGGTCAGTAACACAGTACCCTACATGGACAGGTGGGTGGATAGGTCAGTAACACAGTACCCTACGTGGACAGGTGGGTGGATGGGTCAGTAACACAGTACCCTACGTGGACAGGTGGGTGGATGGGTCAGTAACACATTACCCTACGTGGACAGGTAGGTGGATGGGTCAGTAACACAGTACTCTACGTGGACAGGTGGGTGGATGGGTTAGTAACACAGTACCCTACGTGGACAGGTGGGTGGGTGGGCGAGTGAGTCAGTACCACCATAGTGTATAGGTGGGTGGATGGGTCAGTAACACAGTACCCTACGTGGACAGGTGGGTGGATGGGTCAGTAACTATTGAATTTAAACTAACATGCTGTATTTAACCATATGATAATGTTTATCATGTGTGTCTTTTTAATTAAATTTACTTAATTTTTCTTAAGAAAATAAAAGTTACCTTTTTACAATGTTTATTAAAAGTCTAATAACTTTATTATAATTTCTTTATGTTTTATTTGGTTATGGGCCCAGATAAACTTTGTAAATATATCTAAAATGGATATGAAAGTACAGATAGCAAAGCTTGATGGAGCTCAGTCTTGGCGTAGATGGAAAAGGCAAATGGAATTGATGTTGAAGCATCATGGGGTCCTGGATATTGCAAAAGGCCAGAGAACTATGCCTGGAATAATCCTGGACGAGCTTGCTGATAAAGATACTAAAGAAAAAGGACTAATTGAGAAAACACACAGAGAGGCGGTAAGAGCATATGAGAAGGATGATTCTCTAGCCCAGGTTCTGATGGTAAGTGCTGTAGATGATGCTCATGTTGAATTAACAGCAACTTGTAACTCAGCTATGGAAATTTGGCAGAAATTGTTAAGTATTTATGAACAGTCTTCTAGCCAACGGTTAGATAGGGTTTTAGAACAGTTTTTCTCTGCCAAAAAGACTGATGATGAGGAGTTAGTTCAGTACATTTCTCGTTTGCAATTAACATTTAGGGAAGTAAATGAGGAATTGCAAAAGCACAATGCTAATATTTTGCCTGATATTGTACTTATGTCCAGAATTATGAGCACATTGCCGAGCGAATTCTTTGAATTTAAAAGTGTATGGGAAAGCATTCCTGTTGTGGACAGAAGTGTCGATCTTTTGATTGAGCGGGTCAGGCTCATTGAGTCAAGATTACCTTCTAAGAATGCAACAAGTGGAGGGCATGCGTTACAGATAAACAAGAAAATATCAATGACATCAACTGGTGTTAGAAATGTTAATGAGAAACCTCTTATCAGTAGTTCAAAGGTAAAATGTTTCATTTGTAAAGGACCGCATTTTGCAAACAAGTGTCCTCAAAACTCGAGTAAGCTAAAACTGATAAAAAGGGTGGGAGCTCTTCTAAGGAGAACCAGAAGAAATCAAGTCCGTTTTAATGTTTTGTAGCTGACGGTCAGAATTATGATACTTTCATCGCTGACTCTGGTGCATCGCAACACATGTGCTTTAAACGAGAATATTTTGATACTTACCAGAATTATTCTAAGCCTGTTTCAGTTACTGTAGCTAATGGAGATGCGATCTATGCTGAAGGTGAAGGCGACATCCGTTTTCTTGTACAAATCGGCAAGAAGCAAAGAAGCAAATTATCCGAGTGCTGGGGGGAGTATGGTTTGTACCCGAACTTGGAAGAAATCTTCTTTCTGTGTCTAAGTTAGTTGAAAAGAACTACATTTTTAAGGCTAGTAAAAATAAATGTGTTTTTATGAGGGATAATAAGCCACATTTATTTGGACATAATGTCAATGGTCTGTATGAATTGGAAATGTCGGTTATACAGAACAAATCTTCTGTACAACTTGCAAATAGTACTAATAAGACGTTGCAAGAGTGGCATGAGAGTTTAGCTCATCAAAATAAGGCTTATGTTTATAAGTTTCTGCGTGCTCGTGACATTCCAGTAGAAAACGATGACATTTTCTGTGAGGGATGTGTATTAGGTAAGCAACACCGGGAAACTTATCACACATGGACTGTAAAACCTGAGAAGCCTGGGGAGATTATAAGTGGTGACTTATTTGGACCAATGGAAAATTTATCTCTGGGTGGTAGTCAATATTGTCTAGTGTTGAAGGATTATTACACTAAATTTCGACGTGTTTTCTTTTTGAAGGAAAAGACAGAGGTGCCTGATTGTTTGTCAATATTCTTCAGTGAGTGTAAGACTGTGGGACATGTTGTTAAAACTTTTATGAGTGATGGCGGGACGGAATTCTGCAATGCCAAAGTGAAAAAGCTACTTTCTGATCGTGGCATTTCTATGAGAACAAGCATGCCTTACACACCTGAACAAATGGGTTCTGTGGAACGTGAGATGCGTACCTTGGTGGAAGCAGCACGTAGCATGTTACATGCTAAGAAACTGTCCTTGTGTTTGTGGGCTGAGGCTATGAACACTGCCTGTCATGTTATCAACCGCACTGGTCCGTCTGTTGGTGGTAAAACTCCTTATGAATTGTGGTTTCAAAAGGGTCCTGCTCCAATTGAACACTTTCGTCAGTTTGGTGCTGATTGCTACGTCCACGTGCCAAAACAAAAGCGAAGGAAATGGTCAGCTAAATCAGTTCCTGGAATATTAGTTGGGTATTGTGACGAGCAAGATGGCTATAGAGTCTATGTTGCACCAAAGATTATGACAAGCAAAGATGTTGTTTTTAGGCCAATTGCTTCAGATAATATGAAGAGTAATGCATCTGTCAACATTCAATCTCCTCTCCAAACCCAGGGCAATGAAGAAGATGTTGAAGTGTTTAGAGAATCTCAAGACCAAGACGTAGATATTAGAAATGTGGAAGTGGAAGATGACAAGTCTGCTGAAAATGATGAAGGAGGAGTCGTAAATGAAGAAGATGACACCCAACCTCAACGTCAGCGACGCCCTCCTGCGTATCTACAAGACTATGTCTTACTTGCCGAGGCTGGTCCTACCTATGAGGAAGCAGTAAATAGTCCTGATTGGTGGCATTGGCAATCTGCTATGAACGACGAGATGGCGTCAATGAATGAAAATGAAGTTTTTGAGTTAGTTCCTCGTCCAAATAATAAGAGGATTATCGGTCTGAAGTGGGTTCTTACTATGAAACAGAATCCTGAGCGCTATAAGGCAAGGTTAGTAGCAAAAGGATATGCTCAAAAGTATGGCGAAGATTACAACGAAACCTTTAGCCCTGTAGCAAGATGGGATACAATAAGATGTCTTTTGAATGTAACTGTTCAAGAGGACCTTCACTTGAAACAATTTGATGTGAAGACTGCATTCCTTTATTCAAAACTGAATGAAGACATTTATACTTGGCAACCTGAAGGTTATAATGACAAGAGTGGAAGAGTTTGGAAACTCAAACGCAGTTTGTATGGCCTAAAACAAAGTCCAAGATGTTGGAGTAAACTTCTTAAGGAAAGTATGCTTAAGAAAGGTTTTAGCCAAAGTACTGCTGACCCATGTTTGTATATTCGTAACAAGAATGGTACAAAAATGTATATAGTAATTTTTGTGGATGATGGTCTGATTGCTGGCTCAAATAAACAAGAGGTATCTGATTTTATTGTGGAATTAGAACATGAATTCAAGCTGAAAGTTACTGATCCTGAAACTTACCTCGGGATGGAAATTCACAGAGCTGAGGGCAGAATTTCTTTGAGTCAGAAGTTGTACATCAAGAGTGTACTAGAGAGGTTCAGGATGGCAGACTGTAATCCTGTTGGCACTCCTTTATGTTTAAAGCATGAAGAATCATCGGAGGAAGACAAACCTTTACCTAAAAGTGTTCCTTTCTGAGAAGCTGTGGGCAGTCTGATGTACATCACCAATACAAGACCAGACATAAGCTGTGCAGTAAATATGGTTGCACAGAAGTTGAATTCTCCTTCTATGAAAGCATGGAGTGATGTGAAGAGGATTTTCCGCTATCTCAAAGGAACAATGGACTACAAGTTGACTTATTCAAAAGGTCAGAATATTCTACATTGCTATAGTGATGTAGACTTTGCAAATGATGAAACAAGAAAATCACGCACTGGGTATCTGTGTATGTTTGCTGGGGGCATCGTTAGTTGGTCTTCTGTTAAGCAACATTGTGTTACTCTGTCAACAACAGAAGCAGAATTTGTTGCTGCAAGTGAGGCTGCTAAACAGATTGTATGGCTGCAAAGTATGTTGAATGAGATGTATGGACAAAAGATCAACGCTGTTCTTTTTGTGGACAATGCTGGGGCCGTTCGGCTAGCAAGAAATGCTGGGGAGTTCCATAAACGCTCAAAACACATCCATGTGAGGTACCAGTATGTTCGTGAACAATTCCTTGCAGGAACATTTGATGTGCGACATGTTGCTGGACATAAGCAGCTTGCTGATTTCCTTACGAAGGGTATGTCGGTTACAAGACTGAAGAACCTTCTGGAGCACGTTAGTTTGAGGGCATATTGAATTTAAACTAACATGCTGTATTTAACCATATGATAATGTTTATCATGTGTGTCTTTTTAATTATGTTTACTTAATTTTTCTTAAGAAAATAAGTGTTACCTTTTTACAATGTTTATTAATAGTCTAACAACTTTATTATAATTTCTTTATGTTTTATTTGTAACACAGTACCCTACGTGGGCAGGTGGGTGGATGGGTCAGTAACACAGTACCCTACGTGGACAGGTGGGTGGATGGGTCAGTAACACAGTACCCTACGTGGACAGGTGGGTGGATGGGTCAGTAACACAGTACCCTACGTGGACAGGTGGGTGGATGGGTCAGTAACACAGTACCCTACGTGGACAGGTGGGTGGATGGGTCAGTAACACAGTACCCTACGTGGACAGGTGGGTGGATGGGTCAGTAACACAGTACCCTACGTGGACAGGTGGGTGGATGGGTTAGTAACACAGTACCCTACGTGGACAGGTGGGTGGATGGGTCAGTAACACAGTACCCTACATGGACAGGTGGGTGGATGGGTCAGTAACACAGTACCCTACGTGGACAGGTGGATGAATGGGTTACTAACACAGTACCCTACGTGGACAGGTGGGTGAATGGGTTACTAACACAGTACCCTACGTGGACAGGTGGATGAATGGGTTACTAACACAGTACCCTACGTGGACAGGTGGATGAATGGGTTACTAACACAGTACCCTACGTGGACAGGTGGGTGGATGGGTCAGTAACACAGTACCCTACGTGGACAGGTGGGTGGATGGGTTAGTAACACAGTACCCTACGTGGACAGGTGGGTGGGTGGGCGAGTGAGTCAGTACCACCATAGTGTATAGGTGGGTGGATGGGTCAGTAACACAGTACCCTACGTGGACAGGTGGGTGGATGGGTCAGTAACACAGTACCCTACGTGGACAGGTGGGTGGATGGGTCAGTAACACAGTACCCTACGTGGACAGGTGGGTGGATGGGTCAGTAACACAGTACCCTACGTGGACAGGTGGGTGGGTGGGCGAGTGAGTCAGTACCACCATAGTGTATAGGTGGGTGGATGGGTCAGTAACACAGTACCCTACGTGGACAGGTGGGTGGATGGGTCAGTAACACAGTACCCTACGTGGACAGGTGGGTGGATGGGTCAGTAACACAGTACCCTACGTGGACAGGTGGGTGGATGGGTCAGTAACACAGTACCCTACGTGGACAGGTGGGTGGATGGGTCAGTAACACAGTACCTTACGTGGACAGGTGGGTGGATGGGTCAGTAACACAATACCCTACGTGGACAGGTGGGTGGATGGGTCAGTAACACAGTACCCTACGTGGACAGGTGGGTGGATGGGTCAGTAACACAGTACCCTACGTGGACAGGTGGGTGGATGGGTCAGTAACACAGTACCCTACGTGGACAGGTTGGTGGATGGGTCAGTAACACAGTACCCTACGTGGACAGGTGGGTGGATGGGTCAGTAACACAGTACCCTACGTGGACAGGTGGGTGATTTGCAGTTCAAGGGTGTACCTGATTAGCACATTTGAACATGACTTTAATGTACTTTTACTTAGATTGTTATACAACGGTCAATTTATGGCGATGCCCTTCAATTTATGTAATTACACAGTGAAGGAAGAGTAGTTCTCTGTCACACTTGCACCTCACTTATTTATTTATTTTTTATTTATTTATTTATTCATAAGACGCCGATCATCAAGATATGGGCGAATATGGATTTCGAATGAATGTGATGAGTGTATATGAGCGAATGTAGTCATTGTTACAAACTAAGGCCGACTACTCCTTAGAAAGTGTCATTAATTAATAAGCCCAATGACAAATGAACAGCCGGTGATTATCAGCTGATCCTTCTCAAAATGTATTGACTCTGATTGGGAACGAACTGAGAACCTTTAGCACATGAAGCTGGGATTGAACCAACTACGCTACCGACCAATTTAAATATACACTTGCACTAAAGGCCTGTGTATAGTTAAAAGATTTGCAATGTTTCTGTTCTGTTGAAAGTGATGTGTAATATTTACAAAAATAGACTAAAATCACTCTCCAAAGTTCATCTATTAATTATATGCTCTGACTACACAAATATTTTTATAAAAAGAGTTCCTCTGTTTATATGTTGCTAGTAAAAATTAGAGTTCAGATACATGCAATATTTATCTTACCCCAGAATGCTTTTACATCAGTAAACGAAGAATATTTGTCAATATTTTTTTAAGGGTATAAGAGAATGACATCTCTATTGTAAATATTTTAAGTTTTTAGTTCGCCCAACAAGTGGTAAACATTTCCATAGACACAAATTAGCTAGGTTATTTGATAGACAAAGCAATTATGTGGTAGGTTACAAACTAAAACCCTAAATATCTAGATAAATATTCTTGGAACATAAATAAGGAATGTATTCCAATTTAAGGGGGTCAGGATATTGTTTATATTAGCATTTAACTATAATGTATACATGATGCTATGTAAAAAATAAGCCGAACTCTTCACAGCACTAAAAATATTAAGTGTTAATTTTATTTTCCCTCATATTTCAGTATTTATGTTATTTTGAATAAATAATAATATTTTGATTTTTTTGAAATGAAGTCAACATAAACAGATAAATAAGGTAAGGAAGGGTGGAAAACAGTAAACCACTGAGCAGTGCTGAACTCAATTTCAGAAAGCTTACCGATTCCTGGCTGTACAAAATAATTTGTGGATCAAAATACAAACAGTGTTACAAGTTTCTAACTTTAAACATTTGAAGTTTCAATTTTCCTTCACTCAGTTTAAGTTATTTTGGTAACATAATTGTAATATAAAGGAGTGAAACATTTCTTAAGATAGTTAAGTATCAATAAAACAAAATAGTTAGTAGTTAATTTTAACAGAAGAAACATTATTTAATATCTCAAAAATTTGAATTTAACAACTTACTTATTACAGATGTTGATTTGTTTAGTTTGCTTATCAATAATAAGTGTAAATCTGTGTGTACGCACGCATTTAGAATATATTATCTCTTTAGTAAATTGCAAGTTGTTATTTAAGTGTCACTTACCAAGGATTGTAATTATTAATTATCACATAGTAAAAAATAATAGTCAAGAAATATTTACGTTTTCAACCAACAGCACTGGCGCTTGTAGTTTGAAACTTTAACTGAAAAGGCTGAAGCCTTGAGATAATTATAATTGTCTGAGCAATTAGTCTAAAAAGTTTCACCTCAGTATGAAAAACTCCTGTCACGTATAACTCTTTTTAGTACATTATAACACCAAAGAGCATGATTTTAAAACTGTATAGAATGAAATGGAATGGGCGATAACCTTGAGCCTGAGTTAAAGATAACACAGTTTTGAATACTGGCTTGAAAATATTTTTCAGAAATGAATGATCACCTTTTACTGTACTGGTTCTCTCCTTACTTTGTCTGAATATGTTTCCAGCAATAGTCTAAGGACAGTGGGTAGAGTAAGGTTAAGACTGAGACTCAGAAGTATATCATATAGTTCCAGAATATATATCATATAGTTCCAGGTAAGTTTCTATATGATTATGCAAATATTTTTCGTGAAGGTTTACACTTATACTAGGAGCAACTTTTCTTAGACTGTAGTCAGTCAGCCATTTTGTTCAACATAGCAAACTTACCTAAGAAGACAAGTCCACTAACACCACAGTAGAAGTAAACAAATACAAAAATAAGACATGTTGCACAAATTTTCTGTGCTAGTGAAAATTTTAGTGTATGTCAGTGGCACAGAAAATGTGTGCAAAATGTCTTATTTTTGTATTTGTTTACTACTACTGTGGTAACTTGTCTTGTTAGGTAAGTTTGCCACGTTCTATCTCTCCTAATATACTATAATAGATAATTTTCAATTGGGTTGTTGTATAATGTATGGTTTACTCACATTGACATGGAACAATAATATGAATTTTATTCAGAAGAAATTAGCAGTATTTATTGACGACTTGTAGGAAATATTAATGGTCAGTAATCTGGAAATATTGAAATTAATTTTTTTTTATTCAGTCCAAATTTACTTGTATTGTATGAGATAGTGTAAAAATGTAATAGAAACTCTTGACATACAAAAATAAATATTTAATGTAAGATAGAAATAATCAGTAATATCAAATTTGGTTTATGAATTTAAGTTGCAGCTAAATTTGTGAAATTTAATTTTTTATTAACAAAAGCAATTGGATGTTATCATTTGAATAAAAGTATATTACAGCGTATATTATTCTAAACATAATCTAGAACTGATCAGAGAGAAACTTTGTATTGTGATCTACTTCATAAAATTTAGCATCACAACAACATACAAAATTGAATATTCTTAGATAAGATTGTCAAACAGTTCAAACAGTATCTTTTTGCATATGAGTTCCTATTATTGTGAAGAGTTTCATCAAAATAAAAAAATAGCTGAACTTGGTTTTGCCATGTGCCTTAATGGTCATCTGATTGCAAATATGTTTCAGCTTGTATTCTTTAACAATTCCAATACACTATTCCTGATTTTAAGGCTATAAAAACTCAACACTTGTTGAAACGAATTTGTTTCAATCCTGAAACCAAGTGAGTAGAGGAGATTAAAGATCTTGCTGGGAGCAGCAATGAAGAAGATAATGAAGACAGTTGATCACGTGAGATTTTTACTTGTTCTGCTAGAAAAACAGTACTCTATAAATATTAATAAATATTTAGTCCAATCAAAAGATTAGACTGTTAAAAATCATGAAGAGAACACTATCTTATTTTGTTTGTATAAATTTAATACGTTTGTAAATAAATGTACCTACAGATAGTCAACAATGAAGGTTGACAATACTTATCTAGTTTATTTACACAAGAAGAATTTTTCACTTAGTGTAATTTTATTGTTGAGGAACAATGGCACGTAACCCATGACTCTTAGCATTGTAAGCAGGAGTGTTAACTGCAATTGTTATTTTTTTCTACCACAAGAGCTCTGATTTGCTACGACGGCACAGCGTAATGGCAGTAATTTATAGACAACATCAGTTGTTAGGTTCCTGTCAAAAGTTAAAGGTAAAGTTAAAAATCGTTTTATTTTATCAGTTGAAGTTAGGGCTAAGATCCCTCTCCAGAACTTAACCTGGAGACCAGCGGCTTAAGGGTGACTTCCGAACCACCACCAGTGACAAGGCAGGCAGGCCTCTGTGTTTTGCTGCGGCGCTACATTCATATACATTTTTTCCCACTGTTTATTCTGGATACTGTTAGTCTTGTTATATAAAGCGTAATTTGTGAATTTTATTATTATCGAATTTAATTGTTCATGTGGGTCTACAGTTAAAAGAGTTTAGTAAATATGGTATTGGTTTGTGTTATTACAGTTTGTTTTGATAGTTGAAATGCCGCTTGTTATTTTATTTGCTCTTTCTAATTCCTTAAAAAATGCTACAAATCGTTATACGAGTACAACAATTTTATACTCGATTAATACAAGCAATTATGTTAATTTTTATGCATCTCTGTTTTTTTTACAAATCTAGCTTGGCAGACTGTCTGATTAGGTCGGACCACCAAGAGTCTACTCTATATTAGGTCTCTTTAAGTTGCATTAAAATTCAATTTTAGTGTGACTTAAAGAATTAAAAAAATTTTATATTTGAAGTAAGTAACAAGGTGTCCAGCCAGAAACTGTTCAAATATCTGGATTGACTTCCTTCAACCAACCAGCTTGTGTGCAACACTTTGGTTGAATTGCAAAGGATTGGCAACCGTTGGCTCAGTGGGGATTCGAACCTTGGAACTTGCCCTCCGCAGTCTGAAGCCTTAACTACTACACCAGCAACTAAACTAACTTTATATACTGAAGCTGTTGAGTTCTCTCACTCTCACAAAACAAGTATGAGTTTTGTTACTGTTACATATTTTTGATTTTGTTTGTCACTCAAATGTAAGCAAAAATAGAACTTTTTTTGTTTGAATGGGCTTTATATTTTAGGTTTAAAATGATTATTGAGTATGACATGATGAAGTGTATTTTTTAAGTTTTCAATATATTCTCATGTTTGGTTGCGAGAGCAAAATTGTCTGCATTGAATGAACTTTCTTGGCTGTATAGTGGGAATTTTGGCAGTTTGAATAAAAAGACCAAGAACAGATTATTGTGATAGTCCACCATTGAAGTGTCATTTAAGACATTTAAATTCAAATAACCTGTTACTGAGGGTGGAATCCAGACGTCCTGACAGTCGAGGGTACGGAATCCCCCTGTCCCCAGACTGTGTCACAAGCTGCTGAAAGATCTTTAAATTCTGCTGGCGTTTTTTTAACACATTTTATATTAAAATGACTGTCAAAATATTTAAGTTATAAGAATTTATATAAATCCAAAATGTTATTACATTTAAAAGAAAACTTAAAGAATATATCATAAGTTCACAGTTGTACTCCTTCTCTGAGTTTCATGATTATAATCAAAACTGGATACAATTAAATTGAATTACACTTATGACTTCAGAAATACAACTTGGCGATTGTTAATAAGCTAGAACATTTTTTTACATTTATGTACAACTGACATCATTAAAAAATATATTACTCTTAATACAAAAAAAAGTACCTGTCGCAATAAATTCGACCAGGTCTGAACCCAGCTTGTTCAACAGGGATGCTCCCATTGAGAATAGGTGATGTTCTGTTGTAAATCAACCACTTATAACAGCTACGAGGTAGTATTTTTCTGCTCTTTCTGGTTCTAACCTCACTTCAAAACAGCTGTTAGTTTAAATCTTTTAAAAACTATTGACGACAAAATGGTTTTAAAGATTCTTAGAAGCCAATGTTTTACTTGAGTACCAGCATGTTTCCTGGAAGGAAAGATGTCATCCAGTGCGACTACCTTCCCATTTGAAAGAACTGTGACTGCCTCATTTAACTAAAACTCTTGGAGAGTAAAAGTTATTGATACGTTTAACTCTTGATCTTATTCAGTCTGTATACAACCTTTTTGTCAGAAACTTCATTGGCTGACTTGTATAATGTCACATTTGTGTCAAAAGTTTGGTATACAAGGTTGGAGGGGGTTATTCAAACAATTTATTTACTTTAAACTCCTGATACAACTTTAGGTTACTACCAGAATGCATGAAGAGTGTTAATAAATTGCCTATATTTTGCCAAACTAATACTCTAGACTGCTAAGGCCTGAGTATTAACAAAGATCCACTTAAATACTGATACAATTGCTACTTTTAAATAGAGAATATTTATTTTGGAGTCATTCTTTATGCAATTGAATGTTCTGCAATGCCCTTGACAAATGTTTATGAACATCATTTTTTAGATACAGAAACACAAATAAAACTAATCAATAAGTACAAATTTATAATTATAATTTTTATAGTTTGATAATACAGTTGATAATATAGTTTGGTACTATACACTCCCACACACAATTAGTTATTTATTATATGCATTATATTAAAAACAATGTTTCATAATTTCAGTAAAAAATGTAAGAATAATTTATTATTTAATTTAACCAAATTAGCTCATTTCTGATAACATTGGGAATAAGAGTAGAATATGTATTGTGAATATTATGTTATACATTTTAACAAAAATGTTCATGCTTATGTTCTTGAAGAATTCAAATCCAACACAAAACATAAAAATGTATATTTTACATGAAATTTACATTTTTTTTAATTGTCATGTTATATGTAGATCAATAAATGGGTACAATATATATATATATATATATATATATATATGTTAATATACTCACATAGAATTATTTACTATTTAAAACATAAAATAAACACTCAGAAAAGAAACACGAGAAACCAAACAACATTACAATAGTGTAGAAAAATTAAAAGCCAAGCTTGTGGCAGTTTTGGTTCTAAAGTGAGAGCAATTCTTATGATGATTAAATTTAGGTTCACATGAAATTACATTAAAGTATATAATTTCCAAAATTATTTTCTATTAAGTGTTTCCATTTCCCCCCCCCCCCCCCCCCACTCCACTGATCCTCCCATCGGCCAGTAAAACCTCCAAAGTTTCCAAAATAGCCCTTAGGCTAGTGATGACCCATGAGTTAGTAACCTGAGGGAAACCTTTATATATACACAACACAAAAAAATACGAGCAGCACTTGAATACTTATTATTTTCTCCTGGTAGCTTGAATACAACCACAGAGATTTCTTCAAATTCTTCAACTTTTTCAATTCACAATTGGATGCGAAACAAAAATCACATCCAATAATGGGCTGAATATATAATGATAAGTTATTTCTCCAGTTTGCGTGTGATGGAAGAGCCAGGCACCTTGCCAGTCCCTCCCTTTAAACCTCCAAATCTCAAGGATAAACATAATAACTATTACTACAGATGTATAAAGATGTATATTATAAAACTGCCACTTGGCGTTCGCTTGAGTCCACTAAAGTTTGATCACCTTGCGCCAACTTTTGTTTTGTTTACCTTGCATCTCAATCTATTATTTATTACAATGTACTAGTAACAACATATCAGCAAAGTCAACAAACACAAATATTAGTACTTATCATATTGTAAATATCAGACATATGTACAGTTTGACAGGGGTTTCCTCTGAAACACTTCACTAACCTATAGCATGAGCCACGACTGCCTGAGGCCCAAACATGCAACAGTCGGGAAATGGAGCTAAACTAGCAGTGTGACTTAATAGTAAAGAGTATTATTTTTGCTATCAATAGGAAAGTTTTAAAATTGAAAAGACCAAAGTTATTAATATGACTGACAATTGTAGTGTAGTGACAATGACACTTCTTAAAACAACCTAAAATGTTATGTATATTCAATGTATGCAATATATGTCTCTCTAACTATTCGGAAAACAAAAATATTGCGTAGCAACTTTTAACAACTATGGTCTACTATTCTTATACAGAAAATATCAAAATATTCTCTGACATTAAACTCCATCCTTAGATACTGAGTAAAGTGTCCTTTTTAATGATCGTAGTGGACTTATAAGTAAAGCGTTAAAATACTTCAGTTGTAGGTTCTTGCTTTGGAGGCACCACATTCATCCATACTTCCAAGACCTTTTGACACTTTTCTGTGGACAATATTGAAATTAGTTTTAAAGAAATGTGTGAAATGTTCAGATATAATTTAAATGATTATAATTATCTCAGAGACATATCCTTATTAATAAAAAGAATCATAATATTATCATAATAAGTCACAAAACTTGACAGTTAAGCTTCTATATTTGCAGCCACTTAAATAAAATCTGACTAAGCCTAATTTGTCAGGAGGCTATAAAAGCCAAGTACATCATCAAAGATTTATAATTTATTGGACAGAAACCATAGGCCAGTCTTAAATTTGCATCTAAATGCACTTGCATGTTCTGCACATTAGTAGGTAATGAAAAAGTGAATCATTACCTGAAGGCATGCTCAGTGTTTATTTAAATGCAAATATATAATTAATAAATGGTAACAGGTAACTGGCACAAACTTTCTCCCTTTTCCTTTGTTATGTCAGATTATTTAAAAAATGAAAATTAAAGGATGTAAAAACACACCTAAGTAGAAACAGCTGTTCAATTAATCACATAGCCAGCCCACCACAGTTTGAACGCTGTACACCATCTTTGGTTTTGTTTACCTTGTGACCCAATCTATTATTTATTACAACGTACTTGTAATAATATATCAACAAAGTCAACACTGTACGTGTATGGGCGGGCGGGTGGATCAATACCACTGCACGTGTATGCGAGGGCGGGTGGATCAATACCGCTGCACGTGTATGCGAGGGTGGGTGAATCAATACCACTGTACGTGTATGGGCGGGCGGGTGGGTCAATACCACTGCACGTTTATGCGAGGGTGGGTGGATCAATACCACTGTACGTGTATGCGAGGGCGGGTGGATCAGTACCAATGTACGAGAATAGGCGGGCAGGTGGGTGAGTAAAAATGTAAACAACCTTCAACAACATGAATTGTGGCTTCTAGCCTTTGGCCTCCAGCCCCAACTTAGTGGGGTGGTAAGTAAAATATTCATAGTTGTAATTTGCATCCTTACTGAAAATTTAATCAAAATCGTTGGAATAAAGCTTGAAAAAATTGCTTTTTAAATGTTTTGCCCGTAAAAAACATTTGTATAACTCAAAAACTAGTCAAGATAGAGACATGCGGTTTTTACTAAAATATTTAAAAAATGTTTAATATAGGTACATTTATATAACTACAAAGTTTCATTACATTTATTTCTAAATAATAAAATAGTTTCTAAAATAATAAAATATATTCCAGACTTGTGCCCAACCCTGTATAAATATATCCAAAAATAATTCCTTTAAAAAAAGAACTGGCACAAACTTTCCCCCATATTAACATTAAAAATTAAAACTTTGAAAATTACCAGTTTGATTCCCAAATATTTTTTTCCTACGGATAAAAACTAGTCAAGTTAGGGACATGCAGTTTTTACTCAAATATTTTAATTTGGAATTTATATCTTGGCTGACAATTTAATCAAAATCGTTAGAGCCGTTTTGAGAACATTCCAATATTGTATAAAAACAGCTGTTCAATTAATCACATAGCCAGTTTTTATGTAAACAACCTTCAACAACTTGAATTGTGGCTTCCGGCCTTTGGCCTCCAGCCCCAACTTAGTGGGGTGGTAAGTAAAGTTTTTAATTGTAATTTGTGTCTTTACTGAAAATTTAATCAAAATTGTTTGAATAAAGCTAGAAAAATTGCATTTTAAAATGTTTTTGCCCTTACAAAAATGTTATAACTCAAAAATAGTCAAGATAGACATGTAGTTTTTACTCAAATAATGTAAATTGTAATTCACATCTTTCCTGAAAATATAATCAAAATCTTTAGAGCCTTTTTTGAGAAAATTCCTTTTTTGTATGCTTTTTTTATCTATAAAAATAAAAAAACTAACATTTCAAGAAAGTGAAAAAACGGTCTTGAAATGAAATTTGATTGGCTAAATACACATACATACCAAATTTCATAAAAATGTATCCATCCATTTAGTCTCCAGCGATCTGCACATACACACAGACACAAACTTTTTTTTTCTCGAAAAAACATCTTTTTGGGTTCAGGATTTTTAGACCAATTTGTAAGAAAAAGTGTTGAAGATCACAATACTTTCTAAAAACTATGCTAACTCAGATAGGAGAAAGTAAAACCACCTCAATAAATTTTAAATCATCTGCCCTACTAAACTCTCCTATCTGTACATAAGTAACTATCTAAAAAGCTTACTTAATCCAGGAAGTTTCATATGCATATATATGAAGAGAGTGTAGAAAATTACACCAATGCTGACCACGAGCAAACATATGATAAACTGCATAATTGGTTGTGTAAACAGTGGAAAGATTGCAAGACATGCTGCAACCAATAACACTATGACTGGAATCCACAGAGGCACCTTAAATAGAAATAAATTGGTCAGTAGTAGTCATGGTTTTATACAAATTAAAATTAATACAGAAAATTGTATTGATACTGTATTAATTGACATGTTATTGTATTAACTGTATTAATATCAATAAGTATTAATACAGTTATTTGTATATATTTAATAAAATTAAATGTGTTTTTAAAGATTTCACAGGAAAATATACAAGAACTCATTCACTGCTAAAAATGTATTATGTGTCCAAGATATTAAAAATTACTTGAATAGTGGACCTAATTTTTAGGTGTAATAAGGTGGCGTTAGGAGAGAGAAGTTGGGGGAGATTAGAGAAATGACTATTGGTGTATTCATTGTAAGAGGGAATTCAAGTTATTAAACCGTTATAGTTCAATTTTTATAATGGTAGACGCAGTGGTAGGCGCGGGGCAAGGAAGCGGTGGTAGGCGAGGGGCTAGGAAGAATATCATTGTACAGAGTGACCTAACGAACATTCGCTCAAATTAGGTCACTGATGCAGGAATGACTCATTGGACTGCATTTATTGGTTTAGGTTAGTAGTGCACTGCCGAGTATATAGTTATAAAAATTGTACCATAAAATTGATAACACTTCCTTATACACCTATGCACATAACCCATGCTAGCCATGCTTGTGGTATATTGGCCATTGAGCATATATATACAAATCTGAGTAGAGTAAGTATTTTCGGAGACTGTGTCTCCAAAACCGGTAGCCAAACCTCTACTTGCCAAGCATGTTAAGGTAAAGCCTAGTTAGTAATTTGATAAATTAATAATAATTAATAATAACTACTAATAATAACCCTACCATTAATAATCATAATTAATTAAAATTAAGTTTGAACCATTGATTAATTATGCCACAAATTAAACCAGAACTAGTTAGGAATAAAATATTAAATATTTTTCTTACCTTAAACGGTCTGTTAGCCAGGGGCATCTTTTGTCTCAATACAAACACACAAACCATTGACAAACCGTAGGTAATCCACATGAGAAAAATATAAAAATTGATTAAAGTTTCTATTCCATTTCCGAAGAAAAAATATACCAGAGCAAGGATTACCTGAAAATTCAGCAAACATCAATATACATGTTATTTAATAACTTTCTTATCCAGCTTCCTTCTCATATTTCTTCCAAAACAGTTATGACTACAGTACATCTAAACTTACTAAACCAAACAGATATTAGAATTATCAGAGACATTATTTATTATTAAATTTATTTTATTAGTTACAAATATTAAACACTTATCATAATTATACTAACTAAACATTATTTTTGAAAACCTAACTTACTTAGTTTGAACAGCTATTTTGAACTTATTAACAGTTAGTTTCAAAATTAGAGAAAGTATCATAGACTTACTCAAGTGCACGCTGTGATTCAATCGACATCCCCTACTTACTTGTTGGAAAAATTCACCTTTTTGTCCCAAATCAATAACTATACTACAACAGGGGGTGAATTATTATTGTCAATACCACTACACAGAACAACAGTCTTTAATAAGTCCTTTACAGTTACTGCCTGCAGGGTATGGGATTCTCTACCAGACAGAATCAAAGCTATCAATGAGCGTGCCTTTGGGAGAGAGGTCAAGAGCTGGCCGGCGCGGGGGGGTTGCAGGGCTGATATGGTGCTGGACTGCATGCATGATGGGCGAACTGAGTGAAAGATGAAAATAAGTCATTTCCTCTCGTGTTCATTTTTGTTTTGTTGTTATACTTTCCCTGATAATTTTTATGATTTCTTCTTAGTTTAATTGTATTTTGTTAAAAGAAATTTTATTTACATAAAATTTGTACTAAGTGAAACATTTAATTTTATTAGCTATAAATTTGACTATTCCATTAAGCTAGGTAATTTAGTAAACCTTTTTATTACAAAACTTTTAGATTATCAATTTGAGATTCCTATTTTGCATTGTTTATTGTTTAATATGAATTGAATGTTACATGTTTACGTAGTTAAGTGGAAGAGAGGATTAACTTTGCCAGTAAAATAAAGGCTTTTTCATTTATTCTTTTTTTTTCTCTCATTCATTCAGTACCCGGTTCGTAAAAATTTTTCATGCTACTATACTTCAAGAGTATATTTATTATAATGATTTTTATGGAAGATGGAATGATATACATACACAGCCGCTCGACACGCATTAAAGCGCATAGTGTGTTGACACACTACGAGATATTTGTTAACACTCTTTACCATGGAGATGACCTATCTGGGTTGAGTTAGTTATCTGTGGTTATATAATAATAATAATAATAATAATAATAATAATAATAATAAAAACTTTTATTGCATTAGGACAATTATAAACATTGTATTGCAAAAGTCATATTTTTTTATAATTTGCCATCCATTCTAACAAATCACCCTTTCAATATCTTGTAACCATTCCTTCTTATTTATGAGCAGTCTGCACAGCTAGACCTCTTACAGACTACACACTGTTCCAGGTGGGCCTGATGATATCAGCATCAATTGTTCAAATCAGTGGTTGAACTCTGTCTTTGAATTTATAACAGATCTCATATAACTGTACATAATGTACATATTTAAAAAGCACAATCTAAACTGCCTTCAGACAAACTGCTAGTAAAACTTTGAAATGGATTGGGATGGTTTTTGTCTTAAATTCAAGTGCTTGAATTGTAGCTATGTTATCAGTTCTTTTCCTTTCTTATAATGCTTTTCCTTACTTTAGAAATTACTATTAATTTCTAGGTCCCGTCAGAAGTCATATTAAATTAGTGCAGGCTTGCTTCAGGCAACTCACCAGCAAAAAATACTTTGTTGATTTTTATGTCTATCTTAAATTGAAACTTTCAAACTAACCGTGCAATCAATTTCACTTTTTTATTTCTTAAAATAGATTTCCTTTCTTCAAAAATTACTTTTCATAAGTAGCTAAAATATTAAATTTGAATTCCTTTTATTAATTCGCCAACATAAACTTATTAAGGGAATTTCAAGGCCTTTTTTAAACTTCTTGCAATTAAACATGTCATCAGTACTTTTTGTCTATATAAATATTAGTAACTTTTTTATTACTCATATAAACCCAACTTAAATCATATTTTATCAGGATTTATTTAAAATTGAAAGGTTTGTTTAGTCTGAAGAAATGACAGTGTTATTTTTATCATAAAATATCATATTTAGCAATATTATAGAGTGATTCATTTTGTTAGTTATAGAATAACCTTGCTTCAGGATAAATAATATGGAAACCAACAAACTCATAAGGTGTTTACAATCCAAACCTTAGAAAATGATACATTTCACAAGTTCTGTGAACTTAGGAGAAGATTAAGGGAATAGCCAATTTATAAAAATAGAACAGAAATTGATCACTTGCAGTATCTGAATAATATATTCAGTTCCTCTACACTAACTAAAGTATCTATAGTTACCTGAAGTACCACAGCTGGGGCAGAAGTCAGTCTTGTCCTATGAACATAGCTAATGAACACCCACATTTGGCCATCTCTGGCAGCCACATACCCTAACCTGTAAATAGAGGATTTATTTTGTTTTCATTTACTTACGGGTTTTAAAATAAGAGAATAAGAATAAGAAAATATTTATTCCACAATAAAAAATCTTTTACAATAATTACAATCCTCAAACTTGGAATAACTTGCCATCGTGTCGAGTAGAGATGACAAGCTCAAAATAAATAAACATAAAAACTTACACTAGACAGTCTAAAACTTAGCGGCCCACTGCAGTGTCATTACATTATAGGGGTCTACTAACAAAGAGGAGAAACAGGAATTAAAGTTACTTTAAGATTAGAAAAAAAAAAAAACAACAAATAATAAAGAGAAAAGTTTCAAATTTAAATACAAATCTGACTTATAGAACTAATTAAAAGATTTATAAACATAGAAACAAATTTATTGTAGTATCATAAGTAAATCGTCAAAATCATCTTTATCAAGAAGCCAGTTTTAATTTTATTTGAAATAAATTGACATTTTTGGCATGCTTTAATTCTTCTGGTAATTTATTAAATATATTTGGACCTAGAAATTAAAATGTTTTTTGATAAATTATTTTTTTCCTTGGGTTTGATAAAAATAAAATTTGAAGCAGCTCGGGTATAAAATTGAAATTGCTTTGTTTCGTCATTTCTATTTGAATAAAAAATGTTTTAAGAGCTTTAAAAATGAAAGTGTATTTAAACTGAAGTATTTTGAAAAAATGAAAAGTGGTAAAGAAGGTTCACGCTTAGATTTTAATGAAATGATTCTAATAAAGTGTTTTTGTGTTATTTCTAATGGATTTAGAACATTGTTGCTGGCTGCACCCCAGAGCTACCATACACTAAACGTGAGTGAATTAAAGCAAAATAAAGCATACACATCAAATCATTGGATAGAAGGTTTCTTAAAAAATAGAATGTTTGTATGCTTTTGCGTAGTTGAGTTTGTAATTGACATTTTTCTTATTTCCATGAAACATTTTCACTCAAAACTACGCCTAAATATTTAATATGAGTAACTTGCTTAATGTGAGGACAATTGCAAGTAATGTTTGCTGGGTGATTGCAATTAATATGAAGCTTTAATGGGTTTTCAAAAGGATGTGGCATTAAATAAAAGTTGATAACATTAGTTTTTTCTGCATTTATTATCATTTTGTTGTTTCTTCACCATAACGTAAGAGTTTCCAGATCCTGGTTTATATTTTCCCAATTAATTAATCAGTTTCGCTCAACATATTGAAGGAAAATGTCATCTGCAAGAGCTGTTATTTTTCCTACAAAGGGTACATTCATTAAGTCATTAATAAATATTAAAAACAGTGTAGCTGATAATACTGAGCTCTGGAGCACACCTTTTGAAATAGTTTTTGAATTACTAAGGTAATTTAGAATTTTAACTCCTTGCGGTCTACCAATTAAGAAGCTTTTAAACCAACTTAATGCAGATACTCCAATTCCAGAAAGTTCCAACTTGTCTAATATTATTTCAAAATCTACGAGGTGGAAAGCTTTAATCCTGAAGGTTTCATTAATGCTGTTAAGTGTTCCTTCCATGAAGGTTGTTAAAATAGAACTTTACTTGCCAATTCACATGGGCCTGAAGACTTGAGCATGAGCTGTATAAAGCCTTAGTCACCCGCAAATGTTGAGTTTACAGTAAATAAAAACATAATACTTATATGTTTATTCATAGGCATTTTGTATTTCCAAATAAAACAATGTCAATCTATATATTTTTAAATAATTTATCTGTTAACAATGGTAAATACTATGTTGTTGAAAATTAAGCAAAATGAAAGGCACTGCACTTTCCTATGGTCAAGAAATAAGTTTGATTCTTATTAAGGATAAATACTTAAATTTATGTTGAAGAGCTACATTCTGTCCAAAATCAAAATCAAAATTAGTTTTTGTACTTAGTGTGTCTAGAATTTTTTTTTCATGGACCGGGAAGGATTATATTTTATAAAAAAGAAGTTATTACATTAAAAGAGCAGTTATAACATATACAGTATAATATTTTTATTATCTCTTCCGGTTCAAGGGCGTTTTAAATCTTTCACACAATTATTATGAAACAGATTGTATCACTTATTATTAATATCAGGATGCCTTCATACTAACACATAGGTCTTGAACAAGATAAAATCTAAATAAGAAATAGTATTTATTTAGATATTCTTAGATATTTAGAATATCTAGATATTTAGATAATATCTAGATATTTAGATAATATCTAGATATTTAGATAATATCTAGATATTAGATATTTCTTATTCTAAATAAGAAATAGTTTATTACTTCTTATTTCCTGATTGAATATTTTATTCTAAAAAGTTTCTGAGAATTAGTAATAAGTGTCTCGTGTTATTATTGGTACATTGTAATTCCATAGCCATAACACAATAATATCATGATAGAGCAAATTTTACTGTCAAAAAACAGGTTGATAAGAGAAATTTACTTTCTCATTGAATTAGATAAAATAAGTTCTTGATGCCTCATTACACAAATAATTGTTCACTTTAACAATACACACTCATGCGCATGCACACGCACACGCATGCATGCACGCACATATGCACGCACACACACACACACACACACACACACACACACACACACACACACACACACGTGCACACACACACACACATTTTTATACCTCTAAAAAATATGCATGGTATAAGGCATATTTTTACACATTTGTGGTACCTAATGATCTGATGTTAAAAATAAAAGTTCTACAAATTAGATAAGAGCTCCTACGAACCAGGTAAAGTTGGAATTGAAAACATCTCTCTCCTATATCTGTCAATCACTATTACGTAAAATTAATATAAAGTTGCACCCTTAAAATGTTGTTCTTAACATTTTATATCAATTAAAAGGTTTTAATTATTACCAAACAATTAGTATAGTCAAGAAATTCAGTGGGATTTGAATAACAATAATCCTAATAACAGCCTTACACATCTATATAAGTTACATGCAGGCATAATGCCAAGAATGTTTATGGTGAAGCCTATAATATAAAAAGAGTTAAGTAGTAGTGCAACCCCCCCTATTTGAACCCATATGTAAGATGATGATGACAAAGTGATATAACAATACCATATAACTGAGAAAAGATTAATTGAATGAATTTATGAATGTTTATTGCGATTCATTCAACATTAAAGACTTCAACAGCATGTATAAGGCATTTAACACCCTTAGAGTTCATATGTTCCAGAATATCATGTTTATATAAAATATTTTCATTAAACAATTGATAGCATACTCATCTCTTACCTTGACGCATAAAACATAATAGATAAATTGCCTCCAATCGCTGTGATAGCAACAGCAACGGATAAAATGACTTTGCCAGGTCCAAAAACACGAGCTCCAAATTGCTGAAAGAATTTTATTTTATTAAAACAACTTTTTAAATTACAGAGAGGTATCTTTAGAGC
Source organism: Stictocephala bisonia (assembly GCA_035578905.1). NCBI lineage: Eukaryota > Metazoa > Arthropoda > Insecta > Hemiptera > Membracidae > Stictocephala > Stictocephala bisonia. The sequence continues at coordinate 861,219 of JAQJVL010000332.1, read as the reverse complement.
TGCTTATGTTATACTGTATATGCCTAGATATTTTGTAGGTCTGTATTGCAAAAGTCTTTGGTGCTCTTGCTCATATGTCTATTCTTGTGTTATATTAGTAAACATACATTAGTAAACACTGGTATTGTAGCCTCAAATGTATTTATGAGAGAAGCAACTCATCGCAAATTCAACAATACAACTTTATATTAAGTTAAAGTGGGTGTTTCTCAAACTGCCAAGTCACAGCTGGAAAGTCAATAGCTCAATACTGTCTTACTGTCAGTGAGCTTAAACATGTTTTTCTGTTTCAAGCATATGGTTCCTTCATTTTTTTATAATGAACTATAGTGAAAAACGCACAATTATTGAAGACCCAATCTAGTACCTCATAAGTTGCTATTTTGATTTTTGAAAATTACCAAGAAGATTATATTTCATAATTTAACTGTACAAAAAATTAAAAAATAATCAGTTTTTAACAAAAATCATCTTATGATTCACTACAAGATTTCTCAATTATCAAGACACTTCAAGTGTTACAATACTAACCGAATTCTTGAAATAGAAACCCATGTTTATGGCATTGTTTGTGAAAAAAAAACTTTGATGAATATCAGTGATTACACCAAAAAGCGCTCAAAGTAACTCAATCTTCCATTTAAACAAAAAGTTTATGAAACCTATTGAAACAAATCAGGCACACTACCCCTATTAGCCGTGGGACACAAGTGGAAGACACAGTTGTGCCACAGGTTGACAGTGGTGTAGCGGAGCATGGAAACAAATCGGAGCTATTAGCCGTGGGACACTATGGATCAACTCAAAATTGAGGTGAAATTGTTACCTGACAGTGTCTGACCCCATTAACTTGCTCGTCAACATTTTGTGTCTCACCGCCCGCGGGGGCATGGCAGCTTATGGAGCCCATTAGCCATACGGCAACTATGGCGCAACTTACTGCACGTGCATACACCTCAGAGTCTAAGACACGTACCCAGAAAACAAATCGAAGTCAGTCTGTCTTCTCGTTATAAGAACGTAGCTCTTTTATTGTATAAGTAGTAGTGGATTTTATTCTGTCAATTTATCTTCATTTTATAATTTATAGTAAAAACTGTGCCACTGTGGATAGTTTTAAAGACGTTAACCTTACAGAGACGAAGAAAGTAGTGGAAAAAGGTAAAGAAATAGCTTTGGAGAAAATACAAGAGGAGAGGTTGAAGAAACTAACATTGTTAGTGGAAAACAAAATAAATACCAAAATAAAATTGACGTAAGAAAATAATTCTTCAAATAAAGATCTGGCCATACGAAAAAGAGTTAAAAAACTTGTTGTTATCAACACAAATATCTTCAAATAATGTTTAGTAAAACCCTTTACCTAGTAAAAACCTTAGAATTGTTTACAGAATTCTAACCCTTTTGTTTTTCACTAAAAGGACAGAAGAAGAAGGTCCACACTACTTGACACCAAGTTCGACACTAGCAGGTGACAGAACATACACAATCAGTTCTATTTTGTGCTGTTGTGCCACTGTGTCTCTACTCAGTATTTGTTTAGGACACTGTGGTGACACCATGTCTCCACAGTTGCTCCACTGAAGTGTCCCACAGTTAATATCAGGCTTAAAGTTGATTAGTATTAGGATTTTTTTCAATGTAATAATGTAGTAGGTTTAGACACTCATTGCAATACATATGTCAAGCTGTGTCGTAGTGACAGATGTACTTAACTTACCTTATTCTCCAGAAGAAATAATCTAAACCGACAACCAGAATTGCAATATCACCTTGAAACTTCAATGGAATTTACATTGTAATAGATAATTCCTTAACATAATTAATGTGTTTGTAATTAAAAATATAACTCACTATAGCAACTGCCTTGCCGCTTATGATTTCATCTATGGACAGAGCTGTTACGAAAGCTGCATTCATCCCCACAAACAGAAGAATGGCACTTAAGATGCCAAGCAAGGTGCTAAGAATAATGTTTCTGAAACGTTAAACATAGTTTTACAAGCTCACACATACTTTGTTTATAATTCATAAATATCTTGAATTAGTAAACTACAGGTAGAAAATACAATGTATTACACAATCTAATAACATACAGTCACTACACTTCTATTGATCTGCTGTGGAGCTAGCGCACTGTATATTTTATAGATATCAATGCCTTCCAAGCACCATACCATGCCACAGCTGTAACATTATTACGTAATATAATTTTAATTTTTGTAATATAATTATTTGGAACAGTTATAACGTAGCACTCTAAATGCTAAGTTTGACATATTAATTATAACATGGTTACATTATTTGCCTTTCTATTTAAATATTAGTGTATACTAATTGACTGTAGTACTATTGTGAGTGGGACATGTATTAACTAATCCAGTGGTTCTAAAACTGTGGTGTGGAAACACCTTGGGGGTGTACAACAATTTTTAGAGGGTACTTGAAAATTCAAGATATACGATTTATGAATTTCAAGCTTAAAAGAGTGCCATATAAAACCGTTAAGTAATACTCAACTCATACCATCAATAAGATTTGTATATTTTAGTTTACCTAAAATTCTAGTTTATAGTAAATATACTAAGATTTTAGTGACTCAAACTTTTCTAGTGATTAGAATACAGTCAAGGGGTACTTGACTGGAAAAAGATTGAGAACCACTGTACTAATCAAAAGTCTGCAAACAAAAAACTTTGAGCCGATGTTATAGATATTTAACGGTGCCTCATTCGTAATTCACACTATTAGGTAGTGTGTGAGATCTCCACCCCCATCAAGTTCTTCTCCAATGAACAAAGAACAACATTAGCAATCTTTTTTTGGTGTTTTTAATGTTCAAAATCGATTTCGGTCTCGAAAGACCATCATCAGTTGAAAACAGAATAACAATTTTAATTCTGTTTTCAACTGATGATGGTCTTTCGAGACCGAAATCGGTGTTGAACATTAAAAACACCAAAAAAAGATTGCTAAGTGTTGTTCTTTATATATATATATATAAATATTAAGCAATCTAATAGCTACAAATGTTGAACAAAGAACCTTGATGAAAGGCATTCTTCACTAAATTGTCCTCGTCACCAAAGAACTTTAAATTATATTAATATACTTTAAATCAAACGTTAATTTAAAATTGTAGGTGTGCTTTTCTATCAATTCGTTACATTTAAATGCTAAATAATACTTTCTACTCTTATGATTTTAGATATCATCATAATTTATTATTATTTCCTACACAAAACAAGGAAATGATAAATAAAGATTCATTAACATTAATAATTTGTATGATTGGCTTATAAACATAATTTAGTACAAAAGTGATTAATAAAGCATTTTAAATTTTTAAAATTTGATCATGAGAAAAATCTATATTATTGTGGGTAAGCACTTTTTTCGCACAAGATATTAAAACTTACTTTTCAGGATTTTTTATTTCTTCAGTCACTCCTGAGATCCAACTCCTGTAAAATAAAAACAATATTAACATTTTTCAGATATTAAAAAGACAGAACTTCAAATAAATAAATCAGAGGAATATCTTCAACATTTCATAAGCCCAGCTTATGAAAGAATGGACCTATGAACCACATTCAGACAGTTTTAAATTAGCGAAAGTTTTCCCTCTCAATAATTCTAATTCATATTCTGAGAAAAATAATTTCAGGCCAATCTCACTTTTGAGTCTATTTTCCAAAGTGTTTGTGAGGATAGTAAAAGTAAGTATCTTCACCTAAATATTATCCTAAATGTATAAAATCTTATTGAAATTTCATGACATAAACAGATTTTTACAGGTATTTTAATCTTTTATAATATTTAAATTCATTTCAGAGGCTATAATGGATCAAATGTTTAGATATGCATGTATTGTTATTTAGATTGTAGTAACTTCCTTGAATAGGAAACTAGATTTTTTGTTTTATCTTTGAAGTTTACAGTTAGTTTACAGTACAATTTTTTTAAATTTAAATATGACTTTTTTATATTCTAAATTATAGTTTGGAATATATATAAAAAAAGTACACAGTACAAGTAAAAGTCATACAATACAAATTTATTACAATATAAGCACAAAATGAACAAATATACTACAAGACAATTACAAAATGCACAAATATTATGATGATCGATTTCAGTGAACCATGCTCACCTTCCTCAGACCAGAGGGATTCACAAAAGAATGGAAAATGGTGGTCACAGTATGGTAAACATTACGCCCTTATCAATGAAATGGGCTGTTATTGATATTTTGTCCTTTATTTGTTGTCTCAAATATCACATAACACAGTTATATTCCAAAAGTATTTACGTGTTTAATTTTGTTATAAAAAGGAATAAAGATTCATAAAACAAAGTAGAAGAAGATTTATTTGTAACTATGATACATTGATTATTTACAAAGAGTTCATTAAAATTCATATGGTCAAAAGGAATTTTTCAACTCTTCACTCTCAGTAGTAAAGTAAAAAATAAAAAGAAAGTAAAGCAGCATAGCTGGAAAACTGCAGATAAAAATACACTCATATCACAAAACCAAAATTGGTTAGGAACATTTTTTGGGGCCTATTTTTGTGATATGAGTGTATTTCAAAAATACAAGTAAAGCTGTGGTGACCCACCCGACCACTTCTACACTTGCAGATGCCACCCCTAACACGCTCCAGTTACCAAGTACGGCTAACTGATCCTTAGAACGGACCATTTATTAATAGGCAACTAAAGGACATACAGTTTTCAGCTTGGTGTGGAATTCAAATCATATAGTATTGATGTTGCTAGTGTTGCCGTGCTAGTGTTGGACACAAATCATTTAGAACTTTTCACAGTTAGAATATTCCTAAACAGTTGCTTAATTAATTCTACAACATAATTTCACCTGTTTCAAACATTGTTATGGATGTGAACTTGCTACATACCAACCATCATAGCTGTAGAGTCCTGCATAAACGGCCATCACTAGAGATTGGACAGATGTTTTTGTTCCCTTAAATCCGAAATCCGAGGTTATTGCATTTCCTGAAACAGCATAGATATCATGGTTTTCTTTATAGTATTAATTAATGTTGTATTAATATTAATATAATTGACTGTCTAAAATATAAACATGAGACAGACGACCGGATATTCCATTCACTGCTGACACTATGATATTAACAGTAGATACTCGTATACTATGAACATTTTACCTGCAACATGGAGGAATAAACTAGTGGCTATTTGAATTAAACATTTTCAAAATTTATATTCATTTATATAAGTAAAAAAGTGTCAAATGTTGAAAATCTGCTAGATTGGCTGTTAGTCGCTAAATAGAAAAATCTGGTCGCTAAAAGAGCGAAAAAAATCGCCAGATCTAGCGACAAAGTTGCTAAGTTGGCAACACTGGTGACAGGATACCAACTTTAGGGGCCCATCATAGTTATAATACTAGGAATATAAATAAATTTGAAATACAAAAACATTCTTCAGAATTTTATAATAAAAAACCGAGCTCTGCAGGTATAAAATTTATGGACAAAGTTACAAAAGAAATATGTTTCATAAAAGATTTGAAATTGTTAAAAAAAAACACCTAAAAATGTTCTAACTGCAAAAGCCTGGTATAATTTTGAAAAAATTTTACAAAGTGACGGGTACTGATTTTTTTATTGTAATTTAGAGTCTGATTGGTCTAAAATCTTTAGGTCTGGAATGTGTGCCCCTTCCAGATTTGGGGATATAGACCACAGTTGCAGTCCTCCACAGCCTTGGAATGAAACCCAAGGCCAGGGAAGCCCTACATGGTCAGGTGGGGTAGGAGCAACTCCAGGCCCCTCTGCAAGAGCACAGGCAGGATGCCATCCGGCCCAGCACTCTTGAAGGGGGCGAAGCACTCAACTGCCCACTTAATCTTTTGCTCTGTGACAAACTTCTTTGCCACACTCCAGTCCATGTGCGAGGCCCCAGTGCAAGCCCGCCTCACCGAAGTGGGGGGACTCACCTCTGGTTCCTCGACGGATCCCGGAAAGTGAGTCTCAAATAAAAGTTGCAAAGTCTCTTCTTCTGATTTGGTCCACTCCCCATCCTCTTTAATGAGGGGTCCCAGTCCTCCCCCAGGGTCCTTAGCCAGCACTTTGTGGAGCCTAAACATCACTGAGGTCGTCTCTATAGAGGTACAAAAGTCTCTCCAGGATTTCCTGGAGAATCTATGAACCTCTCGTCTGTAATTTCTTTGGGACTCCCGGTAGGCCAGTTAGTCTGCATCACTACCGGATCTGTTGGCCTTGTCGAGGAGCCTTCTGGTTCTCCTTTGATGGACCTCTAATTCGTGAGTCCATCTCCGGCTTCGAGCATCCCTTTGTGTCATCAAAGGGCAGTTGTTCTCATAAAAGGTGATTACGGCCTCCGTAAGGAATGCCACCCTCTCCTCAAGGTCCTGTCCAGATCGAATCTGACCTTTAGGAATTAGATCCAGTCGGTCAGACAGTTCCACTGAATAGGAGGCCTAGTCTGTCTGTTTGGGATTCCTGTACACCCTCTGTGTTGTCAAAGCAGATGTGTCGGTGGTCTGACAACGAGGGTTCCTGCGAGACTTCCCAGTCCCTAATGACATGGAACATTGAGGCTGAGTTATGTCATCTATGAAATAAGTCTCTACAAGCCTGAAATGTGAGTTTATTGTCTTCTGTGTTTTATACGCTTCGTGTTTAAATGACTTATATTGTTAAGTATTAGGGGTGTCTTATATCTTATACTACAGCAATTTCTGACCTAATTCTATTTCCTATTCTTTATTTTTAAACAGTAACTTATGTTATTATTACAAAGCCTTAACGTAATACATACCTGAAGCAATAATATATATTCCTCCAAAAATCACATAGACACATCCAAAAAGCCTTAGATAAGATAAAATGGTCTGTGTTTTCTTGTACAGCTTTACACTTGAATAGTTGATGATACCCATAATGACTGAAAATGAATAAATACAATAACAATAATAATCTGTTTATCGTTCTTAATAATCTATAGAAAAATACAGAATTCATTGGCTGACGAATTATCACGGAACAATTCAAAACAACAGGTAAGGATCAATAAAGTATCACATTTAAAATATCTTGAAATACATAGAACCAACTGGAATTGAACATGTATCACAGAACAACATTAGGAAAGAAAAAAAATAAATAAAAAACAGGAATGTCCAGGAGTTATATAACAAAAAAATCCATGTCAAGAAACATGAAAATCTCCCACTATAACACAGCCAATATACCTGCCGTTTTATAAACGAGAGAGATACTGACATTGAACAAGAAAGGTGAAGTAGAGAACACCAGAATTTAAGAAAGAAAAATTATCAGAAAAATCTGGGACTGAAACAAACAGAAGATGAGTGATACTACAGTTAAACAAAGAAGTAGACAAATACTCTAACATAGAAATAAACTGTAAACTTAAAACATTATTAACACTTATTGAAATATACATACAAATGTAATTTAAAACCATAAACAATGAATTACCTAAGGATATTGCTCCTATACTGGTTTTTATTATGTTTTCAAAATTGTTGTCAAAGTCATTGGATGATTCAGACCTGCAAGTTTCATATACATACTCTGCTAACAAAATTGCATTAATAGCCGTAGTTGCCGGTACAACAATAAACACCATGACCCAGATGAAGATGAATCCTGGCAGTGGACCAAAATAAGGATGCATGTCCTTGAACGATGCTTGGAAGTATGCATAACTCCCTCCAGATTTGGGGATTACTGTGCTGAGCTCAGCAAACGCCAGAGTTCCTGAAAACACGATATCAAAATTAGACATAGGAAACAAACTAAATAATAGGCTAAGTAATATTCTAATTTTAAAAGAAACTTGTCCATTCAAGTATCACAAATAGCAAATGATTTCAACGAATCTGGCTAAACAATATTTTCTACTTGATGTTAGGTTACTGTGCTGCCAAATATATCAGATCGTAGATCATTCACTAGTTAACCAGTACAAGGTAAACTAGAGAAATTGTTTACTACTTAATATTGGCAAACTAAATTTAACTTGGGAGAGCAAACAACCAAAGCTATTGATTATGCCAGTCTACAGTTCTGATTATTTTTATTTTTTGTTTTCTGATCTGCTCGATCACTCTAGTGACATCACAGGGCGTGGCATTCTACTACACAACAATCAGCTGCTACCTACCCACAGTTAAGGTGAGTCCTTCAATTTATATTAGCTAACAACTTACAGATAAATACGAATCTTTGTTAATGTCGGAATATTTCAATATAGATATACAAAATAGATGTCAGAATATTTCAAGCATTTCCAACATGGCAACCACTTCATCATCTATGGTTGATTTCCCACCATTGTTGTCGTCTGCTACCATTCGGGGGATGACTTCTGTGATGCTGGATTCTACAGTTCCAGTACATGAGAGTTTGCTGCTAGCTAAACCTGTGACTGTAGTTCCTACACTTCAACCAGAGATCGACAACAGTTCAGTTAATTGTGAACGTATAAGTGAATCAGGAGTTAAAAGTGCTGGAGAGAAGCCCCCTTCGACCACTTTCAACTACTCCCTTATCAAAATTACAGCAATAACTTAGGCATTGACTTGATCATTGCCAAAAAGAGTAAGCTGTTGGGAAAACTTAGACCAAATTGCAACGTCTTTGAAGGGTGCAATTATCGGTTCTTATGTCAATACACATAAAAAATCAGACGGGGAATATACATCAATGGCAAGTGAAACTCTTGACCTTCTCCTCGAGACACACTTTACAGGATACACCAGGTGTGACACTGGGCTGGCTGGAGCCAGTTACGTCTGTGAGAGCCCTCGGCCAAGAGCTGCACGGGTGGACACACATTGTCACCTTTTCCAGGGTGAAATGGGCTACCAACAGCCCATAAAAATCGCCTGGGGGAGATGGCGTGTACTTTGCTCTTTGTAGAGAGCATACAACTCGGATATACAATTGCTTTGTGAACTTTTATAAGTATTGTATAAAATCTCATTTTTTAACAAGTTATATTAAAAAATTCAAAACCTACATCCTATACACATTTTTTTTATTTTAGAAAAGTTTAGAGCTAATTTAAAACAGTAAAGGAGAGGTATAAAAGTGAAAAGTAGTTCTTAGTTCAAAAAGTGCCTCAAAGCTTACCTAAAAGTGATATGAGTCCACACAAGACCCACACAAGTAAAGACATTCCAACAGACCCGGACTCCGCCAGCACCACTCCTGGAGTGATAAATGTCTCGGGTCCTGAAACCAGTAAAGTTCTGTGTTACAAACTTACTGCTCTAATTTGATAAGTTGATAAAAAGAAAGAAGCCAAATATTTTTCACTGATTTTGAGCCCAATTTTGTATCATAAGCAGAATAAATCAAACCAAAAGTAAATTTAGATTAAATGCAAGAAGAGTTTCATCTAGTGAAAATTTTGTAGTAGTTTTTTAAAACCTATATAATGAAATGTTCTCAAAAATTATCTTTTTTTACTATTGAAGAGCCCTCCTAAGCTTACTCTTTACTTCTGTTGACACAATTGCTAAGAAGTATATAAATACTGTACAATGGCTCTTAGTTCATAAATATGAGTTCCATTTTTGATTACAATCTGACACATTGTTTTAAGTTTTATGCATTTCAAAGGGTAATGGAATTTTATTAATATAAGTAACAAAGAAAGAATTAATAAATTATGCTACTTTTCTATTATTGCCTACCATGCCTAACTTTTCAGAGAATGCTCAAGTTTTTAAAATTCAGTTAACACAATTAGTCAAAGCTCAAATTATTGAACTAAAAATAGAAAATTATTAAAAATGTATCTATAATAGAATACAGATAAATGATTTAATTTAAATTTTTCATAAACTGAACATACATATTAGTTTCTAAACTCAATAAGGAGGCTGCTTACATCAATCTGCCTAGGACCAAACTTAAATCTAGTACTGATTAAAAATAGATATTACTGTCAGTGCAGAAATTATGTGTATCCCAGTTTGAAGGTTGTTTACCGAGAAACTAAGAGGCCTACGAAAAATCCAATTATACCATTGATTACACGTTTAATTATACATTATGATATATGCAATTTCCAATTTAATTATAAGTTTTAATAATTGTTATCGTAGTTGGAACAAAACAGTCCTAGAGTTTTAAATAGTTTTCACTGTGCATTAACTTTACACTTTTATTACTCAAAATCTGTTAGTGTACTGCATTTAAATTTTAATACATGGTTGTCAGGATTATTTTCTGGTTTCATAAATTTCAGAATTTTAACTTTTCAAGTAAAAACGTTCTTACCAATTATCTGAAACAAAATTTTCTTGGCTTCTAGAGGTTGTAAAATGTATTACTTGGTCACATTGTAACTGTTATGAAATATGTATTTACAATACATTACTTTTATATGTATAAGTAAATGTAAGGATTTTAAATGTATCAATTTAAAGTGATTTTAAATTTATAAGATTTTTTTTCTTGAAAAGTTTCAATTCTGACATTTATAAAACTTATATAAAACATTCATGTCAGCCACAAATTAAAATATAAATTTTATACAATGACAGGTTTTTGAGTAATAAAAGTGTTAAGTTTATACACATTGAGCAATCGTAAAAATTCAGGTACTCTTTTGTTCCAACTAGCATAAATGTCTCGTATTAACACGTTCCCTGCGGATGACGCCGAGCGGCGTCATAGCAGAGGTTTGAGGAACGTGGGTGACTCCTAGTGGCATCATTCGCTCGCATCTATTCCCCCTCCATTTTTGCAAGTAAAAGATTGTCGAAACCCGTTTTGACTGATTGTATCTTGTGTGTCATAAGTTTAGTTGTACGTGAGTGATAATCGTTATAGATTTTAGAGTTTTAAGTTATTTTAAAATGAGTGATAAAAATCCTAGTTGTTCACGTGAGTTTGAATCACTTACTGTAAGTGAAATAGATCGTCTTCATGATTGTGATTCCGATATTGAAGACTATAGCAGTGGTGTAAGTTATAGTTTGAGTCAAGTTAGTGATAGCGATAGTGACTTAGGAGATATTACTGTATCAGCAAATATTTCTCAAACTAACTCAGATAGTGATTCTCATACCCATACTCAAAACACAAATATAGTTCCTTTACTCCCTTCTAGCTGTATTTGGAGTGAAACACCTCTTATGAAAACACTTTTATTTTCATGTCCTACAGGACTACGTATACCGATACCTATAAATAATAACCCAATAGATTATTGTAATATAGTAGTAGATAATGTTTTCTTGGAATCAGTTGTAAGAGAAACCAATCTGTATGCAGAAGAAGTGTTTTTTTCAGAAACAACAACTGAAAAATCTTGCATCTGTCAATGGAAACCATTATGTCTAATGGAATTTAAAACATTCCTAGGGATTTGTTTACATACTGGTATTGTGAAAATGCCATCATTGCATCATTACTGGCGTACTGACAAATTATTTCAAACATGTTTTAGTGAGTACATGTCGCGTGATCGATTTCTATTGATCTTACGATGTCTCCATTTTGTAAACGGAGATGATACATCAAACGATCATCTTCATAAAATTAGACCAGTTATAAATTATTTCAATAAGATGGAGAATATATACCTACCTGGAAAGGAGTTGTCCCTAGATGAATCCATGCTATTATGGCGTGGTCGTCTTGTTTTTAGACAATTTACCAAAAACAAAAGGCATAAGTACGGTATTAAGTTATATATCCTTACTGAACCAAATGGCTTGATTCAAAAATGTTCAAAATGTTCAAAAAAACAGATGTGAAACATTTGCCCAATATTGCGATGGAGTTATGGTAGGAAAATGGAAAGACGTCGAACAGTATTGTATATTTCAAACCAATATGAGAATGAAATGTCGATGGCTACAAACAAACGAGGCGTTGAGAAGAATAAACCCCTACCAATTATTCAGTACAACGAATTTATGAGTGGGATAGATTGACAAGACCAACTTATGAGTTATTATTCCTGTGAGAGAAAAACCATAAGATGGTATAAGAAACTTTTTATTCATATACATATTACAAATGGGGCTTCTCAACGCCTATTTACTGTTTAATAAATACAATATTGGCAACAAAATGTCAATGTTGGATTTTAGATTAAAAGTTATTGAAAGTCTCTTGACCCCACTAGAAAAACAGACACAACGCAGAGATACTGAGGCAGGGCATTTTCCAACTAAGGGCTCCCTTAGTGCAAATGGGCGTGTTCGAAGACGTCGCTGTGTGGTTTGTTATGCAAAAGGTATAAGAAAAGACACCACTTATCAATGTGAAGCCTGTCCGGAAGTACCAGCATTGTGCTTGGGAAAGCGCTTCCAAGACCACCATATGTAATATATTAACAAGAAGCAATGTAAATAGTGTACATATTAGAAAAACATCTATTTTTTTGTAAATATTATATTGAACTTTTTGCAAAACATACAACAACATTGGAAAATGAGAGGAACAGCTATTGGTAAGTACGCACTTCCATTTCATAGTTATAAATAGTATAATAATAGCTCTATTGTACAAAATACCACTTGACGCCACTCGGCGTCATCCGCACACAACATCGATAATTGATGCTGTGTGCGGATGACGCCGAGTGGCGTAAATAAGTTTTTTTTTTTACAAAACCAATAAAAGTAGTGTTACTATATAGTAAACTATCATTTTATGACTTTATATGGATATATGATAAAATTTTGTGTGTCAGCACTGGCCTACCCTAGCTGTTTGCCATTCGCAGTGAACGTGTTAAAGCTTATAATAAAATTTAAAAATGCATATGTCATACTGTACAATCAGACGAGAAAAACAATGGTGTGGCTGGATTTTTTGTTTACCTATTAGTTTCTTAGTAAACAACCTTCAAACAGGGATAACACTTAAATACTGCTTTGACAGTGGTATACTGTAATTTTATGAAAGACCAGTGAATAAATGTTTTACCCATTACTAAGTTTAGCACAAGATGAGTTGCACTTATCAATCCGAATTCTCGCTTCAGTTCTACCTTCTCTTCTGAAGTTTTACTTCTATCTAATTCATTTTCTGCTTCCATTATTCTCTTTTTAAAGATAGTTATAAAAGAAGAATGATTGAATTTTGTATAATATTGTTAGTGTTGTTTAGCTCTTCTTAGTAATATCTGAAAAAAATTCTACATATTTTAACTTGACATAAGGTTATGTTTATACGTTGTTGTATAATATATATTTATTTATACATGTTGTCTCTGAACTCCTTGATAGCTCTCTTAGTTTAGGATTACATTTAGGATAGCTCCTCTGGTTCATTTAGGATTACAAATATCATACATAAAGTGTCCGAAAACCTTGGTTAGGATAAAAGGATTGCAGACGCTATTTTGTTTTTTTACTTTTAAATTTATATCTAAAAAGCAAAAAGGTGTTGTTGTTGTAGTAGGCTGAAATGTTGTATGGTCCTTTATAACATAAACATCCATTTTGAGAAAAATATAAGTTTTCCTGTATGAAAGTTTTGAAATGGTGGCAATTAAAAATCTTAAATAACTCATAAACCAATTATTATATTAAAAATTACACAGGATTTGGTAATTTTTAATATAAGTTTTAGGAAATCCAATTACAAATCCAATGATATATTGTTTTTTTTTTAAATCGGATGAAAAATAAAAATATAATATAATTTATGTGACAGTATGTACAATGCAATATGCCAGTACAATGTGTAATATGCATGTAACATCTGATAATAATGAAGTAATAATAATAATATTCTTTAATCTCATTTTACAAGTAAGCATCAAAGCTTAAAGCTGTGTCAAATACATAATATGTACACTATACATAGAATTCTATAGATTCAGATGAACATCTTCTGAATTTAGTCTTATATTGTTTTGATTAAAATTTTATAATTCCTTCTTCAATACTGTAAGCTGTCTAAAAATCAATATTATTAAGGATAAAAAATTCGTTGATATTATAAAATGGGTTTACTAGCAACCATTTATAAAACCTATTCTTAAAATGTTTTACATAACAATTATCAATAAAACACTTTAATTTATTGTATAGCCTGAGGGATAACACAGAATGACAATTAATAACTTATCAGCCTGGCATAACTTATTACAACATCATCTTTTTTCCTGTATTATAACTGTGATTATTTGAAAAATATTTATAATTATTCTTATTTTTGAGTGCATAGCAAGTGAGGTAAAAAATATAAAGATTAACAATAGTTTGTATTTCTAGTTTAATAAATAAAGGTTTGCAATGCTGTAGTGGTTCTGAATTGGTTACTACTCGTATTGCTTTCTTTTGAAGTAGTATATTGGAGAGATAGAACATCAGCAAACTTACCTTAGAAGACAAGTTCACTAACACCATTGTAGTAGTAAGATACACAAAATAAACACATAATCTCACAAATTTTCAATGCCACTGGCACTTTCTTCAGGTGAGTAGAGAGAGAGAGACTGACATGGCTTCCACTACTGCTGAGAAGGTGGCTGTGGTGGGGGTTGTACATCCATACAGCAACACTCAGGTATAAAAGTAACATTCGAACAATGAAGTATAAACGCACCACATCTCAGAAGAATTGGTACTTTATGTCGACAAAATTATTTAACTATCTACCGGCATATGTTAGAGAATTGCACAATTCCCAGTTTAAAAATAAAATTAGAAAGATTTTAGTTCAAGAATGTCTTTATGAAGTAAACAATTTTTTCCAAATTGATTTTAAAAAGTATTTTGAGATGTAGTTTACAATATATAATTTATCATAATATAGGATACGATACAGGCATATTGTATTAGTTTTATTAATTTAGCATAGTAAATAGTCATAACTTGTGACAATGTCAATACGTTTTTTGTAAATGTGTGATGACAATAAATATCTTATGTCTTATAGGTGCAGTTTTTCAGTTAGTATATAAATGAAGTTTGCTGATAGGGAAGGGGTTGAGGGGAAGTGGTCTATCTTATGTTCAGATTAGGTGGGTCACGGGATTTTTTTATCCATTGGTGTGCTAATTCCATCCTTCGGAGTTGGGAACTATTGGCATGGGAAGGAAGGGATAGTTCCTCCATACACCGCTATGCCATAACGCAAAATACTTTCACAAAATCCTCTATAAACATCGATGAGTATATTTCTATTGCAAGTGGACTTAAGAATGCGAATAGCAAACAAACCAGAGTTTACCCGTTTTTGGAGATTCTGAATATGGACTTACCATCTTATGAAGGGGTCAGAGGTAATGCCTAAATTTTCAACCGCATTTTAAAACTCAAAGTTTGACTTTAAAAGATTTGTTTTAATGTTGTTCTGGTTATTATTAAGTTTAAAATGAAGAAACTGAGTTTTATTAGTGTTGAGATGAAGGCCATTATCCTTAGTCCTCCTTTACCCCCACTCATTGCCTAGGTATTGAATTTCTAGAAATCCTTTTTTAGTGGTTCTTTATGATACAAAAGTTAACTCCCACCAAATTTCATCAAAATCTGTTCCGTTGTTTTGGAAATGTCATTATTTGATTACATCATTTTTTTGATTTGATATATTAGATTATGATGACCGAATTATAAGTTCGCTTAGAAATTAAAAGTGATCAAAATAAGTTAAACGGTTACTTGACCAGGCTTACAAGCAATATTCTTGTTTGTAATGTTAGTTAAAGTATAGGGTGAGTGCACAGTGAACGACCGTTTCGTATAAAAAATATCATATTAACCTTTTCTTGTTGCCTAGTCTATCAGAAACCATCTTAAATGTAACTTTGGAGCATGATTTAAATCCTCTCTATCACTGATTCAAAAAGAAATTGTCAAACATCTGTTTGTAACACAAACAAAATTAAGTGTTCCACCCAGTTCATCTTAAGCTTCCCCACTATAGCATATTGTACGAACAAGGTCCACCTATTTCTCATTGTGCTTTGATTATTGATTGAAACTGCTTTATGTTATATCTAATTAACAGTAAAAATTCCAAGGTCTACAATTCTACTCATTTTAAGATCAAAACCCTAACCAACAATTAATTATACAGTCGGTCATTTACTGGATCACAACTATGGGTATAACCACTGAATGACCATTTTGGTCATTCACTAGTTTTAGATCTATTTTCTTTGAAATGTTTGGAAACAACGTTTCCTCACAGATTGCTATGAAACACAAAATAAGCCACCAGAAATAATGTAGATACACTATAACCAGGATTTGACTGGGGTTAAAATAGTAAATTGACCGGGGGTAATTTACTAGATTTATCATTTAATTATGTATTTTTAACATTGAGATTATTTGTCTATTTATTAACAAAAGAAAGATTTTGATATGCCTAAAATAGTTCATGCTCTGAATATATTTACAAGTGCACTTTATTAATATTAACAACATTTGAATAAAACATGCTAACTGTTCTCTCTATAGTTAAAAATTGTTAGCTTCTTCTTAGTTTCATTATTATTAGCTATTCACCACTCCTCGAATAACTGATGTCTATGTCTATTTTGCCTACCTTTTTCTTGATTCATTTTTTGCTTTCTCTTCCAATCTTCTTCTTTTTTATAGCACTCTCCTTTCCTTTTTTATATTTAGTTTGTTAACATGCTACAATTTATAATTTTTGAAAGCCATGTTAAAGGGAACTTTTTCTTGCTTTCTCTTCTTTGTCTGAACTTCTTCCTTTTTCGGCCAATATAAGTAAATGATTACCGAAGGATCTGACTTAGGGCTACCACTTCTTCCAAGCAAAGAGTTAGATAGTGATAAAACTGTTTCGTTTTGTTGGGTAGGTGCATCTTCAGTTGTTTTGTGTGGAATGTCCTCTTCGTGTATTCCTTGGCTTCAACCTGGTAATGGAGTTGTACTACATCCTTGCTTTGGAATGGGTAAAAGATTGTTTTTCTGTTTTTTGTCTTTCTTTAATTATCTTTTTTTTTTTTTTTTGCCTGCTAGGCCAAAGTACTTTTTCACTAGCAACCTCTTTTATTCCCTTCCATACTAAGAAAATTGACTTGAACTCATTTATTGATGCCAATGAATGACCGGTTTTTCACAGGAAAACACCTGTCATTAACTAGTATATAGGCAGTCATTCATTGGTGCAATAATTTATGTACGATAAATTGTATTTTTCAATACTCTGTTTAAACATAATACATTAAGTTTTATCGTTAAGAAGTACAGGAGGATACGGGTAAGACTTTTAAACTATTCCCTACACTGTAGCGTAATAGCCTGTTTTCCCATGTAAGATTCAAGATTCAAGTGGAAACTCAAGATTAAACAGTCATTCACTGGTGCACTCACCCTACATAAAAAAACTCTGCCATAACAGTTTACCAGCAGAAATTAAAAACCTCAAAATAATCTTTGAGTTTTTAATTTAACTAAAAAACTCCTTTAACCTTGAAGGTTTCACCAAATTTGTTTGTCATATAATTTTGTCTATAGACTCTGATGGTGTCAATTATAATATGTATGGTATTTTAATTTTTGTACTCTACCAAGTTGAACTGCTAGTACAAGTATAATCATGAATTAAAGTTTATCGGATGGACTTCATTATATTGAATCAAGAATTAAAATAAATATCAGCTAAATACAGCTAGACCTACCTTTTAAATTCAGATCCATCTGTAAGTGTAATTTTGATGTAACAAAATATTTAAATCAGGAAAATTATAGTGTTTAAACTTGATCTACATAAGTTCCAAGTTCATTTGTCTACTGCCTCGAAAATATGACCATAATGAGTTCAGAAAACCTCAAGTACTTTTGATATCCTATCTATAAGGAAAACAACTTTTGGAAAACTAATTAAATGCCTCTAAAATTTGCATTTTAAAGGTATTGATCTAATTTAACAATAGTTCATTTCTGTATATACTACAACATTTTATGAGGGAAGCATTAGCAAGAATAAAACCGGACCATGGTAAACTATTTGAAAACCCATCTACTCTCCCACTCACCAATACATATTCATTGGTATTGATCCTCCACCCACCCATACACGTTCGGTAGTTCAGTGATAATAATCACCTGCGGTCAGTGACATCCATGAAGTGGGACAGTGCTACAAGTCAGTTGAAGTCATGTGACCTCCTTGACATTGGATAGAGATAAAAGTCACACTACCTCCAAGAATGGAAAGGGGGGGCAGTAACCTCTAGGGATGTGTTCTCCTATGATTGGGAGGTGATTTTCTCCATTAAGTGTACCATACCATTGCTCATACATGTATGGATGGGTGGGTGCGGTTTCAACAAATTTACTATACAGGTGGGTTTAATAGAGTGGGTTACTATCACTGTACTTGTATTGGTTGGTGGGTAGATCGATACCACTGTGTGTGTATGGGTGGGCGAGTGAGTCAGTACCACCATAGTGTATAAGTGGGTGGATGGGTCAGTAACACGGTACCCTACATGGACAGGTGGGTGGATGGGTCAGTAACACGGTACCCTACATGGACAGGTGGGTGGATTTGCAGTTCAAGGGTGTACCTGATTAGCACATTTGAACATAACTTTAATGTACATTTACTTAGATTGTTATATAACAGTCAATTCATGTCGATGCCCTGCAAGTTCTAACCCAAATAGACGGAGAATATCAAATAAACATAAAAACAGTAGAGATGGTTTACCTACAACATTTTATCATCACTTTTTCAAATACCAGACAAGAGGAGACCTAAAAATTCAAAAATGTATGTGATGAAATAATTATTTTACACATCTATACTTTCCAACTTTTATTGAAATTCTTTATTCATTACTGTAACAATGTGTACAGTGTGAATGGTGTCACACATTTTTATGCATAAACTTAATACAAAGTATAAACACATAATAGAAAATACGATCAATATTTTAACCTAGACATAATAAACAATGAACAAGAGGAGGTCAAAAAAATTAAAATAATGGGCTCTACCTAGTAAAGTATTCATATATGGAGTACAAAGGCATACTTAAAAAAATGGATTTTAATAGTAATTTAAGTTTTGACAGGGTATTTTTTTCTTTTGTTATAGCATCTGGAAAACCATTTATGAACTTTCCATCCACAAAAGATGTTTCCTCTCAAAATATTTTAATCTATGAATCAGTGTTGCAATATTTTTCTTGAATCTTGTATTATAATTAATTAAGGCTTTCTCCTACATAGGAAAGAGATGTACAGTGCTGCTTAGTGATTAGAATTGTTTCATATAAATAAACACTACAAACTGTCATAATTCCAACTTGTTTGAAATACTCTTTAACTGAGTCCTGCCATTTTAATTACAACATAATTCTGAGGACTCTATTTAGCAGTAGCAGAATTCTGTCAAAGTTTCTTTTTGTTGTTGCTCCATGTATATACTTATACCATAATCTAAATGGCTCTGAACATGTGCAAAATATATTATCTTAAGTGTATCTAGGTTGCATATTTTAGACATTTTATGTAATGCATACAGTCCAGATGTGATCTTTTTGGTAACATGATCAGTATGGAAGTCCCAAGTTAAGTTATTGTCTATTGTTAGTCCTAAACATTTTGTTTTATGTACTTCTAGAATGATATTGTTGTCAAATGCTATATTACCACCACTCAGTGTATTACAGTGGTTTGCAGTTATATTCATAAAATTTGTTTTATTTATCTTCAAAAGAATCTATTTGTATCCCTTTATTTGGTACTTGGTGGAATTTCTATGGATTTAAATGAAACATTTTTAGTAATTCCACAGTTTTTAATTTTTGATTAGTGCATTTTCGCCAGTTAGAGAAAATTCAAAAAATTAATTCTAAATTAAATATTCGAACAAGTTTTACATCATCAGGAAGCCTTAGTAGTAAATTATCTAAATTAAAACCAAAAAATGAAAATCAATCAACAAAAATGTTATATACCAAATTAATTGTAAATGCAATAAAACATATTTCGGTTTCGGCCAAACATCAAGACCTGTTAAAACAAGACTGAACAATCAAAATTAGTTGAACATGCTATTGATAAAAAGCATAATATAAAATTTGAAGAGTCGTCTATTATGTATAAAGAAAAATCATGGAAAAAGAGAAATAAAATTGATAGTGCGTTCATGGCATTAAAAAAAGATGACTGTATTTCTCAACCATCTATTAATTTTAATAATATATTTTTACCTGTATGAACTAGAAATGAACTAGAAAACAACTTAAATAATTCAAAACCTTATTTTTAAATTTTAACTACTTATCCATCAATGTTATTTAATATTTACAAATTGTATATTTTTTAACATATGTTTTATATTTTTGTACAATTTGGTTATTATGATCTGAAGATGCCGTAACTGGTGAAAATGCATTAATCAAAAATTAAAAACTGTGGAATTACTAAAAATGTTTCATTTAAATATTTGTATCCCTAATATTATTTTGTGCCATTAATTCTACTTAACTATTTGAGTGATCACTTATCATTAAATTTACATCATCGTATTTATAGTCATTTCCAATAAATAACCTATTTGCATTAAAAACAAAGGTTATCATAGTTTTTATTTTTCAACTTGAAGAGAAACATAGAGATAGAACATTTGATACTAAAAAAAATTCTTACTAAAATTTATTATTTAGGATTAAAAAAGAATACCTTCAAAACTCAATACCAAAGTATACAATTACTATTGCATGTATAAAAAATTGGTCAAAGACAAATAATAACCAGGCAATAAAATAGTTTAACAAACCACTAATAAAATTTAAAAATATCATCACAAATCTGAAGGCAATAAAAAGAAAGTTAACAAAAAAATTCAAAAGTTCACAATAATTACTTAATTTTAAGCTTATTTGCTTTTATTTAGTATTAGGAAACACCCCTGCACGCTTTGTGTGCTAACCCCGATACTCGCTGTGCTCGATACACCTCGGCCTTTGCAATTACTATTACGTTCTACAAATAATAATTGTCTGTATAACGTAAAATCATAATATTAAATTTATTTACAATATTTCAGTCACACTACTTCCATTGCTATCTATTTATTAGTATAGGGTATTACTTAGCCTTATTTCAAACATGTTTATTTAATTTTCACTTTTTTGACAGTTTAATATTAAACTCATAATGCATCAATAGTGTAATTTCAAAACAGACATGTTTATTTATTTACAAAAGAGCTGTTATTACTTCACTAAAATCAATCCAATGTTATTCTTATGGAAAAAAGGAAATGTTGAGGGGCTGTTTGTACCCCTTAGGATTTGAATTTCAAAGAATCCTTTCTTAAAGGGTCCCTTCGATACTAAAGCTAACTTCCTTTAAAATTTTGTGTAAATCCATTTGGTGGTTTTTGATATTTCGTGATAAGTGAGTGAGTGAGTTAGAGTGAGTTTTATATAGAGGGTGTCTCACGAAAGGTGTCTCAAACGCATGTGAGTGAACAATTTGACCAAGAACATTGCTGGAAATTTTTTCCCCCCCAAAACCATATGCGTAGAATCAAATAAAAATATTTTCATTATTCTTAGACTTCAGCATTGAGGGTCCAGGGTTTTAACCTTAAGATATTTATAGCAAACATATAGCATATGGCATATCATATTAAAGGTATTAACACCCAGAGTATTTTGTAGAGATGTGCCAAACTGCTGTTTGAAAGAAGCAGCTTAGCTGAAAGCAGTTGGCATCACTAAGCTGCTAATAAGCTTTTAATAAGGCTTTAAGCTTTTAATAAAAAGCAGTTTAGCTCAGCTAAAACACACATATTGGCACGTTGTTTCTGTAAACCGTTGTTGACTGAAAATTGCTTAGCCAACTTTAAACTTGCTTTTAATTAAATTATAAAATCACATAGAATAGTTACACATACATACAAAACAGTTACAGCAAATCTACAAAGCAAGGCTATACAATTTCTTGGAGATGGGTTAGTAAAATTTGTGTATACCTTTCCATTAATAGAACATATAATTATCGTACATAATGAAAGTGTATCGCAACAGTATAAGAGAGCTGCAGACAGTAACTAATATAGAAAAGCGATTACTGTTCACTGCTCTTGGTGTAGGCTTACCTGCTTTCTGTAACTGTTGAGCGGGGATAGCTCCTGCCAAGAAACTCAACTGTTTAGTAGCTAAGCTGCTTTCGTCAATAAACTACTGCTTCTAAGCTGCGTCAGCTTATTTAACACATCCCTAGTTCACATTTGCCAAATTCCAACAGTGCAAGAGAGCTGCAGACAGCAACTAATATAGAAAAGCGCTTACTATGGACTGCTGTTGACTAATCTGTTTTCTGTAACTGTTGGACAAGAATAACTGCTGCGGAAAAGCAGGTATTCTCACTCAACTGTTTAGTAGCTGAGCTGCTTACTTTAATAAGCTGCTACTTCTAAGATGTGTTAACTTATTTAGCATATCCCTAGTATTTTGGTACAATTGGATTTGAGTTTTATTAATTTGTTTTAAAATGGCGGCCAAAAGAATGTCAAAAATAGAATTTTGTTGTTTCTATCACTAAATGCACAGCTTAATCTTAATACGAAATCCAATATAAGTTCTGATTTCCTAAGAAAATGCTCTTTAAAATGATACCCAATATGGCTCAATTTTACAATATTACGAGGGTCACCCAGAAAGTAAAGAACGATTGTGCATCACATGCGCCGCCGATCCCCCACCACTGCGACTGCGTGCACGCTAGTTACCTCTGGCTGTCCTGTCAGTGTGAGCTGAGTTTCATTCCTGTGCGGTAACGCATCTTTGCTCTGTAAACTTTCAAAATGGCGGCACCCATTGAAAATCCCGCCAAATTGATGGCAACTCTTTTTTGGGACCGCAAAGGTTAAATCCATGTCGAGTTTTAGCCAAGGTGAGAAACGACAAATTCAGAAGCCTATTGCGAAACCCTTCAAAGACTCAGACGTGCAATACAGAACAAAAGATGTGGCATGTTGTCAAAAAAAGTGTTTTTGATCCACGACAATGCTTGACCCCATGCATCGGTACGAACCCAGCAAGAACTTCAAGGTCTAAAGTGGGAAATTTTTGGACACCCTCCCTATAGTCTGGACCTCGCGCCTTCAGATTACCATCTGTTCCCCAAACTGAAAACATTCTTGGGTGGGAAGCAGTTTGGAAACGATGAAGAACTGAAAGAAGAAATAACATCCTGGCTCATATCTTTGGCGGCTGAAGAGTATAACACCGGCATTGAAAAACTGATTCCTCGGTACAATAAATGCTTTGACAACCAAGGCAACTTCATTGAGAAGTAGGCTAGGTTACTGTGAGTATGTAAATAAAGTTCTGTGTTGTTATCTTTCGTTTTTAATTTTTTATACCAAAACGTTCTTTACTTTCTGGACGACCCTCGTATATCCATTTTGTTTTTTTCTTTTTAGACAATTTTGAAAACCCCCTACACCACTACACCACCCACCCTATATACTATACCACCCTATACCACCCTACATGTATGGTTGGGCGGGTGGGTCAATACCTATGTACATATATAGGTGGGCGGTCGGGTCAATACCACTGTACGAGTATGGGTGGGCGGTCGGGTCAATACCACTGTACGTGTATGGGTGGGTGGCCGGGTAAATACCATTGTACGTGTTTGGGTGGGCGGTCGGGTCAATACCACTGTACGTGTATGGGTGGGTCATTACCCTTGTACGTGTATGGGTGGGCGGGCGCATAAATACTATTGGACGTGTTTGGGTGGGCGGTCGGGTTAATACCACTGTACGTGTATGGATGGGCGGGCGGGTCATTACCCTTGTACGTGTATGGGTAGGCAGTCAGATCAATACCTATGAAGATGTATAGGTGGGCGGTCGGGTCAATACCACTGTACGTGTATGGTTGGGCGGTTGGGTCAATACCTATGTACATGTATAGGTGGGCGGTCGGGTACCACTGTACATGAATACCACTGTACATGAATGGGTGGGTGGTCATGTCAATACCACTGTACGTGTATGGGTGGGTGTGTGGGTCAATACCATTGTACGTGTTTGGGTGGGCGGTCAGGTCAATTCCACTATACGTGTATGGGTGGGCGGGCTTTCAATTCAAAAATCTTAAATAGGAAGACCAGGCTTGTTGCATACCAAATAAAAGAGCGTAACAAATGGAAAACTTTTATGTAATAATAAAATGTTGGCTAAACATTCTAAATTTGTTGGTGTTTACTGTGTTTGGACATACATTAATACGATCAGCTGATGTCACCCTTTATTGCAACAAAGCATGTGTTCTCTATTACTACTATTGCTTGTAACCAAACATATTTTATACAAACATTGCAGTTGTGGTTCTATAGTGAAAGTTTCAATTAATTTGTAAAGAATTGTTAAGTAATAATTTTTTACTATCAATTTATTATGTTTTTGGTTTAATTTGCAATTTTGTTCGATGGTTTATGTTACTCTTTTTTACCTTTTTTAGTTTTCAATTTCATTTATATTTACTTTGTATGTAAATAATTTTTTTAAATGCCATACACAAATGAAGAAGCACTTAACATGTTAATGGTTTTTGGTGAGTGTCTTACCAATTTCAGGTCTACTGAAAGGCTTTATTCTGACTGATACCCTGACATAAACTGTAACAAAGGTAACCTCTGACCAATTTTCAAAAAAAAAAAAAAAAAAAAATGTTTACTTGAATGTGATCATATTTTAATGTGAATCAGTTTGGGTCATATACCTGCTGTTTTTAGGTCTCTCCTTTATTGCACCAAGCCATTTAATTGTTTCCGTTTTAGCCCTACTTTGACTTTTCATAAAGTTATACAAGTTATTGTTCTGTGAGTGTGTTCCATGTTCTTGATAAGCCCATAGTCTTTATTTTCTCATGTCAGATGTATGTCATTGTATTCTTATGTTACTTAATCACTTCCAAGTCTAAGTTTGATAGTCAATATTTAACGGACCTAATATTTTTCTGCTAATCATTCTTCCTCTCTTTTGAATTTATTTTATGCTTACCTTTCTGTTTTTAAATTAAAGTTTCAGCTCCATTGAGGCATTCTGGTTTAATTAACGCACTATAGTAGCTGAGTTTTGCATATTTAGAGAGTGATTGTAAATGTTGTGTTTTTGTTTGCCAAATTCACAGTGTTGGCCCAGTTCACTTTAAATGTCATGATATTAGATTCCATGATATTATAGATTCCATATTTTATTTATTTTTAATTTATGTTAATGATCTATGTAATGTAAAATTTAAACGCTGTGTCACTGCTTTTGCTACGATACAGCTTTCAGTTACATAGGAGACAGTTTGGATGAAATATAGCAGCAAATTAATGAAGATTTGAAATATTTACATTGGTGGTTCTCAAAAAACCATATGTTACTAAGTCCTGAATAAAAAAAGTAACATTAATTTTAGTCACAGAAAGGAAGTTCACTTTTCAAATGGAATTATCTACCGTTGCATCAGTGTCTCTGTGAAAATTCTCATTGTGACTGATAATATAAAATATTTAAGGGTGGTTCTTGATCAGGAGATTAAATGGAAAAAACAAATTGAAAAGTTAAAAATGAAACGTTAAAAAAAATCACCTATGTGCAACGAACAGATATTGAGAATGTTATACTTTTCTTTGATTCACAGTAGAATTGAATATGGGCTTTTTTTGTTGGGGAGAGACTTTTGAAATTAACATTAAACCAATTTTTATTCAACGTACATACAGCTACCATTTGTTAATTATAAAGCTAATATGTATATTTGTATAAATATCCAAAAGTCATGATTTATATATATTCATTAATTATAAAATGTAAAATGATCTCCTGTCACAAAGCTGAATCCAATCTATCAAGCCATCTAACACCGGCCTCACTGATTCTGTGTATACTGATCAATCCCTACGTAAAAGAGCCAAGGGGTACTCTGTAACTATGTGATCCATTGTTTGGATAGACTCCCCGCAATCACATGACTGATCTACTGTCAATCCCCATTTATTTATACTTCCAGTAATCTGCCAACGCCAGTTCGGAACTGATGTCCACTCCCTCCAAGGGAGGTTCTTCCCACCTACAGGTATTGATGGATCGTTAATAAGAAACTTATTACGTCCATCAAAACTGTTCCACGCTACGGCCCAGCTGGTATTGGGCGAGAAGTTTAATCTGTTCAAATGGAAAGCATTACGTATAAGTGGGTTTTGAGATTTTAAGCGACCGTTCTGATGTGGAAGATCCTGTATAATGAGTAGGTGCGGGGCATTCCAGATCTTATTGAATTATTTGAATAGTGCCTCCTGACATCTTATCTCTGGAGGAGCTATATTGCACAGCACTGGGAGCCAAGGAAGTGGAGTTGACATAAGAATGCTACTAATAGCTCTCATGACCTAATTAAGTTGGACATCGACTGCTTTAGTATGAACACTATTTAGCCAAACAGGAACACTATATTCAGCTATATTCAATAGATCAGTGACAAAGCAGTAGTACGCAGGACGTGTGCGTTGGCTCTCCAAGTTGTTCCGGCAATATGATGTAATATATTTGCCCTGGTTTTAATTTTAGTTGCTGTTTTTTGAAGATGGATTTTAAAGGTCAGCGATCAATCTAACGTTACTCCCAGGTACTGTGGATGCTCATTATGATGGAGTTTTACACCATTTAAGAAGATGTTCAGTTTTTGATTAGCCAGTCTGTTACTTAAGTGGAAGCGGGCTACTTCGGTTTTTGATGAGTTAGGATTCACCTTCCAGGTTCTGAAATATTCTTCAAGGGCTGCAAAGTCACTTGTAAGTGTTTCTTCAGTAGTTTTGAAGTTCTAATGTTGGTAAGCTAAAGTTATATCATCCGCATATATAAATTGTCTAGACTTTGTGATTGGAATGTCAGCAGTATACACGTTGAATAAAATCGGGGCAAGTAGAGACTTGCTATTAAATATATTAATATAGACTTGCTAATAAACTTTTATTAGCCTGGAAATAAGCATTGACTGCAAAAGTTGCAATAGAATGGAACATGGAAGGAGGCTGTAGAACTTAAACAACAAACTTTTGCTCCATACTTTGTCATAAGCTGCTATAAGATCAATAAAAGATGCAGATGTTGTCAACTTCTTTTCAAACCCATTTTTGATAAATTATGTCAGAGCTAGGATCTAGTCACTACAACTTCGGCCAGGGCGAAAACCAGCCTGCTCAACTGGAACATTAGAATCAAGAATGGGTGATATTCTATTGTATAACAGCCTTTCTAGCAACTTATAAAAAACACTAAGAAGAGATATTGGGTGATAACATTCCACTCATTCAGGATCTTTTCCAGGCTTCAAAACAGCTACTACTTTTGATCACTTGAATGCTTTTGGCAAATTGCCTGTAGCTAATATCTTATTGTAGATTGTTTGAAGCCATTGTTTCACTTTGCTACTGGCATGCAGAAGAAATTCTGGAAAAATACTGTCAAAACCGACTGTTTTTCCTGCTGGTATAGCAGAAATCGCTCTGGCTATCTCTTCCTCCATGAAATTTCTGGAGACTTCCAAGGGTCATTTGGCTCTTTTTTATTTCATTCAACTTGTAAAGCACATGTTTGTGCCGGTTGACTTTGATAAGCTGACTATCTGTTTCGCTATATTAGAGGCCTTTGAGCGGACAACTTCTCTTTGATTTGGAGATTTACCAGTAGAGAGTTTCCTTAAAAGTGACCACGCTATTCTACTGATGTGGGTAAAGTTTATATCCTCAACAATTTTAACCCATTTTTCTCTTCTGGTACTGTCAAGAGCGTGCATCAGCAGATTAGCAGTGTTGGAGTTTTCGGTGTCATTAAACTCTTTGTTAAGGTCATCTGATTCCTTATTCCATCCTGGTATATACTCCTTTCTTTATCCTCTTGGTATGCAAGCTTTAGCAATGGACGAGACGAGATTTGTAAAACAATTGTAATTTCTTCTTGTAGGGGGAGTGAGCCTGACGCTATCGTCAAGCCTAGTGGTAATGGCCTCACAGTGTGCTTTATTAAAATTCCATCTGGGCCGTGGAAAAGATCAAATTATGGGAATTTGGATCCCCAATGAAACCAGTACTGGCCTATGTTGAGAGTGGGGAAAAGCATCAAGAACTTTTCTCCTAATTGGCTTTGGTCTTAATGATCGTTCACATGAGCAGAAGCTTAAGTCAGGGGAGTAACCTCGACGCCAACGAGCTGAATAAAAAAGTGGCTGAGACTTTAGCATCAGAGATCAGGAAAAGGTTATTCATTACATCCCAGTCAGTAAGCTTTCTGCCATTCTCATAGTTGGTGTTGTAACCCCATTGGCTATGGTGACTGTTAGAGTCCCCCCACATAGAGGACTAGGTGTTCAAAACTTGGCAAAATCCTATCGTCAGGCCACTGGATGTTTGGAGGCTTATAAACATTAACTATTGTAGTTTCTGACACTTAGATTGCCAAGACAAATATGTCACCATCAGAGCTCTTATTGGTAACTGTCACATTTTCATCGTCAAGCTTCACGTAAGTTGCAATACCATAAACCCTATGGCCTATAGAATAAACAAGAATGTATCCGGGAATATTGCCTCTTGCACTATTATTATCTTTGATATGAGTCTCTTAGAGTGCAAGGATATCACCATTGTTTTCATAAAGTACCCTACTGACGCAGTCACTCTTTGCCTTGCTTAAGCGTTAAAATGTACTACGTTTAAAACAGAACCTATTAATTTAAAATTAGCTTGGTCCTCAAAAGGGCCTTTTTTATGTTTTGTGGTAACTGCCATAGCTGGGAGATCACAAAATCGTGACAGTCCAGCTACCAGATTTGTTGCTCGTTTAGAACTACCCAGGGTGTGCGTACAGCTTTAAAGAATTGCTGTGGACGCGAACAACATCACACCCCTTTATTCAACAAAAAAAGTGTTTAATAATAATTTTAAAAAATGTAGAATGAAACCATCATATCCATTATTTGTCCATGCAAAAATCTTGCCTCTTCAGTACACGTTTGTGTTTAAAGTTTTGAAAATGTTTTATGTAATTAATGGCAATTTTTCCCATAGTATAAATATTATTAGAAGTAAATTGAGAAAATTTGAGTTTCAGTACCAAAACAATATTTTTCTTTTTATATTAAATGCTACCAGTTTTTGGGGCCAAGAATATATAACCTAATTCCAGAAAATATAAAACTTTGTTAGAGTAAAAAAATGTTCTTTAAAAAGCTAAAGAACTGGCTTTTAAGTTTTGAAAATATTGATTTTATTTTAAAAGTGCAAATTTAAGCTATTTAATCGCAGAGAAAGGCCTAATTTTATATTTGTTTCATATTTTGTATACTATTGGCAATTATTAAAACATGATATTTTATAACGGATTAAGAACAACATAGATAAGGTTTGAAAGGCTATTATTGCTTGCAAAACTTAAGTAATGTACTTAATGCTAGGAATATTAGTAATGTTATGTTTTATCAAAAGAGCGGTTTACGAAAATCTGTTTAATCCAAAAAATTCGGTATTCTGAAATGGGTTCGGTCCCAATTATTTCGGATTACCGGGACTCCACTGTATAAACACGATGAATGAGGACATTTCAAACATAGTAGAGTGGACAAACAAAAATGGCCTAGATTTAAATAGCAATAAGACAAAGTTTATCATAATCAGTCATGTATGGCTAAGGAAATCAATTAATTTTAATAATTTACTAAATAATTGTGTAAAGGAGCAGTTATACCCTTCTGCTGTAAGGTTAAGAGCTTTGCGGTCACTTTTAACACATCTCTTACTTGGAACAAAGCCATTGTTAAACCACTGTAAAACCTGTTACATTGTTAAACACTGGAATACATTTACTGAAAAGACTTCAAAAGTTTCTTCCTATTGAAATCAAACTAGTCGTTGTAAAATCATTAATTTTCCCACACTTTACTTACTGCAATTCTGTTGTGAACAATATGACAGAGTCATATGGTGATTGCCTACAATGTGCCCAAAATTACTGTCTACGATTTGCCTTTGATTTAAGGAGAGATGAGCATATAACTCCTTACTACATTCAATTAAACATTCTAAAATTGGCTGACCAAAGAGAAATTAAAATTTTTTTCATTGAAATTTTCTTTTATTAATTTAAGAACTCCTAAATATTTCTTTGATATTTTTGAATTTGTTTCTCAAAGAAGTACTAGCAGTTCCCGCAGAAGTATATCGTTACTTATGCGCATACCTCACCACAGAACTGCAACGTATAACAAATCGTTCACCGTAACCAGCCTGCCACCTATGGAATTCCTTTCCTGTTGATATAATTTCAATCCCTGACAAAGTCCGGTTTGTGGTGTCATTGAGACAGCTTTACTTGGAGCGGATGACCATGGCAGGATCTGCCTAGGTCTCAGGCCTTCCTATGAGCATGAGAGAGTAAAGAATGATTGTGATAGTGAATGAATTTAATGTAAAATATTAAAAGTTTCTTAGTATTCTGTATAATTCTTATTAGTTTATTATATATTTGTCTTTGTCTTTTACTGTTATAATTTTTGTATTAAGGTTAAGTGTAAGAAAGGACCATGAAGCCCTAACTTCACCTTTTTGTAAAAACATTTACTAACAAATAAAGATATTTCTATTCTATTCTATTGAGACTGTCTCGTGCAAACTTTTCTTTTTTTTTAAAAAAAAATATATAACAGCATTGGTAAAAACGTTGTTAATTTTAAATGTCTTCATTTGCTCAAAAAATCTCTGAAGCAACTTCTTTTTAAAATAATTAAAGACCAATTTGACATTTTTGTAATATTGTGCAGTGAGAATTTACTATTTGAGCTGTAATTCATAATACATTTTAGTACTTACTACTTATTAATAATTAAATCTTGTGAATTATCCAAACACTTTTTTTCGGTTTATTCATTTGCCTTGTGACCTTTCCTATCTTTTTAGGTAATTTTTACGTCAATAAAGTCATAGATAACCATGAGAAAAATTCAAATGAAGCAATAGAAATATAGTAACAATAGGTTCAATGTAACTCCTGCGCACGGGCAGGGTCCTTATTCCCTTGTGCGTTAGTAGTTGTTTCCAGTAGAACTAAGAAGAATGTCATTTCATTCTTATCATTTATTTCATTATTTTTTTTTATCAATTATTTTGAGTCTTTTTAAATTGCTACTTGTCTACTTAGTTATAGTACGATCAATATTTTAAAGATATGTATGTTTTGTTCACTCTCAAATTACTTATGTAAATACCATTAAGGACATGTACGCTCCAAAGTGCAGCTAATAGAAACTCATATAATTAAGAACTGCATAGAATTAAATGGAATGGGCGATAACCTTGAGCCTGAATTCGAGATAGCACAATTTTGAATACTGGCTTGAAAATATTTATCAGTAATGAATGATCATCTTTTACTGCACTGGTTCTCCCCTTACCTTGTCTGAATACATTTCCAGCAAAAGTCTACGGACAATGGGTAGAGTGAGGTTATAAGGGAGATCGGCCTCTCCATAAAAGAAATTTAAAAAATGTTCAAATATAGGCATTCTGGAATAGAACATTTTACTATCTAACAAGGCACAATCTAAAGTTGATTTTTTGACCCAGTAGCTTAGCGCGGGTTAACAGCAAGTGATAAATAATTTGGTTTTTAACAAATAATTATTGTTTCTTTTCAACAAGAGGGTTAGCTAGGATCATAATGTTCTTCCACTGTTAGTCAGTTGTATGATTTATTCAGCTTAGAAACCGTCCAACCCTTAATTTTACTTGTACAATAAGCTGCCACAAAAATGTCTCCAGATTCTATTTAACATGGCCAGTTTGCAATATATCTGGTCTTGTGTTTGCCATAAACAATGGCACAAAACTGAAAACAGTCCAAATAGAGAAGATAAGACAAAACATTTTTCTTCTTAAGCATGTAACTTTGTTAATCATAATGTTAAAAGTACATTAATCGTATACTCAATTTTCTTTAAATGGAGAACTATTTATTAGAAACTAGATTATAAACTTACATTGTTTTCTTATATATACAAGCTATTTATCATATTTACATTCAAATAGGCCTAACAGTATTCTTTAAAATAAATGTTAAGTGTAATAAAATATGTTTGAAAATTCGGTATACAAACTTACAATAATTTTTTATTTCATATCTTATCAAATAAAACATACGTATTGTTAAAACGGTTTACAATAGAGGCCTGCAAATCCAAACTTCTGGAAACAAGATGGTAGGACTGAAAACACCATCAGGACATGACGGTTACCGCACTGAGCATGGGGATGTTAGTACATTTTTCAATAGGTTTTTTTCAGTTGTAGGTTTCACTAAAAACTGTTGTACTATCAATTGAAAAATAAAAGTTTGGTACAGTAATAATGTAAAAAAACTCATTCTTTCTTCTTTTCTGATAACCCAAACATTTCGCAAATTCAAACACTGTTTGGTCCACAGAAGATCAGGTTAGAGGGACTCTACTGCATTTTGTCAGGGAAGAACAAAGCTGTTCAATACTGTTCCAAGGAGGAGAAAAGTTACTTTAATTTGAAAGAGAGAGTACATTGAATTAAAAAAAGATTAACTAAAACAAAACCACAGTATTGGTTAGTTTTACTGGTACAAAACTAAAGTGACAATAGAAAATCCAACTAGTTTTTTGTAGTGAAGAAGTTTGATGGTTGGCATCTAATACAGTTTATTTGTTTAAAAAAACCAAATGTTCTTTTGTATTCAACATCTTAAAGTTATTTGGTGGTGTACCTACAGTAGAAAGAATGTGGAAACATTCATGTCTGTATTCAACCGTATTAGTAAGACGGCACTGCATGTAACATTTAAACAAAGAATCACACCAGCTTAACTTGAGCTGTGACTACCTATACTCAATTATAGACTTCAAAACCTACCGAAAATTTCAAATGTTCCCATAAGTTGATCAGTAAGAGTTTTCTCTACTCATCATATGATGAGGAACATATGGGAACATTATTAGAGAACATTAGTAGTGATGAGAAAACAGCCTTTACCAATGTATTTTTGGGGATTTTGGAAATGAAAGACAAATGACACGTGGTGTGGCTGTAAAATTTAAACAGAAATATGGTAAGTCAGCAGTTTGGGATTATATTAACAGCTGATTGGCATTTCAAAAAATTAAAGATAGTGCTGGGATATACAGCTTAGTAACAAAATTAAAATATGATGGAAAACCTACAGTAAAGAACTATGAGGAAGCATTAAATCAATTAACAGAAGATTTAAAAAAAAAGACAATTTAAGTACTTAATATGCTCTTCCCAAAGCTATGTTAGAGATAAAATTTCTCTGGAACATTTTTCAAAAAGAAAATAGTTCAATTAATAGGTTACGTACCTTATCGTCTTCAATTCCTGTTATAGTAATATAGTTTACTATAGTTTCGACTATCAAGTAGTCATTTTCAAAACTCAATAACGTTAAATCTTCATATAAAGTTATGTTTTCAAAGAATAAATATTAAAACACAATTTTGTAAATTTTGTATGACGCCATTCTGTACGCATATGTGCTAGCTGAATAAAGTTATTTTGATTTGATTTGATTTGAATTAGCAACATTTAAATGAGATTGTACTGCATATATAAAACATTTTTTTTGTTTGACATTTTTAGCTATTAGATTGCTTAATATTTATATATATATATAAAAAAAAAAAATAACTACATTCAAATGACCTATCATGGAGATATTAACAAATCTTTACATAACATATTCTCCAAACAAGGATATAAAATTACATATAGAACGAAGAACAGTATCAAACATATACTACAGCATAACTACTCTACTAAAAATAATGAAAACAAATACAATAATTCTGGAATTTATAAAATTAAATGTTCAACTTGTCCTAAATATTACATTGGCCAAACAGGAAGAAGTTTTAATAGAAGATTCAAAGAACATATACCAAAAAACAAACATCAAAATTTATCAACATTTGCTGAACATTTAATACAAGAAAACCATAATATTACATCAATTGAAGAAAATTTAGACATTATCCATTTTGCACCTAAAAGTAAAAAACTAGATGCCATTGAAAAATTTTACATATACAAAAACACAAAAGAAAACCCATCATTATTACTCAACGATCAAATAAAATTTCACTCAAATATTATGTTTGATTCTATCATGAAGATACAAAATTATAAAATTTAACAAGATCTACAACTTATCCATCTACATATTTATTTAAATTTTTATAATATCAGCTGTTAAATTAATTATTCTAAAGATATATTTATAACCCTATTTGTTTTCTATGTTAAACTGATGATGGTCTTTCGAGACCGAAATCGATTTTAAACATTAAAAAAAATCAAGAAAAGATTGCTAAGTGAAATTTTTTTTTAGTTTTTTTTTGTTTTTTTATATACAGTACAATCTCATTTAAATTTTGCTAATTGTGTTTTAATA
Organism: Stictocephala bisonia; assembly: GCA_035578905.1. Classification (NCBI taxonomy): domain Eukaryota; kingdom Metazoa; phylum Arthropoda; class Insecta; order Hemiptera; family Membracidae; genus Stictocephala; species Stictocephala bisonia. The sequence goes on along the minus strand of JAQJVL010000332.1, from coordinate 826,720 downwards.
TTTATTCTTTGAAAACATCACTTTATATGAAGATTTAACGTTCTTGAGTTTTGAAAATGACTACGTGATAGTCGAAACTATAGTAAACTATATTACTATAACAGGAATTGAAGACGATAAGGTACGTAACCTATTAATTCAAATACCAATTCCAGAAGGCTAATCATGAATAAAAATAGTTCAGTTTCAGCAAGAAACGGAAGCATGCATCAGAATTATAACACATGACCAACAAGTATCAAGACTATTTTATAACAGATTAATCTATCAAAGTTTTATTCAAAGGTTAAAGTTGCTGATAGCATTTGAGTCAACTCAGACAATGAGGAAGATACCTACGAGTGAACAGCCTGTACCAGTGAATGCATTTGTCTATTGTCTCATACACAGCGAGCGGCATGGATGGTCAATTCCAAATCAGCAACCTTAAAAACATCACAACCCTCATATGCCAGGCGATGGTAGTCCACTCACCGATAGTACCGCAGTTCTCACTCTAATTTCAGTACATGATGTCATACCAAGCAATCCTTCATTTCTTCCAGGACGCCTTCAATATAGTGAGGTAATTAAGGAAGGGTAGTATGGGTTTTGTGTCAAGAAATAGTGATTTGCAAAAACACAGCAATGGTGGCAATAAAAATATTAAGCCTAGTTAATTAATTAATTGTAATAATCATAATGTAAGCATTGCAGAGATAAGTTTAAAATGTTTAGATAATTCTAATAATTTAAAGGATAATAACCCATTATCTATATGTTATGTAAATAAGATTAAGTCAACAGCACCTGGTCTCTATCACTTCCCCATCCTTATCACCAAAAAACCACTTGGAAAATCTCTTTTAAACCCTCAAATTTTACCAACATCTCCAACCAAGGTAGTTAAGGCTAACTATTTTCAAATAACTAACATTGACACATTCAAGTAGGTGTTATGTATAAATTGAATGATCTAAATTTGTCTCTTAATGAGCTTAATGTATAAATTGTATGTTTAGTAGAGAACTAGCTTAAGCCTGATCAAACTAGTTTTCTCAGCAGATTGAATAAATTTAATTTAGCTTCTTTTTACTGTAGACAACAAGGTTTACATGGCGGGACTTGTATTATAGTCAACTCAAAATGAACAGTTTTTGAAAGAACCAATCTAAATTTATATTTAGGACATTCTGTTTATGAAGGTTGTTGTATAGAAGTGCCAAGTTTAAAAACAGTCATTGTTTTAATTTACCGTATTCAAATAATTTTATATATTTTATAAAAAAGTTTGAAAAGTTTTAAAATTTATTAAAGAAAGAAATTAAAAAGAAATTTGTGTAGAATTCTGGTGATTTCAAATATGTGCTAAATATTTGCAAAATTAAGGCACAAAAATTAGCTTTTATTAATTTTTGTTTATTTATTTTGTTCTGAAAAGCCTACAAGAATAACACCTACGGTTATTCAAAAACATGTATAGACAATACTGATTTAAACAAGGAGAGTTGTGCTCCTAGTTACCTTTACATAGTTAGGTATGTCAGATCATAGAGCTTTGTTTGTTCAGACTGAGACTCATAATATATTCTGTGAACTTACGGTTATTCCAGTTAAGATTCTGTACAAGTATGCAAATATTTGTTGTGAAGGCACACACTTAAATTACACCTAAACTGGGAGCGACTTTTCTTAGACTGTAGTCAGCCATTTTGTTCAACATAGCAACCTTACCTAAGAAGACAAGTCCAGTAACACCACAGTAGTAGTAAACAAATACAAAAATAAGACATGTTGCACAAATTTTTTGTGCCAGTGGAAATCTTAGTATATGACAGTGGCACAAAACTTGTCTTGTTAGGTAAGTTCGCTACGTCTTATCTCTCATAATATACTATAATAGATAATTTTCAATTGGGTAAGTGAATGAATATCTTACATTGTTGTAAGAAATCTTTGTTGTATAATGTATGGTTGACTCAAATTTGACATGGGACAATAATATGAATTTTATTTTGAAGAAATTAGCAGTATCTCTTGACGACTGTATGGAAAATATGAATAGTCAATAATCTGGTAATACTGAAATTAATTTTTTTTTATTCAATCCAAATTTACTTGTGTTGTATGAGATAGTGTAAAAATGTAATAAAAACTATTAACATAAAAAATTAATATTTAATGTAAGATGTAATCAGTAACATTAAATTTGGTTTATAAATTTAAGAGGCAGCTAAATTTGTGAAATATAATTTTCTATCAACAAAAGCAATCGGATGTTACAATTTGAATAAGAGTATATTACAACTATATTATTCTAAACACAATCTAGAACTGATCAGAGAGAAACTTTGTATTGTGATCTACGTAATAAAATTTAGCATCACAACAACATACAAAATTGAATATTCTTAGATAAGATTGTCAAACAGTTCAAATTGTATCTTTTTGCATATGAGTCCTTATTATTGTGAAGAATTTTATCAAAATAAAAAAATAAAAAATAGTGGATAAACATAATAGGTATTACTAAAGATATACATTAGTTAAAAGCTATATAAAACTGCCACTTAACATTCACTGCAGTCCACTAAAGTTTGATCGCCGTGCGCCATCTTTTGTTTTGTTTACCTTTCATCTCAATCTATTATTTATTATAACGTGCTTGTAACAACATATCAACAAAGTCAACAAACACAAATATTAGTATCATATTATAAATATCAGACATATGTACAGTTTCACAGGGGTTTCCTCTGAAACACATCACTAACCTATAGCATGAGCCACGACTGCCTGAGGCCCAAACATGCAACAGTCGGGAAATGGAGCTTAACTAGCGTGTGATGTTATAGTAAAGAGTTTTATTTTTGCTATCAATAGGAAAGTTTTTAAAATTGAAAAGACCAAAGTTATTAATATGACTGACATTTGTAGTGTAGTGACAATGACACTTCATAAAACAACCTAAAATGTTATGTATATTCAATGTATGCAATATATGTCTCTCTAACTATTTGGAAAACAAAAATATTGCATAGCAACTTTGGACTACTATGGTCTACTGTTGGTATACAGAAAATATCAAAATATTCTCTGACATTAAACTCCATCCTTAGATACTGAGTAAAGTGTCCTTTTTAATGATCGTAGTGGATATATGAGTAAAGCGTTAAAATACTTCAGTTGTAGGTTCTTGCTTTGGAGGCACCACATTCATCCATACTTCCAAGACCTTTTGACACTTTTCTGTGGACAATATTGAAATTAGTTTTAGAGAAATGTGTGAAATTTTCAGATATAATTTAAAGGATTATAATTATTTCAAAATCATGTCTTATCAATAAAAAGAATCATAATATTATCGTAATAAATTATAAAGTTTCCTATATTTGCAGCCTACTTAAATAAAATGTGACTTAGCCAAGTTTGTCAGGAGGCTATAAAAGCCAAGTACATCATCAAAGATTCATGATTTATTGGACCAGGGCCGGTTGAACACTTTTTTTAGTGTAAGCAAACAAGATTGCGGTGCCCCTACCGCCCCATAAAAAAACCTAAGAGGTAGTAGACATTCTCTCTGGATAAAATACTTGCAAATAAAAGTTATTATTTTTGGGTTCAGGGGACCCTAAAATGGACTTTTAGACCAACTTGTAAAATCATTTTTTTGACAATCACAATACTTTCTCTATGCTAACACATATGGAAGAATGTAAAACCACCTCAATAAATTTAAAATCATCTGATTATTCTAAACTCTCCTATTTGTACATAAAAAACTATCCAAAAAGCTTACCTAATCCTGGAATTTTCATATGCATATATATGAAGAGAGTGTAGAAAATTACACCAACGCCGACTACGAGCAAACATATGATATACTGCATGATCGGTTGTGTAAACAGTGGAAAGATTGCAAGACATGCTGCAACCAATAACACCACGACTGGAATACATAGAGGCACCTTAAATAGATATAAATTGGTCAGTAGTAGTCACGGTTTTAAAAATAAAGTACAACAAATTATATTGATACTTCTAACATCATAATGTCAATATCATTAAGTATTAATACAATATTTTTGTAAATATTTAATGAAATTGAATGTATTTTTAAAGAATTCACAGGAAAATATATATGAACTCATTCACTGCTAAACTTGTAATATATGTCCAAGACGTTAAAAATTATTTGAATAGTGGACCTTATGTTTAGTTGTAGTAAGTTGGCGTTGGGAGGAAGAAGTTGGGGGAGAGTAGAGGATTTGAGAGGGGGATTTGAGAGGGGGTGTCTTCAATGTTAGAGGGAATTCAAGTCATCAAACTGTTACGATTGATAACACTTCCCTATACAACTATACCACAAAACTATGCCGGCCATGCTTGTGGTATATTGGCCATCGAGCATATATATACAAATCTGAGTAGCTCTGCAAGAATATCAGTATTAGTTTGGATATGGCATTTGGTGTTTTAGGGAGATGGATATTTGATTTAACTCAGGTTTTAAGCATCATATCCCCCAAATTTAATTTTAAGGAGAAAAGAAATTATATTCGAGGATTTTCAAAATTCATTCCTATTTAGGGTAAAAAACATTGATAAATCATACGTTCATTAAAGATTATTTCAGTCCCACCATTAATTTATAAGGCAAACAATCAACATACCATCCCAACACCAAACCTAGAACTCCATTTCTAGTTCAATTGACTCAGTCCTCCTTTAAAGAAAGCATTTCCAAAGTTCTGGATTCTACAAAAACTCTTTTATGCCACTCACTCATCCATTTATGAATGGTTTCACACATATATGAACGTTTCTCAATATAATCCATTGCCTTACAAATTATTTATAACAAATTTTATTTTACATATTTTGATAGCAATGCATTTTGAATATTTTTTAAAATTATAAATCAATTTTTGTAGCATTTGTAAAGAGGCGTTTAAAAATCAAAGAATTCCATAACCCTAACTAACCCTAGATCTAACATTACAAGTTATATACAGGGTGTCCATTTTAACTGGGCCACCATTGGGATCTCAGAAACTACAACATTTACAGCAAACTTTATTAAGACCTACTTTTTTAAGACCGTACAAAAAATGAAATAAAAAACATAAATATTCGACTGCCATTTTCCATTATGGCGACCAACTTTAAAATTTCTAATGGGAACCCCTATTTTTTAATGGTGATTTTACGTAAAATGCATAATTTAATGACGTTTTTATTCTTTACACTTTTTTGATAAACCTTATTTAGTGCAGTCATTGAAGCGAAAAATACGGTCTTACCTCAGAATTTTTTTACTGTGAACCGATTTGCATGAAATTTTGGAATTAGGCTCATCTTAACCTTAACTTCAAAAGTGAAAATGATCTGAACTCCGCCTATTATTTTTAAGGGTTGTAACCAACCCCTTAATGGAAAAATTGACATTGAGCCATTTTATCGCTAGAAAACATGTCTAATAGTAAGTGGTGAAATTGTTAAGTGTTTTCTAACACAATTACCTCATATTAAAACCAGTTTCAACCCCTTGAAAATCTTACAACCCTTGCAAACAACCCCTAAATTGAAAAAAATCACAAAAAAATACTTTGGTATGACATAAAAAGATGTAAGTATAGAGTAAGTAATATTTTATATTCTCTATAATAATTATCAAATTTTTGACCCCCTTTCAACCCTTGAAAACTACCACTTGATAAAAATTAAAAAAAAATTTTTTTGATAAAATGAAAAGGATTTAAATATTATTCCACACTCTCGAAAATGATTATCATATTCTTAAGCTTTCCTACCCTTAAAACTTCCTCTAAATAAAAACAGTAATTATATATGATTACATATTTTAAAATAATTTAATTTAGAGTAAAAAATTGCATTTATTGAATAAAATATTAACAAATTATATAAAATTTACTATTATTATTAAAATATAATATTATTATTCATGACTCAATATCGGAGTCACTGTCACATTCAACATCTTCTGGCTGAATTGGAGGGCTATTTTGGCAGTTATCTCCACTGCACGTTCCACAGGTACTATTACAAAACAGACCAACTTTTCTGCATCCGCAAGACGCTCCACATCCTTTTTTGTAGTTGCAAAAAATCATTTTCAGGAGTTCTTGTGGTGCGGGTGGATCTACAGACTTAAGTGGATTTAATAAACCGTCATTCATGACCCACCCCCAAACTGTTGGATGAATGTTTTTGTTGCCAAGCCAAATCTGGGTTTGAAGATAAACCCTCTTAGTGTGTTCATTTATGGCACCAACGGTTGGAACTAAGGATGATAATTTTACGGCAGTGTTTTTCGTAGCAGCTTTGAGAAAACTTTCATAGCGCATTTTTTCAAATACAGATACGCAATTAGTGAAAAGCTATTGGAAAAAAATCGCTTCCACAAGTATTCTTTTGAAGATGCTTTTAAACCCTCTTCACCCTGTGAAGTAAGGTCAATTTTAATTTTCTTAATTAAATTGTATGAATTATAGTATATTACACATTACAATAGTTTTGGGTCTCTATTATACTGCGTACTTTCACATTGCTCCAAATATTCACACTCCGAAATTTTCAGTTACTAAGTAGAAAAAAATATGATAAGTTTTTGGACCATAACTCCTTCAATTTTCATGCTATCACAATGTATAAAAAACCATTGTAAAGGTAATTAAGAGAGCTACAACATCCTTTATTGCAATATATAGTAAAAAACCTTTTTCTAAAACGGTGAAGGGTTAAAGGGCTTTAGAGAGGCTGTGATTGCGCTGCCACGCGCTCTTTAAACAATCATATCTCCGTCAATTTTTGTTTGACAGAAAAAACAAAAAAACCAAATTGTTTGTCAAAAAAATACCTAAATATTTTATCCCAACACTTTTATACGTATCTGTCGTCATTTTTGAGATATTATGAGCAAAATTTGGTTTTTTTTTAAATTTGAAATTTTTTTTGTTTTTTTAATCGTGACTTTTTTGAAAAATATGTGTCCTGAAGCAGCCAAACTGATACAATCTATCAAACTCTTCATAATAAAGTTAATTCTAGGCGGAATATGATTAATTTTAATTTTGGTGGAAATGGCACTTATGAAACCCATTGATTTAAACGAAAAAACATTAGATGCTCCTCTTATTTGCAATACAGTTCACTTATTTTACGTGCAAAAGATTTTTAATAGTGCTCATTTTAAAGCTTATTTCAAGCACTACAAAATCATTTTTTATTAGAATGCCTAAAATGCATCTGCTTGCCGCTAGATGGCATTGACCACATCGATTAAATTTCAGACAAAGTAAAAAACGGCTTTGATCTTTAATATCTAGCTTAATATTGCACTTAGAATACTTTATAAATAACCAAATTGTTTATTGTTTTACTTGCTACAATTTTGTTCTTGTAAAAAATTTTCGATAAAACGTATATTTTTGGAGATATTTGCAAAAAACCGATGAAAAACGTGAAAAAATTGCAAATTTTCAATGCCAATAACTTCAATAGTATTGGATTTTTCGAAAAACTTTATAGATGATTTTGTGCTTAAAATTAGGCCTTCTATCGATATTCAAGGTTATTTTTTGAAAAAAAAAATTCACCACTGAGAAGGGGTGGCAACCACCCCCAGGGTGGTTGCGGAGTTCAAATCATCTTCACTTTTGAAGTTATGGGTAAGATGAACCTAATTCCAAAATTGTATGCAATTCGGTTCACAGTGGAAAAATTCTGAGCAATAATGCTTCAATGACTGCACTAATTGTTTCTAAGATATAAGCAGTCAAATGTTCAATAAAAACAGCAACAAATAACTTAAGTCAGTAATTTGCAAGGTAAAGACAAATTTCCCATATTTTTATTTAGCAAATATTGAAGAAAATAACTTACAACTTTATTTATTAGTACATGATTACATAAAATAAATATTAAGAAATTTTAATAGTAGGTAAAGTTGATATTAATTTAAAAGAAAAAAACAAACATGGTAATATTATGCATCAAAACTATTGTCAGCAGAAATAAATTAATATTGTTACTATAAAATAGTATTATTACTATTTTCACTTATTTGAAATCACTAATTTAAGAAATTTAACTTCTTACTAAATACATGTTCTAATAGGCTATAATTGGACGTCTGTGTACTTTTGAACAACTGTTTATGGTCATATGAGTTGCTACAGTTCCAGTGTGGTTGAATTATGTGGGATTTCAAAACGTTCAGTGTGGAAAGTGCTTAAAATTATGAATGTAGGATTGTTCAATATTTGCCTCCTGGGGATGAGGATAGAAGGTTAGAGTTTTGTAGCTGGTTTGTAGATTTAGGTGTAAATAACACTAAAATCTTGTAATCTATAATTTGGACAGATGAAACTAACTTTTCTAAAAGAGGCATGATGAATCACAAAAACTATCATATGTGGTCCCATCAAAACCTACAGGTTCTTAGGGAGAATCATGACCAAGCCAGATTTTCCTTCAATTGTTGGTGTATAAGCCTTGACAATAAAATATTAGCTGTTCACTTCTATATTGGACCATTGAATGCTGAGAGATATTTGGAAATCCTGGAAAACATATTGACATAAGGATGATATTCCTTTAAACATAAGGATGAACCTAATGTTCCAGCAAGATGGAGCACAAGCTCATAACAGCATCACAGGGAGAAACTTAACTCCCTGACAAGTGGATTGCTATGAATGGGCCCTTGGCATGGCTTCTTCGGTCTTCGGACCTAACCACTTTGGATTTTGTTCTGTGTGACCATCTAAAAGAAAAGCTTTATGATACCCGTTATGATTCTGTAGATAAGTTGAAAGTTAGAATAAGACATTTTACAACCCATCCACCACACAGTAATATCGAGAGCGACGAGAAGCACATTTACTCGGGCTACTGCATGTGTTTACAATGACGGAGGCAATTTTGAAACGCTTAATTTAAAGTCAAGTAGTACAAATATATGCCTATTTTTTATTTTAATAACTTCATTAAAAAAAGTAGGAAATTTGTCTTTACCCACCAAATTACTGACTATTTGTTGTTTTTATTGAATATTTGACTACTTATATCTTGGAAACAATAAGGTTTATAAAAAAGCAAAGAATAAAAACGTCACAAAATTATGCATTTTGTCTAAAATCACCATAAAAAATAGGGGTTCTAAATTAGAAATGTTTAAGTTGGTCACCATATTGGAAAATGGCAGTCGAATATTTAAGTTTTGATTTAACTTTTTTATGGTCTTAAAAAAATAGGTGAAGTTTCCCAGTTTAAGTTTGCTGTAAATTTTTTAGTTTCTTATATCCTAATGGTGGCACAGTTAAAATGGACACCCAGTATATATATATGATTTTAACACTTATGTAATATAAATCAAATTAAAATAAATTTTGAACCGTAGATTAATTATGCCACAAATTTAAACCAGAACTAGTTATGAATAAAATATTAAATACTTTTCTTACCTTAAACGGTCTGTTAGCCAGGGGCATCTTTTGTCTCAATACAAACACACAAACCATTGACAAACCGTAGGTAATCCATACAAGAAAAATATAAAAATTGATTAAAACTTGTATTCCATTTCCGAAGAAAAAATACACCAGAGCAAGGATTACCTGAAAATTCAGCAAACATCAATATAGATGTTATTTAATAACTTTCTTATCCAGCTTCCTTCTCATATTTCTTCCAAAACAGTTATGACTACAGTACATCTAAACTTACTAAACCAAACAGATATTAGAATTATCAGAGACATTATTTATTATTAAATTTATTGTATTAGTTATCATAATTATACTTCCTAAACATTATTTTTGAAGACCTACCTTACTTAGTTTGAACAGCTATTTTGAACTTATTAACAGTTAGTTTCAAAATTAGAGAAAGTATCATAGACTTACTCAAGTGCACGCTGTGATTCAATCGACATCCCCTACTTACTTGTTGGAAAAATTCACCTTTTTGTCCCAAATCAATAACTATTCTACAAGAGGTGGTGAATTATTATTGTCAATACCACTATATAGAACAACAGTCTTTAATAATAATTTAATAATTGGTCGGTAGCGTAGTTGGTTCAATCCAAGCTTCATGTGCTAAAGGTTCTCAGTTCGATCCCAATCAGAATCAATACATTTTGAGAAGGATTAGCTGATAATCACCGGCTGTTTATTTGTCATTGGGCAATTAATTAATGACACATTCTAAGGAATAGTCGGCCTTAAATTGTAACAGTGACTACATTCGCTCATCTACACTCACCACACTCATTCAAAATCCATATTCGCCCATATCTTGACAATCAGCGTCTTATAAATAAATAAATAAAATAAGTCCTTTACAGTTACCGCCTGCAGGCTATGGAATTCTCTACCAGACACAATCGAAGCTATCAATGAGCGTGCCTTTGGAGGATAGGTCAATAGCTGGCCGGCAGGGGGGGGGGTTTGCAGGGCTGATCGTGGTGCTGGGCTGCATGCATGATGGTGAACTGAGTGAAAGATGAAAATAAGTCATTCCTCTCGTGTTCATTTTTGTTTTGTTCTTATGCATTTATTTTTGTTTAACAGCTGAAGATTAAACTCATAGTATGATATTAAAAATGCATCAGTAGTTTAGTGTCAAACATTCAAACACATGTTTATTTATTTACAAAAATGCTGTTATTAATCTACTAACATCTACCCAATGTTATCTTTATGGAACAATCTTTTAGGGTCAGTTTCTACCTCTTAGAAGTACTTTATCAAGACAAAAATACTTTAGTTGGTCTATTTAAGATCTAAAGAAACAGTGTACAAAATGTCAGCTCTCTACCTACATGGGAAGTTGGAGAATTAGTGATGAGTAAGTCGGCCAGGGCTTTGCCTTTAATATATATAGACTAGTGGAAACCCCTGCATGCTTCGTGTGCCAACACCATCACTCGCTATGCTCGTGAAGTAAGCTCAGCCTGCGGCTTCATCTGGGAACTCTGCTTTTATCTCCTTTGAAAAACTCGGCCAGTGGCCTCTTGGAGATGGTCAAGATTGTTGACCAGTATGACCATTAATTTTGGTTTTCGGGGCAGTGGAGCCCCTAAACATAGTCTTTTCTAAAATGTGATGGTAAATTGGTATCTAAGAGAAGAATGGCTTTAATTTGATATCCCACTTGGATGTTTTATTTAAGTACTGTATTGTCCTTTTTCTGGTTTTAGGAGATTTTATTTTGTTTTGGGGGCATATACTCCTTCTTATTTGCCTTTTTCAAAATCTGATGGTATATTTGGATTCAGTCAAAAAAATAGCTTTAGATTGATACCCCACTTGAGTAAATAAGATCAATTTTAAAAATTTTACTTTTTGGTCCCCAAATTTTAAAGTTTTTAAGCTGAAATTAAAATATAAGGTGCGTGTTTGTTAAGCATGTAGAACTGTGAAGGTTTGAAAATTGTAGTCAAGTATTTTCTCAAGTTAGGTCATAAAAACGACTTTTTTGCAATTTTCCCATTAGAAATACATTGGGGCAGTTTTGGGTTAAAAAATGGCCACCTTTTTGTTTATGAAGAACATTTAACAGTATTGTACTATAGTCCAACCTACAAGAGGACCTGCATCTCTGGATACTTTCATTACCAACATGGACTGTTGGGAGTATGAGGCCTCTGTTAGCGTAGACAGGGTGGCTGACCACAGGCATGTACTGCTTTCCGTATCATACTCAGATGTATACCAAAAATATCAGACTCCCAAAATCATATCTTTTAGGGTGTATAATGATAATGCTGAAGTGAATTTTCTGAGTTTTCTGGATCAGAGTGTGCACACCTGGTTTGACAATATAAAAACATTGCCAGCTAATTATGCGTATATGAATTTCCATAATAACTTTAATCGAGCTTTTGAACACTTCTTTCCCATCAGGTTAAAAAAGGTATCAGCTATGCAGTTGGTGTTTCCTGTTTCGTAAGGAAGGATATCATATTAGTAACTGGTTTACTTCGGAACTCTCTAAACTTAAGGCTGGACTTACTCTAGTTAATGACTTAGTTGGTGTAAAGCCGGAATTGTCAAACCTACTTAAAAGCCTTAGAGATGAATATCGAAGAAAAATTAAAATGGCCAAGATCAATGCTAATGCCTCTCATATATTAGGGGCTCCCAATCCTTGTAAGGCGGTCTGGAACCTAATAAACCAAAATAGGCCTCAACCCAAATCCAGTACTGTGGATCCTACTTTTGCGTCACCTGAAGATTTTAATCGCTATTTTGTAAGCTCAGTTGACTGTATCCTATCGGGCATTCCAAATGTGACTCAAAATGTGGGCGTACCAGTCTTATTGTCAAACATACCAAATGGTACACCTTATTTTGAATGGAAGTGTGTTTCTGTACAGGATGTAGTCAGTGTAGTAATGGGTTTAAAGCAGTCAAATAGTAAGGATGTTTATGTGATGTCCCCTAATCTTTTGAAACATATGATAGGTGTACTGGCTCCTTTATTGGCTCATTTGATAAATGTGTGTTTTCTGGCAGGCTGCTTCCCAAATGCTCTTTAACTGTCTCGAACAGTACCAGTGTATAAGAAGGGGGAAAAAGATAGTGTAGCTAGCTACAGACCAATATCGTTGATCCCTGTATTCTTGAAGATTTTTGAGGCCCTGATGTTTGAACAACTATACGACTATCTTGAAGCACACAACCTTCTAGTACCTGGGCAGTTTGGCTACAGGAAGTCCAAGTCAAAAATTTTAGCTGTAGATTTTTTTAGTGCAATTAATAATTGACGCTTTTGAGTCAAAAATGTCGACATCCATAATTTTATGTGATCTTTCCCGGGCGTTTGAATGTGTTTCACATGAAATCCTGCTCCTCAAGCTAGGAAAGTATGGCCTGTAGAGTAGTGCTTTGAGATTGGTCAAGTCTTACCTTAGTGACCGTCATCAGATAGTAAGTTGGAACAGTAGCATGTCAAGTCCGATCGCTGTAAGGCATGGAGTCCCTCAGGGCTCAATTGCTCAATTTTGGGACCCTTGCTCTTTTTAGTTACCATTAAATGACTTCTACTGGCAACTGGATGGCAAATGTTTGCTTTATGCCGACGACACATCCCTTATATCTTGTAAGAATAGTCGTGAGCAGGCTGAGCTAGCTGTAAATGTACTTTATGATGTAGCCTCTCAATGGTTTATTGATAATAGGTTAGCACTTAATAATGAAACAATTCAGAACATAACATTTAGCCTTTGTAAACCCCTTGCTCTCCCTACCCAAGAATCTGTAAAACTCCTTGGTATTATACTTGACCCGTGTCTTAGTTGGCTGGACCATATTAACCAACTATGCACAAAACTTTGCAGGGTCCTATACCTTCTCAGGCGCCTAAGAGAACAATTGCCTCAACATACCTTGAGATTGGCCTTCTTTGCCTTTTTCCATTCCCATGTGTCCTATGGATTGATTCTCTACGGCCACTCATCCAAGGTCCACAAAATCTTGCTACTGCAAAAAAAGGCTATTAGGATTTTATGCCATGCTCAGTATAGAGATCACTGTAGACCACTATTTAAGGAGCAGAAAGTTCTTACTGTAGTCAATTTGTATATATTTCAATGTCTTCTTAGGATTAAGGACAATCTGGATGATTTTACTGTAACTAGTTCAATACATAATCATGATACTAGGTTCAGTACAAAACTTGTAATACCCAGGACAAGGACAGATAAAAGAGACAAGTCTTCTCCTGTTTCATGGATACGTTTTTTTAATCACTTACCTAGTGAAGTAAGAAACCTGGAAAAGAAAAGTTTTAAAAACACCATCCTGTCTTGGCTAGTACAAAATCCGATGTACAAGATTGATGAATTTTTTGACCTATTGGTTTGTTAATGTAAGTTGCTTCTGCTTACTTGTGCATGTACTTGCTTGAAATGCTGTTTTATGAAAGTAGTTTTGCCGCATGGTTTGAATGTTCTGTTTTTCTTTTTCTTTTTTTCTGTTTGTGCATGGCTTAGAAGTAGTGACCATTGTATATACTGAGCTTGTATATTACTAGCATGTAGTCTGTAAACCCCTAGCTGTAGTACTGACGTAACCTGTAATAATTTGATATTGTTGATTGGTTCAATAAATTCATTGTATCATTGTATGAGTGAGAAAACTCAACTTTTGTGAATTTTCCTGGAGGTTTCAGCTCGAGATCATCAATTCAAGTATACAGTTTATGGGGGTAGGACATAGGGAAGTGCCTCAACATTTATTGTCACAGAGTCACTACATCAAGCTTTATAGTATATAGACTCGCTTCGCTCGTTGAGGACTCGCTTCACCCCCAAACCCCCTTTCGGTGTATCATCAAGGCTACCCAAGATGATTACAGTTGTCAACCCAAGCTGATTTCTGCCCAAACTGATAACGAATGCTATCAAATTTGTACACAGTTGGTATCTAAGATGATAACATATGCTATCCAAGTCGATCAAGACTGCTACCAAATTTAATAATGAAGGGGGAAGACCCAAGCTTCTCATAAAATGAAACAAAACAAAATTAAAAAAAATGTTTTTATTTTGTAAGATGAGGTTGGAACTAGACAGTCTACTACTTAACCTTACGTAGAGCACTGTACTGGGTCCTTGAAGGGATGCCTGGCTCCATGGTCGGTCTGTGATATATCATGAATGCTACCTAATTTGATCATGAATTCTATCCAAGTTAATCAAGGTTTTCCAAGTAAATCACGGGGAAACCTATATTGATCACGAGGGCTACCTAGGTTGATGATGAGTTGCAACCAAAGTTGAACACAAGGACTACCTACGTTGATCACGGGGGCTACCCAAGTCATCATGGGGCTACCCAAGTCATCATGGGGCTACCCAAGTCATCTTGGGGGCTACATAATTAAATTTCTTGATTTTACTCTAGTCGATCACAGGTACTACGCAGGTTGGTACGAAGGCTACCTATTTTGATCACAGATGGCTACCCAATTGTTTTTGTTTTTTTGGTTATTGTTTTGAAAGCAATATCAACTTCGCTATCGGCTTGCTAGGCCTGACATAGCTGTTGTTTGGTATCTCTCTTAGTCTGGCTTCTACCCCACGTAAAAAGGATGAGTGTAGAGAGGTTGCCGAGGAAGATGGAGGAATGGGAAATGGAGGGAAGGAGGCCCAGAGGAAGACCACGAAGAAGATGGCTGGATGGAGTGAGGACAGACGTGGAAAAGAGAAGGAGTGTGTGGGGGGAAGTGGTGAGAGAGGAGATGTGGAGGGACAGGAGAAGATGGAGAGGCTTGGTGACAACCCAGACCCAGGATTGACTGGAACGGGACCGGATAAGTAAGTAAGTAGTAAGTATGGCTACCCAAGTTAATCATGTGATTACCCAAGAAGATAATATGTTATCACCCAAATTGATCAAGATGGACCACCCTTTAAAAAAGAACACATTTTAAAAACTATTCCACAAGTTTTAATTAAAAAAGCCCTTTTGCCGGTTAAGGCATCATCAGTTTAAATGTAAACAGAAAAAATATATGTTTAAAACAATATAAATTAAAATATGATAAAATATAGATATTTTAAAAGAATTAAAAACTTAAATGGATTAGTTGAAAGTAATATTAAATAAAATATTAAACTGGAAAATATAATTTACAATTAATTATTTTATGCTCGATTTCTTATTTAACTAAAGGTAAGTATATATTACTAAAATGTCTACTAGGTTGAATTTTATTTTTTAATTTTGCCTTTTCAATTATTTTTGTAGGATAGTTATTATTTATTAATAATTTTATAGTATCTTGTTCTGCCTTTAATTTATCTTCGTCGTTTGTTACTAAATTATCTATTTTCTTAAATAAACTTTGAATCATTCCAATCTTCACATGTTGAAGGTTATTTGAAAAATAATTCTGTATTGTCCACTAAACTTTTTTTATGGTTAAGTGATGTAATAAGTTTATTTTCTGTTGATTTTGTAACTAACACATCTAGAAAAGGAATATGTCCATTATTTTCTTTTTCTAATATAAATTTTATAGTTGGGCTCAAGTTATTTATATGATTTAAAATTTTGTTTTGAATATCAGCTTGATCTTCCCATATGCAAAAATAGTCATCAACATATCTGAGCCAGATTTTTGGTTTGGGATTCCAGTTAGTAATTGCAATTTTTTCAAAACCATCCATAAACATGTTACTTAGTATTGGACGTAATACTCCACCCATAGGTAAACCTGAAATTTGGCTATACAAATGTTCTTCATATTGAAAATAGTTGTTTGTAACACATATAGTCAGAAGTTCTAATATACACAAACAGATAATTTTGTTCTCTCTTGAGATTATCATCTTGTTCTAATAAATTCTTTGTTATTCTTAGCACTTCTGGAACCGGTACATTTGTAAATAAACTACTTACATCATAGCTGACTAGAATATCTTGACAATGAATATGTACGAGGGTCGTTCAGAAAGTAAAGAACGATTGTGCATCACATGCGGTGGCGATCCCTCACCACTGCGACTGCTTACACGCTAATTACCTCTGGCTGTCCGGTCAGGGTTAGCAGAGTTTTATTCCTGTGTGGTCACGGGTCTTCGCTCTGTAAACTTTCAAAATGGCTGCCCATTGAAAATCCCGCCAAATTCTAAGTGCGCAGTGTCATTCGGTTTTTGAATGCTCAAAATGTTCGGCCTATCGAAATTTATAGGCAAATAAACACTGTTTATGGTGAGAATGTAATGAATGAATCTTCAGTGAGGAAATGGTGCATTATGTTCAACCAAGGAATAACCAATGTGCACGATGAAGAATGAATTGGGAGGCCATCACTTGTGACTGAGGAATTGAAGAAAAAAGTTGATGACAAAATTCAAGAAAACCTGCGTTTCACTTTAATCACTTTAAAAGACGCTATTCCAGACGTTTCTTGATCCCTCTTACATGAAATTGTGACTGGGCATCTTGGGTATAAAAAAATGTGCGCTCGGTAGGTTCCAAAGTTTCTCACAGAATTCCACAAGACTAAATGGATGGGAGTAGCCCTTGAACTTCTTACCCGATATGACAGTGATGGAGAACAATTTCTCGATCATATTGTGACCGGAGATGAAACTTGGGTTTCGTACAAAACACCGGAAACAAAGCAACAATCCATGGGGTGGCATCATTCAAACTCACCCTCAAAACCTGTAAAAGAAAAATCGAATCTGAACACAAGAAAATTGATGGCATCTGTTTTTTGGGACCGCAAAGGTTTAATCTATATCGAGTTTTTGCCAAGGGGAGAAACGATAAATTCAGAAGCTGAGTTTTTGCCAAGGGGAGAAACAATAAATTCAGAAGCCTATTTCGAAACCCTTCAAAGACTCTCAGACGTGCATTACAGAACAAAAGACGTGGCATGTTGTCAAAAAAAAAAATTTTTGATCCACAACAATGCTCGGCCCCATGCATCGGTACGAATCCAGCAAGAACTTCAAGGTCTAAAGTGGGAAATTTTTGGACACCCTCCCTATAGTTTGGACCTCTATAAAACATTCTTGGGTGGGAAGCAGTTTGGAAATGATGAAATGAAATGAAAAGAAGAGTAGAAGAAATGAAAAGAAAAGAAGAACTGAAAGAAGAAGTGACGTCCTGGCTCAGATCTTTAGCGATTGAAGAGTATATAACACCGGCATTGAAAAACTGATTCCTCGGTACAATAAATGCCTTGACAACCAAGGCAACTACATTGAGAAGTAGGCTAGGTTACTGTGAGTATGTAAATAAAGTTCTGTGTTGTTATCTTTCGTTTTTAATTTGTTATAACAAAATGTTCTTTACTTTCTGGACGACCCTCGTATTTTGTTTATTTTCTCAATAAAGTCTTCTGAATTTTTAATATAAGATGTACAAGTGCCAAATAAGTTTTTATTTTATTTAAAATTACTTTCTACTAATCCATTTAAGTTTTAAATTCTTTAAAAATATCTATAAATATAATATTTTAATTTATATTGTTTTAAACATGTTTTTCTGTTTACATTTAAACTGATGATGCCTTAACTGGCAAAAGCACTTTTTAAATTAAAATTTGTAGAATCATTTTAAAAATGTGTTCTTTTTAAAACCCAATATACTCCACCAAGTATATACAACAGAACATGGACCACCTTTGTTGATCACAGGAGGCTACCCAAGTTAATCAGAAGGAGGCTGCCCAAGTTGTACAGAAATTGATCACTTGCAATATTTAAATAATCTGTTAAGTTCCTCTACCCTAACTAAAGTATCTATAGTTACCTGAAGTACCACAGCTGGGGCAGAAGTCAGTCTTGTCCTATGAACATAGCTAATGAACACCCACATTTGGCCATCTCTGGCAGCCACATACCCCAACCTGTAAATAGAGGTTTTATT
Source organism: Stictocephala bisonia (assembly GCA_035578905.1). Classification (NCBI taxonomy): domain Eukaryota; kingdom Metazoa; phylum Arthropoda; class Insecta; order Hemiptera; family Membracidae; genus Stictocephala; species Stictocephala bisonia. The sequence continues at coordinate 808,322 of JAQJVL010000332.1, read as the reverse complement.
TTGTTTGTATTTACTTATGGTTTTTAACCCTTTGCATGTGGCAAATGAATATATACCCAGCCTCTACTTTGCCTCAAACGCAGTAAACAAAGATATCCGAAATGAAATATTTCTGTCTATAGTGTAAATAATAGTTCCTAAAACTTCCGCTAGAGTGCAGCATTAACTTAGACATGTCTTTGGCCAACTCCCTCAGCCTATCTAAAATGAAAATCGTCTATGAATGAAAAGGGGCGGAGCAGTCAATTAGAGCGTGCAGCTCCGTCTCCTGCCTTTGCACACATATAAAACGAAAATATCCTCCTTCTGTCGCCCCACTCAAGCACATTGTTTTCAACACTCATTGTTCTTTTTCTCTGTTTTCTAGTTTTCAATTATTTTGTTTAGTTGTATCATAAATGAAAGATACTGTTAAAAGTTTCAACTAAAATATTGAAATGTTTTAATATATATGCACTTTTCATTAGTTGTACATCTACAATAAAATAGCGTTAAAAGTTGTAATTGTAGCTTTGAATAAAAATTGATGTATTTGTTATGAACCTTTATGTTTCTAAAACTTAAAAAAAAAATTAACTTCACATTTCATAAAATTTTTTTACATAATTACATGTTACTTTAAAATAGGGTAAATTAATTTCTGCGTGCAAAGGGTTAAATAAAAATTTTACTTGCCAATTCAAATGGGCCTGCAGACTTGTGCATGGGATGTATTCACGTGAAAAAATATGCATGTTATAAGGCATATTTTTACGCATACATTTACGGTACCTAGTGAACTGACATTGAAACCAAAAGTTCTACAAGAGGTGCTACAAACCAGGTAAAGTTGGAATTAAAACCATCTTCCACCTGCATCTGTCAATCACTATTACGTAAAATTAATATAAAGTTGCGCCCTTAAAATGTTGTTCTTAACATTTTAAATCAATTAAAAGGTTTTAATTATTATCAAACAATTAGTATAGTCAAGAAATTCAGATTTGAATAACAATAATCCTAATAACAACCTTACGCATCTATATAAGTTACATGCAGGCGTAATGCCAAGAATGTTTATGGGTGAAGCCTGTAATATAAAAAGAGTTTAGTAGTAGCCCCTTCCCCCATTAAAACCCATATGTAAGATGATGATGACAAAGTGATATAACAATACCATATAATATACAGAGAAAAGATTAATCTTTTTGAATGATTATTGCAATTCATTCAACCTTGAAGACTTCGACAGTATGTACAGTATAACCTCGTTTATCCAGATTAATTGGGACCAGAAGTGATCCGGATAGGCGAAAATCCGGATATAAATACGAACACTATTTATAATCTAATACAAATTTATTTACTGGTAATATTAATAAAAAGAGAACAGATTATACAGTATTATTACAACAATGAAAGTAATATTTTTATACATATTATTTAATTGCAGTACTCACTGATATCTTTAATAAAGCATTTTATTGCTTATGAAAAAATTCAGTCACTTTCTTTTGTTTAACTTTGGTGCACTGCTTCCGGGAAGTACGATCACGCAACTGCTTCAAAGCCAACATTTACGCTGACGAAATACACCATCAGCCGATCTAATTGTGCCGTGGCATCTGCATGAGTCATAATCTCTTCCGGTTCTTCATCCACAGAATCGTTGTCACTGTCCTCAGTTAAACCTGTAGAACACGCTACTGATATTATTTCTTCATATGTCATCACACCAATCATATTGTCTGCCTGAAGCCAACCATTCACGTCTTCCAGATCTATACTAGTGCAGCCATCAATTTTTTCAATCATCTGGAGCATTTCAGTAGGGCTACAGTCTTCACTTTCCTCTGAGACAGATTCACCGTTATAAATCTCGCACACTCGCCAGGCCACAGTTTTTTCAAAGACTTAACCAATTTTTTTCAGTCACATTATCCCATTATGACGCCACCATACAGATAACCTTTCCTTTTCCTTCTAATTCGAGAAGTTGACCTAGAAGTTGGCGTCTATAAACTTTTTTTATGCTTTCCAAAACGCCTTGGTCCATCGGCTGAAGATGCGGTGTAACATTGGGAGGAAGGAACTGAACACATATGCCACCACTTTTTAGTTCATCTGCACTAGGGTGTGAGGGGGCGTTGTCAATTAGTAAAACGGCCTTCATAGGCAAGTTGCTGTCTTTAAGAAACTTTGTTACACTCAGTACAAAGTTATCAAAAAACCATCTTTTGAATATAAAGGAGTCCATCCACACACTTTTCTTTGCTCAGTAAATGATTGGTAGTGTCATGATTAATATTTTTAAGGGCTCTGAGATTTTTTGATCTGCCAATTAAGACAAGTGGCAATTTATGTTTTCCAGAAGCGTTGCTGCAAGCCATGACTGTCACTCTATCTATACTCTTTTTATATCCAGGTTTTATATCCATCATCAAGTTTTGAAGCTAGTTTTTTACTTGGCAGCATTCTATAAAACAGACCTGTTTTGTCTGCATTGTAATTTGATCAGGCGTCAAATTTTCGTCTGAAATAAGCTTTTCAAACACAGCTTTATATTTTTCACCAGCTATGACATCACTAGAAAAGCTCTCGCCAGTGACTGATAGTTGGCATATACCATGGCGGGTTTTCCACCCATTAAGCCAACCAAGGCTTGCTGTAAAGGTCAGGTTTCCTTAGGCATAGTTTTATTTAGTAACAGCGCTTTTTCTTGCACTATTGGTCCTGATAGGGGCATGCCTCGTTCTCGTTGTTCACTGAACCATAAAAACAGTGTATCATCCAAATGTTCATTTTTAGCCTTTTTGATAGTCCCCCCCCTATAGACTACCTTTTTATATCATTTTAAAACAAAAGTCTTCAATTTCTTTCCTATTTTTTTTCCAGTCTGAAACTGTAGACGTATCAACGCCAAATTCTTCTGTAATTTTTTTTAAGTGACTCACCTTTATCGATTCGATGTAAGGCTTACAGTTTTTTATCCATTGAAACAACAACCTTTTTTTGTTTTGAAGACATTTCACAGCACAATGAAAACACAAGAAAACAACGTAGGTAAAGTTCTTTAAAAATATAACAAACATAAACTATCAATAACAACAAACAATAACAACCATAAAACTACTAAAAAAAACAATTTTCCTTTCTGCAACAAGAGTTTATGCACTGTAAGACCCTTGTACACTTTTTCACTCACAGATTGAGTGGTGTGTTGTGCTGTCTGTCTGTTGTAGTTGGTGGGCATGCCCATTGCCTAGGAGTGGAGGGGCGGATTGATGCCCATTCCATACCCCACCCCCTCTTCTACCACTGTACTTCGCAGAAACGACGGGAGTGAATACACTGAGTCTGTCCTTCTCATTTCACCAGTTTTACATGCTGACATCATTTGGAAATATGTTGCTCCTTGAAATACAGTAATGCACTGTACAAACGTAACAATACAGTACTATACAATAAAATATTTTTGTTATTAATTAAACATGAAGTCCATATTCATTTTGCGATGTCGACACAGACCAAATCTACTGTTAAGAACTTTTATATATCAACAGCTTACCACGTTTAGTATTCTTGTAAAATAAAAAAATATTCCCGCTAATATGATCCGGATTAACCGGAAATCCGGATAAAAGAGATCTGGATTAACAAGGTCATACTGTATAAGGCATTTAACAGCCATAGAGTTCATAGTTCATATGTTCAAGAATATCATATTTATATAAAATATTCTCTTTAAAAAATTGATAACACATTCATCTCTTACCTTGACGCATAAAATATAATAGATAAATTGCCTCCAATTGCTGTGATAACAACAGCAACGGATAAAATGACTTTGCCTGGTCCAAAAACACGAGCTCCAAATTGCTGGAAGAAATATATTAAATTAATACTCATTTTTAAATTACATGAGTAACATCTTTAGAGCTGTTTATCTAATACTTTATATGCCTAGAGATTTTGTAGATCTTCATTGCAAAGGTCTTTGGTGCTCTTGCTCATATGTCTATTCTTGTGTTATATACATACATTGAAACTGGTATTGTAACCTCAAATGTATTTCTGAGAGGAGGAACTCAGCACAAAATTCAACAATGCAACTTTATAGTGAGTTAAAGTGGGTGTTTCCCAAACTGCCAGGTCACAGCTAGAAAGTCAATAGCTCAATACTGTTTTACTGTCAGCGGGCTCAAACATGTTTTTTTGTTTCAAGCATATGGTTCCTCTATTTCATTATTATGAGTTGTAGTGAACATTGTACGATTATTGAAGTGCAATCTAGCAGCTCATAAGTTGATATTATGAGTTTTGAAAACTGCCAAGAGTGATATTTCAAATTTCATAACTTAACTGTACAAAAAATTAAAAAATAATCAGTTTTTTAACAAAAATCATTTTATGATCCACTACAAGATTTTTTACCCATCAAACACTTCAATTGTTACAATACCATCCAAATTCATGAAATAGAAACCCATGTTTTTGGCGTTGTTTGTGAAACAAACATTTAATGAAAATCGGTGATTCAACAAAAAGGGCTCAAAGGAACATCTAATTCAATCTTCAATTTAAACAAAAAATGTTATAAAACTTACATACAAAACAGGCACACTACTTCAGACTCCTATTAGCCATGGGACACTAGTGGAAGACACAGATGCGCCACGGGTTGACGGTATTGTAGCGGGGTATGGAATCAAATCGGAGCTATTAGACGTGGGACACTAGTGGGTCAACTCAAAATTGTGGCGAAACTTTTACCTGAGGGTGTCCGACCACGGCAATTGCTCATCAACATTTTGTGTCCCACCGGAGTCACGGAGCATGGCAACTTATGGAGCCTATTATCCATACGGCAACTGTGGCGCAACTTACTGCGCATGCATACCTCACAGTCTAGATCACGTACCCAGAAAACAAACCAAAGTAAGTCTGTCGAGTGTCTTCTGGTTTTAAGAATGTAGCTGAAGTACCAGTAGAATTTTTTCTGTCAATTTCCATTCATTTTATAATTTATAGTAAAAACTGTGCCACTATGGATAGTTTTGAAGAAGTCAACGTTTCAGAGACGAAGAAAGGAGTGGAAAAAGGTAAAGAAATAGCTTTGGTGATAACACAAGAGGAAGAGTTGAAAAACTGACATTGTTAGTCGAAACCAAAATAAATACCAAAATAAAATCAACGTAAGAAAATAATTCTTCAAATGAAGATTTGGAAATCTGAAAAATAGTTAAAGAACTTGCTGTTATCGGGCCAAAGATCTTTAAATAATGTGCAGTAAAGCCTTTTACTTAGCCTAGGGACCGACATCCGGTGTTTACGGAATTTTCTAACCCTTCGCTTTTTATTTTTCAATAAAAGGACAAGAAAAAGTTCACACTACTCAACACCACGTTCGACACTGGCAGATGACAGATCCTACACGATCAGCTCTATTTTGTGATGTTGTGCCACTGTGTCCACAGTTGCTCCACTGAAGTGTCCCACGACTAATAGCGGCCTTACAGTTGATTACTATTAGGAATTTTTCAATGTAATAACTCAGTAGTTCCGAGAGAGCGAGACTCACATATGGCATGCTGCGTCGTAGAGACTGATGTACTCAACTTATCTTACTCTCCAAAAGATATAATCTAAACATATAACCAGAACTTATTACCATAGCGGATTGAAACTTTAATGGAATTTACATTGTAATAGGTGATATAATTAATGTGTTTGTAATTAAATAAATTACTCACTATAGCAACTGCCTTGCCACTTATGATTTCATCTACTGACAGAGCTGTTAAGAAAGCTGCATTCATCCCCACAAACAGAAGAATGACAGTTGAGATTCCAAACAAGGTGCTAAGAATAATGTTTCTGAAATGTTAAACATAGTTTTATAAGCTCACACATACTTTGTTTATAATACATAAATAACTTTAATCAGTAAACTACAGGTAGAAAATACAATGTACTACACAATCTAATAACATACAGTCACTACACTTCTATTGATCTGCTGTTGAGCTAGCGCACTATATATTTATCTGTATATTTTATAACAATCAACGCCATCCCAAGCACCATGTCATGCCACAGCTGTAACATTATTACGTAATATAATTTAATTTTTTTTAAATTTAGTATTTAAAAAAATTAAATTTTTTTAGTATAATTATTTGGAAAATTTGTAATGTAGTACTCTAAATGCTAAGTTAGACATATTAATTATAAAATCATTACGTTATTTGCCTTTCTATTTAAATATTAGTGTATACTAATTAACTATAGTACTATTGTGAGTGGGACATGTATTAACTAATTCAGTGATTCTAAAACTGTGGTGTGGAAACACCTTGGTGGTATGCAACAATTTTTAGAGGGTACTTGAAAATTCAAGGCATACAATTTATGAATTTCAAGCTTAAAAGGGTGCCATAGTAAACCGTTAGAAATATTCAACTCATACCATCAGTAAGATTTTTATATTTTAGTTTACCCAAAATTCTAGTTTATGGTAAATCTACAAAGATTCTAGGGACTCGAACATTTCTAGTGATTAGAATATAATCAAGGAGTATAACTTATTTTTTAAAACTGGCAAGGGGTACATGACTGGAAAAAAACTTCTGTACTAGTCAAAAGCAAGTTAACAAAAAAAACATGACTTTGAGCCGATGTTGTAGATATTTACAGGCACTCCATTCGTGTAATGTTGATGGCTGCACAGGTAATTCACACTATTAGGTGGTGGGTGAGATTTCCACCCCCATGATTGTCTAAGTTCTTCTCCAATGAACAAAGAACCTTTATGAAAGGCATTCTTACTTAGAACTTACTTGAACTTAGTTGTTTTGCCCAGTTGTCTCCATTTGGAGCGATGGTCGTGTCAAAGTGCCCATACAGGAAGGATCACTTGGTAGGTTAAAATAGGAATATCAATGTCACTTTATATATAGGTAATGTAATAAGCTTGGAAGGGGGTCTAGTCTAGACTATTTTGTTAGTTCAATATAATCTTCTATTTTATATGGGCACAAGTAGGTGCGTTTTTAGCTGGGTTTTGAATTTAGAAATGTTTTCTAGGCTTCTAGTGTTGTCTGGAAGACACTGTATGAGTTTTTGTCCTATGTAATCTGGATTTCTTTCTTAAAGTGTAAATCTATGGTATTCTGAAAAACAGTTTTATATCTGGTGTTGTAGGAATGTTGACGTATGTTTTTTGGGGTGACGTTATGAAAATTGTTTAGTTCTTCACTAAATTGTTCTCGCCACCAAAGAACCTTAAAGTATATTAATTTACTATAAATCAAACATTAGTTTAAAATTGTAGGTGTGCTTTTCTATCAATTCATTTATTACATTTAAATGCTAAATAATACTTTCTACTTTTATAATTTTAGATATCATCATAATTTATTATTATTTTCTACATACAGATATGTTAACATTAATAATTTGTATAGCTGGCTTGTAAAGATAATTTAGTACAACAATGATAAATAAAGCATTTTGAATGTTAACACTTTGATCATGCTATAAGCGAGAAAAATCTATATTATTGTAAGTAAACACTTTTTTTGATATGAGATATTAAAAGTTACCTTTCAGGATTTTTTATTTCTTCAGTCACTCCTGAGATCCAACTCCTGGAAAATAAAAAGTATAAACAATATTAAAATGTTTCAGAAATAAAAAAAAAAAAAAAAAAAAAAAAACACAGAACTTCAAATAAGTCTTTAATACTTAAACTAATGAATAAGATTTAAAATGCTAAACTTGTTATGTTTTAGGTAGGAAAAAGTTGTTGAAAATGTCCCATTATATCTTTGTGATACAACCCAAATCCTTTTCAGAGAAATTTAATTCACATCTTAATTAAACATCTTGACAAATAATTATGATGTACTAAAAATTCAAAGGGCAGTTTAATTTTCATGGAGAAAAAGATTGTTCAACAATTCTTCGTTACTCTAATAAATACAAAAATTAATAATACAGTTATGTTTGTCGGTTACATTTCAATGACATGATTATTTTCTGTTTGATACCTTTTATTTATAAACCTATACATTAAATTTTCTCACTTTTGTTATCATACAGCATATCATTAACTATGTACTATCTTACAATGCTATGAATAACTATTAAGCTCAAATTTCAATCCTGTTAATAGCCTCACAAATTGGCTTCATCTTCAATAACAACTTATAACAAATTAAATATCTATTCATATTGTTCTTATGATTATTTAAAAACACTATCCTACATTAGCATAACATAGTTTGTTTCTGTTTAGTGTCGTTAGCAAGCAAGTTAGGAAAAATTACCATTTAAAAAGCATACTTAGTTAGGTTTAGTACTTTGAAGTATTCCGGATCTTTTCCATTAATTCACTACCATAACCATATCTTAGGTTAACCTAACATAACCAAACCAAACCTGACATAAACTAAACAAACCTAAAATAACCTAAGCGAGCCTAACATAACATAACCTAACCAAAGTAGTGGTAATGAATTCATGGAAAAGATCCTGTATACCTATTAAGTGGCAACCAGAATGGTATGAAAAAAAGTTTGAAAATATTTTTTTCGGCGTTCATTTTCATATATAGGGCCTCATTTACTTAACCACATCCCTCAAAATTAAACATATTAAGAACTTGAAATCTTTCTTCAGAGAAATTAAGTTTAGAAGAGTTACATTTTTTCTTAATAGATTAATTTACATGTAAGGAGTTTTATTTTTTAACACATGCAAACAATTTTGTACTTATGAAGGCCCAATTCGAAATGACAACTGGTTATTCAATTTAAATTATTTCCAACACATTTATAAAACATTGTAAAATTGATGGAAAGGTTTATAGTTTATTTTTTATGTATTAAATGTTGTTGTAATTGTTTAGATACTATAAAAGTTAAAATGCGTGTATCAATCTTCTAAAGTTCTTCTGATTACATAAAATCCTATTGCAATTTCATGACATAAACAGATTTTTACAGGTATTTTAACCTTTTATAGCATTTAAATTCAGTTCGAAGGCTATAATGGATAAAATATTTATATATGTATGTACGTTATTTCTAAGTTAGATTGTAATTATTTTCTTGAATGGGAAACTAGATTTTTTGTTTTATCTTTGAAGAGTCTAGTTTAGAGTACAAATTTTCAAAATTTAAATATGTCTTTCTTTATATTTCAAATTATAGTTTGAGTAAATTGATGGAAATTTCAATTTTAGTAGACTTTTAGTTATTAGACTATTTAGGCACATTCATTGCAGTAAGGTAAACATTATGCCCTTATCAGTGAACCGGGCTGTTGTACATTTTTTGTCCTTTATTTGTTATCTTTCAATTGTCACATAACACAGAGGCTAGTTATATTCCAAAAGTATTTTTATGTTTAATTTTGTTATAAAAAGGAATAAAGATTCATAAAACATAGTAGAAGAAGATTTATTTATAACTATGATACATTGATTATTACAAAGAGTTCATTAAAATTCATATGGTCAAAAGGAATTTTTCAACTCTTCACACAACACTCTCAGTAGTAAAATAAAAAATGAACAGAAAGGAAAGCAGCATAGCTGGTAAACTGCAGATAAAAATACACTCATATCGCAAAACCAGAACTGGTTAGGGAAATATTTTAGGGCCTCTTTTTGTGATGTGAGTGTATTTCAAAAAGACAAGTAAAGCAGTGGTGACCCACCCAACCACTCCTACACGTGCAGATGCCACCCCTAACACGCTCCAGTTACCAAGTACGGCTAACTGACCCTTAGAACGGACCTATAGTTTTCAGCTTGGTATGGAATCCGAACCATATAGTATTGATTGATTTAGCTTTTGTCGTCTGCTATGTAGTGATAAATCAGTTGGGCAATTTATTTAAAACCGTTTTAATAGTTAACGTTTTATTTGATTATAAACTGACTAAACCAGTGCAACCACGTATTAAAATCCTGATACTGCATTAGAATTTTGTTTTCTTAAGGTATTTGAAATAATATTACAAAAGCAGATTTACTTACATTTTGTTTCATCAAGGCTACATGTTTTATTGAAGAGGAGTGATATGAGTTTTTAAAACATTTTTCCCACATTAAAAGAACCCAGTAATATAGATTAGTTAAAAACTCATTATATTATTTATTCATTTTTAAAATACTCTTTTAAAAGTATTTAAAATTTATTTTCATTTAAATATTGACAGGAAGTATAAAAGACTAAAGGAAACTAAAGTACTTCTCTAGCTTCCTGTTAATAGGATCACTACAGGTTGTCACTGGCAGTACAATCAGCTGTGTAGTCAGATAACAGCTGTTTAAATTCAAATAAATAATTGTGTTGTGATGAACCTTTTGCTGTCTGAACTAGCTAGATTATGTTTTATAATAAATATTATACATAAGTTTCTCCTAAAACAGAATATTTTATTATTAATTTTAAATTGTTAATAAAAATATATTGATGGCGCAGTGCTGTAACCCAGCTACTTGGGGACAAAGTGTTTGGGAGATTGTAGGCGATAGGTTCCATGCTCGGTTCTCTTAATACCATCACGGCGTCTGCTCAGTGGTTGCCATCAACGTAGATACTACTAGAGAAGTCTGAAGTGTCCGTGTTGAATGGTGGTAGTCAAGGTTCAGATGTTGTGTAGGGGAGAGAACTGAGTGTCAGAATTGTCAGTTAGCTGAAAATCAGACCAACACTACGTGGTTCGGATTCCACGTAAAGCTGTAGGTCCCATAGTTGCCCTGGCTATTGGGCTATTAATAGATAGTCCTTTCTGAGCTAAGTTGAACTCAGATAGTAACAATGACTACACTTGTTCATCTACACTCATCACACTCCTCATATTTGCCCATATCTCTAGGATCGGCGTCTTAGAGATGAATAATGAATGAATAATGAATAACAATAAAAAATACATAAATTCTTAGATTCATATAGTATAACATCAAATTGCTTAATTAGTTGATTTACTGGTAATAAAATTAAAATAATAAAACATAGTATAAAATGTCTCAGAACTCAACATTTTCAGTGAATAACTTGGTTTTTGGTAAGGTTAACTGGCCTGCAAAGGTTATAGAAATTGACAGGGAAACATACAAAACTGTTGTTACATATAAAGGAATGTGTTTTGCTACAAATAAAATTGTGTGTCTTAATAAGGGTGACTTATCCCATTACCAGGAAAACAAATTGAAATTTACTGTGGAAAAATGTCAGAGAAGCACAAAACATATTATAAACAGGTCCTATTAGACATTAAAAATGCTTGGAAGGAAATGTGTACATCATTCAAATAAAAAACAAGCAAAACTGGAAAGTTATATAACAGTACTCCTTGCTCAAAAACCAAAACATCTTAAAATTGATCTCCAAAAACTACTGATACACACAAAACATGCAAATCTACACCAACTTATCTAAGTCAAAATAAGTCAATCTCCTTACTTTGACTTGAATTTTCAACTTAATGCCGTAACTGATAGATGTATATTACTAGAACAATCCCTAATTGAAGAAAAAAAATCGTTTAGTGCACTTAAATAAAACCCTTGATTATATACGCACCTAGATGAGCAACCCAATGCATTTTTGTGTGATTGAAAACCATATCGAATGCCGACGTAGTATATTAACGCGCCGCTAGGAGCTCTGGTTGGCTCCTGAGAAGTACTATGCGTCGCCCCTAGATGGCTGCACGGTCGCGCGCCGCGTTCCTTCAGTAGACATTCGTATTTCAGTAAATCAAATTAATTGTTACGTTGTCAGTAGTTTTCGTGGTTTTAGTATCAAAGCCCCTTGCCACGCCTGTCACATTATACATTTCCTCTCAAACTCCTTGTCGTCAACCGAAGTGTAAAGTTGACACTGATAATTATTATAAATTTAAGTAATAAAGTCAGTTTCTAGACTTTGTATAAGTAATGTGCAAATCATCTTACTCTTGATGATTGCATATTAAAATTTATTTTTCTCCACTTTGTAAACCTAATTATTTGTCACATTAAATTAAATATCTAAGGGCCTCAGTATGTGCAATTTGTGCACCCATTATGTATTTCGAATGAATATAAATTACTTGTTTAGTAATTTAATTTGCCTTAACTCCAATAAGGTTCAATTTAAAATGATAGATTTTAAACTTAACCTTCTAAACCTCTAAGACAGCAAATTTTAATAAATCATCACAAAATTCGTAATACCTTTTATCACTAACCTTTTTTATCACTAAACAGGTTTATCACTAACATTTATTTCACTTTAAAAAGTGCACAAAAAAATAAAAACTAGTAAATAAAAGTAAGCTGAAATGTTTGTTAGTAGTACTAAAAAGTCTGCTGTGTTCAAAGGTAATTGTTATGTGTACTGGATAAAATCGTTGTCATAACATGGTATAAATAAGTAGTTTGTAAATGTACGTTGTAATGAAGACTACTAATTTTATAAGAGATTATGAAATATACGAACAAGATTGTAGCTTTGATTATATTATGGTGAAGGTATGTGAAGAAAGTAGTTACAACAAACATAAGGCTAGTAATATATGTATTTTATTTGTCAGTAAATAATTTATCTCATTGCTTATTGCCTGTGACTTCGTAACATTTCCATCGAAAAAGTCTTACACACTGTGTCTTGGTTTAAACACTATACAATTGTGAAAGTAAACAATACATTTATTAGTTAAAAAATGGAAAATATAATTTTTGTTCCAAATTTAATTAACATAAAAGTTTAATTTTACAAAAAATACGTAAGGGCATAAACATTTTTAGGGGTTTTAGGTAATAATGTGAATTTAACTGGTCATCCTTAAAATGAATTTGGCGGAAAATTTAAGTATGGTAGGCATTGATATGTGAAACTATCGACATTTTTTAAAACTACTATTACAACTTAACAGTATTGTCCAAAGTTTTTAATGTTTGCTTGAAAACCAAAGAAACCCGTAGTAGATATATTACAAATAAATGAAAGAAAAATAGGGAGACAATACTTTTTCCACACACTATGTGTACGGGGTCAAATTCTAATGATACTGTAAACATAAATTACAAAATTAACTAGAAAGAATAATGTAAACCTAACAAGAAGAAGATCAATTAAATGAACCATTTATAATTTGGTTGAAATTAAAATATATGAAAAAATATCGAATTGATGCTTACAACTAGCGCGAAACGGACACATATTATTAGTAAATACACCACACATTAGGCCTACACAAAACAGTTGACTTAGTATATGATGGTAAAAATAAATGTTTTAAGAAATATAATACTAAATAACAAATGTATGAACGTAATTACAATACAGTGATTTTTTCACAAAACAAAGAACTGTTGATTAAATAAAAAAACATATACAGCAGAAAAATTATGATTTACCGATTTTTAAAAACGTAATTGTAACGCAATGTTTTTACATTATTCACAGAAAATTAACTAGAATACATAAAGAGTCAAAACAATATGATACAAAAATACCGAGGCTAATCATTTCTGTACAAACGTAATAATAATACTTCACACTCTTTTTACAATACTAAACAACATAAAAAAAAATATATATAGATGATTATAATTAAATGACAAAGAGGAACATTACTCTAAGGCGTATCTAAAAAAGTAATAGTAACACAATATTTTTACTTCAAATGCAAGCTGAAAGATGCTAAGATGGAAAAAACGTTAATTACAGAAAAATATAAACCTATTACAATCAACTATGTCAAAAAGTTGTCAACTATATTCTACTTTTACACGATACAACAGATGGAGATACAGTACAGCCAATTTCAGCTGTTGTCTACTCGAAGCAGTACTGCGCATAGACCAATTCTGCCACAGTCCCAACACGTTCCGCTAGAGACCGCTAGCGCAGTCTGATCACGCAAAGCCGTATCTCGTTGCTCATCTAGGTGCGTATATAACCAAGGATAAAACCCAACATATAATAGATAGTCAATCAAATAATGAAGGTTTTCATACTAAAATTCTGAATGAAAAATTGCATGAATACGAAATTGAAAATAAAGAGCTTCGCTATATTATTTAAGTTCTAGAGTGCGACCTCAAAAACATTGAAATACAATTAAATAAGCAGAGAGACCAAAATAAAAAATGCCTTCAATGTTTTCCATTTTTAAAACCACCAGCTAACTTTGGAATGTTGTCTAAGCATATATCGAATTTGACTTCCAATACTAGTTCACACTTCTTTGAAAATCGCTATAGCATATTTGCAAATAGTGATCCTCAATAAATAGATAAACCTTCAAATAAACAGAAAAATAAAATTCAACAGCAAAATACAAGTAAAATAAGTAATAATTTATCAATGTCTTTGCTCAAAACTCAACTGAACCAAGCAAACCAAATATTATTATTCTATCTGACAGCCATGGATGTAACATAGGCAAAGAACAACTTATAATATTTGCTCTTATGTTAGGCCCCTTGGATTATTTTAAGTATCTGGGGACAATGATATTGAGTAATCGTAAGATGGAGCAGGGAATCCTTTAAAATAACATAACTATCCTTGATAATGGTCTTGTTGGAATGAAACATCCCCTATGTTGCACTTTTTTATACCATTAGTATTAAAAACACACAATGTACTTTAGTTAAGCATAATCTCTGGAGTGCCCACCCATACAAGCACAGTGTTATTGACCCACCCGCCCACCCATACAAGCACAGTGTTACTGACCCACCCGCCCACCCATACAAGCACAGTGTTACTGACCCACCCATACAAGCATAGTGTTACTGACCCGCCCGCCCACCCATTAAAAGCACAGTGTTACTGATTACTGTTAATAATTGAAGGGGCTGATTTCAATAAAGTTACAGAAGACATATATGATATGACCAAAAATTCAGGAAGCAATAATTACATTTTGGTTTTAGCAGGGACTAATAGCACTGAAAATAGTGAAAAAAAGAAATTAGTGAATGATATAAATTGTAATTAAATAGTTTTATGTACAAGTATGCTTAATCTTGTACATAAAACTAAACATACTTGCTTAATTCTTGGTACTATACCTATGAGTCATGATGTTTTTCACCTCAATATAAAGATATCTACAGTAAACTCTGAATTAGAAAGAAATTCAAGAGAAATGTCAGGAATTAAAGTACTTCCTCTACATCTGCTACTTAGACATCTGTTCACAAATCATTGGCTTCATCTAAATAGACGTGAAAAAGTTGTGGTTGCTAGGAGTCTGACAAAGTTGTTGTTTAAAATAAAAAGAAACAATCCAGCCCTCTCAGAAGAACAAAATAACACTCCCTTACAAATCATCCGGGAAAATATGAAAGAGATGATAAAACAGTTTAAAAATGATGAAGAAGTAGGTTTTGCACATACTATATATAGGTATGATGAAGTCCCAATGCATGTTATTAAAAATGCAAAATACCACTTAATTAAACCATTAATGCACATTATAAACTTTTCTTTCGTTAGTGGTATATTTCCAAACAGATTAAAGTTTTTAAAATAAAAACCGTTTTTAAGAAAAGCAGTACCTCTAACCCTACTATCGCCCATTGTCAATATTGCCAAATTGTTCTAAAATATATGAGTGTTATGTATATCAGGTTGGTAGAATTTTTGGAAACTAATGGTTTATTTGATATTGAACATCATGGGTTTAGGTCAGGTAAATCGATCATCACTGCCGGGACTGAGTTTGTAGAGTCTATCTTGGACGCTATACTCTATGGTAATCAAACTGTAGGCATTTTCATGGATCTAAGCAAGGCATTTTCTCTCATAGCACAGTGTCACTCAGAAAGACAGTGTCTCTCATAGTACCCTTATTAAACACTAGAAAATTTAGGGATTGTAGGAGTGACACTGTGCTGGTTTACATCATATCTTACGGACAGAAAACAGTATGTGGAACTACAACATTTTGATATCAGACAACTAACTTGTGTTAAATCAAAAATCAAAACAATTAAATACGGAGTCCCTTAGAGCTCCATTCTTGGGCCTGTTTTATTTTTGTGTTATATTAAAGGAATGCCAAATACAATTTCAAATTTAAACGGTAAATTAAGTTTGTATGCAGATGACTCCAACCTTATCATATCCCACAAATCATTAAATGAAATAAAAAATCTATCAAACCAAAATCTACTATCTATATATAATTATTTTAGCCAAAAAAACTTTTACTCAACCCAGATAAAACAAATTTTATTTTATTTTGCACACAGAAAAAATATAATGCTCAGTCAATAATTGAAAGTCAGAATAAACAAATTAACAAAGTCAACCAATCTAAGTTTTTGGGTTTGATTTTAGATGAGTGCTTAACATAGGATGGTCACATACAAATATCCAAAAGAAAATATCCTTCGGACTATACGCATTAAAATCAATTTCCAAATATTGTCAATTGAGACGTTAAAAATGGTTTATTATTCTCATATACACTCCCATATTTCATTTGGGGTAGTCAAAGAGCAACAAGTGATTTAAACCTGCAAATTATTTTGTGATTGCAAAAAATGCAATTAGAATTATCCTAAATTTACAGAGGCAGGATTCAGTAAAACAAAAATGTTCAGATTTGAAAATTCTAACCATCTATGGGCTATATATCATGGAAACTGTCCTAGCAGTGAGGCTAGCTAATGACAGTTTACCTAAATTAGGCACTTGTCACAATTACTCAACTAGAAATCATAATCAGCTGGCCGCTCCAGTGATTCATTTACAATTTAGTAGGAAAAAACCAATAGTAGCAGGCATTAGGTTTTACAATAAATTACCTACATATATTTTAGCCATAGACAATTATAAAAACTTTAAAAGAAAACTAAAACAATACTTGATCAATAAATTTTTGCATTCATTTGACAATTTTTTTATACAATCATAAAATTAACACATGTAGAGCTATTTTATCATATTCATTATAACATAAGATCTGATTTGGACTATAAGTGATTTTAATTAGTTGTATGCTGAAGCTATTTGTGTTTGTACATGTATACTGATATATATATCTACGTGCAAATTTTAAATAAAGGATGATTTGAATTTGATCTGATTTGTTGCATACTGATAAGTCTGGTGGTCAGTTCTTTCCCCTCGACAACATTCAAACCTTAGCCACCACTCAATGCACACCTTAGAACAATACTGATGGTAACCATTTAATAGTAAGAGAATTTATAACAGAACTTTAATCTCAACAACCCTTAGTAAGTGGCACTGTACTCTGCCATGCTAGTGTTGGACACAAATCAGTTAGAACTTTTCACAGTTAGTGTGTGTCTAATCAGTTGCTTAATTCATTCTACAACATAATTTCACCTGTTCCAAACATTGTTATGAATGTGAACTTGCTACATACCAACCATCATAGCTGTAGAGTCCTGCATAAACGGCCATCACTAGAGATTGGACAGATGTTTTTGTTCCCTTAAATCCGAAATCCGAGTTTATTGCATTTCCTGAAACAGCATAGATATCATGGTTTTCTTTGGATTATTAACAAATGTTGTACATATATTGGAAAAGTATGTGGTATAAAAACAAAGATTAAATAGTAAAACTGGTTTATAAAGAATAAATAAAAATAAATTAAAAAACTAATTAAAAATTGTCTTGTTCTGTACCGTTGATTATATACACCTAAAATAGATATTCCATATAATGGGAATATTTGTGCCTGTAATAGTAATATGGTTAGTTAGTGAGGCTCGCAACCACAGCTGGTTTAAACTGCATTACATTTACTTGGGACTACACTAGCGCTCCACAATGGACCACAAAAACAGCTGATATTTTGAGACTAAAAATTTAATATTGGATGGGAAATCTATTTGTGTATAAAATCAATGTCTGTACTGATTTAATTTCAACATCCACTTCTCATGTATACCGGTAGCTTTAAGAAATAAAGTCTTTTAACTCAGTTTATTGTTCTACATTAGGTACTATTTATCAAGTTAGGAATCTATGAAATAAGTCTCTATACAAGCCTGAAATGTGAGTTCATTGTGTTGTGTGTTTTATATGCTTTGTGTTTAATGGATTTATCTTCTCAAGTATCTTTTAAGATGCCTTTATCTTATACTAAAGCAATTTCTGACCTAATTCTCTATTTCCTAATCTTTATTTTTAAACAGTAACTTTTGTTATCATTACAAAGTCTTTTACCTGAAACAACAACGTATAGTCCTCCAAAAATCACATAGGCACATCCAAAAAGCCTTAGATAAGATAAAATTGTCTGTGTTTTCTTGTACAGCTTTACACTTGAGTAGTTGATGATACCCATAATGACTGAAAATAAATAAAAAAGATTATAATCTGTTTATCAATCTTAATAATCTATAGAAAATACAGAATTCATTGGCAGACTAATTAACACTGAACAATTCAAAACAATAGGTAGGGATCAATAAAGTACCACATTTCAAAAATCTTGAGAAATACATAGAACCAAATGGAATTGAACATGTACGAAAAGCCTAAAAATATTAAAACAGGAATGTCAGGAGTTATATAACAAAACGTCCATGTCAAGAAACATGTAAATCTCCCATTATAACTTAGCCATTAAACCTGTGATTTTATAAACGAGCGAAAACAGAAGATGGGTACAGATCAATGCCACAAGTACGTGTGATTTCAATGCCATTGTATGTGTAAGGGTGGGCGGGTGGGTCAATACCAGTGTACGTGTATGACTGAGCGGGTAGGTCAATACCACTGTATGTGTATGGGTGGGCGGGTGGATCAATACCACTATAGTTGTATGGGTGGGCGAGTAGATCAATACCACTATAGTTGTATGGGTGGGCAGGTGAGTCAATACCACTGTACGTGTATTAGTGGGCAGGTGGGTCAATACCACTGTACATGTATGGGTGAGCGGGTGGGTCAGTACCACTATAGGTGTACGACTGGGCGGGTAGGTCAATACCACTGTATGTGTATGGGTGGGCAGGTGGGTAAATACCACTGTAGGTGTATGAGTGGGCGAGTGGATCAATACCACTATAGTTGTATGGGTGGGCAGGTGGGTCAATACCACTGTACATGTATTAGTGGGCAGGTGGGTCAATACCACTGTACATGTAAGAGTGAGCGGGTGGGTCAATACCACTATAGGTGTATGGATGGGTAGGTGGGTCTATACTACTGTACATGTATGGATGAGAGGGTGGGTCTATATCACTGTACGTGTATGGGTGGGAGGGTGGGTCAATACCAAGGTACATGTATGGGTAGTTTTAGATATAGGCTAAGTTAGTAAGACGGCAGGAGCCTGTTATACCTTTCAAATATCAGTTCTGTACAGAGAAGTAGAATGAAGACATATACTGAAACATAGAAATCAACTATAAACTTAAAACCTTTATTAACTCTTATTGAAACATTTATGCAAGCTTAATTTAAAACAATAAACAATGAATTACCTAAGGATATTGCTCCTATACTGGTTTTTATTATGCTTTCAAAATTGTTGTTAAAGTCATTGGATGATTCAGGCATGCAAGTATCATATACATACTCTGCTAACAAAATTGCAGTAATAGCCGTAGTTGCCGGCACAACAATAAACACCATGACCCAGATGAAGATGAATCCTGGCAGTGGACCAAAATAAGGATGCATGTCCTTGAACGATGCTTGGAAGTATGCATAACTCCCTCCAGATTTGGGGATTACTGTGCTGAGCTCAGCAAACGCCAGAGTTCCTGAGAACACGATATCAGAATTAGATAGGAAACAAACTAAATAATTAGCTAAGTAATGTTCTAATTTTAAAAGAAAGTATTCCATTCAAGTATCATAAATAGCAAATGATTTCAATGAATCTGGTTAAACAATATTTTCTACTTGATGTTACGTTACTGTGCCACATATGTCACATCGTAGAGTATTTACTAGTAGTAAAAAGTAAGCTAGAACAATTGTTTATTACTTAATATTGACAAATTATATTTAACTTGGGCGAGCAAACAGCTAAATCTATTGATTATATCAGTCTACAGTTCTGACTATTCTATTTTTTGTTTTCTGATCTGCTCGACCACTCTAGAGACATCACAGGGCAGGGCCTGGATCACTGCCAAAAAAAGTAAGTTATTAGGAAAACTTTGATATATTTTCAACGTCTTTGAACGGCGCAATTATTGGTTCTTATGTTGATACACTTTGAAAATCAGACAGGGAATATACATCGACGGCAGGTGAAACTCAGATCTTCTCCTTGCGACACACTTTCCAGGATAAACCGGGTGTGACAATGAGCTGGCTGGGGTTACTCACGTCGCTGAGAGCTCTCGGCCAAGGGCTGCACGGATGTACACACATTGTTACCTTTTCCAGGGTGAAATGTGCTACCAACACGTTCAGCCCATAAAAATCACCCAGGGGAGATGGCGTGTACTCTGCTCCTTGTAGAGAGCATACGACTCATTTATACAACTGCTTTATCAACTATTATAAGTATTGTGTATCATCTCATTTTTTTAACAAGTTATAATATAAAATACAAAACTTACATCCTATCTACATTTTTTTATTTCAGAAAAATTAAGTGCTAATTTAAAAAGTAAAGGAGATATATAACAGTGAAAAATAGTTCTTGGTTGAAAAACTACCTAAAAGTGATATGAGTCCACACAAGACCCAGACAAGTAAAGACATTCCAACAGACCCGGACTCCGCCAGCACCACTCCTGGAGTGATAAATGTCTCGGGTCCTGAAACCAGTAAAGTTCTGTGTTACAAACTTACTGCTCTAATTTGAATAAGTTTATAAAGTCAAAGAAGCCAAATATTCTTCACTGATTTTGAGGCCAATTTTGTATCACAAGCAGAATAAATCAAACCACAGGTGAATTTAGATTAAATGCGAGAAGAGTCTTAACTTGTGAACATTTTTGGTAATAGTTATTTAACACCTGTATAATAAGATGTCCTCAAAGATTTCTTTTCTATTTCTATTTTTACTGTTGAAGAGCCTTCCTAAGCTTACTCTGCTTCTGTTGACGCAATTGCTAAGAAGTATATAAATACTGTACAATGCCTCTTAGTTCATAAATATGAGTTCCATTATTGATTACAATCTAACACATTGTTTAAAGTTTTGTGCATTTCAAAGGGTAATGAGATTTTATTAATATAAGTAACAAAGAAAGAATTATGGAATTCTTTCCATAATTATCAAACTAAAAAGTGGAAAAATTAAAAAAAATTATCTATAACTGAATACGGATAAATAATTTAATTTCAATTTTTCATAAACTGAACATACAAATTAGACTTACCAAACTCAATAAGGAGGCTGCTTACATCAATCTGCCTAGGACCAAACTTAAATGTAGTACTGATTAAAAATAGATATTATTGTCAGTGCAGAAATTATGTGTATCCCAGTTTGAAGGTTGTTTACTAAGAAACTAAGAGGCCTATGAAAAATCCAGTTGATTTCACGTTTAATTATACATTATGACATATGCATTTTCCAATTTAACTATAAGTTTTAATAATTTTTATCCTAGTTTGAACAAAAAAATCTCAGAGCTTTAAATAGTTTTCACGTGTATTAACTTTACACTTTTATTAAATGTATCAATTTAAAGTGATTTAAAATTTATAAGATATTTTTTCTTGAAAATTTACAATTTTGACATTTATAAAACTTATATAAAACAATCATATCAACCACAAATTAAAATATAAATTTTATACAATGACAGGTTTTGAGTAATAAAAGTGTTAAGTTTATGCATATTGAGCAATCGTAAAAATTCAGGTACTTTTTTGTTCCAACTAGGATAAATGTTATTAAAGCTTATAATAAAATTTAAAAACTGTAGTACTGTAATTTCATGAAAGACAAGTAAATAAATATTTTACCGACTATTAAGTTTAGCACAAGATGAGTTGCACTTATCAGTCCGAATTCTCGCTTTAGTTCTGCCTTCTCTTCTGAAGTATTCCTTCTATCTAATTCTTTTTCTGCTTCCATTTTTCTCTTTTTTAAGACAATTATATAAGAAGAATGATTGAATTTTGTGTAATATTGTTAGTCTTGTTTAGCTCTTCTCAATAATTGTATAATCTGAAAAAATAATTCTACTTATTTTTAACTTGACATTAATTTATGTTTATACGTTGCTGTATACATTATGTTTATTTACAGGGTATCTCTGAACTCCCTGATAGCTCTCTTAGTTATTGTTTCTGGTTCATTTCGGATCACAAATATCATATTTGAAGTGTCTGAAACACCTCAGTTATCCTTGCAGACGCTATTTTGTTTTTTTACTTTTAAATTTATATCTCAAAAACTAAAAGGTGTAAGAATAATTTGTTGTTGTTGCAGTACTAAGCTGAAACTTTTTATGGTCCTTTATAACATAAACATCTATTTTGAGAAAATTTATGAGTTTTCCTGTATCAAAGGCTAACGATTTTTTAGAAATGTAGAAAAGTCTAAACAGTTTTGTTTGTCCACTAAATTGCTTTACAATAATTATTGTATCAGGCTTAAAGAAATCTACCTTGATCAGCCTATCCTAGAATGTAAGTTAACCTCAAAGTAGGCTATTTGAATGTACAAAGTAAAAACAATAAACAAGTAGTTTTGAATGATTTCAGGATGGATAATGATTTTCACGCTTTATGCCTAAGTGGAAACTGGTGTAAAGAAGAAAATGTTGCTTTTCACAGCCTAGATGATTATAGCCTAGTAAATAGTTATTGTAGAAAACAGCATACACATGGCGTAGTATCAATTTATGTTAGGTCAGAACTTTTTCAGATTGCAAGACGATATCTAAGTACGATATCTGAATCAAGTACATTAGATCATTGCAGGCCTTTATTAATCAAATTAAGAATGTTGAAAGTCATAAATTTGTATATATACACCGTTTTAATTCATGTAAAAACTAATGTGCATAGAATACATAGCCATGCTATACATTCCCATTCAACAAAAAATAAAAATAATTTAAATATACCTTTTCAAAGACTGTCAAAATCCCAGAATAGTTATGATATTATTGGACTGAAAATGTACAATAAATTACCTCGACATTTAAAAAAGGAACCTATTGATAGATTCATAATTGAATTGTTCAGCTGGCTAGTGGCAACCACAATGTATTCCCTTAATGAATTTTTTGATCATAGTATAGTTGTGGATCTATAGTTTAAAGTTCCTTGAATATTTTATATTTATTTATTTGATCATTATATTTGTTTCAATGATGGACACTATAGCTCCTACTATATAACTAGATTTTTGTTTTTGTACTGTAATTTTTTTTTAAATTAAAATATATTGTCATTATTTATACAAAAACTGTTTGTTTTTAGATATTTTTGTGTATTTTATGTTTATGTAATTTTATACTTCTAAACTGGTGTCTTTGTTAGTGTTTAAAATTGCTTGTTATTTAAATATTGAAATGTCTTTATATGTATGATGTGATTGTTACGTGATATGCACAACTATATCATTATATAGTTTAGCTATTAATTAGTTGGAAGTTGACGTTAGTTATTGCTCATGTTTGTTGCTTAATGACAATACAATTTTATTTATTTTATTTTAAAGTTTTTCAAATGTTTACCACAATTAAAAATCCTAAATAACTCATACCAATAATTATATTAAAAATTACACAGAATAATATGTTTTAGGAAATTAAATTACAAATCCAATGATATAATGTTTTTAAAAATTGGATGAAAAATAAAAAATAAAATATAATTATTTATGTGACGGTATATACAATGTGTAAAATGCATGTAAAAGCTGATAATAATAAAGTAATTTGTGATAGTCTTAAATCAGCTGACTAGTACAACAATAAATTTTGTGTAAACATCTGATTTAAGACTATCACAAATTACTTTATCATTTTTTCTCTACTGCATATTTACTTACAAACATTTAGAAACAATTGACATTCACATAGCACAAATTTATTACAACATAAGCAGAGGAAGAAACAAATATTATGATAAGCAACGATAATATTATACAAATACCAGCTAATTATGAACCAAGTTATTATTTTGACTTCGTTCATAGTCATTTGACTTCAGTTATGAATGATGTTATTTTGATTAACATATTACTTTTTTTTTAGAAATTGTCTCACTTGTGTTCAAGAGCAAATATTTCTTTGTGAATCTCTCTGGTCTGACAATGTAAACGTGGTTTACCAAAATGGATCATCATAATATTTGTTTCTTCCTCTGCTTATGTTGTAATAAATTTCTGTTATATAAATGTCACTTGTTTGTAAAATGTTTGTAAGTAAAACTGAACAACATTTACTTACTTACAAACATTTAAAAAGAAGTGACTTTCACATAACATAAATTTATTACAACATAAGCAGAGGAAGAAACAAATATTATGATGATATTATAAAAATACCAGCTAATTATCAACCAAGTTGTTATTTTGACTTGGTTCATAATCATTCGACTTGAGCTACGAACGATGTTATTTCGATTAACATATTACTTTTTTTTAGAAATTGTCTCACTTGTGTTCAAGAGCAAAGATTTCTTTATGAATCTCTCTGGTCTGATAATGGTAAATGTGGTTTACCAAAATGGATCATCATAATATTTGTTTCTTCCTCTGCTTATGTTGTAATAAATTTCTGTTATATAAATGTCACTTGTTTATAAAATGTTTGTAAGTAAAACTGCAGTACAGAAAACACCATAAAATGCAATGAAATAGACATAAAGAAAATCAGATACCAATCATTAACTTACATTTGGATATGAATAAACACAACTTACAAATATAGAGTAAAATGAATACTATCCATTAAGTACTGTATAGTAATGACACATTTCAAACTGTCTCACTCGTAGCACACCGTTTGGTCTCCCCAGCCTTGTTATTCTATGCTTATTAGTGTTAATTAACTCCCATTGCATATATATTTGAAATATTTACATAGTTGCATTGCGATAAAGTAATCTCTCAAGGATATATTATATTCCATAGTCACTAATCATTTATTTACATGTAAATTTGTATACATAGAAATGTAACAAATATTATGCACCGTCAGATGAACATACAACTGAAAAAAGTACAACCAGAAAGTACATGATATATTTAAATATTATAAAGAAAATTTACTTTTTTTCTACAGCACAGTTGCACATTAGGCTTACGTAAATTTTGAAAGTTAAGAAATTCTGATGTAGAGTAAAAAGCCTTAGAAAGAAGAAAACCTTTTACATGCTTTTTGAAGCTAGCTAGAGTATGTTGTGACTTTCAATTTATTAAAAAACTGTATACTCTTGTAAAACAGGCTTCGTTCATAAGATGACATTCTATGCAGTGGAAAAGACAGATTTCCACCAAATCTAATTCTATGCTCGTGGAAATGTCCCAGTTCAACAAACTTGTCCCTATTTATAAATGTCAATATTAGGACTTCCTGGATATACAGGGAATACACTGTAAGGATGCATGCTTCTTATGGCATGGGCAGAGACTAAAAATTAACCACAACATTTTTTCTGGGGTTTTAGCAGTTTTTCTAGGTCAGAAGATCCTCCCCAGATCACTATGCCTTAACGTAAAATACTTTCACAAAATCCTCTATAAACATCGATAAGTATATTTCTGCTGCAAGTGGACTTCCTCCATTACCTCACTCAAGCTTTCGTTAAAAATTGCAACATCATCTTCAAACATATTCAGATGACAATTCTTCCCAGTAAAATGAAGATCATTTATGTAAATGAGAAATAGGGCAAGAGACAGATTACAGCATCGAGGGACACCTATCTGAGAAAGTTTATAAAATGAAGATATTGGTCCAGATGAAGGGTTATTAAGTGTGACCTTAACACAACGTTCTGATAAAAAAGACTGAAACCATCTCAGTACCATTCCTCTAACTCTGTAGTGTGTCAGTTTGTTTGGTAGGGTCAATGCTGTTAAATGCCTTGGATAAGTCATAGAAGACACCCAACGTCCTCTGTGACTCACCCAAGGAATGAAGTACTTGGTTTGTGAATTCATATAACGCGGAGATATTGTTTAATGAAAATTGTTTTTTACTATAATCTGAAACTTAGACAGATAGCTGATTAAACGGCATAGCATGACTTTTTCATACAGTTTAGACAAAGATGAAACCAAAGCAACAGGTCAATAGTTAGTTAACAAGGATTAGTCCTCTTTTTTGTGAAGTGGGTAGATAATGGTAAATTGAGTTTGGATGGAAAATTGTCTTGTTCGAGAGATTGGTTGATTAGAAGGGATATAGAGTAGGTGAGTTGTGCTGGCCGCAAAACTTTAGAAGATTTTTGAGGAAATGCCATCCAATCCACTGGAGTTTTTTGTTTTTTAGTGACTGAACCTCCTTCAACATTTCTTCAACACTGGTTGGGGCTAAAATCATTGGGGATGGTAGTTGTAGGGTGTAACTCTCAAATTTCCTTGAAGAGTCCATTTTACAAGGTGTGGGGCTAAGGCAAGAGGGCCCTCAATAAAAAATGTATTGAAGTGCTTTGCAATTGATTGTTTGTCAGAAATCTTTTTGCTGTGAATGAATAAAAAGTCTAAATCTCTTTTCTTTGCTTTTCTTCCTGTTTTCTTTTTACATCCTGTGGTACGTGGTGTCCCCAGGGGTCTGTCTTGGGACCTCTTCTTTTTACTTTCTACATTCATGATATAACTTCTGTTATACAACACTCTAACTATCACTTATATGCTGACGACTTAGAGGTATACCAATATTTCTCTATCACAGAATCTGACATGACTGTATTAAACATGAACCGAGATGTTGTAGCAATCACTTTTTAGGCAAGACGACATGGACTCAAACTTAACGATGATAAGACTCAAAACAATTTTAGTTGGACTAATAACTTCTGTTGACAATGACATCTTTCCGAAAATAAGTGTTAACAACTTGACATTAGACTATTGTGACAAAGTTCTTAATCTTGGTTTTACTGAGAACAGAACTTTAAGTTGGACTGACCAAGTTACTGTGACAGGAGGCAGAGTGTTTGCTGGTATCCACAGTTTGAAGCGGTATGCTTCCTATTTCCCATTCAATGTAAAAGTGATGTTGGTTAAGACTCTTATTTTACTGCACTTTAACTACTGTGACACTGTTATCAATGATATGACTGTTAAGCTCTCAAACAAACTTCAATTGGCACAAAATTAATGCATTAAATTTATTTTTATCCTTCGTCGTGAGGATCATTTTACACCATTTTTTCCAAATATCTGTTTTGAAGTTGATACAGCTTCGAGATTATCATATACTTACTCTTCTTCATAAAGTTTTAAATAACAGAACTCCAAGCTATCTGGGCGAGCGTTTCAAGTTCATTTCTGAAATAAGCATTAGAAACAATCGTCAGGGAGCCTTTTTACTATCAGTCCCAATTTATCGCACTGCCCTGAACAATAGATCTTTTACTGTATCCAGGTGTCGATTATGGAATATGCTTCCTAACAATATTAAAAGTATAGGCGAGGACCCTTGTTTTGGTGTGTAGCTAAAGGACCTATTTTTTCCGAACCTGTAGACTAGGCAGGCGGGTTCGTTCGGAGGTTTTGGTCTGCGGGTGGTATGGATGATGAGTTTTTCAAGATTTGTATTATTTTGTATAGATATTCATTTGTTAGTTATGATTTTATAGTTTCTTTTATGTTTGATATGTTGAGTTTTATTTTCTGATTGTTGATTACTGATATGTTACAATTGGTTTATATTATTAAAAGTAATGTTTTTTTATTATTTATATGATTAATTTTGTTAATTTTGATATGGTTAAGTGGTAGAGAGAACTGTCTAGTCCTAATCCTCGCCTTAAAAATAAAGCTGTTTTTCATTTCATTATCCCACATAGTTTTGGATATGTTTTATGATTTAGTAATTGTTTTGTCAAAACACATTTTCTTTGAGACTAGAATTAATTTAAGTAGCAACTTAACACAACATTTGTAATAAGCTACAAAACAAGGATTATTTTATATTTTTTTCTTCCACAATTATTTCTCGTTTTTTCTCTTGTGACTTTTTTAATCCTTTAGTTAGTCAGAGTTTATTTGTTTGTACTATTTTTAACTAGTTTTATAGGATAATGTTCTTCAAAATTTAACAATAATACCTTTAAAAATGCATTAAATGTTTTGTCAATGTCCAACTCAACATCTATCACCTCATCCCAATTAATCTGTGTAAAGGACACTTGAAAATGTATGTTGTTATTCTAAGAAAAAATACTTTTGAATGAATAACATTTATTACTTTTAATATTATTTTGAGCCCTCAAGTTAGCCACTTTCATAAGCTGAGCATTATGATCAGACAACCCAAGGTCAACTCGTTTAGTCTCACATTTATTATAGTCTGTTACTATGTAGTCGATACAAGATTCTGATTGACTTCTAACTCTGGTCGGCCTGTCTATCATTATGTGACAGTAACTCAAATGATTCAAAGAGACAAAAGAATTCATTTTTTGTCAATGAATCGGCAAGAGCATTACTGTTCACGTCTCCGCAAATCACGATGTCCTTGTTCTTTGATTCTTCAGAAACAATTAATAGTATTTTTCCCCTAGTATTTTAATTGCTAGAAAACACCGATTTGTTCCCCGCAGGAGGGTGGTAAATTACAGTAACTAATAAAGGAGATTTAGTGTTAATTTATATCTGAACTGCTGCACATTCTATAATATTTTCGACTGAACAGCTAAAAATATTGTTCCTTGCCTTTGCAGGAGTGTTTTTTCTAAGTGCAATAAAAGCTCCGCCGCTTACTCCAGTTGATCTACTGTCTACTACTAATTTATTTTTATATTGAATTGTTGCAGGTTTTTTTAAAACATCCTATACAAGTGTTGCTTAAAAATGTGTAGTTATTTAAACAGTATAATTGATAGTTAATAGTGTATTATAAATGTTACAAATGGACAACATTTCGGATAATATATAGGGTGTTTCTGAAACTTCAGGAGGTTGTTCTTGAGGCCAAATTAAGGTTAACTATTTTTCTAACATAAGTCCAAAACACTTTGTAAAACAACTACCCACCATTTTATGTTTTACATGAAAAGTGGTATTTCTAAAAATTTAGTTTGACTGTAAAACTACACGTTTTACAAAGTCAAGCAATAATCATTAGCTCTCTTGAATTGGTTTTATACCTCACTGTCCAACAACCTTTGATTTGCTACGGGGTGGTTCTTATCCTACCGCCGTTCTCCTTGATAACAAAGTTTTATAGTCTAGAAAACCCTATAAGTCTACTTTAGGGGGATACATGCCCCCCTAGTAGTGTAATCATGCCAGAGTTAGTATATATATATATATATATATATATATACAAAAACCATATGATATATATATATATATATATATATATATATATATATCATATGGTTTTTGTCATATATATATATATATATATATATATATATATCATATGGTTTTTGTCAGCTACCATTTAATCATTTAAAAAAGGCTGTGATATATTTGGATCAAGATCCAAAAGTCATGCCGTATACAATATAAAATAAAAATGATCTTCTGTCACAAAGCTAAATTCAATCCATCCAGCCATTTCACACCTACCTCACTGATTATGTTTATGCTGGCTAATCCCTGCGTAAAAGAACACAGGGGACACTCTGCAATTATGTGATCTATTTTTGGATAGACTCTCCACAATAATATGACTGATCTAGTGTCAATCCCCATTTATACTTCTACTAGTTACATCTGCCCACACCAGTTCGGAAACGATTCAACTGTGTCCACTCCCTACGAGGGAGGTTCATCCTACCTCAGGTATTCCACGTTATGGCCCAGCTAGTATTGGGCAAGACATTTGAACTGCTCAACTGGAAAGTAGTACGTAGAGGTGGGTTTCAATATTTTAAGGGACCGTTCTGACGAGGGAGATCCTGTGTAATAGGAAGGTGTGGGCATTCAAGATCTTATTGAATTCTTGAGTATTGCCTCCTGATGTATTATCTCTGGAGGACCTGTATATTGCAGAGTACCGGGAGCCAAAGGCGTGAAGTTGCCATAAGAGTGCCACTAATTGCTCTCTTGACCCTATTAAGTTGGACATCAATCGCTTTAGTGTGTACACTATTTAGCCATATGGGAGCACTGAATTTAACTGCTGAATAGACCAATGACAAAGAATTTGTACACAGGACGTGTGCATTGGCTTCCAAAATTGTCCCAGCAATATGATATAATAAATTTGCCCTGGTTTTGATTTTAGCTGCTGTTTTTTGAAAATGACTTTTAAGCGTCAGCTATTGATCTAACGTTACTTACAGGTAATGCGGATGATCATTATGCTGGGGTTTTACACCGTTTAGAAAGATGTTCAATTTTTGATGAACTATTCTGTTACTCAGGTGAATTTCAGAGTTAATATAAATTACTTTAAACACATTACAAATAAATCCAAATCAGCCTAGCAAATCTGTCATGTTTATGTTTTTATACCAGCTGTTTGAAATATAGTATTAAATTAAATTAATGCCAATGTTGTTATTATGGAAAAAAAGGAAATGCTGTTTCTACTCCCTAGGTATTGATTTTCTAGATATCCTTTCTTAGTGGTTCTTTATGATACGAAAGCTAACTTCCCACCAAATGTCATCAAAATATGTTCAGTTGTTTTGGAAATTTCTTGATTTGATAACATATTTTTTCTGATTTTATATTAGATTTATTTCAATAAATGAATATAAAATCAAATATTCATTTATAATAATATATATTTATTTATAATAAACATGATTTATTATATTAGATTATGATGACTGACTTATAAGTTCGCTTAGTAATTAAAAGCGATCAAAATAAATGAAATAGTTACTTGACTTGGATTACAAGCAATATTCTTGATTGTAATTTTAGTTAAGCTATACATAAAAAACTCTACAATAACAGTTTACCAGCGGAAATAAAAAACCTCAAAAAATCTTTAAATTTTTAATGCAACTAAAAAACGCTTTTAACCTTGATTTTTTAACTAAATTTGTTTGTCATATAATTTATAAAGTCTGATTTTGCCAATTATAATATCAATAAATAGTGGTAATTATTTTAATTTTTGGACTCAACAAAGTTGAACTGCTAGTACAAGTATAATCATGAATTAAAATAAATATCAGCTAAATACAGCTAGACCTACCTTTTAGATTCAGACCCATCTTTAAGTGTAATTTTGAATGTAAAAAAATATTTAAATAAGTTAATTACAGTGTTTACACTTGATCTACATAACTTTAAGGTTCATTTGTCTACTGCCTTGAAAATATGACCATAATGAGCTAAAAAAGCCTCAAGTAATTCATTTGATATCCTATCTATAGGGTGTCCCCTATAGAAAGGTAGGTCTAGCTGTATTTAGCTGATATTTATTTTAATTCATGATTATACTTGTACTAGCAGTTCAACTTTGTTGAGTCCAAAAATTAAAATAATTACCACTATTTATTGATATTATAATTGGCAAAATCAGACTTTATAAATTATATACAGTGGAACTAATTCATGTGGAAAACTAATTAAATGTCTCTAAAAATTGCATTTTAAAGGTATTGATCTCATTTAACAATAGTTCATTTCTATGTATACTTCAACACTTTTATAAGCGAAGCATTAACAAGAATAAAACCAGGCCATGGTAAACTATTTGAAAACCCATCTACTCTCCCCCCACCCATATATATATATATATACTTTGGTATTGATCCTCCACCCACCCATACATGTTTGGAGTTACAGTGATAATAATCACCTGCGGTCAATGACATCCAGTGTTATCAGTCCACCGACCAATACGGATCACCTGCGTTATCTGTGATACAAGCCGTGTCCGCCCTAGTGCATGTCTTGTGCCTTGTCGATCTTTTGAATTATTACGTAACTTTATTATTCGTAATTATTGATGGCAATTTTTATTTTCTAATTAACATTAAAATTATGTCGGAAAAGTGTGGAAAGTGTTCAGTCGCTCTTGTGAGTATTGATGTTGTTATTAACTGCGTGAGTGTTCGTCTATATTTCGACCGTCATGTTTGAGTATGGGTTCCTCACAGAATATTACCAGGCAAAAAATTGGAAATGTGAAGTGAGCAAGGAGGAATCTGATTCCACAACATCAAACAAAAGTAATAATGGGACCAAAACCATCCTGGACGCCCTTCAAGCGATGGATACTAAAATAAACTCAAGCATCACTCTAATGAAAGGCTCCATTGAAAGAGGAGTTCAGTAAACTGAACAATAGATGTGCGGTAATTGAA
The DNA here is from genome assembly GCA_035578905.1 of Stictocephala bisonia. Lineage (NCBI taxonomy): Eukaryota > Metazoa > Arthropoda > Insecta > Hemiptera > Membracidae > Stictocephala > Stictocephala bisonia. Next base: position 775,962 of record JAQJVL010000332.1, on the reverse strand, counting down.
GAAGGACAGATTCAGATACAGAGTTGATGCGAAAAGTTGGAGAAGTAGAACGGCAAGCTTTAAGACGCGCTAACTGTGTTCAACAACGCCTCAACGACTCAAACAGCACTCACGATGTTCCAACTTTGAAATTGTCAGGCTTCCAGCTACTAAAAGTGAAGATCTGCTCTGTGTCCTTGGGAAGTTGGTTGAGGTACTTGGTGTTCCCTTCAAAGGAGAAGACATTTCCATGGCTCACAGGCTGTGACTTTTCTCCAAGAGACACTCCCAAGTGCCTATTGTGGTGCAGTTCACCACACGGATGGGAGGGAGGCTTGATTGGCAGCAGCACAGAACAAGAGAGCAATCAAGTCGACTCAGCTCACAGCATCACTGCCGGAGTGCTCTGTGTATGTGAACGAACAGCTGACTCCCCATCACAAAGCCCTGTTGGGATGGGCCTAGATGATGCAGCAGGAGAAAAAATTAAACTTCGCCGGCTACTTCAATGGGAAAGTGTTGGTTAAGGCAGCCGAAGGAGATCCTTCAGTCCGTGTGTTTCAACTTCAGGACTTGAACCGCTTTGACAAATAATTATGTATGTATAAATTTATTTAATCTTATTACTACTCATTTATTGCCATTTTATTTAGAGATAAATTTTCTTATAGTTTTAAAGTTTAAAATATAGTTATGTTCTTATTTCGCCCAGTATAAAATAAAATGATTGACAGTTAAGGTTTTAATTTTTTTCTGTTTCTTCTGTTGTTGTATAAATTATTTATTATTTATGTTATAGAACGTTAAAATTATATTTGTAAATATCTTTATCTAGAAATATAATGTGTTGCGGCTGTACAAGTGTTTGTGTGAGAGTGCGTATAAATTTCTTTTATCAAAGCAATATATTGTTTATAAAACCAAATAATAGTAAATTACTTTATTATTTATAATTTGTATGTTGTGAACATTGCAAAGTTGGCAAGATGAATATTTCAATGATGACATAAATAATCTAATATTATAAGTTGTGTGAGTTTGTGCGTGTGGATGAAGTTAGTACGAAGTAGGAAATATAGTTTGGTTATTGTTATCATTTATGAAACTGCCAATTATTAAGTGTAAATTACTTTAAGTTATAAAATTTAGTTCTAGCTCGTTTCCACAATGGAGAAAGTTAGTTAAATGTTTACATTCAGCATTAAAGTGTTTGCTAAGAGTACAGTAAGTAGCCACAGCAAATATTATTACTATTATATTGAAGCACATGAAAATCAATATAATATAATTTGATAACATTTTGAATGCTAGCATATATGTATGAATAACATTTTTTTTTATTGATTAGTTTAGGAGTGTTATATATTGAATGAATGTGAGTGAGTGTGTGCTTTATATATGTTTGTTTTTCATGTGAGAATGTAATAGGGAAATGAAATGTTGCTGGCACAAGTGTGTATTTTCTCATGTAAACAGGGCAGATAGGCTAAAGCGTGGTGGCTTTATGGATCAATTTGAAGATGCTTGATTGTTACCAATAGTTGTTTAGAATTAAAAAATGTTTCCCAGTTTTCAAATTGTTATAATAACAATAATATTGATTCTATTAAAGTTTTACATAACAATATTAGGAGTTTTTCAAATAATTTTTATGAAATGTTAATTTACTTGAATGATCTTAATAATGAACTTGATCTGATTATTTTTTCTGAATGTTGGTTGAATGGCAGAGAGGGCTACGACCCTTGAATGACAATCCTTAAGGGCTACGACCTTCACTTCACTGATAACAAACGGAACCAGAATGACAGGGTTACACTGTACGTACTTTAACAAACGACTGTTTGCCACTGTTACACAGGTTACTCTTAGTGAGGTATATGGACTTGATTTAGACTTCACTTACTCAAGGAAACAGTTTAACTAGCTGGCTGTATACAGAACATTCGACAGTAATACGGACCATTTTTACTTGAAGTAGAACATTATTATGCAAATGAGAATAGGAGCAGAATGTGTATATTTTTGGGAGACGTCAACATAGATCTGAACAGTAGTAATATATTAACTGATGGATATCTTAACATATTAATTGGAGCCAGACTGATACAATGTATCGACAAACCAACATGAGTGACTGAAAATAGTTTGACATGTCTGAATCAAATATTTGTAAAATATCATGATATTAATGCTATAAACTCAGCTGTGATCCATACTCACATGACAGACCACTACAGCACAGGCCTGACTAACACTTCTACCAACTCAGCTGTGATCCATACTCATGTGACATACCACGACAGCACAGGCCTGACTAACACTTCTACCAACTCAGCTGTGATCCATACTCACGTGGCAGACCGCTACAGCACAGTCATGACCATCACTTCTACCAACTCAGCTGTGATCCATACTCACATGACAGACCGCTACAGCACAGTCCTGACCATCACTTCTACCAACTCAGCTGTGATCCATACTCACGTGACAGACCGCTACAGCACAGTCCTGACCATCACTTCTACCAACTCAGCTGTGATCCATACTCACGTGACAGACCGCTACAGCACATTCCTGAACATGACTTCTACCAACTCAGCTGTGATCCATACTCACATGACAGACCGCTACAGCACAGTCCTGACCATCACTTCTACCAACTCAGCTGCGACCATACTCACATGACAGACCGCTACAGCACAGTCCTGACCATCACTTCTACCAACTCAGCTGTGATCCATACTCACATGACAGACCGCTACAGCACAGTCCTGACCATCACTTCTACCAACTCAGCTGTGATCCATACTCACGTGACAGACCGCTACAGTACAGTCCTGACCATCATTTCTACCAACTCAGCTGTGATCCATACTCACATGACAGACCGTTACAGCACAGTCCTGACAATCACTTCTACCAACTCAGCTGTGATCCATATTCACGTGACAGACCGCTACAGCACAGTCCTGACCATTACTTCTACCAACTCAGCTGTCATCCATACTCATGTGACAGACCGTTACAGCACAGTCCTGATCATTACTTCTACCAACTCATATGTGATCTATACTCACGTGACAGACCGCTACAGTACAGTCCTGACCATCACTTCTACCAACTCAGCTGTGATCCATACTCACATGACAGACCGTTACAGCACAGTCCTGACAATCACTTCTACCAACTCAGCTGTGATCCATATTCACGTGACAGACCGCTACAGCACAGTCCTGACCATTACTTCTACCAACTCAGCTGTCATCCATACTCATGTGACAGACCGTTACAGCACAGTCCTGATCATTACTTCTACCAACTCATATGTGATCTCTACTCACGTGACAGACCACTACAGTACAGTCCTGACCATCACTTCTACCAACTCAGCTGTGATCCATACTCACGTGACAGACCGTTACAGCACAGTCCTGACCATCACTTCTACCAACTCAGCTGTGACCATACTCATGTGACAGACCGCTACAGCACAGTCCTGACCATCACTTCTACCAACTGAGCTGAGATCCATACTCATGTGACAGACCACTACAGCACAGTCCTGACCATCACTTCTACCAACTCAGCTGTGATCCATACTTACGTGACAGACCGCTACAGCACTGTCCTGACCATCACTTCTACCAACTCAGCTGTGATCCATACTCACGTGACAGACCGCTACAGCACATTCCTGAACATGACTTCTACCAACTCAGCTGTGATCCATACTCACGTGACAGACCGCTACAGCACAGTCCTGACCATCACTTCTACCAACTCAGCTGTGACCATACTCACATGACAGACCGCTACAGCACAGTCCTGACCATCACTTCTACCAACTCAGCTGTGATCCATACTCACGTGACAGACCGCTACAGCACAGTCCTGACCATCACTACTACCAACTCAGCTGTGACCATACTCACATGACAGACCGCTACAGCACAGTCCTGACCATCACTACTACCAACTCAGCTGTGACCATACTCACATGACAGACCGCTACAGCACAGTCCTGACCATCACTTCTACCAACTCAGCTGTGATCCATACTCACGTGACAGACCGCTACAGTACAGTCCTGACCATCACTTCTACCAACTCAGCTGTGATCCATACTCACGTGGCAGACCGTTACAGCACAGTTCTGACCATCACTTCTACAAAATCAGCTGTGACCATACTCACATGACAGACCGCTACAGCACAGTCCTGACCGTTACTTCTACCAATTCAGCTGTGATCTATACTCACGTGACAGACCGCTACAGCACAGTCCTGACCATTACTTCTACCAACTCAGCTGTGATCCATTCTCACATGACAGACCGTTACAGCACAGTCCTGATCATTATTTCTACCATACCATCTGTGATCTATACTCACGTGACAGACCGCTACAGCACAGTCCTGACCATCACTTCTACCAACTCAGCTGTGATCCATACTCACATGACAGACCGTTACAGCACAGTCCTGACCATCACTTCTACCAACTCAGCTGTGATCCATACTCACATGACAGACCGTTACAGCACATTCCTGACCATCACTTCTACTAACTAAGCTGTAACCATACTCATATGACAGACCGCTACAGCACAGTCCTGACCATCATTTCTACCAACTCAGCTGTGATCCATACTCACATGACAGACCGCTACAGCATAGGCCTGACCATTACTTCTACCATCTCAGCTTTGATCTATACTCACGTGACAGACGGCTACAGCACAGTCCTGACCATCACTTCTACCAACTCAGCTGTGATCCATACTCACATGACAGACCGCTACAGCACAGACCTGACCATCACTTCTACCAACTCAGCTGTGATCCATACTTACATGACAGACCGCTACAGCATAGGCCTGACCATCACTTCTACCAACTCAGCTGTGATCCATACTCACATGACAGACCGTTACAGCACAGTCCTGACCATCACTTCTACCAACTCAGCTGTGATCCATATTCACGTGACAGACCGCTACAGCACAGTCCTGACCATCACTTCTACCAACTCAGCTGTGATCCATACTCACGTGACAGACCGCTACAGCACAGTCCTGACCATCACTTCTACCAACTCAGCTGTGATCCATACTCACGTGACAGACCGCTACAGCACAGTCCTGACCATCACTTTTACCAACTCAGCTGTGATCCATATTCACGTGACAGACCGCTACAGCACAGTCCTGACCATCACTTCTACCAACTCAGCTGTGATCCATACTCACGTGACAGACCGCTACAGCACAGTCCTGACCATCACTTCTACCAACTCAGCTGTGATCCATATTCACATGACAGACCACTACATCACAGTCCTGACCATCACTTCTACCAACTCAGCTGTGATCCATACTCACGTGACAGACCGCTACAGCACAGTCCTGACCATCACTTCTACCAACTCAGCTGTGATCCATACTCACGTGACAGACCGCTACAGCACAGTCCTGACCATCACTTTTACCAACTCAGCTGTGATCCATATTCACGTGACAGACCGCTACAGCACAGTCCTGACCATTACTTCTACCAACTCAGCTGTGATCCATATTCACGTGACAGACCGCTACAGCACAGTCCTGACCATCACTTCTACCAACTCAGCTGTGATCCATACTCACGTGACAGACCGCTACAGCACAGTCCTGACCATCACTTCTACCAACTCAGCTGTGATCCATATTCACATGACAGACCGCTACAGCACAGTCCTGACCATCACTTTTACCAACTCAGCTGTGATCCATACTCACGTGACAGACCACTACATCACAGTCCTGACCATCACTTCTACCAACTCAGCTGTGATCCATACTCACGTGACAGACCGCTACAGCACAGTCCTGACCATCACTTTCACCAAATCAGCTGTGATCCATACTCAAGTGACCGACCACTACAGCACAGTCCTGACCATCACTTCTACCAACTCAGCTGTGACCATACTCACATGACAAACCGCTACAGCACATTCCTGACCATCACTTCTACCAACTCAGCTGTGACCATACTCACGTGACAAACCGCTACAGCACAGTCCTGACCATCACTTTTACCAAATCAGCTGTGATCCATACTCACATGACAAACCGCTACAGCACATTCCTGACCATCACTTCTACCAACTCAGCTGTGACCATACTTACATGACAGACCGCTACAGCACAGTCCTGACCATCACTTCTACCAACTCAGCTGTGACCATACTTACATGACAGACCGCTACAGCACAGTCCTGACCATCACTTCTACCAACTCAGCTGTGATCCATACTCACGTGACAGACCGCTACAGCACAGTCCTGACCATCACTTCTACCAACTCAGCTGTGATCCATACTCAAGTGACCGACCACTACAGCACAGTCCTGACCATCACTTCTACCAACTCAGCTGTGACCATACTTACATGACAGACCGCTACAGCACAGTCCTGACCATCACTTCTACCAACTCAGCTGTGATCCATACTCACGTGACAGACCGCTACAGCACAGTCCTGACCATCACTTTCACCAAATCAGCTGTGATCCATACTCACATGACAAACCGCTACAGCACATTCCTGACCATCACTTCTACCAACTCAGCTGTGACCATACTTACATGACAGACCGCTACAGCACAGTCCTGACCATCACTTCTACCAACTCAGCTGTGACCATACTTACATGACAGACCGCTACAGCACAGTCCTGACCATCACTTCTACCAACTCAGCTGTGATCCATACTCACGTGACAGACCGCTACAGCACAGTCCTGACCATCACTTCTACCAACTCAGCTGTGATCCATACTCAAGTGACCGACCACTACAGCACAGTCCTGACCATCACTTCTACCAACTCAGCTGTGACCATACTTACATGACAGACCGCTACAGCACAGTCCTGACCATCACTTCTACCAACTCAGCTGTGATCCATACTCACGTGACAGACCGCTACAGCACAGTCCTGACCATCACTTTCACCAAATCAGCTGTGATCCATACTCACATGACAAACCGCTACAGCACATTCCTGACCATCACTTCTACCAACTCAGCTGTGACCATACTCACGTGACAAACCGCTACAGCACAGTCCTGACCATCACTTTTACCAAATCAGCTGTGATCCATACTCAAGTGACCGACCACTACAGCACAGTCCTGACCATCACTTCTACCAACTCAGCTGTGACCATACTTACATGACAGACCGCTACAGCACAGTCCTGACCATCACTTCTACCAACTCAGCTGTGATCCATACTCACGTGACAGACCGCTACAGCACAGTCCTGACCATCACTTCTACCAACTCAGCTGTGACCATACTCACATGACAAACCGCTACAGCACATTCCTGACCATCACTTCTACCAACTCAGCTGTGACCATACTCACATGACAAACCGCTACAGCACATTCCTGACCATCACTTTTACCAAATCAGCTGTGATCCATACTCACGTGACAGACCACTACATCACAGTCCTGACCATCACTTCTACCAACTCAGCTGTGATCCATACTCACGTGACAGACCGCTACAGCACAGTCCTGACCATCACTTTCACCAAATCAGCTGTGATCCATACTCAAGTGACCGACCGCTACAGCACAGTCCTGACCATCACTTCTACCAACTCAGCTGTGACCATACTCACATGACAAACCGCTACAGCACAGTCCTGACCATCACTTCTACCAACTCAGCTGTGACCATACTCACATGACAAACCGCTACAGCACATTCCTGACCATCACTTCTACCAACTCAGCTGTGATCCATACTTACATGACAGACCGCTACAGCACAGTCCTGACCATCACTTTCACCAAATCAGCTGTGATCCATACTCAAGTGACCGACCGCTACAGCACAGTCCTGACCATCACTTCTACCAACTCAGCTGTGACCATACTCACATGACAAACCGCTACAGCACAGTCCTGACCATCACTTCTACCAACTCAGCTGTGACCATACTCACATGACAAACCGCTACAGCACATTCCTGACCATCACTTCTACTAACTAAGCTGTAACCATACTCATATGACAGACCGCTACAGCACAGTCCTGACCATCACTTCTACCAACTCAGCTGTGATCCATACTCACGTGACAGACCGTTACAGCACAGTCCTGACCATCACTTCTACCAACTCAGCTGTGACCATACTCACATGACAGAATGCTACAGCACAGTCCTGACCATCACTTCTACCAACTCAGCTGTGATCCATACTCATGTGACAGACCGCTACAGCACAGTCCTGACCATCACTTCTACCAACTCAGCTGTGATCCATACTCATGTGACAGACCGCTACAGCACAGTCCTGACCATCACTTCTACCAACTCAGCTGTGATCCATACTTACGTGACAGACCGCTACAGCACTGTCCTGACCATCACTTCTACCAACTCTGCACCAAAACCCTCTCCTAACAAACTAACTTATATAAACTATACTCTACTAACAATAAATATTGCACGTTCTAACTGGGTCCCGTTCTAAATTTTTCTGATATTAATCTAGCCACAGAAAAGTTTGTTGAAATCATAACAGTATCAATAGAAAATTCGACACAAGTAAGGAAAAATAACAATAAGTTTAAAAAACTGAAACATGGATTACACTGTGTTTAATAAATTCAATACCCATTCGAGATAAATTAAGCAAGCAGATTAAAAAACAACCCTTTCATGTAAATTTAAAGACGCAATACAGAACTTACAGACATATATTAAATAATACAATAAAATAAGCAAAAAAGACTGTTACAGAAGTATACTGAATGAGTCAAAGAGAAATCCTTAATGTTTTTCGGAAACCATTAATGAATTATCAGGTAGAATAACAAATAAAGACATATATCCAATAAACAAATATCTCTCTAATTCCCAAACAATTAATCAGGAAGTAATTAAAGATGTAGCTAATGATTTTTAATCTATACTTTCCAAACATAGGGCACAACCTAGCGCATGTAATTAACTCGGGAGGGAATCCAGTCTTGAACGATGATGACTACCGAACAAATGTAGATTTTGTTATTAAACCAATCACCGAACACAACATTATACGACATCTGACTATCCTGAGAGGGGAGTCTGCACCTGGTTGTGATGGAATTTCTGCTAAGTGTCTCCAAAATAACATTCAGATTTTTTGTAAGCCACTTTTACAAATAACAAATTTAAGTCTCAAAAGTAGTATCTTTCCTCTCAGTTTCAAATTAGCAAAACTATTTCCACTCCACAAATCAAATGAGTTTACTGATAAAAATAACTTCCATCCAATATCTCTTTTGAGTGTCTTCAGTAAAATATTGGAAAAAGTTGTTAGGGAACAATTAGTGACTTTTCGAAAATTACATAAAATATGAAGTGAGCATCAGAATGGGTTTTGAGAAGACAAAAATATATCTAATTCTCTATTTGACATTAATAAGGATATTAATAGTGCACTTTATAACAATAAACGATCAATTTTAATATTTTTATACTTAAAAAAGCATTTGATTCTGTTGTATGCAAAGCATTTGAACTGGAATGCATTGGGATACATGGCACAGCCTTGGTTCATGAGCTTCCTCAGCAACAGGTGGCAATGTGTATTTGTGAAGTTATTAGTGAGGCAGTTCCAGTTGATTACGGGGTAATACAGGGATCAAATCTGGGTCCTGCATTATTTTTAATAAATAACAATAATATAGCTAGACTACAATTACAAGGATAAAATGCGTTGTTCGCTGACGACACCTCTATTTTTGTTCAGGGGAATAACTGGGCTGATGTGCAGAGTAAAGCCCTGAGTGATTTAATGCTGGTGAAGAAGTGGCTGGACCAAAATATTTTATCTCTCAACATTTCAGAAACAAAATTCATGCCATTATCCATAAGTTCCATTTCTGATTACATATTGCAACAGTTATAATTCATAAATTTGATAATTATTTCAACAATTCATGTACCTGCGAAGAAATTGAACAAGTTACTTCTTACAAATACCTTGGAATCGTGTTTGATTATCGTTTAAAATGGTCGAACCACATTGATTACTTAAAAAATAAAATTCGTAGAGAAGTTTTAAACTATAAGGAAATGAAAATGGTGGCACTCGAGGTGCGACATGGACTACCTGTGTTAATCCCAGCGACCCAAAGGGCCATAAAACTGGCACTCGAGATGCGACATGCCACCTCAGGTAGCCCGGCGAAGGGTTGCGGGGTTGTAGACGCACTCTCTCTCTGTGTCCATAAATATATATATATATATATATATATATATATATATATATATCTATAAATATATATATATATACAAAAATAGACCTACCTATATATACCTAACCTAACCTAACCTACCCACCCTCCCATACACGTACATTGTTAGTAATTGTATTGGTAACAATCGTTAATCATATGTCTCATTGTATGGCTGTAGTTTTCAGATAATTTTATCACTGTAAATATATCAACTATTAGCCGCCAGACCAACACGGCCACACTGCTAGCCGAAGCGCCATGTCGCACCTCGAGTGTTAGTTTTGGGTTCTCTTTTTATTTATTTATTTATTTACATGCTTCAATACAGTCAAAACCAATTACACTGAAGCAGTTCATATAATACATATATTTATGTTTGTGGGTTTTATAACTTATTCACTAAATCACTTCACATTATAAAAATAACAAAAAATAAGAATACCAAACTGAAATACTATAGATTCAAATATAACTGAAATTTATATGGAACGGAACAATACATGCTTGATGAGGAGGCAAAAAATATAATGACATGCAATTAAATAAAAATAATAACTAATATTAGTATAGACTAGCATTCAGCAACAATAGCAGTAATGAATATTTTAAACAATTAAGAACAATAACAACAATAAATAATAACAGTAATAAATATTTTAAACAATTGACAACCATAACGACAATAAATAATAACAGTAATAAATATTTTAAACAACTGACAACCATAACGACAGTAAATAATAACAGTAATAAATATATTTTGAACAGTTAACAATATAGAATTCGTAAAAGAGTAATAAACAAAACAAAATTATGTAGAGCGTTGACTTAAACAAGACAGGCAATTAGCTTTAAATATTTTAAAAGAGTCAAAAAATAGATCTACATTACTATTATCGGAAAGGAGCAAATTATTGTAAGATGTCATGAGGCGGTGAAGGGGGGAAGAAGCATGTGCCGTCGTGCGGCAGTAGGGAACAGAGAACAGAAGTTTATTGCGACTATGAAATGTAGGTACACGGAAAGAGAGGCCCGCCAAGCTAGCAGTATCGTCCACCCCGCCACGCACCAGTCTATACAGGAACACCAGGCCCATTAGTGTTCTCCTCGCGTCAAGACTCCGGAACCCAAACAACACCAACAGCTCATCATATGGAACCGTGTACGTGTAAAAATTAAAACATTTGTAAAAAAGAAATCTTAAAAATCGCTTTTGAATTCTTTCAACCGCTTCTCGATATGTTGAATGAATTGGATTCCATATGACAGCCCCACTCTCCAACCTCGACCTAACGAAAGCATTGTAAAGCATAATGATGGTTAAAGTGTTTTGGAAACTCACACTTTTTCTAAAAATGAAACCCATCATTTTACTGGCTGAGGCTATGCATAATTCGATATGAGGATTAAAAGATAGTGAATCATTTAAGTATACGCCTATATCTTTTATTTTATTTACTCTAGCTATTAAAACACCATTCAAAAAATAACCATTTTTGAAAAAATCTTGTGCCCTTGTAAATGTCATTAAGTGGCATTTTGAAACATTGAAAGTCATTTTATTTAAAACACTCCAAGTGAATACATTGTCTATATCACGCTGTAAACAGGCGGCATCATCAAGATTTTTAATGTATTTAAACATTTTCAAATCATCAGCGAACAACAATGTTTCAGCGAAGCATACGCAATCTATTAAATCATTAATTAAAATGGTGAACAGGCAAGGCCCCAGGTTCGAGCCCTGAGGTACGCCTGATTGAACGTTAAAAGTTGATGATGAAAAGCCACTGTAACGAACAAATTGTTTCCTATTAACTATGTAAGACTTAAAAAAATGTAAAAGATTTGATGAAACTCCGTAGAAATGTAATTTTTTCAATAAAATAGAATGATCGACCTTATCGAATGCCTTCGCCAGGTCGAGGAATAAAGCGTCAGTCCGAGTCCCAGAATCAAGACCCGAGGAAACATAGTTTGTAAAGTAAAGCAAATTAGTATTGACAGACCTTCCTGGTACGAATCCGTGCTGCTTAACAGTAATATGCTTTTCAAAGTGACTGAATAAATATTTATGAATGACCATCTCAAAAATCTTCGCTGGTACTGACAACACTGCTACTGGTCTATAATTAGTAATTTGGGATTTTTGACCACTCTTAAAAATTGGAGTTATTTTAGTGGTTTTCCATTTATCAGGAAAAACATTTGTTCTTAGGCTCAGATTAAACAAAAATGTTAGAGGGTTAATCAAATGTTCTGAACATCCTTTAAACAAATACTGCGGAAGTAAATCTGGACCTGTAGTTCGTTTTGACTTTAATTTTTTAATAGCATCCTGTACATCCTGCGTACTTAGGCGGGGCAGAGTAAGGCACGACACACCAGCCATACACGGACCCTCCTCCGCGCACTCCACACTCGGCTCCGTCACATACCGCTCATACACGGAACCAAAATAATCCGCAAACGTACCTGCAATCGCCACTCCGCTATCGTGTTTTACTCCATTGTATTCCATAACCAGCATTGTATTTTTTACATTCTTTTTACTTTTAACAAAGCTCCAAAATTTACTACTGTCCGAACTAATATCATTCTCAATGCTGATTGTATAATTACGATAAGCTAAAGAAATTTCATTTTTTACCGCGGTTCTTTGAATTTTGAATATATTGTAATGTTCTAATAAATTTGATTTTTTCTACCGCCTTCGTAATTTTTCTTTGAGTTTCAGATTAGATATTATGGAGGGCGTAAACCAAAAAGGATATTTAGATTGTTTTCTTTTCTTTAATGGACAAGATTTATTTAGCACGTTATAAACTTGATTGTAAAAACAATCTAAAGCGTGATTGACGTTGGAAATTGAATACAAATGAGACCAGTCAACATTAGATAAATCTTGATATATTTGTAGGAAGTTAGCTCTATTTAAACAGTAATCAGCTGACTGTGTTGGCCCTGGCCTACAAGATAACGGAGCGGCGACAACAATACCTGCAAGCAGAGCTGGATGATAAGGATCTTCATTTACTAATTGTTCTTCACATCTTGTCACTACTACTTGATTAATATTTGTCAGTATTAAATCTAAGGTTTTATTTTGATAATTTCGAACATCATTTTTTAAACTTAAATTGTGTATGTTCATAAACATCCCAAGCTCCTTACATAAGTTATCCCCTTCGTATAAACAAGAATCTTTACCATAAATAGACAAATTAAAATCACCCAGCACGAGAACATGACTATTGAGTAAAGAATTAATTTCTAAAAAAGTGTCGAAAAAATTTTGATAAGCTCCCAGTGGTTATCTAGGCCTGAAATATACTACACAAATATATAACACGCATCCCTTGTTATATATCTTAACACATACACTTTCACAGCCATGTATCCTGTCATTAAAGTTGTCTACCCTACTACATAACAGCTCATTTGACACAGCTAAAAGTACCCCCCCTCCACCTTGCCTCCCGGTTAATTCTAAGTTTCTGTCACATCTAAATACATTATAACTGTCAGAAAAGAGCTCAGAGGAGCTAATACTGTTTTGCAAATTCGTTTCTGTCAAAGCTACTATTTTAAAATTGCTTGCTAACAAATTGCAAAAAAAGAATTAGTTTTGGTTCTTAGTCCTCTAACATTCTGATAATAAATAGATTGTTCAAAATTACTACTCATTATTTTCTTAGACCTTCACAAAAATGTATATTAATATATAAATAATAAATTGAAAAATAAATAATTAGATAACAACATAAACAACAAATTAAATAAATAATTACATAACAATAAAGGTTGAAAGACATAGAAACATATAATAATCAATAATTTACTACTTACAAACAAGAGGTTCTTACATGCGCTCCAAGTCTTTTTCCGACACAATCTTAATTGCCTGAGCTCCTTTGTCCCGCCGTATGAAGATGCTGCAATTGGCCGTCCACACCTGGCTGTAACCCTTGGTCCTGGCTGCATCCCGGGTTTTTTTCAGCAGCTCCCTGTTCGCCGGGGTCAATGACTCGTTCACGTAGATACGATTCTCACTGCAGTATCCCAGATCAGATGCCTTCAGATTACGCCGAACTTTCCTTTTATTCAAGAACAAGTCTTTATCCAGGCGACTGATGAAACGGATAATAATAGGTCTCGGTTGCGATCTTGTAGAATCAGTTTTACCCATCCTATGAAGTGTGTCCAGCAGGCTTGAAGACCAGTTGTCGAATTGCAGAACATTAGCCAGCCGATTTACGACGTGAATGACGTTCTCATTTTTGTCCTCAGGAATGCCGTAAACAATCAAGTTGTTCCTATACGAATATTGTTCCAGGTCACGCACATCTTCCTTGACTTTGCCAAGATTGCTGCTGATCTTGCTAGTCTCCCCTTTAATATTCAAAATATCTTCTTCACATTTAGAAATGTTAGCATCCTGATCAGTAACTATTTTTTTTATATCGTTAATATTTGCATGACACATTTCAATTGACTCACACATGACCCTTTTTAATATCACTAATATCATTGGTATTTCTTTCCAGAATAGTAAGAATTGAATTAAGTTTGGTATCAATGGATTGAAGCGTAGGCTCAGCGTCACTCTTGACTTTGGTAGTGTTCCGCGTCACGACCTTAGTACCGGTTTCTGTCATGGCGGCACTGATAACCTAGACAAAGCCCGACTCCGAGTTTCTTATCAACAAAATATTTCGTAGCTCGTTGCACTTTAAGAGAAATACCGGTGATCACTATAAACTTTATCAATAATTATATCAAACATGCACTTCTCGCACAAAACTGATCACTATTTACCAATAAAAACGAGCAAAATTAACGGAGCCGATCTTGTCGTGTGTTACATCTGGTTCATCCCCACTCTCTTTCGCTGCATGTCGCACCTTGAGTGTCCAATTATGACCCTCAGGTAGTCCATGTCGCACCTCGGGTGCCCCCATGAAAATTGCTTATTTTGTGTATGTTCAGTCAATTTTATCATTTGGTATTGTTGCTTGGGGTGGTCTGCATAAATCTGTACTTCATCCACTTAACGTCATCCAAAATTAATTCTTAAGGTAGGCTTTAAAAAGTGTAAGCGGTACCCAACTGATGCTCTTTCAATGAATTATACGTAAACTTTTTATAAAGAGTCTTAATACATATTTTTAAAAACTTCCACGCTATATTTTCTACCACGGATCATTCTTACAATACTCTACTCGCTTTTCATTAAACGTCGGTGTCATCCCATTACAATTAACTAAATCAGTTTCTACTACCAATCCTATCTATATAGCAAATATTTATTCATAAATATTAATAAAAAATACCAAAATATACTGATAAAATATATTATATTATTATTTTATCAGTATATTTGTTATCATTTTGATTTTATTGTAAATTGTATATGTAAATTTCAATCAATTTTGCATATTGTAATTTACTCATTGTTTTTAATGTACATTGCTCTTCTAGGGAATACACTTTGATTTGATGTGGGATAATGATACAAGTCAGTTGTAGTCATGTGACCTATAATTGGGAGGGTGATTGTCTCCATTAAGTGTACCATATCATTCCTCATATGTGTATGGGTGGGTGGGTGCAGTTTCAACAAATTTACTACACGGGTCGGGTGGGTTTAACACAAGTGGGTTGCTACGACTTGTATTGGTCAGTGGTTAGGTCGATACCAGTGTGTGTGTATGGATGGGCGAGTGAGTCAGTACCACCATAGTGTATAGGTGGATGGGTGGGTCAGTAACACAGTACCCTACATGGACAGGTGGGTGGATTTGTAACAATGAACAAGAGGAGGTCAGAAAAATAAAAATAATGGGCTCTACCTAGTAAAATATTCATCCATAGAGTACAATTTATTAATCTAAAACCAAATTTATGCCGATATTAATAAATGCTATGACTGATTATCCTTTGCAAAATTTAATAATTCACGACTGTGATGATTTAAATTCCAAAACGTGTTCATGTAAAGTAATTGAGAATGTAGGGAGCTACAAATATTTGGGGATTATATTTTACTATCGTATGAAATGGGTAAATCAAGTAGAGTATTTGAAACAAAAAATCCGTAAATATGTGTATGCATTAAGAAACCTCAGTGGACTGAAAAAGAAATCAAATCCGCTTATTATGAATATGTACAATCATTATTATCTTTTAGAATTATCTCATGGGGGCAGCATATAAAATGGTTCTTCAGCCTATTAACATAGTTCAAAAATCAATATTAAAAGCTTGATTTAAAAAATGTAGAAGTTACCCAATTGACACTCTGTTTCAGAAAACATCCATAGTATTATCCATTAGACATTTTTTATAAAAAAACTTTTCTTATCTACTTGTATAAACACTTTAATGTCATTTACTTTAATACTACATTCACATAATACACGATACTCTGAAATCCTAGGTATTGTTCTGGTCCAACTGGTTAAGTCATTTTCAGTTACTAATGGATTTTACGTTTCACAGATTTTATATTATAGAAATATTCGTAATAAAATTAATCAAAACATTTTTACCTCTCTCACCTTATCTATTTTTAAATCTGAAATTTTAAAACTACTAAATAGCTGAAATGTAGAAGCGGCCGAGGTTATCATTGGGACCAGTTATGGGCGGGCCACCTGAGTGACCCTTGTCCTCCCCTTGCCTCACCTCATTATGTTGTATCAGACAACAATTCGCTGCATTGCTGCTACAATACTGATTTGCAATAAAAATAAATATACGATTAATTTTAAATGTTTGCATTAATAACGGATAAGTTTAGTTAATTTCTCATTCACCTGTCAATGGAATGTTATTTTTTTTACAAACTCGAGCCTACGCACAAGCATTTGCTCATGTACGATCTTTCCCTAAGGACAAATATTGTATTCATGTTCCAATTTACAATACATTATTTTAATTCTAAATTATTATTATGAATGCATTTTAGAAATAAGTTATATTTTGTTAACTTTTTGTTAAGTCCAATGTTATGTATTTTTTTGGGAAAAATAAAAAAATCATTTAATTTTACAAGGGCATACTTAAAAAATAGGATTTTAATAGTAATTTAAATCCTGACAAGGTTTTTTTTCTTTTTTTTAGCATCTATCAAACCATTTATGAACTTTCCACCTACAAAATAGGTTTTCTTCTCATGAATTGATTTTTGCAATATTAATTGTGGATCTTGTATTATAATTGTGGCTTTCTCCTACATAGGAAAGAGATGTACAGTGCTGCTTAGTGATTAGAATTGTTTCATATAAATAAAGACTACAAACTGTCATAATTCCAACTTGTTTAAAATACTCTTTAACACATTTGCTGTGGGTAATGCCTTACATCGTCATGGAGGTAGGTGCGCACATGCTGATGACGCCTTGCGTAGTTATTAGGCAATCTAAACTATTCTGTTTCAGCATGAGTCTAGCATTGCATGGGTGACTGTCGTTCGTTCGTAGCATGGTCCAAACATTGCATATAATTTTACTGTGTTACACTTTTGTTGTGACATTTTTTGTTTCGTATTTGAAGTGTACTTTATGTAAATAAGTGTTTAGTGTGTATGTTTCTTATTATTAGTGTACTAGTGTTTTTAACATGACTAGACCATATTCTAGCCTAGCTGTTATTGACCAAAATTTGACTAGCAGTTAGTCAGTAGACGGTGATTTTAGAGTTTGATGTTGTGAAGAGAGATTTAGATTTGTTTATTACAGCTTCTGGTGATTAATAAATAGACTGGAATAGAATTAACCGGAGGGTTGAAAGGGATTAAATATGTAAATACATGACAAACGAACTATTAAAATATTGCATGAATTGCACATGTATAATTTTACTTGTCTCTATGCTGAATTATGTCAACGTACGGTCATTGTGCAAGCCTGGCAAGGCAGCACCGCACCGTGCGATATGCTATTCCTTGCGCCACCGCATCAAATATGTTAATTGAGTCCTGCCATTTAAATTGTAAAATAATTTGAGGGCTCTCTTTTGCAGTAGCAGAATTCTGTCACTGTTTCTTTTTGTTGTTGCTCCATAGATACTTATACCAAAAGTTATATGTCTCTCATTCAGATTCAGAACTTTCTTTATTCACAATACATTATTACAATATGTATAGAATGGCGTCAGACATTACAAATGGTCAAAAACCAAGATTTAGAATATAAATATTAAAAAGAAAAAAACCGTCAGTAATGTATATTATATTATTATTCAAAACAGATTTGTCAGGATGCTTGGTGTGAGAATTGGCTTTCCTTACTTCACAACGCCTATCAGGGACGTTGAGATGCGAGTGACCTCATCTTCATATTCAAATTGGTTAACGGGCTTATTGACTGTCCAGAGCTACTTCAGGAGGTGGATCTGACTACTCCTCCAGGGACCCGCTCAAAATCTGTGTTCCAGCGGAGATTTATGCCTACCAACTACTCATACAATAGCGGATTTGCTCGGCTCCTGAGAGGGTGCAGCAAAGTTGCTGGCAACGCCGATTTTTTCCCCGGATCTACAGCTTCGTTTAGATCTGAAGCTATCAGAAGAGAGCTCGATCGGCTTTCCGCTTCCTGATGGTTGGACATCTTCTGGATATTTAGTTCTTTAATTAAGTTCTGTTGTACTTTATTTCAGAAAGAATCGTTACCGATCTATTTAAATAGTCGGATTCATATCTTATTATTGTTATTGTTGCCTAGTATTAGAATTTCCTTATATTTAGTAGTTTAGCACAAAATCCTATATCTAGTTGTAGTTGCACTGATTGGCGTCAGCCACATGAATGTAATTATTTAAAATAGTGTATCCGCGAATAAATAAATAAATTACACTAAAAAAAATAGTAACTAACTCTATCAATATCACTACTCAATAGAAAATTCTTCTAAAGAATGTAAATGCTTACTAGTCATGAATATTTTTAATTTCATTTTGAATTCTTCAAAATCCAATATGCTTTTAATTACTAATGGTAACAAACTAAAATACATATTCTGATGGGTTTTTATAAAACTTTAGTCCATGGGAATTAAAACAAAATGCATCTTTATGTCTGGTATCATGTGAATAGTTAGAACCCAGCATACATGAACATAGTTTCTTTTTAATGCCAAAAGTAATTGAAAAATATTCATACTAAACACAGACATTATACCTAATGCTGGAAAACGTTCCTTGGCTGATTCATACCATTTAAATTTGATTATTATTCTTATAATCAAAGACCCACCCACCCACTCATTCACATACAGTGGTATTGACCCTCCAGCACACCCATACACGTACAGTGTTTGTTTTTTTTTTAAGGATTTTTTTGTACAGCTATTTTTTGTAAGGATTTTTTAAAAGTTATTGGTTGAGGTGCTACCATACAAAATTAAACCAAAATATACATAATTGTATGAATGCAAAATATACCAATTTCATAGCTGTAATATTACAAAAGCTGAGTTTTTCAGTACCAAAAGTACTGTAGATATTCTTTTACAAACCTTATCCAATAATATAATAATAATTTATTTTTCCAAATATATACAATACATTTTATACATCATAATGTTTAAACTATTACTTAGTTAATATACATAAAAGACAATTTTTAACAGATTATTCTTGATACAGTTTAATAATAAACAAGTGTTATATAGTTATTGTAATGTTTTTCTCCACTCTTTATACCTTAATCTAATTATTCATTACTCATAAGAAAATTGAAAGTAGGAGAGAAGAAATCAAAGTCTCATTCCATTATTTTTTCTATTTCTTTTTTTTTTTTTTTTTTTTTTGAAAAATAAAAATATGAACCTCAAAGACTAGGAGGTTATAGGACTGACTGGAGGTTAGACATCTCATTTAATTTACGTTTATTATTTTGCTTGTAGTTTTTTTTTTTTAATTGATCCATGAATAATCTAACAAAAATGTGCATGACTTGATGATTATTTCTGACTTGACTTCTTGTTCCTATTGCTTTATTCAATAATTTATTTATTTAATTTAATTTTTAAATTTTTATTGCTGATTTATTTATTTTCTTGTTATCTTAATTAGAAAAAAATAAATGTCTCCCTAAAATTTTATTAATTTATTATTGCGGAATGTTCAAAAGAAAATCATCTTCCTCTAAAAAAAACCACTTTTTCGGTCTTCTTATAAATTGGTTTTTATTAGTTATATTTTTAATTTCATCTGGCATTTGATTAAAAATTCTTGGTGCAACAAAGTTAAAAGTTTTTGTAAAAAAGGTTGAATTTGGTTTTGGTATGTCTTTATTATTTGAACTTCTAAGTTTTTATCTAAAGTAAAACAAATCAAGGTTTTTTTTTTTATTTATTATTTTTATTTCTTTATTGTCACATAAACGTTTTACATGAATAGCACAGCTAAAAAACAGGTGACATTGTCAATATTACTAATGTAATAACTTACATAACATAATAAAACCTAGAGGAGATTGTTCTATTATTGTCTAATGTAACTAACATTAGAGACCACTATATATCCTCTACACAACATGGCCACTATGTAATATTAAACTATACTTAATTTATAAAATATAGCTTACATGTCGCTATCACATAAGTACTCACTGATGCTATAATAATTTTTTTCCAACAAGAAATTGGTAAGACTGCTTTTAAAAGAGTTTGTGTTGTTAAAGTCTTGTATTTAAGGGGGAGTTTATTAAAGATCTTTTTTCCCATATAGTTTGGTGTTTTTTCAATAAGCTTCAAATGATGGTTAGGGTACTGCAAATTATTTTTAAATCTAGTATTATACCCATGTTCAACTTGTTCATCATAAAACTACTCAAGTTTGTCTTAACCATCATTAAAATTTTTAGAATGTATAAATTAGGAATAGTCAATATCTTTAATTGTTTAAAAATTGGCTTGCAGGATGACCTGCAAGATGAAAATGTCATTATTCTTAAAAACTTTTTTTGGATTTTAAAAACCTTATCTGCCTGAGAAGCTGTACCCTAAAGTTCAATTCCATAATGAGCAATTGAAAAGAAATATGCATGCATAGTAAACAATCAGTCTGGTTTCCAAATCCACGATGTCCCTTAAAACCAACATCTAAGCTAGCAGAGTTTAGCCTCTTTGCAATAATTTCAATACCTTTGTCCCATGTTAAATTTAGATCCAATTCTATTCCTAAGAACTTGGCCTTGTTAGACAGTGGCAATAATTCCCCTTTAAAGTTTATTTCACTAATAAATTTTTGTTGGGACCTGACTGTGCGAAAATTAACCAATTGAGTTTTACTTTTGTTCAATTTTAGCCTATTAACCTCAAACCATTGTGATAATTCCTCCAAAGTCTGTTTCACTTTAATTTCTAGTTCATCAGGAGAATTTGCTTTCACTATGGCAGTTGTATCATCCGCGTAAAGTATTAGTTTTTTGGAAACGTTTTTAGACAAGTCATTTATGTATATTAAAAATAGGAGAGGTCCCAGGATAGATCCTTGAGGCACTCCGACTTTAACACTTTTTCATTCAGATCTATATTTTTTATCGTTTTTAAAAATTACTGTTCTTTGAAAACGGTTTTCCAGATATGATCTAATCCATAAGACTGCGTCTTTTGAAAAGCTGTACAAAGATAGTTTCTTAACAAGAATACCATGGTCAACACAGTCAAAAGCCTTGGACAAGTCACAGAACAAACATACGGTGCTCTGTGACCCGTCCAAAGCCCATGAAACTTCGTTAACAAAATCTGAGATGGCATTTATTGTACTGCGCCCTTTCCTAAAACCAAACTGTTCATTAAACAAAATAGCATTCCTTTCTAAAAAATTTAACAATTGATTGAAGGCTAACTTTTCAAAAACTTTAGAAATGATGTAAGAATGGAAACTGGACGATAGTTATCTGGGTTCTGCCTTTCACCCTGTTTAAAAAGAGGTTTGAGTTCCGCATATTTCAAATTTTCTGGAAAAATATTATTTTTAAAAGACTGGTTGATTACAATTGATAAAGGTCTAGCTATAACAAGTAAACTATTTTTATTAGATGAACCGGTATTTCGTCCCATCCTGCAGATTTTTTATTTTTAAGTGATTTAATTGCTTTTATGACTATCATTAGTAACAGTTTGGAAATTAAAATTTAAAGAATGTTTTTTATTAACATTCAATGTTAATCTAAGTGCTTCACTTTCACACGGGCGAACTCTTGTTTGTATAGCAGTGTCTGAAAACTTGTTATTAAAAAATTCAGTTATACAACTAGGATCGGTTATAGTTTCATCATCTACTACAATATCAGGAAAGTTATGATTAGGTTTCTTACCGCCTAGCTCATCTTTAACAACACACCAAGCAGCCTTACTTTTGTCATCAGATTCTTTTATAAAATTAGCGTTATTCATCAATTTTGCTCTATTACAAACAGATCTAAAAATTCTCTTATACCTTTTAAGATATTCAATAAACTCAGAATTGTTAGATTGTTTAGCAAGTTTGCTAAGCTCTCTCTTTTTCATACTTGATACTTTAATCCCCTCTGTAACCCATGTTTTTTATGCTTATTACGACTAGATCTATTACTAAATAATTTTAATGGAAATGATTCCTCAAAAATATTTTGAAACTGACCAAAAAAGTTTGAAACATTCTCCTGTAATGATGATGCTAAAGAAGTATTCCACTGAGCTTCTTTTATTTTTTTTATAAATAAAGAAATGTTTCTATTAGAAAATATTTGCCTTTTATTTTTTACAGTTTTATTTTTTTCACTCAATTGATTACCATTAGAAATATCTATAAAAATTGCCCTGTTTTCAGATAAACCTAACTCTAAGTTCATGACTGACTTTTTACATTGTGATTTAAATTTGAATGTCAGAATATTGTCAATGCATGACATACTTGTGTTAGTAATTCTTGTTGGAGATGAAAAATTAGTTTCATATCCATATGATTCTAATAAGGATAAAAATTCCAATTTGTGTTGTGGTTGGCTACAGTTTTCCAGTATGTCCACATTGAAATCTGATGCAATATAAATATTTTTTACACAGTTAGTTTTTTTAAGAGCTTTAGCAATGATTCCAAGTTATTAATGAAAAATTAGTTCTATTAGGCACTCTATAAATAGAAATTACAACTATATTTAAGCTAAAAACTTCAACGCAGGATAAATCTTCTCTAATCTTATATTCTAAATTACTTTTTAACAAAATACAAGAACTACCATGATCACTCCCATCTCTACAGTAGAAATGAGCTAAATTATAGTTGGGTATGCTATTTAAACCCTTATATTTTCCTTATCAAGCCAATGCTCATTTAAACAAACAATATTAATATTTGAATCTTCTAACATGAGTTCTAAATCATTTTTCTTATTTATTACACCTCCTTGAATATTTAAATGCATTAGCCACATAAAGTTTGTATCAAATTTAGCTTTTTTGCAGATTGGCCAATTTGAAGAGATTTTTATTTGATCGTTTTTGTTAATATTTAGTTTAAAATTATGATGGTTCTTGCATACTAAACAAAAATTATTTCTATCTAGCTTGGGTCTACAGAATTCCTTGGGGACGCGTTTTTTGCCTTGTAGAAAGTGGGATACTAGTAACTTCTTCTTCTTCGTCCTCCGAGATGTCTATGTGGACTTTAGGTGACTTGGAGTTAATATCCTCAAGAAATGTACCTGAAGTCACTTTCACCGAGTTATTTCCAGTTCTATTTACACTCTTTATAAAAAACATTACAAAACTTAAAAAATACAGATTTTTCAGGGGTAATATATTTAGCTCTTTGTATAATGGTATTGTGTGATCATATCTGGTCTTACTCTTTATTAACCTTATACATTTCTTTTGCATTAAAAAAATAGGTATTAAGATTGTTTGATAGACTTCTCCCCATACTGAAAGCACATATTGTCTGCTGTGCACAAGAGAAAAGTATATCATCCTAAGAACTACTTCTGGACACAATGTTTTAAAAAAATAAAATACACGAAGTACATTATTTAATTTCTTTTCTATACACTTATATGAGTTTTTCAAATACTTTTATATATTTGATATATTTACACCCAAATACTTGAGATATTTTACTTTTTATTACAACACAATTTTCTTTACATTCTGTATTTTTGTTCAAAGAATTTACACATCTATATTTTACAGGTATTTGAAAAATATTATCCCCTCTTAGACTAAAATTAATATAATTTGATTTTTCTGCACTTAGTTGCATTTTATGTACTACAAAACCTCCACTTAAGTGCACTTAGATCTTCTACTATTGCATTTCTAACTTCCTGCCATGTGTTTCCTAAATAACAAAGTGATGTGTCATCTGCAAAAGAATATAACTTACCCCTACATTTTCCTTGACATAGATTATTTATATATATATTATGAACAGGATTGCACCTAAAACTGATCCCTGAGGGCTTCCATATTTAACTAGCCCTGCTTCACTCAGAGTGTCTCCTACTCGTACATATTGTTTTCTCTTAGATAAATAGGAACGAAACCAATTATTTGCTAATACTCTAACACCTGCTTTCATTAAAATGTTCAATAAAATGTCACGATCCACAATATCGAATGCCTTGCTAATATCTAAGAATAAGCCAGTTACACTCATTCCACTATTAATACCATCTGTTACTATTGACACTAATTTGGCTTGGTATCTACATGAGAATACCAAGTTACATGGATATCAACAGACATACTAATAACATTTGCAAAAGATATTGTCTTAAGAGTATCTAGGTTGCATATTTTAGACATTTACGCAATGCGGACAGTCAAGACGTGATCTTTTTGGCAACATGATCAGTACCGGTATGAAAGTCACAAGTTAAGTTATTGTCTATTGTTAGTCCTAAATATTTTATTTTATGTACTTCTAGTCAAATGCTATATTAGCACCACTTAGTTTATTACTGTGGTTTGCAGTTACACACATAAAATTTTGTTTATTTATATTCAAAAGAAGTTTATTACCTGTCAAGAAACTATTTATATCCCTAATTAATAATTTATGTGCCATTAATTATTCTACTTCATTATTTGAGTGACTACTTATTATTAAATTGACATCATCAGCATATTTACAGTCAATCCCAATAAATAACCTATCTGCCCTAAAAACAAATCTAATAATAATTTATAATTATTGAACTCAGAGATAACATAAAGATAGACCTTTTTACACTAAAAAAGTATTAGTATTGGAATTTTTTGACTGTTACGTTTTAAGATTGAAGGCTGATATCGGAAAAACTAAAAATTATAGGCTACTATTTTACACTAAATTAATAAATGGTTGTGAGGAGACATTAGACAGCAGTGGCAAGTCATTAACAAAATAACTGGTATTGTTGATAAGAAGAGTATTGTTAGAATAGCTTTAGAAGATAACACTGTTATTGAGGACCCTCAAATGATTGCAAATGAGATCAATTAATATTTAGTAAATGTTCCCAGCTTTACAAATAAGATAAGCAGCACTAACCAGGGGTTAAACGAAGGTCGGTGTAATCAATAAAAATACTTTTTTATTTCTGCGGTTGATAAGAACGAATTAGAAGATATTATTAGTAAAAAAAACAAAGTCTACTGGTTTTGATTGTTTTACTGTCGAACTTTTGAAAAATATTTTTTAAGTATTTCACCAATACTTACTCATATAATAAATTTAATTTGTTTGACAGGTGTGTTTCCTGAAGTATTAAAACAAA
Source organism: Stictocephala bisonia (assembly GCA_035578905.1). NCBI lineage: Eukaryota > Metazoa > Arthropoda > Insecta > Hemiptera > Membracidae > Stictocephala > Stictocephala bisonia. Next base: position 749,942 of record JAQJVL010000332.1, on the reverse strand, counting down.
GTACAACTGTTCCACTTTACAAAAAATCCATTTCTATTAGCACCAATGAAATACATCAGTTTGCTTTCAGGTTTTTCAAATATAATAGAAAAATGCATGAAAAAAAGATTAGTTTGTTTCCTAAAATAAACAAATATCCAATACAATAAACAATATGGTTTCATTTCTAGTAGAAGCATAGAGGACACATTAGTACAATTTGTCAATTCTGTTTACAATAACATAAATTGGGGAGAGAAAACAAGTGCAGTTTTCGTAGATTCTAAAAAAGCTTTTGATTTGATTGACCATAATATTCTTCTGAATAAGTTGGAGAAGGCTGGAATTAGAGGCATTGCTCTCCAGTGGTTCCCGAGCTTTCTGACTGACCGTGTCCTGCAAGTAAAGATAGGCAATAATGTTAGCGCACCACTTTGCGTCAGAGCAGGAGTTCCACAGGGCTCAGTAATATCTGCTAATCTATTTATTATCTTTATAAATGATCTGTTAAAACAAACCTTTAATGGTACAGTTAGTGCCTTTTCTGATGACATTGCTTACATACATCCAGATGTATGTAAACACAGATTGTAGTTCAAATAAACAACGATTAAAAAATGTTGAGGTCGTGGGCAGACAAAAATAAAATGTTAATCAGTGTTGATAAAACGAAATTTGTACATTTTGATTTAAAGGGTTTTAATTTTGCAAAAGCTTGAAAAAAATATCATAATGAAATGATCGTAGATTTTAATTCTTGTAACTGTATAGAAATAGAACAAGTTCGTATTTTAATTCTTGTAACTGTATAGAAATAGAACAAGTTCGTATTTTAATTCTTGTAACTGTATAGAAATAGAACAAGTTCGTATTTTAATTCTTGTAACTGTATAGAAATAGAACAAGTTCATATTTTAATTCTTGTAACTGTATAGAAATAGAACAAGTTCGTATTTTAATTCTTGTAACTGTATAGAAATAGAACAAGTTCGTATTTTAATTCTTGTAACTGTATAGAAATAGAACAAGTTCGTATTTTAATTCCTGTAACTGTACAGAAATAGAACAAGTTCGTATTTTAATTCTTGTAACTGTATAGAAATAGAACAAGTTCGTATTTTAAATACTTAGGCTTATACTTTGACTATAAAATGAGTTGGAAGACACATATTTACACTTTGCAAAATCAGATGAGAAGTAATATACGAAAGTTTTATTTTTTAAGAAACGTTTGTAATGTGAAATTGTTGTCTACACTATATCATGCACTAATACACTCTAGATTACAATATGGCATTATATGCTGGGTTCAGCAGCCAAATTGATGGTAAATGATATCAGAATCACGCAAAATACTTTTATTTGTATAATTTTGAAAAAAAGAACAACTCCTCCGATCCACTTTATCGACAACTAAAAATTTTCCCAGTACAATATTTGTTCATATTTAAAGTATTGCGATTATTCTTTATTAGAAGTAGCAACCAGAATGTTAGACAAAAACAATACTTCACAAGAAATGTACAGAGGGGCGCTATTATAAAGCCCAAAGTTCGAAAATATACTTTCTGACGTTCATTTTCATATCTAGGACCTCATTTGTTTAACCAAGTCCCACCAAAATTAAAAGATATTAAGAGCTCAAAATCTTTTTGTAGGGAAATTAAGAACTGGCTTTTAAGTTTAGACTAATTATTAGATTTCTTGCTAAATAGATTAATTTAAAGCTCTATCACTAGTTATGCAATTTAAGTCTTTCCAGCTCATTTATTTAATCAATTTTGAAAAGGGTTATAATTCATTGTTATGTATTATATAATTTTGTAATGGTTTAGTTGTGTACGTATGTACAATAGACTATGTTTTGTTATTTTTAAAGATTGTATTTATTTATTTTAACGGGATAACTTTTTCGTTTATAAAACTTTTAAGAGTTATTTTACAGTACAATTTTGTTTTAGCATAAAATGTCTTTTTTATTTTCTAAATTACAATATGAGCAGGTAGATGTAAATTTTAGTTTTATTATTCACTTAGTTCTGGTACATATAGCATCAAGTAATTATCAGAGCAGTTGTTGTCGCAGTAAGCTGCACATCACATGTCCTTATCAGTGAACCGGGCTGTTCTTGTAAATATTCTGTCCTTTTATTTGTTATATTTCACTAACCACAGAACTTGATACAGTGGTTAGTTATATTCCAGAATCATATTTGTGTAAATGTTTTATAACTTAAAGGAATAAAAGTCAGTATTTCATTTATTATTAAATATTAAATAAGAACACCTTTAAAACTCAACACCAAAGTATACAATTACCACTGTAAATATAAAAAAAATTATTAAAGACGAATAATAACCAAGCAATAAAATAAATTAACAAACCACTAATAAAATTTTAAAAATATCATCACAAATCCCAATGAAAAGAAGTTGTTTAAAAATGAAAATTTTCACAATAATTATTTCATTTTAATCTTATTTGCTTTTATTTTGCACAGGGTGTTTCTTTTAAAACGCAACCCATTATTTGAAGTGGGTTGAATAATTTCAACGCAATAGCGAACATACAATTAACAATATGCTTTCATATAGTTAATACAATGGGTTAAGAATACTGTTCGATAGCATCTTGACATAAAACAAACGATTTTGTTTTTAAATATTTCTTCACAATAAACAATCTCTGGTCTTTGCTCAAAACATGTTTCTAACCTAAACTTAATGACATGACACGAAACCCAAATAAAGTGAATAACAATACAACAATGCAAATCAGCTGATAGCCAAGGAAGAAGAAGAACCAGAGAAATCAACCTATGGAATTCTAATTATCTTAAACCATCATTTTCTGTACTTGTAAATAGGGTTGTGTTTTAAAAGAAATGCCCTGTATAAATTCTTTGATTATATAATTTAATGTTTTGTGCTTGTAGCATAGTTCCTACTATGTACAGGTTTTGTTCTCCCTACTAGCAAGAACTTTGAAATAAATTATTTTACTATTCACAATATTATACAAGGTATGATCAAAGCTGTTTTGTGACTTCAGAAGATTTTCTCTGTGCCCAAACTTGTTTCATTATTCCAACTAACTTCAATTTCTTTTACTAGACCACGATATTTCAGTTCTTATTCCTGTAACAGAGGTAACCTCTGACCAATTTTCAAAAAAAAAAAAAAAAAAAATGTTTACTCGAATGTGATTATATTTTAATGTGAATCAGTTTGGGTCATATACCTGCTGCTTTTAGGTCTCTCGTTTTATTGCACCAAGCCATTTAATTGTTTCCGTTTTAGCCCTACTTTGACTTTTCATAAAGTTATACAAGTTATTGTTCTGTGAGTGTGTTCCATGTTCTTGATAAGCCCATAGTCTTTATTTTCTCATGTCAGATGTATGTCATTGTATTCTTATATTACTTAATCACTTCCAAGTCTAAGTTTTATAGTCAGTATTTAACGGACCAAATATTTTTCTGATAACCATCCTTCCTCTCTTTTGAATTTATTTGATGCTTACCTTTTTGTTTTTAACCAAATTTTCAGCCCTATAAGGCATTCTGGTTTAATTAACACATTATAGTAACTGAGTTTTGCATATTTCAAGAGTGATTTTGATTGTAAATGATGTATTTTAGTTTGCCAGATATGTTTCACAGTGTTGGGCCAGTTCACTTTATAAGTCCTGATATTAGATTCCATTATATTATAGTTTCCATATTCCCCTATTGCTTTGTTGTTTTTAAGTCCCTTAAAGTGTCTAGTTATTTCAGTGTCATTTGGTTCTTAAGAATGTGGGATAGAATTGTTAATTTTTAATTATGGATATTAAATAGTTGATTGTGGATAATTAATAAGTTGCTGATATTAATTATCCGCAGTTAATATCAGCAACTTGTTCAAGCAACTTCCCAACAGTTTTTTTATTTTTGACCTCAAATTTCTTTTTCTTAACCCTTTGCACTCTGGACAAAAATGTTGGTCGGTGCCAAAAACTCCAGTCCATGTTAGTAAAGTACTAGCGAAAAACTCCAAGCCCATTTTGCCAATATTGTAAGGGTTTTATAAAAAATTCATAATTTAGTTATTTTATATCTTAGAACTATGATTTACGTTTTGTTGTTTCTGTTATAATATTCTGCATGTAAAAAAAAAAATAAAATTATAAAATTAAAATAATTTATATATATATTTTTTATGTTATTAAAAATGTATACCTAAATGGTTTTTAAAAAATTAACTTTGAACCCTTATAACTATAAAAAATTGCATTGACCTATTATAAATCATTGTTATAATTATGTTCCTTGTATAATTACAAACTTTTATGCAAAATTTCATGCACTTAACTTCATAAATAAGTCCTTGGTAAGCATTTGTTGAAATCTTGACAAATTCTAAATTTTGCATATATACAGTGTATTATGTTCTCTGATCAACTTTGATTCTGCAGCACTAGTCTCATTTATTTTATAACTTCAAATGATGTATAATGTATCAGTAACAATGAAAAATTCTAAAATATATATATATATATATTTAATTATAAAATGTTTGTTGCTAAAGCCACAAGGTCAAAAATCGTAAAATAATAAAAATTGTCAAACAGCTGATAAAATGAAATGTTATAGAAACTTGAAAAAACACAGATGAATAAAGATATATATATATATATATATATATATATATATATATATATATATATATATATATATATATATATACAGTATTTACAGACTAGGAAGTATTGATTTATTAGCATGTGTGTCTGACGGTTCCCGCGCAAAACCATGCGACTGTGTCGGTCCCAGTCGTTCGCACGCGTCAAAACAGCTGTAAAAAACGACTGCTGAAAAATAATATTCCATAGAGCACACTATAAAGTACTACTACGCTAAACTATAACTATCGAAGTTTATTATATCGTAATTTGAGCGCATTTTGAAAGTATATAAAGCCAGCAAAAAATATATTTTGAACGTCCGATCAATCGGACGTCGGAGTTTTTGGCACATTTAGTGATCGTCCGAAATTTCGGACGTCGGAGTTTTTGGCATAAACTCAATTGTCCGAAATATCGGACGTCAGAGTGCAAAGGGTTAATAAGACAGCCATTTCCCAAACTGTCAGGCTATTTCTCACTATTTAGTATATTTATTTGTTCCATAATTATTAAAAACAAACTGTCTTACTTTTTTAAAACTGTTAATTTAATAGTGGTTTTAAGGTTTTAAGTGCTCATAAAAGTAATAATGTAATATTTACCACCAAATTGCAATAATTTATTTTATTTTTTATTTTTAATTTAATATATATTTTTTATATTTTCTGATAGAAAATTTAATTTTAAGACTTTTTTATTCATTACATTTTTTCCTGTAATATTAGCTGTTTCCTATTTATAAACACTCAAATAGGTTCAAATGCAATTTTTGGTATTGCGAAATTGATTTTGGAAAATGGTGGCTTTTTTGAAAATCACTAAAATGTATTTTTTTTTATTGATCAGTAAAAAATTGGTGAAGTTGCCCATTTAAAGTTTGTTGTATCTCTGCAGGTTTAAAAGGTCCCATAGTGACACACTTATAAAATCACCCTGTATATACAGGGGTAGGCAAGAGTGTGGAGATGGTTTAATAGTTTTATTATTAATTATTGGACTAGAGAACTAAAACTTAACTAAATAAATTGGAAACTACAAAACATTTTATAACGTTCTAACTGACTCTCTACCTCCAATGGGGGAGGGCCCAAAGGAGTCAGAAGTTAATTTTTAATGTAAGCATAGGTCGATGTGCATACCATTTCAAAGGTCTTACTAGTAGAACATCATTATACCTCAAAAGGTATCCTAAACAAAATGGCGGCACTCGAAAGTTTCAATACTGATCTTATGTGCAAGATTTTAATCCACCACCATTTCGTGACGGATGAAGCTTTTGAAATGCAGTTTGTAGCATTCTTCTATGCTTGACCAGCTCTTTAAAATGATTTGGTATCAACCTATGCTTACTATAAACTTTTCTACTTACTCCTTGTGGACCGTTCCCATAGAAGAATAGCAGAACACTGAATACATCTTAAAGTAGGTACAGTAATCATATATCAAGTTTAGTACCTTCATCTGACATGATTACAATAAAATTAAGCCATACTTGAACTTGCACATAAGATAAGTATTGAAACTTTCGAGCACCGCCATTTTGTTTAGGATTAACCAGATGAGGTCTAATTTGCGGCATGACGTTCTAATAATTAAGATCTTTAAAATGGTATGCACATCAACCTATGCTTACATAAAAAATTATCTACTGACTCCTTGTGGGCCGTCCTCCATTGGAGGTAGAGAGTCAGTAAGAACGTGTAAGATGTTTCCGTTCAGAAATATACAGAAAAGTTTGTTGATCTTCCTAATAATCGACAGGCAGCTCATGACACTGAATTTTCCTTCAAACCTGTCATCCAAGCTGATGTTCTGAAGGCTATTCGCTGTATAACTAGTAATGCTATGCAGGTTTTGATAACATTGCAATATGTATTGTAAAAGACTTTTTGTTTGTATTATTACCTAAAGTTACAAAAATATATCTCTTGGAAGTCATATTTTTTCTGCTCAATGGAAATCTGCCCTTGTCTCTCCCTTGCAAAAGACATCAAGTCCTTCAATCTGCCAGGATTTTAGGCCGATCAGTATTTTGCCCACACTCTCTAAACATTGAAAGAGTTGTGCACTGCCAAATAACTGAATACTTGACTGAAAACATTATCATATGTGATTACCAGTCCGATTTCATGCAAATCACAGCACTGAAACAGCACTTTTATGAATAACTAATAACTTACGAAACGCAATGAAACAATAGGCAAGGCACAATCTTACTCTATTTGATTTCTGAAAAGCCTTCGATTGTATCAACCATAGACTTCTTTTATTGAAGCTTAGGGCTATTGGGTTTTCTGAACAGGTAATCTCTTGGGCACAGTCCTATTTGTCTGACCAGTGGCAGAGTTTGCAGATAGGTGACTGGACTTGTAACCAGTGACTAGTGGAGTGCCTCAAGGCTCAATATTGGGTTCTCTTCTATGTATACTCTATATCAATGATATACATTCTTTTATTTCTCACTGTAAATATCACATGTATGCTGACGACCAACAAATATACTTTAGCCCAAATTCAATAAATGACAATATAAACACGATGAATGAGGAAATTTCAAACACAGTAGAGTGGATAGGCAAAAATGGCCTTAATTTAAATAGTAATAAGACAAAGCCTATTACAATCAGTCATGTCTGGCTAAGGAAATCAATTAATCTTAATAATTTACAAAATATTTGTGTAAAGGAGCAAGTTATACCCTTCTGCAGTAAACTTTGCGATCATGTTTAACACATCTCTTACTTGGAACAAAGCCACTGTTAAGACCTGTAACAAGGCATTCACTGGAATACATTTACTGAAAAGACTTCAAAAGTTTCTTCCTACTGAAGTCAAACTAGTCCTTCTAAAATCACTAATTTTTCCACACATTACTTACTGCAATTCTGTACAATGTGCAATTCTGTACCAAATCTGTACAATCCCCCTAGACCAGTGGCGACAAGTGACAAAACCACATTTATACAAGCAGCGATGCATGAACAAAAAGAACTGTGGAAAACCAAAGAGAAAATCATCCTCCAGGAACTCAGTTTGGTGTACAAGGAATACAAAATAAACCACTTAAATGACAGAAATAAGATACAAGACTTTAGTGAAAAAACAAAAAATAAATATGCCATAATAGATCTACACACTGGACAATATCTTACAAACCAAGAAGCTAAAAAACAATATCAGTTCGGCTTTGACGGAGCTCGATTAATAGAGCTCAAAGTTGATGAAAATGGTAAATACACTACTGCTCCCAATAACATCACTATAAACTCTAATGTACTTGTATCAGATAATACTCAACTACTAAATGACATGCGCCTCTTCAACAGTGTTAAAGACATAGAAATTGGTAACACAGGTGAAATGAATCTAAATCTTGTTCAAGGCGTCCCAGGTTGTGGGAAAACAACCTACATTCTCAATAACTACAAACTTGGTGATCTTATCCTCTTCCCAACAAGAGATTCTGCTCAGGACTTTAGGAAAAGGTTTAGAAGCACACATCCAAACACTGACAACACCACAATTAAAGACACATTCAGAACAGTCCATTCATTTATAATAAATTTGACACAATATTTAAAACAAGGGAAGAAATACGAGAGGCTTATTATAGATGAAGCCCTAATGATGCATGCGGGAGAAATTCTTTTTGCGGCTGTGCTTGCAGGAGCAAAGGAAATCATGCTTGTTGGGGACCTAAATCAAATCCCATACATCAATAGAACGGAATCTCTTGAAGTTAAATTCTATAACATTGCTGAAATAGCCACAATTTCTGAAATACTGACTACAACCTACAGATGCACATTAAGCACTGCAGCAGTGCTCTCAAAATTTTATCCACAAGGAATCAACACAGCAAACCATATCTCAAACGAACTAATGTTCCAGCACTTTGATGGACTACAAAGTTTTAAAAAGAACCCAGCAAGCCCCTCACATACCTACCTTGTATTTAAACAATCAGAAAAACATCATCTTATCAGCTTAGGTTACAAAAACACCTCCACTATTCATGAATTTCAAGGCAGACAAGCAGAAAACATAGTTGTGATTCGCACCTCAAACAAACATGAAGACATCTACAACTCAAAATCACACTGCATTGTCGCTATTTCAAGACATACAAAGTCCTTTCTCTACATCAGTGCATGCCCAAATGACACAATTAGCAAATGGATAAAGCAAGTCAACGCTTTGAATGAAGAAGATCTCCTCAAATACACTAAAGACTTTTGCACAACCAATCCTCAACCACAAACAATAACCATACAAGAGAAGCATAAAACACAAACAAACCAACAAACTGAACAGCAAACATCGGAACGTCATTTTTTAGCGCAAAGCCCTACAGCCAAAAAGAGACACAAGATGAAAATACAGCACAAAACCCGGATACTCTGGAACTCTGCTCTCAGGAAAATCAAACACATAATAACCAAAACACCATAAAAATACTACATCAAAATATAAACTGGATAACTAATAAATTAGACAGACTCAACCATCTCCTGAGTGATGAAAACCCGGACTTGTTAATAGTAACTGAACACGGACTATCAAAAGAAAACCTTGCAACAACCTGCCTTGAAGGCTACTCACTGGTAGGAGGGTTCACAAGAAAAGACCACATCAAAGGAGGAGTAGCTGGATACGTGAAAAAAGGCCAAGAGAAAGAAATAACACTTGTTGAGACAAGTGGACCTGAATCAGAACTTGTATGTGAAACAGCCCTCTTTGAAATAAAGACCAAAAAGCTAAATATACAAGTTCTGGGTGTCTATAGGCCACCTCGGGCAAAGCTAGACAATTCAATCGAAGTCCTAACCAAACAACTAAACAGAATCATGAGCTCAAACAAGCAAACCGTACTCGTGGGAGACATCAACGTGGACAATCTTACAGAAAATAATGACAACAAAAAACTTCAAGAATTACTTGCTACATATGACATTGTGAGAATGACCCTCCCTCCCACTCGAGTCACAAGTGAAACTGAAAAATCAATAGACTGGATTTGCACAAACATACACCCTGAGCACATAAAAACCTCCATCATACTGACAGGCTTATCAGACCATACAGCACAAACTTTCTCCCTTAAAACATCAAAAACAATCTTAAAAACTGTAAAAGAAAGGAAGAGACTTTTTACCAACAGAGAAATAGTACAGTTTAAGGAAAAATTACAAACACTAACCTGGGACGAGATCCTGATGGAAGAGGATATCAACCACGCCTACAACTCCTTTCACAGTACTATTCAGCTGACACTAAACGAAACTTGCCCTTTGAAACTAGTAAGAGAAAAACAAAATAAAAAAAGACAGGTCTGGGATGATGAATGCAACCGATTAAAAACTGCATACATCAATGCTCTTGAAATAGAACAACGCACAGGCCTGGCAAGACACAAAGCACAAACAGCGGAAAGAAAGAAGGAGTATGACTTGAGACTGAAACATCTAAGACGAGAACAAACAGTAACACACATTAACCAAGCAGAAAACAAATCAAAGGCACTGTGGCAGGCAATAAACAACGAAAGAAAAGCAACCACAAACATAAATAATCAGCTCAGCCTCCAGCTAAATGGAAAATTAATTAAGGACCCATATGATGTAGCAAACTTCTTTAATGTATACTTCTCAAAAATAGCAGAAAACACACTCCAAACAAACATAAGCAAAAATAATCCCACACACCTGGACCTAGCCCCAGTCACAAATGAGAAGTTACAGTTCCAACCAACAACAAGCGAAGAAGTAAAAAAAGCCATAGACTCCTTAAAACCAAAAACCTCGTCTGGAATTGATAACATATCTGCAAAATTAGTTAAAAGATGCAAAGAAGAACTGACACTACCACTCACTAATATAATAAATAAATCCCTTGAACAAGGTATCTTTCCAACTCTTCTAAAAACTGGCAAAATATACCCAAAATATAAAAAAGGACCACAAACCGAACCAGGCAGCTATAGACCAATATCCCTCATCCCAACATTCTCCAAAATAATCGAGAAAATCGTTCTTATAAGACTCCTAAACCATCTGGAACAGCATAACTTACTCACAAACAAACAGCATGGATTCCTTAGGGGTAGGTCAACAACCACAGCCCTGATACAGCTAACAGAACACATCATAGACCAACTAGAGGAAGGCTGCACAGCAACTAGTCTATTCCTTGACTTCAGTAAAGCCTTTGACTGTCTCAACCATGATGTGCTACTACAAAAACTAAGAGCCTTAGGCGTGGGAGGCAAAGAAGCAAAGTGGTTTGAATGCTACCTCAAAGGAAGGAAACAACTGGTGGAAATAGCCTGCACCCAAAACAATACAAAGTACAAAATACAATCTGTAACAACCGAGGTGAAAAGAGGAGTTCCGCAAGGATCAGTACTTGGTCCAGTGCTTTTCCTCCTCCTCACAAATGATATGCCAAACTGCCTAGGCGATGCTTGTTCAACAGTAATGTATGCAGACGATACCGTTCTCACCATCTCTAATAAAATAACTGAAATGCTTGAAATAAACACAACTACATGCTTCAACCAAGCTAAACAATACTGTGCAAACAACGATCTGGTCTTAAATGAAAATAAAACAGTACAAATAGTCTTCAACACAAGAAACAAAACCACAAACCTTACACACCTCCCCGGACTCGAAGCAGGCAGCATAACAAAATACCTCGGCATCACAATTGACCCAAAATTGTCCTGGAAGCCCCATATAGACCAACTAAGTAAGAAACTTTCCTCAAGTATCTATGTAATTCGTAGAATTAAACAAATATGTGGCCCCGAGGTAGCAAAAGTTGCTTACTTCTCTCTTTTTGAAGCGCACCTAAGGTATGGAATAGCATCATGGGGAGGAACAGCAGCGCTCAACATGGGAAAAATTCTTATCCAACAAAAGCGAGCAATCAGATGCCTGGCGGGACTCCAATATCAAGAAAGTTGTCGAGAATCCTTCAAACAGCTAAAGGCTCTCACAGTGGTGTCTCTTTACATCCGAGAAACCATCCTGTATGCAGTCGCCACACAACAATTAAGGCATCGAGAATTACATCCATATAACACAAGACATGCCGCAAACTTCACTCTGCCCACCCACAGCCTAAGCATTTTTGAGAAGAAACCCTCTTACAAAGGAGCGCTGTTTTTTAACCACTTGCCCGATCAACTAAGAAACCAGCCACCTCAATGTTTTAAGAACCAGCTGACGAAATGGCTCCAAGAAAGGCCCTACTACTCGGAGTCTGAATTCCTGAACACCTGACACAGTGCAGCCTAAGACAAGAATTTTACTTTGGACAACAAAAGACAACTTTTATAACTATGACAAAAAAACAGGGATTTTTGCATTGTATAAATCTTATTTACCAAACTCTTTTTGTTTCTATGACGCCTGTACTATTCTCCATGAATATGTAAATAAAGAATATTGTCTATTGTCTATTGTCTATTGTCTATTGTAAACAATATGACTGTCATATGGTGATTGACTACAATGTGCCCAAAATTATTGTCTACGATTTGCCTTTGATTTAAGGAGAGATGAGCATATAACTCCTTACTTCATTCGATTAAAAACTCTAAAATTGGCTGACCAAAGAGAAATTAAAATTGTTTCATTGTCATTTTCTTTTATTTATTTAAGAACTCCTAAATATTTCTCTGATATTTTTGAATTTGTTTCTCAAAGAAGTACTAGTAGTTCCCGCAGAAGTAGATCGTTACTTCTGCGCATGCCTCACCACAGAACTGCAACGTATAACAAATCGTTCACCATAACCAGCCTGCCGCCTATGAAATTCCTTTCCTGTTGATATAATTTCAATCCCTGAAAAAGACCGGTTTGTGTTGTCATTGAGTCAATTTTACTTGGAGCGGATGACCATGGCAGGATCTGCCTAGGTCTCAGGCCTTCCTATGTGCATGAGAGAGTAAAGAATGATTGTGATAGTGAATGAATTTAATGTAAAATATTAAAAGTTTCTTAGTTTTCTGTATAATTCTTATTAGTTTATTATATATTTGTCTTCGTCTTTTACTGTCATAATTTTTGTATTAAGGTTAAGTGTAAGAAAGGACCATGAGGCCCTAACTTCACCTTTTTGTAAAAACCTTAGTTTACTAAAAAAGAAATTTATATTCTATTATATTCAGATTGCCTCTGCAAACTTTTCTTTTTTTCAAAAAATTGTTTCGTTCTTTTGGACAAAAATATTTTAACAGCATTGATAGAGGTGTTGATAATTTTAAATACCTTCATTTGCTCAAAAAATCTCTGAAGCAACATCTTTTAAAAATAATTAAAGACCAATTTGAACATTTTAAAAATTTTGTACAGTGAGAATTTAATATTTGAAATGTAATTCATAACACATTAAAGTATTTACTACTTATTAATAATTATATATCGTAAATTATTAAACACTTTTTTCAGTTTATTCATTTGCCTTGTTACCTTTCCTATCTTTTTGGGACATTTTTGTGTCAAATACAGTCATTGATAACCATGAGAAAAATCCAAATCAAGCAATAGAAATATAGTAACAATAGGTTCAATGTAACTCCTGTGTATGGGCAGAGTCCTTATTCTCTTGTGCGTTAGTATTTGTTTCCAGAAGAACTAACAAGAATTTCATTTCATAAGTTAATAAGTGCTATACATATTTTTTATTTATCTCACTATTTTATTAATTATTTTGCATCTGTTAAATCGCTACTTGTCTACTTAGTATGATCAATATTTGAAAGATATGTATTTTTTTCATTCTCAAATAACTTGTTATGTAAATACCATTATGGACATGTACAGCTCTAAAGAACAGCTAATAAAAGCTCATATGATTTTAGAACTGCATAGAATTAAATGGAATGGGCGATATCTTTGAGTTGGAGATAACGCCGATTTGAATACTGGCTTCAAAATATTTATCAGTAATGAATGATCATCTTTTACTGCACTGGTTCTCCCCTTACTTTGTCTGAATATGTTTTCAACAATAGTCTACGGACAATGGGTAGAGTAAGGTTATAAGAGAGATCGGCCTCTGCTTAAAAAATAAATAAATAAAAATGTTCAAATTCAGGCATTCTGGAATGGAAAATTTAACTATCTAACACGGCACAAGCTAAAGTTGATATTTTGACCCAGTAGCTTGAGCAAGGGTAAACAGCAAGACATAAATAAACTTGTTTTCAAACAAATAATTATGGTTTCTTTTCAACGAGAGGGCTAGCTAGAATCATAATGTTACTCCATTATGTCAGTTGTATCACTTATTCAGCACCCTCTACTAGTAGTTGCTTAGACCATCCAATATTTAATTTTAGTCGTACAATAATCATGTCACATTGAGAAAAAACTGCCACAAAAATGTTACTAAATTCTATTTAACGTGGTCTATAACATATTATGCCTAAATTTCTGATCTTATGTTTGTCATAAATAATGGCTCAAATAAAGTGAAGATAAGAGAAAAAACTGTTCTTCTTAAGCATGGCAATTTGTAAATCATAATGTAGTACATTAATCATATACTCAACATTTATTTAATGGAGAACTATTTATTACAAACTAGATTATAAACTTACATATATACAAGATATTTATCATATTTACATTCAAATAGGCCAAACAGTATTCTTTAACATACATTTTACATATAATAAAATATGTTTTAAAATTCGGTATACAAACTAACAATAATTTTTTATTTAATATCTTATAAAATTCTGTTAATGATTTACATTAGAAGCCTGCAAACCCAAACTTCTGGATAACCAGATGGAAAGACGGAAAACACCATCACAACATGGCAGTTACCGCAGTGAACGTGCAGAGGTCAGTTCCTTTTTTTCAATAGGTTTATTCAGTTGTAGCTTTCACTAAAAACTGTTGTATTATCAATTGAAATATAAAAGTTTGGTACAGTAATAATGTAAAAAACTCATTCTTTCTTCTTTTCTGATAACCCAGACAATTTACAAATTCAAACCACTGTTTGGTCCACAGGAGATCAGGTTAGAGGGACTCTACTGCATTGTGTCAGGGAAGAACAAAGCTGTTCAATACTGTTCCAAGGAGGAGAAAAGTTACTTTAATTTGAAAGAGAGAGTACACTGAATTAAAAAAAGATGAACTAAAACAAAACCACACTATTGGTTAGTTTTACTGGTAAAAAACTAAAGTGACAATAGAAAATCTAACTAGTTTTTTGACATTAAAAAGTTTGATGGTTGGCATCTTATACAGTTTATTTGTTAAACAAACGAAATATTCATTTTGTATTCAACATCTTAAAGTAATTTAGTGATGTACCTACAGTAGAAAGAATGTGGCAACATTCATGTCTGTATTCAACAGTATTAGTAAGACGGCACTGCATGTAACATTTAAACAAAGAATCACACCAGCTTAACTTGAGCTGTGACTACCTATACTCAATTATAGACTTAAAACCCACTGAAAATTTCAAATGTTCCCATAAGTTGATCGGTAAGAGTTGTCTCTACTCTATTCCAACTCAAGTTTGAAGAGATTTATAGCTTAGGTTCTCCCTTCGGAGGTACTACATCCATCCATGCTTGTAAAACGGCTTGACACTTAGCTGTGGAACATATCAAAGTGAATTAGATTTAAGGAGTGAATATACAGCTTATTGATTTTGTATTTACAAAATTATAAGAATTTTTGCTACGAATTTAACTATTTCACCATAAATTCAGTTTTTACTATTGTAGTACTGTACTATATTGTTAATATGATTAGGTAGTTGAGTAATTAAGCTAATTAAATATATTTTTATGGTGAAAATTCATCAGGAAGATACATATATATTAGCTATATTAAATCTAAAATGTTTTATGAAAAATAAATTATTTTTATCTTCTGTTAAAGTTAAAAGTTCTGTGACCAAGTTGAGTGGGTAATAAATTCCATCTCTAATAAAAAAAAATTGGAAAATACACAAACCTAGCAGCTAACAAAAATTTTCTTTAAAATGTAGCTATTTGTTCAAACATTTTCTGTTAGAGCTGATTCACCATACTGTTGCCGGCGTAGTGCTCCGTGACTAAGGCTTTGGATTGTGGAGGGCAAGGTCCAAGGTTCGAATCTCCACTAAGCAAATGATAGATACTTTACTAGTTGAAAAAAAGTTCACGCACAGGACTGCAGGCCCATGTGAACTGGCAAGTAAAATTTAATTTAACAAAAAATTATAAATACCTTGCCCTCTCATACCCCTCTATTACCACATACAGTTAAGTAAAAAAATGAAAAACTAAACTTATTTACTCTTTTATTTAAGTTTGTTAACGAAAATAGCTATCACCTGCTCTTTAATGATACAAAATGAACAATAAGTAGAATTTGTGGATAGCCAGGGAATTCTATAGCTAGGTTTTCACCATTAATGGTGATTAATTTAGGTTTTCTCCATTCAAAAATATCAGTTGATTTAAAATTTCAAAAACTATACCACTAATTTAGCTTATTCATAAAAAGGTAGACTACAACTAGACTGAAGCCAAATGATAAGATAGACAAACAGCTAGCTAAGCAAAGTGAATTTGCTATCTATATAGATAAGGAAATAATGAACAATGACTCTAGATGAAATGGCTGCCTAGAACATAAACTAAAATATTATTAAAAGTTGCAAAATCCCGCTTCTTTCTCAAATGTGAATATGTAAGGAATATTATTTAAATAAAATTATTATTTTTATTTCTTCATTATTGTATTGATTAGATTTACTATATATTTTACAATTGAAGAAAACATGTCACTTTACTAAAAATATTATTTTAACGACTGAATATTTACTTTCATTTAGTTTATGTTAAAAGTAAATCAATTTTGTCTTTTCTGGCCTTTGGAATTATTTTTCTGGGCATCCTACAGCTTATAAATAATTAATCTCAGAAATAATATAGAACAAAAGACCAGGTAAAAAATTATAGGAAATTTCTGATTAAGTAGAAAGTAGATAAATCGTTTGAAACCTTTTGCAACTTGTTAAGGTGGTTCAGACGGCATTAGGAACAACTGAATCTGCTGCGCAGCACTGGCCGCAAGTTCCTCACACACACACACACACACACACACTCGACTCATCCCCGTCTTGCTCTCTCTCTAACCTAATTTGTTTCCCTGTCATCCTTCCGAGTCTATCTCTTGGGCTTGTGTTTTTAGTAGTGATTTTGTATTATTATGATTGTATTGTATGTGCAGTTGTATTGTTGACTTTTCAACAAATTTGGTTTCCTATTAACATAATAAATAACTGAGCAGATCTATTGATTTCTAATCACTTTGACCCTTGTTAACTATTTTGTTTTAGTTTTTGACAAACGTATAAGATTCAAATTTTTGGCCATCCACTTTGGTCTAAAATTAGAGCACACTAGTTCAAAATTTTATTTAGTTTCTTATATTGTCCTTGTTTTACAATGGTGTCTATCTTAAATTAGTAATATTTTTTTCTTTATCTTGTGACTTTGATAAGACTGAAGGGTAGTGATGAAATGAGTGTTGGTGGAAGGACAAACAAAAGAGAAGCTACATCTGATAACCAGTCCCTAACAGAAAAATGTCCCAATAAAATGCCACAAATGTATTGCTGTTACACCATTTTTACGACAGCCTGAATGCTGAAAGCAAGATATGCTTCTGAGAAGAAATAATAATTTGTTTAAACATTCAGCAATCCAAACTAATTATATAAAAAATATGTATCAAATAATCAAATTAATTCATACAATACAGCTTTAATATTAACATTAATAATTTCCCTTGAACATTGCAATAAGAAAGATAAATATATTTTACTGACAGCAAAAATTATTTCCATTGCATATTAGATAAATACAATATGCACCATTCCATACAGATATTTCACTGGTGGTTCACTGGTGAAAATACAAATAGTCACTATTTAAAATTCTGAAATTTTGTTAACTCATCTCTTTTCATGGATAGAGACATAACTTCAGGGTGAGTGCACATGTTTCATTAGCTCCGCCTTTGAGCGTCTGATTCTGTGGTTTTTTTTTATAGGTACTAACTTTAAATTTACTCAGTGCATTTTTGAAAAAACCACATAATTAGTGTGTGAAGATTCTTATTTGGTCGCTTTTTCGTAGTATGTAAAATCACTGTTTTAGCTAAAAGTTTTCATGTTCAATTCGCCACCAGCTAATCGTACAAGAGGCAAGACAGCTGACAAGAAGAAGGCCAGACGCTCGTTATCTGTGAACTCTGACCCAGTCGATAAGAGAGGTAAACAAACCGCTGCTATGGCTCCAGCTGAAGTCAAGGTCAATGTTAAATATATTGAAGACTGTGTGACAAAGTTCATTTTAGGTGAAAATTATGTTGAAGTGCTGGTGACAAAACTTTCAGAACACATTAAAGTTGCAGTCCAGCAGGCTGTTAAATCATCATTAAAACCGTTGAGGATTTTACCAAGTTAACCAACGGTGTTAACCGAGTTAACCGAATTGGTGAAGCAGCAGGACAAACAGATTAAAAGCAAAGGCCCGTCACACGAGGGGTCCCCAAGGCTCCGTCCTTGGTCCTTTGTATTTTCCCTGTACATCAACAATATTACTGAAGTTATTTATCACGCTAAGTTCCACTTGTACGCCGATGATTTACAAATATACTACCATTTTCCTATTAAAGATGCAAATGCTTCTGTATCTTTGATCAACGAGGACATTAACTCAATCACTATATGGGCTCTGAAACATGGACTAAAATTGAATGAGACTAAGACTCAAACCTTGGTGTTAGGGACTAGACGGCTTCTTTCTGAAATTGACTTCCAATACTTACTAAAACTGAACAATTACGAACTTGAATACTCACCTGAAGAAAGTGCCAGTGGTACTGAAAGTTTGTGTGATTATGTGATTCTTTTGTATATGTTACTACTACTCTTGTGTTAGTGAACTTGTCTTTTAAGGTAAGTTTGCTGGTGTCCTATCTCTACAATATACTAATTCCTGGCCTAGTGCCCTTTAACCTAACCTGAACTTGAATACTGCGACAAGGTAAAAAACCTTGGTTTTATTACCAACGATACACTGACGTGAAATGAAACTGTTACTTCAGCTTGCAATAGAATCTTTGCTGGTATTCATAGTTTAAAGCGTTTTGTTTTATTCCTTCCGTTGAATGTTAAAGTCATGCTGGTGAAGACTCTGGTGTTATCTCACTTCAACTACTGCGACATAGTCATTAACAATATGACTGTTGAGCTCTCGGAGAGACTGCAACGTGCATAGAATTACTGTATTCTTTCATTTTCAATCTATGACGATTCGATCATGTTAGCCCTTAATTTGAATACTTGGGTATTTTGAAACTAAAAAATCTCTGAGAATATCATATCCTGACTTTGTTGTATGTTATCATCAGATTAAACTTACCATCTTATCTCTACAAGAGATATTCTTTTTTGTCCCAAATTAGTTTTCGTCATACATGAAGAAGAGAAGAGCTCTACTTCTATAGATTCCACAACATAGAACTACGATTTTCAATCAATCCTTTTAGTCACTTGTGTCCTTTTCATGTCGTTTGTGGAATTCTCTTTCTGATAATTTGAAAGTTATAGAAAACCGTGCTCGCTTTGGGGCGGAGGTCAGGGAGATGTTGCTTGAAATGGTGGGATTGGCGGTAATACGTGGGCGTGCATGTGAGCGAATCATGTAATTATGAAAGTAGTGAATGAACGTAAATAGTCTAAGATATATTCATAGTTTATAAAGTAGAATGTATAATTTATTCTGTTTTAAGTTATTTTGTTTTGTTTTATTCACATTAGATTACATTTTTTTGGATTCTGTTTCACTTATTAATTTACTCATGCTTTTTTTGTGGTTAAGTGGAAGAGAGGACTAAATAGTCCTAACTTTGCCACAGTAATAAAGACATTTTTCATTTCATTTCCCCCTGGTTTTGGATAGGAGAGCTATAATTGCAGGAAGTCGTGGAAGCGTGATGATGCGGGTACTGTGTCTCGCTGTACGTGTGTTAAAAATTATTAAGTGTAAAAATTGGTAGCAGAGAGCTTGGTTGACTAAAAAAAAAATCATTCTCTCTTGGTTGTTTACGGTTGGTGTTTGCCAGTTAGTAGGTCATTTGTTGGCCGTCCTACCGTCTGGTGGTTTCGATAATACAAAAAAAAAAAAAAAAAAGAAACAAATATTAAAAAAAAAAAAGAAAAAGAAAAAACTAGGCAATCCGCTTGGTTACTGTTTTGGATGGGCTTCATGGGTGGATTGGAGTGGTTGGCAGTGGCTCGGTAGGCTGAGGGTTTTAGTTCGTCTTGGACCCTGGAGTTGTCGTTATTTTGTGTATTGTTGAGATTTGTTGCGTTCGCGATGGCCTATCTGCAGAATGTTGCGCTCCTAGTGAAGGAGGAATTGATCTTTGAGTTGAGGGTGCGTGGTGTGACTCCGGAGGGTGATGTGTTGAATCTCCGGAGGTTGCTGCGGGAGCAGTTGTCCGCAGGTACGGCGGTGGAATGGTCTGATCTACTGGAGGTTGGTGATGAGTTGTTGGTATGCAAACGTAAGGTGGAAGATTGGGAAGGGGATTATTGTACTTTTACTTAACTTCCTATTCGGAGCTGCCCAGGGATTCCGGCTTACTCCCTGGCCTCGGTGGAATCAGGGGATGTGGGCTAAATTGCCGGGTGATTGGGGGTTGTCTAAATTATTTTCTAAAATTTTTCAGTGTAAGTTTTTTATAAATATTTTGGGGGTCTCTGGCTTTTCTGCAGATAGGCCCATGGAGTTTGTAATTGTTAAATTTGGGTATTTGTAGCGTTTGCTGTTTTCGTGTTAAGTTTGTATTCTCTTGTTAATTTTTGTGTTTCTTGTTATTTAATTAAGTGTGATTTGATATTGAGGCCTTCTGCCGGTTCTGATTATAACGTAATTATTTGTTAACTTGAAATTAAAGTTAAGTTTTGCTCAGCTGCCGAGTTGTGATTTGACCCTCCAACTGCCACCCGTGATCCCATCACTTGACTGGTTTTGAGCCGTCCCCCAGTTGGCACGCTTTCCAGTTTAGGGTGGGGGAATGGATCTCAATTGGGTAAAAGTACATGCACCAGTTGAGTATATAAATTTAATGAATTTTGTAAATTGTGTGATACTAAAAAGCACAAGATGCCAAACACAGCATTGTATTTCTTGTCATAATAGAATTAAAACAAATATATAACAATTATTATTTTTAATTAAATTTGCTAATTTATAGTAAAATTACGTAATTTAAAAACTTCAAAAAACATTTTTGTAATCTTTTTGAAAAAACACAAATTTTTTACTAATTTTCAAAGTGGAGCTATGTTTGTAATATGATTCCAAAACACCAACAATTTTTTAGCATGTTTATAGATGTATAATATAACTTTTTAATTTTTCAATTTTTTTCGAAAACCAAAAGTTATGTAAATTTACGTTCATGCTTAAATGTGTGAATTGAAAACGTGCCTTCAATTGCAAATCTATAGATTAAATATTACTTTTTGTCAGTTAGCAAGAACCATTTTTTAAGATCATATTATCCTAAAAGGCGGCCAATTTTCAAGAAGTTTGTATTGAATTTATCACTAATTTTGACTTTAGAATATGGTAAAGTAAATAAACATCCACTCTGATAAATGTACCATGCTTGACTTACTTTGAAATTTTAATAAATTTTATACATTCATCTACTGTTACATCAATAAATATAATTTATGAATAACTTACCTAATCCAGGTAGTTTTATTTTCAGATATAAAAAGACAGTGTACAAAATTACTCCAATGACTACTAGGACTGTGGAGATGATATACTGCATCGGTGGTGTTGTGAATATTGGAAATATTATAACACACAATGAAACCAATATAATCACAACTGGGATGCACAAGGGTACCTAAAAATAATCATAATTAGTTACTAAAAATGAAAATGACAAAATTAGGCACATTTAATGATAGCTTTAAGTTCATATAATGTCAGTGTCAACTAGCTTGAGAAGCCAGTACTTAAACAATCAAGGGTAATGTAAATTTGAGAAGTCAGTATGGTACTTGTGGAAAATCAAACAATTTTGTATTTCTTGATTTCTTTCATTTATTTGCAAACTTCATCCTCCAAATCAAAAGATAAAAAGGAGTTATAAAGCACTCATCTTTGATTCACTTTCATACAATGTTTTGTAATTGCTCTGACAAGATATCCTTCTACTATCAGATGAAGACACTAAAGTACAGCAGTTTAATTTCCATCTTGAGCATCACGCTCCTCTTATCACTAAACGCTTTACCAAAAGTTTCTACTCCTTGGATCAATGAACAGATTCGAATAATGTAGAAGCAACGGGACTTGTCATTTTGGAAGGCACGTCTAACTAAATCTCAGGCAGACTGGTACTATTATGATTCATTTAGTAACTCCAAGTCTATTGTTATCCATCCAGTTGTTATTTATAGTACATAAATGGGAATGTTAATAATAATAATGTTACATTTAGTTGGAAAAATATCACACCTAATAAAATAATTTCTGCTGCATAAAAAATGAAAAATTCACATAGCAACGATGTATACAGTATTTCAAATAACCTACTCAAAAGTATTGTTTCCAGTCTTGATGTACCTCTTTCAAGTTGTATCAACCTTCTGTTAAGAGAAGGAGTATTTCCAGACTTATTGAAGGTGCCCAAAGATCTACTTCATAGTTTTCGCCCCATCTCAGTCATTCCAGTAATAGGCAAGTTAATTGAATATTTAGTTTATGAACAAGTCAGCGAATATTTTGAAACAAATAACTTATTTAACACATCCCAATTCGGTTTTATGAAGGGAATGTCCACAATTGATGCTCTTGACAATCTCATTAGGCAAATTCATCAATCTTTTGAAAACAAAACCTTTGCTCAGGGAACCTTCTGTGACCTAAGCAGGGCATTTGATTGTGTTGATTTTAACATTCTCACTAACAAGTTGAACCTATATGGATTTCATGGCTCTTCCTTAAAATTCTTTTCTTCATATTTAAAGACCCGTAATCAGAAGTCATCCCAAGTTAAAGACATTAACTGGGATGTTCCTCAAGGATCAGTCCCTGGACCTTTTCTATTTTTAATTTATATTAAAGACTTACCTCTGGCAGTAAATACTAAAACTATTCTCTACGCGGATGATACAACTTTTTTTTCTTATAAGTTATAACCCTAATGAATTGGATAAATTAGCAGATCAGACAATGCAAAACGCATCTAATTAGTTTCATTCAACCAATTAGTTTCATTCAAACAGATTTTTGTTAAATGAGGAAAAAACTCAGAATATACTTTTTACATCAAAAAATAACTTAACTCAAACAAACAATAAAATAACATCAGCTAAATTTTTAAGTCTTCATGTCGACAATCAATTATCCTGGAACTTGCACTTTGACCATCTGTCTTCCAGACTATCCCGGGTTATTTATCTTCTAAAACATCTCACTGATCAAATTCCGAAAATTTATCTTAGAACAGCATATTTTGCCTATTTCCAATCAATAATGAGATATGGTCTGATTTTCTGGGGTGGGAGTGGTAGAATAAATGAAATTTTACTTCTTCAAAAGAAAGCTTTAAGAGCCATGAATGGGTCTAACCCAAGAGAACACTGCAAACTTTATTGACTTCAATGGATGTATAAAATTGTATAGAAGGTAAACAATTACAAATAAATAAAATATACTATTACAGTACTGTAGGATTTTTCGTAATTGATTTAAAAATTTTATAATTTAAATGTTGTATAGAAGTTGTCAAAGATTTATATATTTTTATATTTATGTATCAGTGATCTATGATATTTATATTGTTTAGTTTCCAATTTATCATTATTTTGGGTGTTAAGTGAGTGCAAATTGGAGTTTTTTAAATAAAGGTGAATATGTTTTTGTTGTTAAGTAGTGATCACATATAGGTCAGATAGTCAACACTGTTGTAAACTATACGTGGTGGAAGTGACATAATATTAAACATAATGGCATGGTAAACTAGATCATCATCATTAAAATTGGCTTTTAGTCTTTTTAAACAATAAATTCTTTTTTTTATTTTATGTTTTTCATGATATTGTTAGTATGATTCTGCCAATCAAAATTACTATTATTATCAATAATAATATTAACTATGTTTTTTTTATCTAAACAAAACTTAAGCGCTAAATATTTTCTTACTTTAAATGGTCTGTTAGCTGATGGCATCTTAGATCTTAGTACAAACACAGACACCATGGTTAAACCGTAGGAAATCCACATAATAAATGTGTAGAGATTGATTAAAGCTTCTAGTCCATATCCCATAAAATAATATATCAGTGCTAGAATCACCTGAAAATTCAGAGAATTTCAATAAATCTGTGATAATCTGCTGTTTAATGTATTTAAAATCAATACAGACTAATACTTCTATGGTTTGTTTCATGTTCAGAACGCAGCGTTTGTCCTGTGTTAAAGTGCCATGCTAACATCTACTACCTGGCATAAAACTATCATGCTGCAACCAGCTTTCACCATAATTATAAGTTACTATTTGTTTTACACTGTGTTATTTTGCTATATTATATAGCATGTATTTACAAATTACAACTTTTATTTTTCATTTAATATACATTATTTCTAAAACTATCAGTCTGAATGAGTTAAAATTTCTTAATATGTATTGTTTAAATAATAAAAAAATATAAACCCTATGACATATCAAATTAAAAATGGCAGCCACTTAAAATATTTTAAACTTATATTTATTGAAAACTTAAAATAACAAAAATAAAATAAGAGTTAAAAAAATTTAAAGGATAAGATTTGTTGTCCAACATACAAATCCAAAAATAAATATTTTTTTAAATCGGCTCAGCAATACCTAAAATAATGCAAATCATAACTTTAATCCACGGAGTTCACTCCGCAACTCAGACCTGGCCAGATGATGGACACACAGCTAGCATCCAAACACGTTTGCCGTGATTAAATAAGGTAATACTTCTTAACACCTTTCAGTGAAACTAATGATGTAGTGTAAGTGAAGTGAAAGGAAACTAAGTTGCCCTGTTTTATAATATATATACCTTTCACATAGTCTATATCTGGTTGGTTTCTTAAAAACCATATTTAAAGAACATATATCCAACAAGAACTATAAATCAAAATTTACAGCTCATCTAACAGAATATGACTACAACATCACAGGAATAGGAAGAATATTTCAAAACTTTAAAAATTTTGTATAAAGGGAATAGAAATTAATGTTTTCGAACAATTTGAAATGGCACCACATATCATATAATTTCTTTTCAGAAGGAAAGGCTGTTCTTCTGTTCTTCTTCTCGTAACGAAAACCATTTTCTTTAAGAAGCCTTCACAAACTTGTCTGTGAAAAAATAGGTAAAGTATCATTTTCATTTATTTTCCTCATGTTGGGAAGATGTCCTCTCATTCACAAGCCTTTTAACTTCCCATGGACTACCTCTATAGATTACTTACATCACCCTACATCACTTGGGCTACACTCTATAGATGTAGTCCAACTTACACCCACTCCTACAGGGACAGTGGTATTGACCCACTCATCCACTCCTACACGTATAGTGTTATTGTCCCACACACCCACCCATGTACGTAGAAATAGTGGTTTATACCTGCACGTAGTCATGACAGCTTCATGTTGTTAAAACTATACAATATCAATACTGCACTGAGTTGTATATCAATACCTCCATACCTTGTGGATGAGCCATTACCACCGTACTTGTATGAGCGGTCATTTTGTGACATTAATCCTGAGATTGAAATCAAGGGCTGAGAACAGAATCAATCTCCAAAATTCTTAAATACAATGTAGCAGAGATATAGATTGTGATTTACATTAGACTATATGTTGGTTAAATCTGGTTGGTTTCTTCAAAACCAGATTTAAATAGTTTTTCTACAACAAGAAATATAAATCAAAATTTGCAGATCATCTAGCAGAATATGGCTATCTAGCAACATCATAGAAATGGAAGAAAATTTAAAACAACTTGTAAAAAAGGAATAGAAATGAATGTTTTTGAACAGTTTGAAATCTATAAATCAATATAACAAGGATTCCCTCCCTCTCTCCCCCCAAAGAGCCAAATGAAGGAATTTGAACGTTAATGTGTTAAGAAGCCCTGAGTGAAGTGTACCTGGAGATGGAGGATAACATCCTTCAAAACTCATGCTGAAAAACTCAAGATTGGTAGCGGAACAAAAAAATATGTGTTTATTTTACCATATTTTGTTAAATAAAACCAATCATGATAACACCGATAGCATAACAACAAATATTCATATTCAGTTAAAAATTATAAAAATACAACATAAATAGTACTGTGCTTTCCTACCATATAAATTAAAGAAAAAAATTGTCTTTCACGCAGAACTAATGGTGGAATATGTAAAGTGAAATATAACAAGGTCACAAACACAAAATCAGAACAAAGATACAATTTGAAAAATTGTCAATAACAATTGACAATTTACAGTTAATTATTGAGCGCAGCTAGAAGGAAACTTAATTAAAGCTAGCTATCTATGTGAATTAATTAATTGCATCATATGAGAAATATATTATTTCTTTAACCCTGACTATGGAATGTTACCTCAAGTAAGATAGCTGGTGCAGGAGTCAGCCTTGTCCTATGTATGTAGCTGATAAACCCCCACATTTGGCCTTCTCTCGCAGCCACATACCCTAACCTGCAAATAGGGTATAATTAAAATCTGGAGTTTCTCTAAACAAAGATGTAATCCATCATTCATTGTAAGATAATTGTTTTAATTGATTTTGTTCTCAAATAGAAAATTTAAAAAGCTTGATACTTTAGATCTGCATAGGTCTACTTTTAAACTCTAGATTCTTTTAACACATCTTGTATAAGCCTGATGGACACTGTCAAAAAAATGCATCTTCTTACAAAATATAACAAATACGTTGTATCATGTATGTTATTCATACATATACGTTAAATATGTTATTCATTAAAAATTGAATAACGTATCATGTCAATTGACAATTTACAACAACAAAAATCATTAAAAAGTAAAAATGTTATACCTATTCATAAAAGTATATTTTGCTAAATTAACAAGGAATGAGGATCTACTAACCACTACTCTCATGGGCAGAACCTCATTAACCACCGAACTTAATCACATCACAACCAGAGCCGTCTTTACGTGTTGGGGAAAGGGTTTTAATTATGTTCATGAATCTCAAAATCCCCACAGCTGTATCCATCTCAGCTAGTATTCTGGTAGGAGTTGACTAAGAACTTAAGTTCAGAAAAAAAGTTCATTTCCACAAACATCCTTCCCTTCTTAAAACTTAGGAACAATTCTAGATCTTTACACTTTTGAAATTATTTGTCTTCTTTTATTGCTTTTAGTTTTTTGTAAGTGTGTTACTATTGTTAAAGAGAAATCCTACCAGAAAAATCCTTACGCTTGCCTAATATAGTTCTAACTGCTCGCTTTTGCAATTTAAACAAAAAGTTAGTTTCTTTGCACTCATGTCCCGATATTTGGATTCCATAAGCCAAATTCCATAAGCCAAGACAGGATAAATTAGCCCATAGTATACAACAAGTAAAGTCTTACTATCCAAAAAAGAAGAAAAACGTTTCAACACAAAGATTCCTGACCCGACCTTTTTACATACCAAGTCAATGTGTGATTTAAATTTAAAATGTTTGTCAATTCTGATACCCAAAAATGTTGTTTCATTAGGAGGATTGATTTCCTGTTCATCGAAAACATATGACAGATGTTTTTTACCCCCTTGATTACTTATTACGAACTCAATAATACTAGTTTTTTAATCATTAATACATAGTTTGTTTTCACTAAACCATTGTAAGAGAATATTAGCCTGCTTGGACATCTCCACCTCAAGCTCTGAATGACTGGGGGCTGAGACAGAGAGTAAGGTGTCATCTGCGAATAAGCAGACTTTACCATTTGTAACATAGGAGGGTAAGTCATTAATAAAATGTATGAATAAGATAGGACCAAAGATCGATCCCTGGGGTACGCCCACGTCAACATTTAGAACTGAAGACTGTACCCATCTCGTACAATCCTGACTATCGTTGAAAGGGATTTTGACCAGTTATTTTCTGTCAGTCAAATATAAACTGATCCATTCATATGTTCCACCTCGAATTCCCATAAGCTGAAGTTCATTCAACAGGATTGCATGGTCAACCATATCAAATGCTTTTGTAAGGTCAAAGAAGACACCTACAGAGGAATAACCGCTGTCTAATGCCTGTACAATAAACGATACTAAACTATTAATAGCAAGAACAGTAGATCTTCCCTTTACGAAGCCGAATTGGGAACCAGAAAGTAAATTATTTAACGCATACTATAGTATAGAGGAGATGATGAAAGACAACTCAGCTTAGTGGTATAAATAATTATTTCGTAGGCTTAAGTGGCCGGTGTCATTACTAATAACTAAAGATTCTGGTAACGACCCTGTCAAGGTGTTATTTACTGTATACTGACCTGCCCCGCTGATTTATTATTACAGCAATACCTTCCCCGTAAATACTGTAAATAACACCTTGACGTGGTCATTACCGGAAGCTTTATTAGTATAAATAATTCTTTGTAACTTGTAGAAATGATATGCCATACATGCCTTGCACTTTTAACACGTCGGTGGCTACTTGCGGATAAATCCGCGCCGGCGGACCCTCCGCGCATCCTGGCGGCGGGTTTTGCCGTCATTTGTAGTTGCATGGTTGATTCATCAGTGTGAAATCGGATCTCGTAGATCTAGGACATTACGTTGTCAGGCCCTTGTATACGAACCTATTGATATTGTGTGCATCAGCGCAAGTTTGGAAGTGTTTTCGCTTCCCATAAGTGTTTTCTGTTTATTGATGTGTCTTTTGGGATTAGAATGAATTTTGTCGTTTCAGGCTTAGCCCTCGACGTGTTAAGACATATACAGTTTAAAAATCATGTGCTATAAATCTTTTATCATTAGACAATAGATTATATTGTATTGACCTACCATTGCATCTTGTTTTATATTACTCATTGTAATAATTTAAAATGTTACGTGCAATTAAGAGTTTTTAATTTTGAACTATACTGTACATACAACTTTTTCATGTTTAGTCCTCACTGCATGGTTCCTTTTTTTCAGTTTTTTCTTATAGAACTATTAACTTTGTGTCTTAAATACTATTTATACATTGCATTTTTAAGTAATCTGCCTTAATTTCTCAGATAGTTTATGTATGTAAGGGATATTAATGCATGCAGCTGGTTTGTCTTCCATCTGTTTTTTTTTTTTTTTTTTTTTTTTTTTTTTTTTTGTAATCACTGTTTTTGAGATCATTTTCACATTTTAAACTCTTTTCCTAATTTTGCTTTATCTGTATAAATCGTGTTTGACTTATCAAAGAGAGAACAGGCCTCCTTTTACAAATTGATTGTGGATTTTATTTTACTTATTTATATATTTACTTCTGTAAATATATATGTTTAAGGTGTCCCCCTTCCTGTTCACATTTGCATCTAAAAATGCTATTTGTGTGTTTTTCTTGTTTTTATTGTTAGTTTTATCGTCAGCTCTTAACAGTTTCCAGAGTAAATAGAAATACGTTTATTTGCCATTCAAAACACATTACAATTTATAATAGACATCGTCAATATTCTATATTATATTTCTTTATAGTATAAATGAATCAAGAGACATATTCCTGTAAAATGCAACATGATAATTCTACTATATTACTATATCTAAATAAATCTAAATTTAAAAATTCATCCAATGAATAAAAAGCGTTGTCAACCAAAATACTATTTAGTTGTCATTTAAAAATATTAATATCTAAATTACGAAAATGCTCAGGCAATTTGTTAAACATTTTGATCTGCAGGTATTTATGACTGTTAGCAAACTTTTGTAAACTTGGTCTAGTAATGACAAGGTCTTGCGACTGTCTGGTTGCATAATCATGAATGGCGCTTCTGGAAGAGAATTCATTTAGATTTTCTTTAACATATAAAATGTTTTGAAAGATAAAAATGCTTTTAACTGTCAAAATACAAAAATGTCTGAATAAGGAATTACAGTTCTCTCTTTTTGAAGCACCTGCCATAATATGCGATGCTTTTTTTGCCATAGGAGAACCTGGGCCGCACCAGTACTATTTCCCCAAAACATATTTCCATACAGCAGGTGACAATGGAAGAAGCTGAAGTAGGCCATAACTAACATTTTTTAAGAAACAGAGCCCTTCAATTTTCTAAGCAAATAGCAAGTACGGGATAATTTAGAGACTACGGATCCAGTATGGAATTCCCATGATAATGTCGATTCTAGGTAAATACCTAATAGTCGAATTGGATTCTGATGATCTCGTGAGGTCCTTTTATTTTATTTATTTATTTATTTATTTTTTTTTTCTCGTACCACACACACTGCAACTTCCTTTCGGAATATCAGTGCTTCTTATTCCTTAATCGTTGTTAGTTTTTATTCTGTCTAAAAATAATTTCCTTGCCTTGTGTTAATGAGGTCAGTTGTTTGTTTGCCTTTCTTCTCCAAGTCCGCTTTTCCAGCGGGGGACCCAAGGCTGGTCCACTGGGAGGGGGGGATGGGCGGGAATTTCTTCCCTGTTAGTATTTGGGGATGTCTTGATCGAGAGCGTTCATTTGATGTGATACTTTTTTTTTTATGTCATGTCCTTGTGCTTCTGATTATTCCAATTAGAATTTTGATAATGTTTCCGAAAGTGTCTTTTTGAGTTGTTGTGTCCAGGAGGTTTGTCATTTGTGTGGGGGTTTCCAGTTACTTCCTTCATGCTTGGTATCTTTACTTTGACTGGCGTAGGTCTTGGATGTCTCTAGCTTTTTATTCTTTCTGAATAGAAACCACTGCCCCCACGAATCCAACCCACAGCTTACTCAATTCGGCTGTGTGTGGGGCTCACTTGGTTAGGGTAAACCAGTGTGGGGCTCCCCACCCCGTGGTAGCAGTTATTTATTTTCACGGGCTGCTTAAACCCGGGTATCCACCCCGTGGCCTTTCTGGCTCAGTTCTTCTTCATTATATCTCTCTTCTTTGAACCAGTTGCTTCATGATTGTTTGCAAGGTGTTGAAGGAATTAGAATTCCTAATTAATGTACTGAGGTTCCAAGGTTTTTCTTCTGCGTTTTCATGCAAACATCTTCTTAGATCTTCATTGGCTTCGCATTCCAGTACGCCATGCACATGTGAGTCAATCTGTCCGCAGTCATTGCATTCCGGGCTTTCCGCCCTATGGAATCTAGTGAGATATTCCTTAAAGGGTCCGTGCCCTATTAATAGGTGAATTGTAGCTTGTTATACATTTTCTAAATGTTTAAGTGTTGTTCTTTCTTGTACTGACGGCAGTAGTTGGAAAGTTTTCCTGCCAGTATCTGCATTCGCCCATTCATCTTGCCATGTGGTGTTAGTTCTTTGTTTGATCTCCTTTTTGGTTTCGGCTATTCTTCCCAGTGCCTTTTCTCTTAAGCATTGCAAATTCTCGTGAGGTCCTACTTAAGGTGAAATTTATGATTTCAGTTTTATCTTATTAACTTCCAAACAATTGGCCTCGAACCATAATGCAGAATCCCTAATTGCCCTCTCAATACCTACTGCAACTGTTTCAAAATTTTTACCTGAAATTATAAAAGAGGTGTCATCTGATACAGAATAGTTTTACAGATCATATTTTTGGGCAGATCATTTATGAATATGACGAAAAGAAAGGGTCCCAAAACTGACCCTTGAGGGATTCCAGTGTATACTTTCCTGGCATTTGACGTTTGATTGTCTAACACTACGATTTGCTGCCTCCACAAATGTAAGTTTCAAAAAATTTAAGAGCTTTATTTTGAACTCCATAGTAGCTCAGTTTTTCCAAGAGAATCTTATGAGGAACACTGTCAAAGGCCTTCTTCAAATCAACCATGGCCAATCCTAGATGCTCACCGGCCTCAAAAGATGCCAAAATCTCTGTTACAATACACTCAAGAGCTTTGATCGTAGAGGATTGAGGAATAAAGCCAATCTGATTTTTAGTTAAAATATCATACTTGTCAAAATGCTGAAAAAGCTGAGATCTTGCACATAATTCCAATACCTTCGAAAACACTGGACCATGGAAATGGGTCGGTAATTGGAAATGCCATTTCTATCTCCTTTTTTATGCAACGGAATCATTTTAGGAACCTTAAGGCAATCTGGAAAATAACCTTGACTCAGTGAGAGATTTACCAAATAAGACAAGGGTTCTAGGACTGCAGAAGCTATACACTTCAAAACATGATTTGATACACCGTAAATATCCTCACTTTTTGAGGAGGATAATGTCTTTATGATCTTATACAAACTTGGAACTGAAAAGGGCTCAAAACCCAGAACATTGGGAAAACTACCCAGACATTCCATGAATTTGGTGAATTTACCATTGGAATACTGGTTGGAAAATTTAGCTAACAGTTGCTCCCCAAAGTCCGAGTTCCAATCATTGAATAATCACCAATAATTGGTCGGTAGCGTAGTTGGTTCAATCCCAGCTTCATGTGCTAAAGGTCAGTTCGATCCCAATCAGAGTCAATACATTTTGAGAAGGGTCAGCTGATAACCACCGGCTGTTCATTTGTCATTGGGCTATTAATTAATGACACTTTCTAAGGAATAGTCGGCCTTAGTTTGTAACAATGACTACATTCGCTCATCTACACTCATCACACTCAATCGAAATCCATATTCGCCCATATCTTGACGAATAAATAAAATAAATAAATGAAAATAAAATTGATCAGCTGTAAAAGATGGTAGTGGATCATTTTTGTACTTCAACATACCAGATTCTGATTTTATTACACGCCAAGCAGCCGAGCATTTGTTTTTTGAGTTTTTAATAAATTCTTCATTATATTTTACTTTTGCATGTTTTATACTAGCCCAGTACATTTTCCTATAGTTATGTAATATTAACTTTGCATGAGGATTATTGTTATACAATGGTATTTTTAAAACATCTTTCATAAGTATGAGAGTATTCTTTTTATTTTGCAGTGCTTTATCAAACCAAGGAGCACCCTTTCTTTTCAATCTTTCACTAACTCTCTTTGTCCGTCTGGGGCAACAGGAGTAAAGGAGTTTCATACCTTTCAAAATCTTTCTTTCTTTTTTGTTTATAAAATATTAAAAACTTTAGATAAATTATCACATATAACAAATTATGTACTTACCTTGATGCAGAAAACACCCAAGATAAACCGGCTCCAATGACACTAATGGCTACAGAAAAAGATATAAGGAATTTGCCAGGCCCATAAACTTGTTCTTCAAAAGCCTGGAATAAAGATATTTCAATTATTGACAACAACAGGTTATACTCTAATTTATCGTCTTTAAATATCCTAAAAATTATATTAAAAAAGTCTATTACTTTTTTAACTTAAACAATTTCAACTTTCTTTATTACTTGAAACATAAAGAGTAAAACCAGTGAATGGATTAGAATTTGATGTGTTATGAAGAAAAAAGTAATTATATTGTTTACCCACACAATGTTTTATGGCATCACAATGTAATAAAGTACGAATAAATAATTTATTTATTAATTACTATCTAAAAAACAATTTGACCATCAAATTTTGAAATGTTTCTAAGCACTTGTGGGAAACAATGAAGGAAAACTCACTAGCTTTGAAATGATTACACACGATATTCTTGTTTGTAATGATAGTTAAACTATACATAAAGATATTTGCCAGCAGTGAATTAAAAACCTCAAGCATCCTTTTAGTTACCAGTTTGACAATATTCTTTTTACCACAAAGGTTCCACTTGATTTGTAATTGGTCGGCAGCGTAGTTGGTTCATGTGCTAAAGTGTCTCAGTTAGAACCCAATCAGAGTCATAATACATTTTGAGAAGGATCAGCTGATAACCACCGGCTGTTCATTTGACATTGGACTATTAATTAATGACACTTTCTAAGGAATAGTCGGCCTTAGTTTGTAAAAATGACTACATTCGCTCATATACACTCATCACATTCATTCGAAATCCATATTTGCCCATATCTTGACGATCGGCATCTTATGAATAAATAAAAAAAATAAATAAAATAAAAATTATTAGTGGTCTTACAATTTTGTCTGTAGATTCTGATAGTGTCAACTATAATATTTATGTTAATTTGTCTTATGGACTTAACAAAGTTGGACCATGATTACTCTACAGTAGTCCCTCTATAATCCGCCCTGCACCAGTCCGGCCCCCCCAGTAATCCGGCCAGTTCTATCATTATTGATAAAAGAACTGGTTCTGGTTTCAGAAAACCAAAGGGGGAGATAGTTTTCATATCAGGAATGTTTCAGGAGTGAAAAATGCTGATAAACAGAACAATGAAATGACAATTTCTGACCAAAAGATAAACAAAATAACTTTGTCAGATGGTTCTGTTTTCAGAAAACCAAAGGGGGAGATAGCTTTCATATCAGCTTTCATCAGAAGGATCGATTTCCTGTTCATCGAAAACATATGACAGATGTTTTTTACCCCCTCGATTACTTATTACGAACTCAATAATATTAGTTTTTTAATCATTAATACATAGTTTGTTTGTACTAAACCATTGTAAGAGAATATTAGCCTGCTTGGACATCTCCACCTCAAGCTCTGAACGACTGGGGGCTGAGACAGGGAGTGAGGTGTCATCTGCGAATAAGCAGACTTTACCATTTGTAACATAGGAGGGTAAGTCATTAATATTGCATTTTTTAGAACTGCAATAATTTATTAAAGTGCATACAAGTAAAACCATTTATCTGTTATTTCTATTTCTAGTTAATTGTTTTAAATAAGCATAGTACTATACAGAATATTTGGTTTACTTGCTATGTACTAGATTTGTTGTAATGATAATGTATTATATGTGTATTAAAACTGTATTTATATGTACTTGCGGCCCTTACATTACATTGAGGAATGTAATAAGGCTCGTCATGAAATCCTCTAGTGAGGAAATAACTCTGAAACATTTATGTGTTTGTATAAGATAATGTCCTATAATACATCAACATCTACCTAAAAACTGATTAAGTCTTTGTGGCCTAAGTTATCACCCCATGAACCCCATTTAAGACATTTATTTCAACGAAAGTCAAATTTTTACATCAAAGTCCTTATATTAAAGATTTTATAAAAATTCTAGAAATAGTTTATCATATACAAATATTATATTATGCAAAAATGTGTTATGACAAGTAAGACTTGTTCATTTCTTAAAATCCTAACAAACTGAAACTAATAAAAGTATTCAAACTCAACTAAGCATTAATTTTGAGCAATGACTACAAATCTCTAAGAAGTACAGACTCAATGTAGATCATGAAGAGCGTCTTTTACTTCAACTCAGTGTGTGGACTAGTTCAGTCTTTGTTGCACTGTCTGTTGACTTTCTCTGTCTCTCTCGCACTTCATTTATTTAGACCAGAGTACTTATTCATTGTTTTTAGCAAGCACTGATGATATTATAAACTTTTCCCCAAGTTAATTGCGTAAATAATTCTTCAAATACAACCGTGGCTCTTAGTCAGTAAATAAACCTTAGTTTCAATATTACATTTTTAATTTGATACTATTTGTTCTCATTAAGATGTTTTTACACTTATAACTTGATTCTATACAGTTTTGAACCTAAAAGCTTTAGTTTACAGCTTTATTTTACCTTATATCAAATTTTACCATAAATCTGTTGATAAAATAGTTCATAACAATATGCACGGGAAATACTAATGATCTTACATAATTTACTGCTACTGTTTTTTAATGTAATTTATATTATGAGTGCATATACGTACACACAATATAAACTGTCTTGTATATAGATTACTCACCACTGCCACTGCCGTGCTATTTATGATTTCATGTACTGTGAGCGCAGTTGTATAAGATGCATTCATTCCCACGTACATGAGAATAACAATCAAAACACCCAGCAAAGTGCTACGAATGATATTTCTGCAATATTAAAATACCATTGTTATAGTAATGTTTGGCTTAACTGCTAGCTGTATATGTTGTTTAAAAACTTGCAGTTACTAAGTTCTAGTGCCATTCATTAAAAGAAAACAAAAAGAATATTAAATAAGGACCTTCCTTCATAAAGCTAAGTCGGAACCACTTAATCATTTAACCATTAGAGCGCCATTTATACAGTGCCCATTTTCCATTAAGTAATAATTTATTGTAAAAAAATCAAAATTAAATTTTTTTAGCTGTTCATTTTTTTTATTGTTCTGTACAGGAAAATAAAAGATATGATAACATTTTAAAACTTTTATTAGCCTACTTTAGATTTTTTTCTTACATATGAATATGTAAATAAGCCAACTTTTACTTGAAAGTAAACCTAAGACATAGATCACTTATACAGTATGAATCAATACAAAATATTATTACTATCAATAAAATATGTATTGAGTACATTTACTTGTACATAAACTGATAAAGACATTAAGGGCCTGCACATAACACATATAATAAAAAATAAGTAAATAAATATAATAGCACTTGATTTTGATGTACCGTATTTAGTACCTTCCACAAAATCAAAATTGGCCGGATTATTTATATTGACACTTAAAACAACTAAATACAGTTTCACAGCTGTGTATAATAGATAAGGCGGCGGACAATGACAACCGCTCGGCTCGACAGTAGATGTGTGTATACACGCTTGTGGCGTTGGGCGGCACAGCGGAACTGTACACTGCCAGACAAAAACCAGTCTCATAGTGATTGACAGGCCAACAAAAGGTCGCAAGCCACACAATGTGTCTCTCATGAGTTATCGCCCATAACCCAAATGCACTACTGGATTAATTAGAAACATTACTACGAAAATAATATTTTTGTAATTATTACGTGTATATGCGCTTACGGCGTGGTAAGGGTTAATGCCCACTGGGAAAGATGCCCAATTAACATTTCCCCCCTTTTTAAGGCTTGTAGGACTTGTAACTTCCCAATACAGGATTGGCACTGGGGTTAGCATACCGGGGATTGAATCCGGACGTTCTGTGTGGCAAGCCACTTCCTCAGCACCTTGTTGCTACTCTTCAAT
This sequence comes from Stictocephala bisonia, assembly GCA_035578905.1. NCBI lineage: Eukaryota > Metazoa > Arthropoda > Insecta > Hemiptera > Membracidae > Stictocephala > Stictocephala bisonia. Next base: position 713,053 of record JAQJVL010000332.1, on the reverse strand, counting down.
ACCCCAATAGTAAAAGCACAATCGTTTGTAGTCTGAAATTACCTAACACAGTTTCAATACAAGGTCAAACTAAAATGCCTTATTTTAATTTTATTAAATTTATCTCTAAGTTGGTGGACGAGTCAGACAACAAGTCACTTTAATTTTCATAAAACTTTTTGTTTTTGAGTCAATAAAAAGAGTTTACAATGTTCTAATGGCTGTGAGCGAGAAATGATTCTTATACATTTTTTTTGGAGGATTAGAATATCATTAATTTTACTTGCGTTGCCCAACACAACAAGTCCATATCTTATTATGGATCGAAAGAAGGTGAAGTAGGCAGTTTGTACATGTGTTTTAGCAAAGTACAACAATGATGATAAATTACCTAGCATTTTGAAAATCCTGCAGAAAATTTACACATGGAATTAAATATCACTAAAATTATAGTTTTAGAGTTTTTAGTAATTTTTAAAAGTATAAAAAAGTTTATTTGGATACTTGCAGAAAAATAAACCATTCATATAATCCAAATGAACAAGTTTAAATTAAATATTATGGTAACATAAAAATTGATAACTGTTAAAAAAAGTAATAAGTATAAATTCAACTTTTACACTCACGCTTAAGTATATTGAAATATTTATAAAAAGTATATAAATAAAGGATATCATCTTAATAAAAATATACAAAAATTTAGATTTCCAAAGTAGAGATAGTAGAAACAGTAATGTTTATAGCAATTGGTAAAAAAATCTCATAATAATTACAAACGATATTGATCCTGTAACAAATTTAACCAATTTGAATAATTTTTAAAAATCCTATTAAAAATGTAAATATTACTACTTCAAGAAATTGGTAATTATTGAAATGTATTAACTTATTTCTGCTTTAATTTTGTTATTGAATTAAATTAAATATAAAGCTACAATTTGAAATAAATATTAACAATTATAAAGAAACATTATCTATAATTTAAAGGAAACATCAGTCATTTTTACCTCTAAATATATTTAACAGTAACATTTTTCAATATTTCTCACTTATATGAATCACTAAAGTACATTTGTTACATATAACCAATAAATTCATAACTAAGTTTATTAAAAATAGCTTTTTTTCTTTAGTTGTTGAATAATTATTAGGTTGATTATTGGAACTTTTGTGTATATTTGCAAACTTACGTTTTTGGTGGTTTTACTCCGATTTCCAATTTCAGACTATAATTAATACTGTTAGTATATTATTTCAAAACTTAATCATTAAAAAAATGAAAACTTATACAGTAGAACCCCGGTTAACCGAAATAAAGGGGGGAGAGCCGTTTCGGATAACCGATTTTTCGGTTAAACCGTTATATGCTAAAAATAGCCTATAAACACCTTGTGTAGGAAAATGAGTTTACAAACAATGTCTATATAATGTACAGTGTTTTATTAAAGCTACCAAATATATTATAATGAGTCATCAAATACTATAAACTGAACAACTGTGTATAAAGTTACTACATTTTACATTACGTATTACAGAAATCAGTGATTTTTGTTTGTTTTTTTGTAAGTCCTTCACATCGTTTTCGAGCAGCAATGTCCCGCCATCTTTTAATTAGAAGGACATCAGTAGGCGTCGATTCGCTGCATTGTTCCACGAATTTTAGGGCAACCTAAAATAATACAAGTGATTTAATTTACTGAACGTGAGTTTAAAAACTAAACTCTATAAAAAATTTCTGTGTCTGGGCTATACAGTAATGTTTGACTTACCTCTAATGCATTAAATCTGTCGTCGGGTGTCACTTTGCCGATTCCGTCATCCACGTCGTCTGCTGTGTTTTCTGTTGCATTGTCAGCTGGCTGCAACACTGCCTCCACAATATCTTGCTCGGTGAGTTCATCAGAATCATCGGCGACGGCCCATTCGTCCATGTCACTTGTATTCATTTCTTCACATCCAGGAATCCTGTGAACCATCTCTGTCAAATTCTCATAACTTTCAATTTCTTCTTCGTCTAGTCCGTCATAAATCTTCCTCCAGCACCGTTGAAGTGTTTCATCTTTAATGTTGGCCCAAGCCTCCTCACACCAATAAATCACGTGTTTCATGTTAACTGTCTTCAGTGTGTCATTAATCATTTTATTTTGTGTTTCGCAATCTTGCAGGATCTTTCTTAACAATAGACCGTTCTTAAATAGTGCCGTTTGAATGCTTCTATCACTCCTTGATCAAGAGGCTGAATAAGGCTAGTGACATTTGGGGGGAGAAAGCGCACAACAATATCGCCTTTTTTCAACTCACTGGGATGCGAGGGCGCATTATCTATTAGTAAAATAGCTTTTTTCGGCAAACCTTTTCCAGTTAAAAACTTTTCAACTTTTAAAACTGTTCAACGGCACAAACTGTTTTAAAAACCATTCCTCAAATAAGTCACTGGACATCCAGGCACTTTTTTGCGCTCTGTAAAACACTGTCAAGGCGTTTGGTGCAATATCCTTCAGAGCTCGAGGTTTCATTGACTTGCCGATGCACATTGGTGGCAACCTATGAGTGCCAGAGGCATTTGAAGCTAAGAGAAGTGTTATTCTTTCCTTTTTCATTTTGTGACCGGGGGCAGACGTTTCAGTTACTAAAGCTAGGGATTTTTTAGGCAACATGTTAAAGTTAACACCAGTTTCATCGGCATTGTAGATCTGGTCCTTACTGTAGCCTTGAGTGTAGTCTGCAAACATTGTTTTGAAAACATCTACCGAGTCTGAATCAGCAGATAACTTTTCACTGCACAAGTTCAGTTGACGGATCCCATGCCTCTTTTTAAATCGATCTAACCAACCTGAGCTGGCACAAAAATCTTTCCCTTCGTCACCTAAAAGCTCTGCTAACATTTTAGCCTTTTCTTGTAATAGGGGACCTGTTAGTGGCATGCCTTTTTCCCTCTGTTGTGTGAACCATATAAATAAGGCATCATTGACTTTATCGAAATCTGACTTCTTCAAAGTTTTTCTGTTACCATTTTTTACAGCTTGCTCTGAAAACTTAGTTTTAGATTTTACCCATTCCGAGACAGTAGACACGCCAACTCTGTAGTTCGCCGCAACAGTCTTTAGCAAACAACCTTCTTCAACTTGTTTGATAGCAGCTAATTTATCCGTAAAAGAAATAACCACGCGCTTTCGCTTTGATGCCATCGCACACGCACGCCTTTACGATACACTACAACTGTACAAAAAACAAACTTGCTAATCACTACAACCACTACCCGTGACAGCTCCACAATGACCGTGACTAAGCGACTGAGGGCGGAGAATGGGGAAATTGCAAGGTCGGTGACCGGAGGGGGGTGAGTGGAAACGGGGTGGGGGAGGTGAATCATCACAAGGACACGTCACACATCCCACTCATTGCCGCGCGTCGCCAATAGTCACGTAGGTGCTATTCCTAGAAAAAGAGGCTCGGCGCAGCACCTCACTGTTTGCATATTACATATTTATAATTATTTACGGAACCGTTTCCGTTAACCCGGGTTTCGGTTAACCCGGGTTTCGGTTAACCCGATTTCGGTTAACAGGGGTTCTACTGTATCTATTTTTTTAAATGCCTGCAAAATGTCTCAGCATGAAAAAATCAAATTATGTAAAGGGAAATATAAGGTCATTTAGACTAACCATGTTTCCTGATAGATGCTGATAGAACAGCTTGAAAATGTGCCAATAAAGTGAGTAGTTTATAGGTAGGAGGGTGTTATAAATTAAAGGTGTCAGGGCTAAAAAGTTTAATTAGTATTAGTAAATGGAAATCTCAATCAGCCAAAATGATCAACCTTTATTTTTGCTGTTTCATTATTTAACTTATTACAGTAATAAAAACCTTCAAAATTCCTTGAATTGACTGGATGATTTTTATTTAGTTTATTAAATAAATAATGTATAAATAGAACATATAAAATGCTTTGTAGGTTTAAAAAAAAAACTTGTTAAGACAACTGAACTGGTTTTGTTTACTTGCAGAAATCATGTGTAAGTTTCAGGTCATTACAAAAAATATGTAATTTTCACTAAGTTAGCCAGTCACACCATCATCTTTGTCTCTTTACAAGTAAAAATATTTTATAACACGAACTCAAATAAATCTGGTTTTATTTGAGAAAATGTGTCGAATATTATAAAACTAGAATACTGCTAATATATATGTTTTATTGCTAATGGGGAGTTTGGTAACTTAAAAAGAATTGTTGAAGATTTTCTGACAGCCAAAACTTTTACACATGTAATTAAAAGTTAATATATTGTGTAGGTTTTCTTTGGAACGTTATATAATACATACAAATTCTTTTAAACCCATACTTAAATACAAATAATACATAAATTTGGGATGTGAAGAAGTATAATCTTACTTTTCAGGATTTTTTATCTCTTCAGTCACTCCTGAAAGCCAGCTCCTGGAAAGCAAAAAATATTTTAGAAAACTGCAATAAACCTCTCCACTAATAAAAACTAAAATATTTATGAGTGATAAAACAACTCTCAACGATATATTGCTGATTTACTTAGAGCCAAACTAGATAAACAATAAGCACTGTATGTGTGTCAGGAGATGTAGGACAAGTACAATTTTATATAGATAAATATAAGGAAAATGCTTATAATATTAATATGTTATAAACATTTTGTTAGTGTTTTATTTACTAATTACTTTACAGTAAATAGTATAGAACGTTTGTAAAGCAGATGCGATGAGCTTGACAGAACTTGGGTCATGATGCTGGTGACATTGACTGTTTGAGATATATGCAGGACACTCATGGAAGTTGAGGATTTAGACAGGGACTTAGGGAGTTTTATTTTCAGACTCAAGTAGGAGTCATAATTTTTGGTTTAATTACTACTGTAGGCTAGTTTGAGATCGGAACTTAAAATAAGTAATTCGAACTATTCATTCATATTTAACTTTTCAAGGGTCCAGTTTCAGCAGCATCGTCGGCCGATCACTTTATGATTCATGTACTTTGTTAAATTGATTTGTGTACTTTGTGTTATATAGAATTCGTGTACTATTTTGTATTTATATATTTTGAAACTTATGTTTGATATTTATTGTTCTGTTACAATTAACCCTCTAAGTGATAACGACACGGTCCGTGTCGTTATTACGCCCGTGTGAAGTGATAACGACACGGAGCGTGTCGTTTCATAAACACGCCCTACCGTCACTATTTATAGTCCGATCCGGTTATTTTTTATACTAAACTAAAGCAGAATAGTTATATTTATCATCCATCATATATTTATCAAATACTAACAGTGATGGAAAATATGGAAAGGAAAATTTATTTACATGAAGTCACATTTTTCTACATTTTCTGACTACCATTTTTTGTTTTGTCGTGCTATAATAATCACTTTTTTGTACATAAGAGCTATTGTTATATATCATTCTTTTCAGTATGAAATTTGAAATCTTTTGTATATCTTAGAATTTCTATAATAACTTATTATAAAAAACTGTGGGAGCTCAAAAATGAAAAAAATTTGGAAAAAATGTTTTATAATACTTACACGGTGATATCTTCAAAAAAAGTTAAAGTAATTTTTTATTTTATTTTTGCATCTTATATAGAATTTAATTTTGAACATTTTGATATATAACATGTTATATATAACGCATTGTTTCAATTTATTATGTAAGTATCAAAATAAGTCTACGCGACAGCGAAAAATGGGCTATCACTGAGGAGAAAAATGATCATCACTTGTAGGGTTAAGTCTGTCTCTTTGATAAATATGACAATTAGTATTTCACAGCCAAGCGAGTACCTTATTTTACACCCTGTTAGCGATTCCGGTCATGCACAATCTCTACCCAGAGTTGCCGGAGTCTAGAGAGCTTGTAGTTATTGTGACATATGTCAGGTACTTATTGACGTGTTTAATGGAAACTGTTACTCATTCCTTCATGGTAATTTCTGTTGTTGTACTAAGTTCACTTGTTTTGTATTTCTACCGATGTTTAATATGCTAACGAAAAACAACACAAGATGTTTTATTTCCTTATTTGGCTTATACAATTTTGGGCATTTTGGCTTTTTTTGGGGTAAAAAGGTTTCCAAAGATTTTTGGGAGTTCTGAATTTTGAGTTTTGTATTACTACATGTAGTATACACCTCAAACCAAATACCATTCCAGTATCCTAATCTTAATTGGAAAAACGCAGACCTACAAGCATACTAGTTGCACAGTCTTTGTTAAAGAAGAACTGTGGATGGACACACTATTGAGCCGAGTGCCGAGCCGAGCGGTGAACTGAGCATTACCTCGTAACATTTTGGCCGAACCACAACTCTGGTAAAGTACATCGATTGCAGATCACATGCTTTAATCCATTTTTAAGTGCTGTGTTATTGTATTGTGTTGTGTATAGTTGTTCTACAGTTTTGCAATTTCTACATGGCTAGTTTACAGACAATAGCAGCAGCTGTATGCATTTATCTTCATTTAGCAGCAAATAAGAAAAGGAAAGGAAATAGAGATGGCGGTGGCAAGAAAATGTTCTGCAAAGAAGAAATTGTGGTATTATGCTAACTTTGAAGTCTCAGCATGTAAGCAGTATATATAATAATTTTCCCCTCATGTCGCCAAAAGAGATCTAAATCCCACAAGAGGGTGACTTTTGTGATGCTCGATAAATACTACGTGGAATCCGAACCACGTAGTGTTGGTTTGATTTTAACTAACTTACAAGAATGATACTCGGTACTCTTCCCTATGCAACATCTGAACCTTGACTACCATCCAACATGGACATCCCAGACTTCTCTAGTAGTGTCTACGTCGATGGCAACTATTGAGCGGATGCCATGTCGGTATTAAAAGAGGAACTAGACTATGAATGTCTTTGGCCGCAGGTACCAACCAACTAGTTAATCTTACATCAGTGGCATGGCACGACTACAGAGGATTGTTAATGCGGCAGGTACAGAGACTGATTCCTTCCATGAAATGATGTTTTCTTTACAGAAGAAGGTCTGTAACTACTGCAGAACTGTGTTTAACATGGAATTATTGTACTAATTTGCTGATTATTTATTGAAAGGTATATGTGAGAGTTTTGGCTCACTGCTATTCTGTTTTGACTTATTATTGCTGTTATGTATAGCATATTTATTAATGTATCTTATTGTCATATTTCTATGATTGTTGTTACACTGTTGTTTATTAATTATTTATTACTATAATTTATTGCAATATTGGATCACTGTCACTATATTATACTTCATAATTTATTCACTCAATTTTATTACTATTAACCTATGTTAATATTTTTTTTAATAACGATATATAGGTAACTTTAATTGTTTGCTAAATATTTATATTGTTCGACCATCTTGTACTTATTTAATACTAGGGGACACTCCTGTACGCTTCACGTACCAACCCCGACGCCCGCTACGCTTGATACACCTCGGCCTTGACATGTGATTTTTAACTACAAATAATAGTAGATTAACTGTACAATGTAAAATCACAATATTAAATTTATTTACAGTATCTACTTGCGTTGCTACCTATTTATTAGTATAAATACCCAATGGTATTACTTGGTCTATTTCAAATGGGTTTATTTAATTTGTTTTTGTTTAACAGCTGAAGATTAAACTCATCAAGCTCATCATTAAACTCATCAGCTGAAGATTAAAAAAGCATCAACAGTATAATGTCAAACATACAAAATAAACATGTTTATTTATTTACAAAACAGCTGTTATTAATTTACTAAAATCAACACAATGTTATCCTTATGGAATACATAGGAGTACTTTATCAAGATGAAAATACTTTAGTTGTCCCATTTAAGACCTAAAGAAACAGAGTACAACATTTCAGCTCTCTACCTACATGAGAAGTTGGAGAATTATTGATGGGTGAGTGAGTCAGTCACCCAGGAATTTACCTTTTATAGATATCATGTATCAAAATGGTGTTTACCATTGGAAGTAATAATAAATACACTATATTATTGGTGTTGAAAAGGATGAGTGGTCTAAGACGTTGTGTCCTGTATGGGGGTGGAAGTTGACAGTGTTGCTATCATAGTTGCACGGACCAACACGAGTGGTCTAAGGCGTTGTGTCCGGTATGGGGGTGGAAGTTGACAGTGTTGCTATCATAGTTGCACGGACCTACACGAGTGGTCTAAGGCGTTGTGTCCGGTATGGGGGTGGAAGTTGACAGTGTTGCTATCATAGTTGCACGGACCAACACGAGTGGTCTAAGGCGTTGTGTCCGGTATGGGGGTGGAAGTTGACAGTGTTGCTATCATAGTTGCACGGACCAACACGAGTGGTCTAAGGCGTTGTGTCCTGTATGGGGGTGGAAGTTGACAGTGTTGCTATCATAGTTGCACGGACCAACATCTGTTTTGCTACTTTTTACTTATGATAAGAGGATGAGGACACATTTTGCTTGTGTATTAATTGTATATTGATTTAGTAAAAAGAAGGGTGAAAAAGGTCTTGGCTATCTCAAAGCACAAGTTCTTAAGACTAGTAATAACTAATTTAAATATTGACATGCTAAAAATTATTAATATAAACAAGGAAATGTCAATTCAAGTATAATATTATTTTTTAAACGTGGGCATATATGAATTCGTGGCTCATTAACACGTTAGCTGCTACTCGTTCCATCACAGAGCCAATATTTGCAACTAATTTTTTTGTTCATTATTTTTATATTAAATGTGCTTAGAATGCAGTTTTATATCAAATTCCAAATTTAAATGTTTTAAATAACAGCTGATAATTTTGATCTGATCAGGGCAGTAAACAAAAAAATATATTGATAAAAAATAAAAGTGCCGACCCGATCGGTACAACATAGTTATTGTGTATATTTCCTCTACAAAGTTGGCAGTACTGTGCTAGGTGCTCTGTATTTTGTAATATATATCGTTGTCACATTTCACATGCTTTTTTACATGCTGGCTTAGTCTGCATCTTAACTCAATGCAGTCGTGCAACAGTTTCACTGTAGTTCCATACAGCCTATTCATACTGTGATCAGACATTCTTTCAAATATTGAGTGTTATTCACGAATTTATATTTCTGAACACAATGCACGATTTAAATAATGATGATAGAAGAAAGGCTATTCACACTCCTACTTCAATTAATATGACCCATAAACAGACTGTGTTAGTGATGATGGTTGAAGAAGTAATGTGGAAAGTGGCATCACCAACACTGACAAAGATCCGAACTTTGCCCCTCGATACGACTCTATTAGGCAGCGACTTGAACAGTACAAAAATTGATATTGTACATATTATTGTAAAGGCTTAAATATCACTTTGCTACTACCTGCAACTAAAGGACCTATGATTTAGTGTGGAATTCGAACCACGTAGTATTGGTCTGATTTTCCTTAAACTGACAAGCCTGACACTTATGATTCTCTACCGTACAGAGCACCTGCACCCAATGTAGCGTTCATGTTGATGTTAAGAGCTCCGAGAACAGAGCGTGTCATAATGGTAAGAGTCAGGTCAAGTGACAACAATGAATTACTATTAAAATTGAAATTTCTATCTTCAGTTTTAATTCAGCCAGAGAAAAACCAAAATTTTATAAATAAGTTAGAGTTGAAGAAACGTGATGTTAATTGTTTCATATCAGCCAACAAATAAATTCTTCTTGACCACTTTAGTAATTCAGTAGTTGTAGATCTACATACCAACCATCATAGCTGAAGAGTCCTCCATAAAAGACTGTAATTAGAGAAAAGAGAGACGTTTTCGTTCCTTCAAATCCAAAGTCAGCTTTCATTGCTTTTCCTACAAACCACACAATTGTTAGTTGAAAAATCACAAAATTGTCAACTTTTGTTGGATTTTATGAAATTTTATTTATTTATATATTTAATTTAACAGATTTGGCCTCACTAAGTTTGATATAACTTGTCAGTGAGGTTCATATAATAAACATTACATATAATTATTTTATTTGATACCCAAAATGAGATGGTTTAGGTTGGCACTACAATCTTATCACTTATTTTGGCACTTACAATGAAAGTGAAAGTTGGGAGCTGCTGGCCACGGTTGCACTGTCAGCCAATATTTTATTTTACACAAAAGAAATTGGTTTGCATTTTAAATTGCTGCCTATTCCAGTATATTTCTTGCCCATAACAGTTGTTCATCTACTCTGTGCGTAATGTAAGTCATGTTCGTCTGTCGATTCTGAAGTTACATGAAGTGCGTTCCGTAGCCGACACTGCCCACAACACAACCTTTTTTGCTTTTCCAAATACAATATTGTAATATTCATGGAAATTCAATTAACAAGAAATCAATTACAATATATTACATTTATAATGTGAGCAAAATATAACTTAATTAAGGTAAACGTTCAATATTATAAGTTTAACTTTTTTTTTATTGAATTCAATACCTTATTATAAGTGAGAAAAATACTATTGTTATTATTTCACAATATCTTTTTTGAAAATCATGAAAACAAGAAGATAATGCAGTGAAATGTGTTAGTTTATGAAACTAAATTGTAGTGATGAGTGTTGTGCTGAAGCTGGAATCATTGTTAGGCTTAAAGATACTTGGATGACGTAATAAGGTATTTGTTTTAATTAATATTTCTGAAGAAAGTTAGCCATAAAAATACATCTATTTTAAATTCTCTGAAATGAGATATGTTTTCAATTTCTTCTGGAAATAAATTGTTAAGATACGGGACTATGAACTCAGGTAGTCTTCGCCCATAAATTGTTCTGGGGAATGACGTAACATATTTTCTAACATGTCTTGTTTTCAAAAACGTATTATGTATAAAAATAATTGATTATTAATTCTTACAGATTAACTTTTATTAATAATACAGAATAGTATTTAGTAGTTTGTTTGTAGTAGTATTTAATACTCTAAATTAATTTTGAGAAAGTGTTTATGATGTACATATTTATTTATTACCAAGTTGTTGATCACCAAATTAAGTACTAAATACTACAGATTCCCAATGAGTATGATGAGTACTTTGGTTATGAACTTGTTTAGCATTTCTTCGCTAACTAAGTGCAAATTAATTAAAATATGAAAATAATATAAACTAATTTAAAATAAGATTACAATGTAATTTAAATAGATTATCAAGACCTAATCAACAGGGATAGTAGTTCGTGTTAGAATATATTAACACAAAGAAACAAAAATTTCTGTTTGTTTTGTAGCTTAATTATTGTATAGAAAGAGGAACCATCAATTAATTATACTTCAGGAAACAAATCCAGGCTAATCCAATAAAAATGTAAATTTTTAATACCGTATCGACACAAATTGTTTTTTTGTTTTTCAATTTTTTTAATGCATATATTTGTTTAAGATTTGTTTAAGTTGTCTCCTCTTCAGCTTTACTCTACCCAGTTCTTATGGACTACTGATTTATCGTGCAGAGTGTTGGGGAAGAACCAGTTCAGTACAAGGTGAAAAAACATATTTCTGAAAAAACTAACAGTCAAGGCCAGAATTTGAAGCTGCAATATCTCTAACTCAGGCTCAGCCACTGGCTCTCTGAAAACTTGTTCAAATTGGGTATTTTAATTTTATAGATTATTTAATACAGTTCAAGTGAACGTCACACATCACCAGTATATTACAATGTAAGCACAAAATGCACAAATATACTACAGTACAAGTACAAAATGCATAAATATAGCACAGTACAAGCTCAAAATGTACAAATATATTACAATGTAAGTACAAAATGCACAAATAGTATGGTGATAAATTTCGGCAAACCATTTTCACTTCCTCGGACCAGAGAGATTCACAAAACGTCTTAGGACCAGAGCGTCTTGGGAACGAGGTTGCATCAAAAATTGACTTTTTCAACGAAACATAGTCGTCCTTTTAGAAGGAATGTGTTTGAGCTTGTTTTTTAAGCTGCATGTTCTCTGTACTTATTCTTATGTTTATTATAATTTTTCATGGTCTACCTTTGTTATTATTTAGTGGTCGTTCATTATTATTATTATTGTTATTTATAGTTTACACATAAGACACATGTTCTCTGTACTTAGTTCTTACGGTTATTTATTTTGTTATTGATTTCATAGTCTATCTTTGTTCCTGTACCGCTTAGTTATTTATTATCGTTATCGTTTTCATATATAGTCATCTTGTTATAGTTATTATCTGCCCTTAGCTCTCACATCAAGACGCACATTATTTGTACTTAGTTCTCATGGTTACTTATTATTGTTCTTGTTTTTCATAGTCTATTTCTGCCTCTGTACTTATTGTAGATTCCTGTGGTCATTGTTGTTGTTATTACTCATAGTCATCTCTGCATTATTTATTGTTTCATCTTGTTCTACATATTGAGATGCACTTATTTTCCATCATGAAAGTACACTCAGATTCTGCCTTTGTCAACTCCTTTATCTGACTTTAATAAATTTGCACACACAAAAAGAAAGTTAAAAAGCATGAAAAAGTCAGAAGGGAGTCAAAATTCATGTGTCAGCATGTACCATGCTTTCTCTTGCTGTGCCATCCTGTACCAATTGTATGGCAAAAATTAATATTGTAAACTATTGTAAATGGTGTAACCGTTGGTAAAAAAATAAAAAAAAAATAAAAAGAATTGAAAATGGTGTTCAACAATTCAATTTATAGGCCTGCTAACACGTGACTATTGGCTGGATCGCCAAAATGGCGACTGCTGAAATATTATTGCATAATTACTCTGTTACTTCTGTTTTTTTAATCCCTGAAAATACATTATTAAAAACTATTTCAAAATCAATAATGACCTTTTTATTCATTAGTTTATCACGATCCTTACATTTTCCTTTAAAAATAAATAACTCTTCCCGTGCATTCATAATCCTAACCTTCTTACAAACTTTTAAAATATCTATATATTCATCTATATTATTCAAATTGTGTGTACAATCATTGATTATATACACCTACAAACACATAAAATCAATGGTAACATTAAAAAGGAGTTATGAAACATTAGATATTTTATGTTTCTTATTTTCAAAAAACTTTGTTATATCTTATACTGAAATTTACAGTCTGACCTATGTAAAACATATTACAATCATTACGTTTAATCATATACATTCCTAAATTATTGAATTTATCTTCACTTTCAATATTTAGGTGTAAAATGTTGGACCCAGTATTGCAAGCCTTAAAAGCTATTGATAAATGGAATTTATTAAATCTATTAGCAACTCTTTGCATAAACTGTCCATTGTAGTAGAGATACAAACTTCGTTTTTCCTTATCAGATTTTTCTTTTGTAAGTGTTGTTCTTTTTTTCTGTCTTTGTTCAGCGTCGTAAATGTACCAGGTTCAATAAGGTTATGTTTCGTTAGAATAAGGCTACCTTGGATATTGATAGGATATGTAGGTTAACTTAGGTAATCTAACCAAACCTAACACAACCTTACCAAACCCAACATAAACTAAACAAACCTAACAACATAAAATAACCCGACATAACATATCCAATCTAACAGAACTTAAATAAACCTAACCACAGAATATAGACCGATACAGAAGCTCCATACAATGCTAAATTTTGAAACGTGAAATCGCTTAACTTACCGGACAGATAATACGCGGCGCTAGTAGTAAAAACTGGCCAAGCGTGGTTGCCAAACTGTGGCTGGCCGGTCGGCGAAGCCCGCCAGGGAGAAATCCCTTGCTAAGTATCATCTCTGGTCTTGCAACAGTCCCACATGTATGGCATGAGCAGTCCAAAAATGATGAATATATGAGTTTAATATTACTGTATAGACCGCGCGGCGAAGGACCGGCCTCGAGCCCGCCGAGCGGTGATAGGGAGGAGACGGGTGGAGGGCCCAATATGCCTGCAGTCCTGGAAACATTCGCTACTGTCAGACTTTCCCACGCTAGGAGTCTTTCCCATACTTGCTTCTAAAATAAGTTACGTTAATTGTTACCTAAGGATGCACATTCAGTACGTTTCCAGACTGTGTGCGATATATTTGCTTGTGGTTTAGCTTGTTAATAATTTTTACTCAAGTGTACAATTAACAATTATTTAGTTGGTTATATGTTTGTTTTTATCTAACTACTGTAGTGTAATAAGTCAGTTTGTGTGTGTTTTTTGTGTGTCCCTTAAGTGTGTTAAGAGTCTGCAGAGTCTGTCAGCCATACTGGTTTTATTCTCATAAAAACAACGTTATTTTGAATCCATATTTTTATCATTATTTATTTACCAACAGATGTGTATAAGGTGTCATTTAAAATGCTATCATACTGCGCATAGGGTTTGCTTTTGATATTATGAATACATACGCCTAGTTTTAAAAAATAGGCGAAAATAAAAACTTCAAACTAAATAATTTGAAGTTATTTTTAGTTATTGAAGTATAATTACTTCAGTTATACTAATTACAAATAATTTTTATATTTATTCTATTAAACTAATTATGAATCCACAAAGCAGTTCAACGAGTAATTTCACTCTTGATCAACTGCAATTTGTTTGGAAAAGACCGTTTAAAAATAACTGTTAAATTTGGACACGCGTGATCATTTGTCCGGTTTGATAAAACATCGTTCTAATGAGATTAAAACCAACATGGCCGACAGCCTCTGCAGACTCTTAAGGTTGTAAAATTAGTGAACGTAGATTCTAAATAGTTTATTCCTTTAGTGGTTCCTGCCTTAACTATGGCTTGCTTGTAGGCTAAGCAAAACACAGCAAAGTCATATTATCATATCTCAAAAGCTAGTGAATAAGGTAAAACATCTAGTGGATAAATACTCAGAAAAGGTCTTTTTTACAAAATTCTATGAGTGGCTATCCAAAAATCCTTTCTATAATTTATCAGAATTCCTTATCTTAAATGACATAACTTTTTAATGACTGCGGCCCTTTGTATGGAGAATGGTCATATAGTAACTGTAAGATATTGTACTACCTACAGTATTTAATTTTTAATTTTTATAACTAATGTAAATATATAAAATAATACTAGTATTATGGATTCTTTGACTATGTCTAATAATGACTGTATTTTGACTTTGTCAATGCTTTAGTGTAATAAGACAAATAAAACGATTTGATTTGATTTGATTTATTCCTAAAGTAAACCAAAGAAAAACTACTAGAAGTCAAGCTAGGGAAATTATTTGGAGAGTTAGTGAGTTCATGGGGAATGAGGCCAAATTAAGAGATGAACAACGAATTCCCGTAAAAAAATCGTTAGAACGAACTGCAGTTGCATGTGGCGTTTCAAAAACTCTTATAAAGGAAATTCGGCGTGAAAAGTGTTTATTGGACACTTCAGCGGAAGGAGAGTGTTCATTCACAACTCCCAAAAAATACAAGAGAAAAAGAACAGCGATAGAACTAGACGATTTTGACAAACTCACTCCCAACTCGTCATTTTTATTTTAAACCAATTTAAATAAATATAATTGGTTTAAATAAATATATATTGATATATGTTTTAATTTGTTAACTTTCAAATGTTTTTATTTTAAATACTGGCCTAATTATAAGAATTAGCAAAATACATATACTCCGTAAACGTGTAAATAATCACCCTTTACGATCTGTCTGTGACCGCCTCGCTCAGAGTCGATGTTTTTATATGACTAGTAGCCAGCCAGGAGGCCGGACCTCCAGCGCGCGTACTGTACATTTTTTTACTGTTAAAGCGTATACGGGTAATATTCATATTAACATTTTATTACTGACAAATTTTATTTGTTGAAATCAGTGCCTGCCTTAAACCGCTTTGTAAGTAATTACTAGAAAGTAAAAATTCAAAATACAGGTATTTTTCTATACTACGTTTTTGTTTCTCTTGTTTACTATAGGACTTTACTGACAAGTTTTGCATAACTTGGTGAGGCTTAGATTTTGTGTACAATTGAATAAAAATAAATAAATTAAAAAATATGGAAATAGATTTTTTTCTGTGTAAAGGAAATATATAAATTAAATATAGTAGGCTTAATATCGTGAATGTATTCAAGATTATAATAATAAATACTTGTACATTTCTAAAGAAAGGTTAAAATAAATTTTAATATAATTAAATAGTATACTTTACTATTATATTGGCGTTGTCAGACTAAAATTCCTTACACGTAGCATAATCAACTATTTATCAAATACATTATTACGTTTCTTCAGGTATTCATCAGTAGGAAGTTATTTTCGCTCAATAACATGACTAACAGAAAATTAGATGGTAAATATAAAACATAAATAGTCCTAATACAAAGAACAAATTGTTTCCAATTTTATCGTGGCTAGGGAGATGATTTCTATAAATATTATTAAATCCAAATAACACTGACTAATCACAAATTCTAAAAAACAATAAGACATTGAAACTAGGTATAAACATTTTTATAGGCTATAGACATATACTAAGAGAGGATTTCTCAACTGTTTTTCTCAAAGAGCTAAAATTAGGCAAATAATAAATATCCCAATACCAGCAAATCATTGTTACCCAAACAAAGAGAAAGATTATAATGGTGCAATTTGACATAAGAAATATTTTTTAACAGTGTATTGTAACAATGTTAAGCATGTAATTCGAAGAAAAATAACAAAATTATACGAGTGAGATGAAATGAGCATAGCAAGTAACGGGGTTGTGTACACTTAGCGTGCGGTGGTATTTTATTTTATTTCCAACGGACATACCTCCATTTTACAAGTATTCTAAAGTAACCAGAAACAACTTAATCTAAAAATAAATATGCAATAATGAATGAATATGCAATAATGAATGAATATTAGTCAATAAGATTGAGACAGAACAATGAATGAATTATCAGCAATTTTGAAGTAACATAAATATTAGGATACTTATAACTATAAGTATGAAACACATAACTATAAGTATGAAACACATAACTATAAGTATGAAACACATAACTATAAGTATGAAACACATAACTATAAGGTATCCCCTAGTTTAAGAAATAAATCAGTTTGGAATTACTACTACTAGTTTATTAAAATAGAATAAATATTTTTAAAAGGAACATACATCTCGTATATTGTTTCCTTTAAACTAAATGGAAAATAATATTGGTGGCATGCCGTCTGACAGTTCAAAGAACGTGCGCCGATCTCGTGTTCATCTCCTTCCTGCATCCTTTTCGTTTGTAAGTGCTCAGTCAATTTCTGAATAGGATTAGTTTGGTTTAAGTTGTTTTATCATTGTGTTGTCTTGTTATAACCTAGTGTTGTAATGGAGAGAAAGACTATAACAGTTTGTAGTTAGAGTTAGAGGAAATGTAAAAATTCATACAAAAGAACCACTGCGGATGTTAAGGTACCCAAAACACCTATCACATGTAGGTGGAGAACTGTGGTAAGTGAAAGAATTTTTTTAAATAATAGATATCATTTAGGCCTCGATTATGTGCCTTGAGCTGTTTGTCCCCTGTGTTAATATAAATTAATCAAACTTCTTATGCGTCGAATTGAAAGGTTTAACAATTTTCATAAACAGAGGAGTGATAAAAATGAATAAAAATAATGAGCTTATGGAAGGGATGCATTGAGAAATTGTGATGAATAAATTCTGTATAGTATATAGATCTAAATTATATGTTTACTGTATCTTTAAGTACTGTTTTTTTATTTTGTACTTAACTTCTATTAATAAATACAGCCTAAATATTTTATTTTCGCAATTTTGTAAAATTAGTTGTTTTTTTTTTTTTTTTTTTTTTTTTTTTTATTTTTTTATCAAGAGTATACCTACTTATGTAGATAGCCACAAATTATTTTATTTGTGACATTCAATAATGCAACCACTAATAATTTGTTAAAGACTTCAATTAATACAAAAATGTTTATTAATCGGTGTTACCAACAACTACGTATCAGTTATATTTTATAGTTCCCGTGGTGACTATATCACTGACAGTTTCCAAGCCACCTGCAGAATAAAAATCTTGGCTTTCTTATTGTCCATAGTTATTTTATCATCCTTAAACAATTAATTGTTTCATAATTAATTTTAGAAATTATTATAAATAATGTTTCATAAACTTGTTAACTAAGAATAATATTAAATAATCCCCTTTATATACAAGTGCATATAAAATATGTTTTATTCACACAATGTACAAAACTTTGGCTAAAATTCAAGCAAGAAGATATTGTCTAGGGTCAAAATACGGGAAGCAAATACAACTCGGTGAACATAAGCGGATGTCTTCCAGGCCCTGCCCTCGGTGCCCTGTCCGACTGTCAGTTGGAGTTCTGTCCATTCTGTCTTCCTCCCTCCACTGCGAGAGAATGAGAATCTTGCGCTATGATCTGGCAACGCCGCGCCAGTTAGTGACCGTCTGAATGCCTTCATTTTGGGAAATACCATGAACTGCCTGTTTCATTATTTCCTATACCGTGGGGGCTTCTGTATTTGTCTATATTCTGTGACCTAACCTATCAATACCCAACCTAATTCTATCCTAACAGAACATAGTCTACTGAAATCAGGGCATTTCCAGTGCAAACATGCTTAGTAATGTAAAATGTTTGATTGTAAAATCTTGCCATATTTGTGATCAGAGCGATATTCCGCACAATTTGAGTACCCATATCGCTCAAAATACTATTTTCCTCATTTTCTTAATTTTTCTGGCTTTTCCCCTGAAAAATGATTGTATTCTTGTTTCTCAGTTATGTATCTACTATGGAAAAAAGTTTCAGCCTAAAAATCAACAAGGTCCCTGATCTATATATAATAACTGACTTAAAAGTCCTACACTCTCTCTTTGTACAGATTGTTTTAACGTGTCAATAAAACCATTTTTCATTTTATTCCACAGTGACTTTTCTACAACCAATAATTATTACTATATATTGAGACCTATTGAAAGCACCGGTGCAAAAGTGATGCACTGATTAGTTGGTGTGAGAGAGAGAGAACTATTCCCCACAGCCAAGTGTTAGTATATAAGTAGAGTAGTTGAACACAAGTTCCGTTTCTCTGTGAATCCCTCTCATCCAAAGAAGGTAAACATGGTTTATGGAAATAGATCACCATATTTTGTGACGCTCACTTGTAATGTATTTCTACCAACACGTAGTATGGTAGTATGCTGATTCGACTAGTTCCAGCTCCTGTGAAATAACCCAGCTACCCGGAGTGATAAGGCAACACTTCGTGCTGACACATCTGTTCATTTAATTATGATATATAAATATAACATTTTGTGTATTTTGTTTGTGAATGTGGATCCATGCTGTCCAGCAGCCAGATGTTTTATGGACTGTTACACTCAATGTATTATAAAAGTTTTCTCTTACAAAATAAATCTTACCCTCACCAGACTTTGTTTCACTTGTATAGTATCTCCATCCTATACAAAGGTAATTATTGTAATCCTATACAAAATAATTGGTCGGTAGCGTAGTTGGTTCAATTCCAGCTTTATGTGCTAAAGGTTGTCAGTTCGATCCCAATCAGAGTCAATACATTTTGAGAAGGATCAGCTGATAATCACCGGCTGTTCATTTGTCATTGGGCTATTAATTAATGACACTTTCTAAGGAATAGTCGGCCTTAGTTTGTAACAATGACTACATTCGCTCATCTACACTCATCACACTCATTCGAAATCCATATTCGCCCATATCTTGACGATCGGCGTCTTATGAATAAATAAAAAAATAAAAAATAAAATTAAAGGTTTTTCTAACTTACCTGAAGCAACCATATACACTCCGCCAAAAATCACATAGAAACATCCAAATAGTTTTATGAAAGTTAATACATTTTGGGCCATTAAATATATCTTCACACTTGTATAATTTATGACGCCCATCACAACTGAAAATTAACGCAAACAATAACAATAATCATTTCAACAAAGACAGTAAAACTACGTTTTTTAATTGCCGATTTCTCAAATATTTTTAAACATTACCTTAGCCTGTCATTCACACTATACCATGCTAAACTACATTGACCTAAACTTATCTAAACTTGCACATAGAAAATATGCAAATATACTTCAAATTGGCAGTGCCAATAAGAGCCAATCAGCCTGTGGGAAAAGAGTACAATGTGCTTGCTCCCAAACAATCTCATTATATTACAACTAAAAACAGAAACAAAATGACAAAATGGGTTGGGTGCGGATTCCGGTAAGGTTCAATTCAATTTGATTTCTTTATTTACATATATTTTTAAGTAGTAAAAATGACGCATCGTCATGAAAATCTTATGCCTAAAAATGACTACTAAAATTAAATAACAACTTAAAACATAATGACCTATAGTTTTAGTCAGTTGTAAATTACAGCCTCTTATAACATTAAAATCAATTCAGCACATCCAGATGAATTTGCAAGTTTCAATACTCATGCACAGAATAAAATGTAAGATGCTGCAAGTATTTCTTTAATTTTTTTTTTTAGTAATGTAACGCTAGGAGCCTCTCTTATATATTTCTTAAGTTTATTGAAAAGCCTGGTCCCACTATATATGGCTCCCTTCTCGAATGTTTATGTTTTTTGAAAGCGGTAGTTCAAAGAATGTTTATTTCTCATACTTATTTGGGTTGACAGAGGAGGGCAATAGTGTAGGTTGTTATTTTGAAAAGTTAATATAACAAGTGACGGAACGGTTAATATATACAAAGTGACGGAACTGATGAAAAGTTATAATTTTTTTAAATGACTTGGCACGAATCCCTTTTTCTCAGGTCAAAGACCCTTAGTAGAATACACTTTTGAGACTTTTAAAACCGTATTGATTAAATTAGAAGTATCTCAGAAGGCAATACCACAATGCACAAGGCTCTCAAGGTAACCTCTATTAACATCAATTATTTTGTCAGTACTGCAAGTTTTCTTTAATGAGTTGATGGCAAAAGATGCTGAGCTCAGCTTTTTCAATATCTCAGCAACGTGAAATTTCTGTTGTTAGTATTTAGCTTCAAATTAGATATTTTTCCTTTGTCGCCTTTGTTTCTATTTGTAATCGGATGATGTGGTTCCATTGGATTACTTCTCATATCTGCATAGGGTTCCTCATCAGACACAGAACTTAATATTTCAAATCTATTTTTAATTCTAATATTTACTCGTTTGGTATGACCACTTTGAGAATATTTAAGTTTTGCAGGAGCCATTTGCAAAAATGAATAATGTTGTCCACGTGGAGTTACTTTAGATATATCACTTCTCCATCTGGATTGTACTTGGATTTGGTAATGGTAGTTTGCTATTGATACCTATAAGTCCATCTGGTTGTTATGAAGGATTTTTAAGCCCCAGAAACCAATTAGTAAAGGAATAATTTTTTTCATTATTGCAACAGAAATGATGAGCGATGTATTTTGCATTTGCCAAAACATGGATGCCAAATTTAAACAATTTTGTTGTTGTTGGATACATGGTATTTCTATGACATTTTCCTTTACATCCCCAAGGTTATTTTATTCATTGGTTGCATTGAGTCAATATGATATGCCTTGTTTTCGTCTCTGATCAAAAACATTAAGCTCCAATGCGAGCATTTGTCATCTCTCATTGCGTCATTACAGTAACTTATGCATAATAACACATATTTACACTTCCTATAAGAGGAGAAAATAAGGCTCTCTAAGACAGTCTCAGGAGTGCTGAACGTAATAGTGAGTGACAGATCCTTGAGGGGGCAGATTCGGTGGAGGATGCTTATAATGCATTTATTAACTGCTTTGCATATTATCTTGACTTGTTTTGTCTCTTTAGAGCGACTAGTAAACATTGCAGAAGAAACAAGATTACGCAGGGTATTCTTAAATCTAGAGAGAGACTTAAGTTTTACTACTCTATTTTTAGGAAGACAAAAAATGAAGAATTTAAATAGTTTTTTAAACGTTATACAAATATTTATAAAAAAAGTTATAAAAGCTGCAAAAGCTTATGACATTGAAAATACATTAAAAAACACTGAAAACTTTTCAAAAACAGCATGGAAAGTCATTAATTCCATAACTAAACAGCAAAATACAAATTCTTCTGAATCAATCAAAATTGAAGTTGATGGTAAACAAATACAAGACCCTGAGCAAGTGGCTACAGAATTTAACAAATTTTTCGCATCTGTTGCTAATCTTAATAATAGTAAAATTAACCATCATCCAAATTTGAAACCCCGAAATTTTCCATCATCTTCTATGGTGCTCACTGGTGTGGACGAGTCGGAGGTGGCAAGGGTTATACAGGGATTGATATCAAAGCATACATGTGATGTCAATGGCTTATCAACGTGGCTACTCAAACAGTGCTACAGGCACCTTTTGAAACCACTGGCAAAATTAATAAATATGTCCTTTGAATTAGGCGTATTTCCATCCAACTTAAAAACTGGAAAGATAAAACCAATTTTCAAAAAGGGTGATCCTCTAATTGCAAGCAATTATCGTCCAATTTCTATACTCCCTGTTTTCAGTACGGTTTTTGTGAAACTTTTTGCTATAAGATTAATTAATTTCCTCAATAAATTTGAAATTAATAATCAAAGCCAATTTGGTTTTCAACAGAACAAATCAACTATTGATGCTGTTAACAGTCTTGTTGAGGATATCATGGAGGGCTTGGAAAGACGGCAACGAACCCTTAGTGTTTTTCTTGATCTCTCTAAAGCGTTTGACTATTTCCATTATGTAACTTTGTTGCAAAAGTTGAATATAAATGGGGTTTGTGGTCTACCACTGAAATGGCTAACGTCATACCTCACAAATAGAGGTCAGTGTGTTCAGATCTCTAACGCATTATCACAATGTATCCCTATGAACCAAGGTGTCCCCCCAGAGATCTATAATTGGTCTAGTTTTATTCTTGATTTATGTTAATGCTTATGAACATCGATCCAGAATAGAAAGATTGTCCAATATGCTGACAACACGACTCTCTGCACTAGAAGTAAAACAAACAGTGATCTAGAAATAGATACATTTATTAAACTCAACTCCTGCATCCAGTACTTTTCTGAAAACCTATTTTCGGTAAACAACTCAAACACAAATTACATTAATTTTTGCCTTCGACAACAAAGCAGGGGGCTCCAGCCTACTGTAATGTTAGTAGATTCAACTTCCTCTAAGAGAGTGTCATCTACAGATATGCTACTTTGATTTAATAATGTTTACCTGTTTCATAGCGCAAACATCCTTATGAAGCATGACAGATCTTTTTTGATTTAATAATGTTTTCCTGTTTCGTAGCGCAAACTCCCTTATTAGGCATGAAAAATATTCTTCTTTGATTTAATGTATCTAGCTTGATGATAAAGCTCACTTAAATTACATTATACATAATGTAAAGTGAAAATGACACTGCCTTCTTATTTCGTAATTAAGTGCTAATACAATTATACAATACAAGTGAACGTCTTTCCATAAAAACTTATTACTGTATTAGTGCAAAGTATACCAATATTTCAGGTATAGATTTCTGTAATCTACATTTACCTTCCTAAATAGAGGTATTCACAATCCATTCGGGTCGTCTACATCAACTTTGTGAATCCTCATCTGAGAAAGGTAAAATTAGTTTTCATTGTATCGATAGCCATAATATTTGTACAATTTGTACTTATATTTATATTCATTTTTGTTGATTGACGTTCATTTGTATTTCTACAGTATACTTATTGATAATCTACTAGTAGAGTCATTTATTTAGAACCCTCTAGTGGACTACTTATGATCTTGCTACTGAAAACAGGTTGGAAACCATGATCCATATGACAAGATAACATTTCAAAACAGTAAAATGCTACTAGGTCAGTAAAACTTAGACTTTTTAACTTGCATTACATATTTTTAAAATAATATTTTCTCTGGACTTATAGTAGTCATTTTTCAAGTTTTCTACAAAGCAACTCTCCAAAAAGACATGCATATTCTTAGTCAATTATAGTCATAAAACACGGAAGTTGGCTAATAATTTGTTTGTTGTAAAGTGTTTATCATTCAATGAATTTCTGTGCAATGAACATTTAAAGTAGTGTAAAATATATAGTAGCTAAGAAGTCACTGTAACACTCGTCGTTTGCCTCGAAGCCATCTCGTGCTTCACAGTGCAGAATGTTGAATGCACTTCACTTATTCCAACCATCTTGGTCTAATAATTTTCTGAATGACAAACTTTTAAATTGGTCTAAAGTACAAAATGGCCAGGAAGTCTCTGTAATCACTAGTGAAACTGTCTCGTGCTTCACAGCGCCTATGTGTTCGTTATCATGGTACAACAAACCTTTAAATTGGTCTAAAGTGGCTAGGAAGTCACTGTAACAATTCATCCAACACTTGAAAGCTAAGAGCTAAAGGCTCGGACATCAAATATGCTTTGTTTTAGGTCTATTCGTTCTGATGGAACTCCGAGGGCTGCAGCAAGGTTAGATTTTCGTGCATAAACTATGTACCACCGAGTGCAATCACTGATTAAAATCTCTGTTAATACATTAGTTTTAAAAATTCTTTCGTACATATATTGTATTTATTATTATTATTTATTTAGAGATACATTCCAAAAAGAAGCATTCAAACTCTTCAAGAAATTGTCCATATTTGTTTTTGAAAACACCCTTTTTTTAAAAGCAACAATAGGCTTACTTATATTTTCTATGTCACCTTTTTTTGCATTATTACCTAATCTAATGAATAAAGCCCTGTGGTCGGACAGGGCTTTTAAGTCTATAAGTCTATATTTACAAAGTTCAAAGTATCTGTTCTCATATTAAAAACAATACTATCAATACATGAAGCAGTTTTATGAGTGATTCTAGTGTATTGTTCAGAGTAGTATAAATAACCGAAAGATTAAAAAAGATTTACTAATTTATTCGTTTGTATTCCTTGTTTACTAGAGACACTAACATCCACATTAAAATCTGCAGCTCAATATAAATATTTTGTTTTATTTTCTTTCTTTAATAAAATAAATAGGCTTTCTATTTTTTTCAAGAAAATGTCGAACTTATTATAGTCATGTATTCGATATAGTGAAATTACAATTAATTCTAGGCTTTATATCTCAACACAACATCCCTCAAAAACCCAATCCTCAAAGTAAACACTTAAATCTTTTCTTTCTAGATAATTTAAATTAGATTTTGACAATATACAAGTTCCCCCATGTATGCCTTGCTGTCTACAATAAAACGCAGCCAAATTAAAATCATTAACACTGTTAAGTAGATGCATTTGGTCAGGCTTAAGCCAGTGTTCTACTAAACAAACAATCTCTACACTTGCCTCATTTAAAAAAAGTTTTAACTCTAATAATTTAGATTGAATAACCCCCCTAAATATTATAATGCATAATCCATTTAAAATTCCTATTTCTTAAATATAATAAATCTAGGTTTCCAGATTGGAAGGAGGTCGATGGTAGTTTAAAGTAGCAGAAATAGTGGGGGTAGCAACAGAGTTCAGTTCATTTGGACTTGATACACCTATTCTATTCTTAGTAACTAAAGAATTAATTTTATTCAGCTTATCTCTATCAATTGTGGGAGTGTTCCATCCAAGATGTGGGATGTCTGAGGGCGAATCCATATTTGATTGTTGGCAAATATGGAACAATCAAATCCTTAAAGTGTACTAGTTAAGGAGCAGGTCATCGTTGGTATGCTGCTAGCAGATGGTATATGGTACAAGGATGACTGGTTTTCTTTGATTGAGGTTGGAACCGTAGACGGTACCACGATTGTGAATAACAGTGGTGAGCTGAATAACGGTTTTGCATTGCCAATAATAATTGAGGAATTTCCTGGTGTTGAAGGGCTGGGGCGGTTATCTGTTCTTGAAGTAAGTATTAAGCTTTCTTGTTTCATCTTGTCCTGGTTTATTGGAGTCATTGGTTCAGATATCCTTTTGGAGAAAATGTTAATGCTTTCCTAAATAAACTTACTTAGAGTAATTTTTCCTTTTCGGTTTAATTGTAATCCATGGCGGGTGAAGTGATGTCTATATAAATTAAACATATCTATAAATTGAACATGATTAAATTTTTGGGATGTGACCTTAATGAAATAATTTAACTTAAGAATTTCATTGTTTACTGGATGATTTGGCTTATCTGTAGGGAATTGTACATATATGTAAGTTAGTTTTGTCAAATTTCCCAAGTACAGTTTCCAGATCTTGATAGACAGGGTATGGTTTCATATTATATACATCATTCCCACCACATATCAGGATTACATCTTCACCATCTTTTGGAGAGAACGCTTTTGTTGTTTCTGTGAAATTTGCACCGGGCTTGACAGTTGCCGATGCTTCACATATATTATTTTGTTTACAATTATTTATTTTCTCAGCTATCCTTCTTCCATGGCTGTCTGAAAATATTTTTATTTTTTTCCTGCCTTTAGGAACCTGTGGCATGAGTTTCTTCTGCATGCAAGAGTCTGCTTTTTGGCTGTGACCTTTGTTATTAGCTAAAGGTGTAATAAGGTCATCTTGTTTATTTGTTAGGTTAGCATTTTCTTTAATGTCAGGTGTATTCTATATTGGCAAGTCTTTTAGAATGTCAAATTGGTTTTCATTTATAATATCTCTAATTTTATTTTGATTGTAGTTACTACTTATTGATTTAATTTTTAATATTTTTTGGGTTTTTTCAAACTGTTGCAAGTTTTGCATGCATACTCATGAGAGATTGTAATACAGATCTACTGCAAGTACTGGCAAGAGTAAATGCAAGTAACACTCTTTTTTTCATACAGTCAAGTGTGTTAAAAGAGGGAATACAAAGATCAGAAAAGAAATTTGGAGTTGTACGTCCATCTAAAATGTATTCAGCAGCTAATATTAAAAAAATGCCACAGTCATAAGAATTATCTTGACGAGGTCCTGATACTGTAATTATGTCACTCCCTGACAGTAATAAATGTTGTTCTAATTTTGTTGCAACTACTTTGGATTGTTCATTATTTTTTCCTGGTATTGAGTCATAATGGTAAAAAGAAGACATTTTTTGTTATAAATAAGAAGACTCCAGTGACTTCCGCTTTCTTTCTCAAAATCAGTTGAGTCATTAATTGGAAGGATGATTGTATCCATATGGAGTAAGTTTAATGGAGCTGAAAAATGGTTGGTGTCTTCAAGTGATTTGATAGCATGTACTATTAAAGGGTTTATAATGCAGGTTTGAGATTTAGTCCCTAAAACTCTGTCACTGATCTGTTCAAAGTAACTACCTATGTGATCATCTGTCAACCATGTGGGTTTCAGTATATTATTTATTTAGTCCTTTTTATTTGATTCAAACTAATAATAGCTTCCTCAAGTTTTATTTTAGTAGCTTCTTAAGTTTCCTTTACTAGGTCGTTTTCTTTATTTGGAATATCTGAGCATCTTTTAAGTACATCAATGTAAAGCTTTACTTTTTCAATGCCTTTATAATTCTGTAACTGTTAAGTTATAATTCTGTTATAATAACTGTTATAATTCTTACAAATCAATGGTTGTAAGTTTTGTATTACATAAGGAATTATTTTTTACATTTTTCTGCTATAACTTCCTGGTTTAGGTGGAGTTGGACTTTTTGTAATCACATTTTGAACAGGACTAGTGCTTAGCTGCTTTATTTTATTGTTGACATAAGACCTTGTTTTAATTAAAGGACTGTTTTTTTTTCTCAAAGACATATTAACCTGTTGAGGAGTATGCAATTTTTATCCCAATAGAGTATGGACGTCTTTGGACGTCTGGGCTC
This sequence comes from Stictocephala bisonia, assembly GCA_035578905.1. Lineage (NCBI taxonomy): Eukaryota > Metazoa > Arthropoda > Insecta > Hemiptera > Membracidae > Stictocephala > Stictocephala bisonia. The sequence continues at coordinate 685,316 of JAQJVL010000332.1, read as the reverse complement.
GGAAGAGGAAGGACGTCCTGTGACGTCCATTTTATTTCCGTACCAATTCTGCATTGCTACTCATTCTAGCGGCACTTTCTGGCAACATGTTTGTTATTGTTACTTAGTAGAAACATTACAAACAGCGCCTGGTGGATTGTTTTGTAATTAACTTATGCAAGTCAGCTGTGTAAGAACAACACCCAGCTGAGTATCGTTGGCGCAAAAATGTTTTGGCGCGAATATTGTCCCGCATTGTAATACGTTGTGTAAAAATAAAATAAAAGGTTTTAGAGCCTGGACTGTACAGAAATGTTATTGTATGGACATAATAATATGTTTTTAGTTATAAACTCTGAGTTGAAATAAATTAAAAATTCAGTTACTTAATTCAAAATTGATAATATGAATATTATTTTATTTTATTTAAAACATATGTAAAAAATAGTAATAAGCTATTAAATGTGTATTTATTAGTTTATTGTATCATAATAATAAAGTATCAAAAAAACTAGAAAAAAAAATGTTCTACTCCTCTACCGTCAACAGGGAGTCTTTGATAATACTCATTATGAAGCAACGAGCAGGGACGTCTTGAGACGTCCTTACTCCTGAACAGGTTAACAATTTAAAATTAATAGTGAAATATTCTGTTTTATGAGAAACTTTTGTATAATATTTATTATAAAACATCAGCTAATCAGTTCAGACAGCAAAAGGTTCATCACAACAATTATTTGTTTGCATTTAAACAGCTGATATCTGTCAGACTGCACAGCTGATTGTAATGCCAGTGACAACCTGTAGTGATCCTAGTGACAGGAAGATAATGAAGTACTTTAGTTTCCTTTAGTCTTTTATACTTCCTGTCAACATTTCAACAAAAACAAATTCAAAATAATATAAAAAGTGTTTTTTTAAAAATGAATAAATAATATAGCAAGTTCCAAGTTATTATTAATCTATATAACTGGCTTCTTTTAATGTGGGCAAAATGTTTTAAAACTCATATCACTGCTTTTCAATAAAACATGTGCACCTGATGAAACAAAATGTAAGTAAATCTGTTTTTGTAATATTATTTCAAATACCTTAAGAAAACAAAAGTCTAATGCAGTATCAGGATTTTAATACGTGGTTGCACTGGTTTAGTCAGTTTATAATCAAATAAAACATTTAAATAAAACTATTAAAACACTAAATAAAACTGGTTTAAATTGCCCACTATTTCTTTCACAAGTTAGTTACCAACCTAATGTAAGACTAAATAAAAGGTTCCAAAGAATTGGCATAAACTTTCGTAGATTCAACTTCCTCTATGTTCATCATCTAAGAGTGTCATCTAAGTTCTTGGTAATGTACCTTGAGGTCTGACTTGGGACACTCATGTTGATCATATCTGTTCAAAAGTTACTTCAAGCATTTATGCATTGCGTAACCTCGTTAATTTTTGTTCTCTCAAAGTACTAAAGATGGCCTATTTTGGTTTAATATACCCACATCTTACCTACGAACTGATGCTATGAGAAAACTGTGCAAAATTTAAGTTGAGAAAATTTTTCGGCTTCAAAATAAAGCTATTAGAATAATTACAAGAATGAAACAAAGAGTTATGTCAAGATGTTTTCAGGGAGTGCGGACTGCTGACCTTGCCCTGTCTCTACATTCTCCAAGTGGCTGTGTTCTGCCGGTTTCGTTGTAATTTAACACGAGGCGAAAATGTTTACGGTTACACTAGAGGCAGGGATGGCTTCCGTTCTCACGCTCATAGAACAAGAGCTTTTGGGCAACTCCCCTCTCAGGCTGGGGTTAAAATAATTAATGCACTCCCTGCAGACATAAAAAATTTGGAAACCCCAACTCAATTTAAAGCTCGATTAAAACATATTTTGGTGTGTAAAGCGTTTTACTTTGTTGATGAGTTCCTAACTTACTGCTGGGGCCACTAAATTTCGTACATTAAGACTGTCACTAGTGCTCAAAAGTGAATGTATGAATGAATGTTGAACTGATCTAAGTTTGAGAGTTCAATGAATGAGAGTACAACTTATTGACAAATTAATGACGCATGCAATACAATATAAATATTGTCTACTGCAATAAAGATTATTATTATTACAGAGGGTTCCAGGAACAGGACGTGACTGTCACTGAAGGTTTCTGCCATTGGAGAAAAGTAATCATTCAATAAAGTATCTTCTACCCATTTGTTCTTGCTACAAGATTGTTTTGCTTCTAAAACTAGTAGTGTCAAAATCAAGTTTTAGATTCTTTGTAGTACCATCCTTGATACTGATTTTGTTTATTAGAGAATCATTATGTGATGTGATGTTCTTTATTTCATTTTGAAGCGTATTCATTTCTAATAACAATTGACTTTGTTCCCATTTTCTCTTCCCAATATTAAGTGAAGTTCTTTTATTTGATTGGTGATATCGAGATTTTTGTCATGCTCAGCCCCTTTTATATGCAGGAACTAATTCATCTCTTCTTCATTCTGCATTTTTTCTACATTTAGTTTACAGGGCAAATCTACAGTTTCCCTTAGTGATGAGTCAAACCTATAACTTTTCTCTTCATTGTCCATAAGTACCAAGTCACAGTGTTTTATTAATGTTGATACTTTAGATATAAGATCATCAGAGTTGTCACAGAGTTAATTTGCATCTAGTTTATTATTTTAAAGCAGATACAGGCTATATGATCTTCCATAGATGCTCTGTAACCAATACTTTCAGGGAAAAGCTCTTCTAACCACTTGGTGGCAACATAATGATTTCGCCTCAGTCCGCTGTCTTTGCGACTGATGAGCTCTGATTGGCCAAGCACTGGTACCAACCTCATCAAACAGACATCTACAGCCTTGGCCCAATTACGTTTCTAATCTTAATTAATTTTACTACAGTAGCCAGTTTATACTTCAGCCCATAACAAATTATGCATAAGAAATAAATAATTTCATTACAATTAAAACCATTTTTCCCGTTATTCCTTTCTTGTGGTAAAATTGTACATTATACTTCCTTTGAGGTTAAGTGTAAGAGAGGACCTAATGGTCCTAACTTTGCCTCACAAAATAAAACTTTTTTCATTTCATTTAAAAGCAGGTTAAAACACTATACTGTATTCCAAACATATTTTTAATATTTAGGTAAATATGTTTGTTGCATTTAAGCCTATCTTAGTAAGAAAATTAATCACTGCATGATGTTCTACTTTTTGAAAAATACAAAACCGTTTTCTTTTTCTTTATTTGAGAAAGTTTCAGCTAAAAATAAATTAAAACTACATTTGCTTCTATAAGGTGGAAATCTTCCAAATGAATCAGTAAATGTTGCTTTGCTGGTTTGATTTTCCTACGTAATTACTTTATTTGATCATCCGTTAATTTGTTAAAATAGAAAAAAGGTTCATTTTTATTAAAATGTTTGTACCCAATTTGATTTTGATGCACCCTCTTGTTGGGTTTGCATAACTGTCACAAATGTTGAGTGCCATTACACAATTTGCACATGACACAAAAACAGTGTTTGTTTGGCTCCTTAAAATATTAACTGATTTATTTTTATCAATTCTATTTAAATAATTCCTGTCTAATCAAATATTCTCTAGTAGCTAAGAATAAGAATTAAGTTCATTTACAGTTATTCAATAAACAAACTTAGGAATTGAATACATATGTCAACTAAAATATAGATAACGTATATAAGTACAAATCAGAATGATTTTAAAGTAAACATTTAACTTAATATTGAACCTAAAAAACAAACAAAGTGACGTATTGACAAGTGACTGGAGGTAGCTCGTTGTGATATTTGTTTCTGGAGGTATTTTCTGTGAGCGCTTTCTGGTGACTTGGATTTTTATTAATAGTACATTTTCATACTCTTCCCGTGTTTAGTTTTAGTTCCGTGTTTAGTAGTGTTTAGTTATACTCGTTGGTGTCATACATTTATATGACGGTTATATTATACTAGCCTATTGATAATGGATAGTGAAGGAGAGACTATCAAAACTTTTATTGAAGAATATCTGGAGATACAATGTGGTGAGAGTTGTTTCCTAATGAGGATACAGAGGAGCCTGCCATAGACGAGGATGATAATGGAGACCTATCTGTACTGTATGAAGAAATTGCAGAACAAGAGGAAAGTGGCTCAAACACACTTGGTACTTAAATATTTACTAATATTAGTGACTTTGATGATATAGAAAACCTTCCATTACGAAAAAATGAAAGTATAATTCGTAGAAGCAATGGAAAAATAGTTAATCTACAAAAATTATATTCTAATCGTCAAGGGTTTGAATGAATGAAAAAGCCTTTATTTAGTGGTGAAGTTAGGACTATACAGTCCTCTCTTCCACTTAACACTTAAACATATAACAGTAACAATAAACATTTTCAATTCATATTTAACAATACATAATACAAAATAGGAATCACAAATTATAATCTAAAACTTTAGTAACAAAAAGGTTTACTAAATTACCTATATTAATGAAATAAACAAATGTATAGCTAATAAAATTAAATTTTTTACTAAATAGAAATGTAATATAAATAAAATGTCTTTTAACAAAAACATTGATAGCTTTGATTCTGTCTGGTAGAGAATTCCATAGCCTGCAGGCAGTAACTGTAAAGGACTTACTAAAGATTGTTGTTCTATATAGTGATATTGACAATAATAATTCACCCCGTCTTGTAGTATAGTTATTGATTTGGGACAAAAAGGTGAATTTTTCCAACAAGTAAGTAGGGGATGACGATTGAATCACAGCGTGCAATAGAGTAAGTATGTGATACTTTCGCAGTTCTGTAAGTTTCAGAAGTGCTAATTGTTCAAAATAAAGGGTAACGTGATCATCACACCTTAGATTAAAAATGAATCTGATGCAATCATTTTGTGCACGCTGTAATCTGTCAGTGAGCTCAATAGTCATGTCATTGGTTACAACGTCACAGTAGTTAAAGTGGGGTAGCACCATAGTCTTAACCAGCATTAATTTAGTATTAAACGGCAGAAATAAAGCAAATTACTTCAAACTATGAACACTGGCAAATACCCTATTTTAAGTAGTAGTAACTGTCTCATGCCAAGTCAAGTATTTGTTGATTGTAAGGCCTAGATTTTTAACTTTGCCACAGTACTCCAGATTATGGTTATTCAGTTTTAGTTTAGGACATGTGTGTAGGTAATAGTAAATAAGGGTTTCCAATGATGATAGTCTGAGTTTTGGATTCATTCAACTGCAAGACATGCTGTTTTGCCCAGTGGCAGATAGATTTGATGTCAGAGTTTATCAAGGCTACACAGTTCTCTATATCACTGATTCGAAAGTGGGAATAAATTTGCAAATTGTCAGCGTAAAGATGGAACTGGGAATGTATAATATTGTTCGTCACATTGTTGATGTAAAGAGAAAAGAGTAAAAGTCCTAGAACTGAGTCCTGAGGAACACCTCTGGTAACAGGCTTCCAATAAAACTCATTTTCCTCAGTTTTCACAAGTTGTCGTCGGTCAGTGAGGTAGGATTTGACCCAGTTAACACATTCATCGGAGAAACCATCAAGCTTTATCTTAATGAAAAGCAAGGGGTGATAAACAGTCAAAGGCTTTAGAGAAATCAAAAAGAGTTAGGATTGTGACTTGCCTTTTATACATTGACAGTCTGATATCATCTTTAATTTTAAGAAGAACTGAGCCAGTACTGGTTAGATCTAAAATCAGTATGCAAGTTGGATAAAACATTATTTATCTTAAGGAAAGAAATCTGACCTTAGAGTTTCTAATTTGTAGTTGGGTATGGTTTCAAAGTCTTTTGTAATACTCCCAATTAGGTATTGATTTTGAAGGCTTGGCTTTACGAAATGCAGTCACTTTACGAAAAAGTTTATTATGCTTTAGTTCAGAATATTTTACGTAATTCTGATAGAGGCTCATGTGTATCTTTTATAGAACTCTTTTAAAAATTATGTCAGAATTACAGTACAATATCGGTTATCCGGGCCCCGATTAACCGAGCCTCCGGGTTAACTGAGCCAGTCATCAGATGATGAAAAATAAATAAAGCTATTAATAAAAGGAAAACTATAGCGTGACACATCATATAATCGTTTGACAAGTAATTAGTATCTCTATTGGCTATTGGTGCTAGGTTAAGGCACTGCAGGGCCGTCACGAGACATATTTATGATATTGTACCCTACTATAGGAATAATTTCCCCACCCAAATGCATTCACTCATGACACATCACCACCTGATACTATCGGCTTAGTCGACTGCTATCGCACTAAATGTGGTTGTTTTAGTGTGTTGACTTTCGTAATTTTACAATACAGTATTGGAAATATTTTCGTTACTGTTATTAGTGTTATTGTTCAATATTTTATTCAACTGTTTTGATATGAGTGGTAAATGGTTGACAGTTGCTTATAACGAAACTGAAATGATGAATCAATCAGTGTTATCGTCGCCAATGTGTACAACAAATGTGATAATGATATGATAATTTTGTTCTGTTAATATGTTGAATGGTTCCCTGCACAATTAAGAGAGTAATGCAGATTGCGTTAAACGACAGGATAAATACGATAATTTCATTTAGTATTCGGACTGAACGGTACCCTGCACTTAAAACCAAGACGTGAATACTACCGTGGGCCGTAGATAGATGAAATAATAGGAAGATTTCGTAGTCAACAAATGTAATATTAGAGGAAATTGCCCATGCACAATGCTGTGGACATTACATTAGATTTTTACTATTCAATTCTATTATTGTAGTTTTTTACCGAATGTTGTAGAGTTTAAAAATGGAATACTTATTCCCAACTTCTTGTAATCCTGCGGTCATACAACTTTTAAAAGACAACCTGATTTTCCTACTTTTTAACAGGACTGTAACTACATTTTGCGTTTTTTCTTGTAATTAACTAGTTTGGTACTTTTTTCATTGCCTTTGCATTGACTTTAACATAACCTCCGTATTATCAGAGTTTTTACGTATTATATTGGGTGGTCCCGATTCAATTACCTCGGATAACCGGGAGTCTACTGTATATTATTTTTAACCATATAAATAACAATTGTCAATAAATAAAAGCTTTATATATGTTTTTAACATAACAATTTGTAAAAAATAATGAGTTTGTGCATTTTTTTAAAAACCTGGAAGTAACCTCCATGAGCGCCAATCAGCATTATAAGTCTTAAGCGCCCAATGGATGTTTAATCTATTTACACCAATGGCACTTTCAACTTATTCTACAAACGTTGTTATGGACAACAGTCCAAACCCATCAAGAAAATTCGTAGTAGACCTCTCAGAATTTGTTAGTTCAAATGTAAAACATATACAACTGATCTTACTTAAATAAAAAGAATGAATTACCTAAGGTAACTGCTCCTATAATTGTTTTTGTTATGATTTCAGAACTGTTGTGAAAGTCACTTGACAATATAGTCCTAAACGGTTCATAGACGTAATCTGAAAATAACATTGCAACAATGGCTAATGTTGCAGGCACAACAACGACCAGCATATACCAAACGAACATAAATCCAGGCAATGGGCCAAAAAAAGGGTGCATGTCCTTAAATGATGCTTGAAAGTAGGCATAACACCCTCCTGATTTGGGGACTACAGTGCTGAGTTCAGCAAATGCAAGAGCTCCTGAAAATATAAAATTAGATTTAAGTATTTTATAATATATAAGAAAACAACTTGATACATAAAAGTGTACCTAACATGTACATAAAATAAAACTATTGAAATAAAGTTAACAATTAATTATATCTACTTGACTTTTTACAACACATGATTTTTAACAAAACATTTTATTTTTTAATTTCAATGGCAATTATTATCTAAATAAATACTTTAACACCTCTAAATAATCCAGTCAAAATATGCATGAAAGAGAGAGTAACCTAACAAAAACTCCGTTATGGCTGAAAATTGGCAGAAATCATATAATCATCATTAATAATACAATGTTTAAAGTTCTGTGAGATAAAGCATGTATAAACATTTTATTCAAGGTCCAGGGTCATAAGTAACTGTTATTTGCAAATTTCTCGTAAACGGGAAGTTTTATCAAAGAATAGTTTCAACAAAAGTTGTAGATTGTGCAATTATTGTTCTTATACTATTTTCCCTAAGAGTCAACCGTTTTTGAGATATAGTAATTCAAAACTTTGGAAAGTTGTTTTACTTCGAACACTGGATACTCGTTTCGAATGCAATAGATATAAGACATATTCACTTACATATTTTTGTCTGCTGAATCCGAATATGTGTGTTAGCAAGCCCAAAAAGTAGTAACTTGAAATATATTTTAAATGCAATAGTTTAAACAAACTATCAAAATATTGTATTCTCGCCTGGACTAATTTTTTTATACAATATGGCCTATTTTAAGACGAAAGTGATCTTTAATCTTTTCTCCAAAAATATGTATTTTTATGTTATAATTTTTTTTTTTTAATTTGTCACTATTTCAAACCAGAATACCTAAAAAACTGTTGGGTATAGGCCTTTTTACCTAAACATGTATTTTTTCCTGGGAAGCCATGTACCTTCCCTTGAGAAAACATGGCTTATTTTCTCAATAATACCACCGTATAGTTTTATTGACCCACCCGCCCACCCATACACGTACAGTTTTATTGACCCACCCGCCCACCCATACACGTACAGTTTTATTGACCCACCCGCCCACTCATACATGTACAGTTTTATTGACCCACTCGCCCACCCATACATGTACAGTGGTATTGACCCACCCACCCACCCATACACATACAGTGGTATTGACCCCCTGCCCATCCATACATGTACAGTGGTATTGGCCCTCCTGCCCACCCATACACATACAGTATTATGATCCACCCGCCCACCCATACACGTACAGTGGTATTGACCATCTAGCATTCAAAGTAAAATGACTTTACAATATTTTGAATCACTATACCTCAAAAACAGTGACTCATAAGGAAAAAAGTATAAGCACAATTTTTGTAGATAACTGCACGATTTACAAAATTTTGTTGAAACTACTGTTTGATAAAACTTTTTGTTTACGAGGAACTTGCAAAAAACAGTTTTTTATGACCTTTGACCTCGAATAAAATTTGTAGCACATGCTTTATCGTTTAGGACTTTTGACATTGTATTTACAGTTCTGAGTATATGATCTCTGCCAATTTTCAGCTGTATCGGAGTTTATGTTAGGTTATATTTTTAAATGACTGGATTAAAAGTCTATAAACATGAACGTTGATTTAACATTTTGAAGGTCAAAAAGTTTGAAATTCAAAAATAACAATTTCACTTCAACTTATACAATCACTTTAAATAGTTACGTTTTGGCACTAAAAGCTTTATTTTTAAATGATTTTAATACAATTGGGACCATATACATTCCATTGGGAAAATGATGAAAATTTTTAATGTAAGCACAGGTTGAGGAATGCCATGTTTTTTAAAGTGCGGCAAGACCTATGATAAGAACAAAATTAAATTTGGATAACCTTGACAGATCTATTTAAAAAAAAAAACTATTAAGTAGGCCAAATAGTTTAAGTGTAACATGTGGTCCTCTCTGAATGGAAATTTTGTGTACTAAATGAGGGGCTACCAAGGGTAAACAATCAAAATATCTACATGGGATATGAAGCTCTTCAAGTCTTACTTTTTTAGTCAGAATGTTTAAAATGTTTTTAAACAAATTATGACATAATTAATAACTGTAACTAAAATGGAAGTGACCACCAAGTTTTACAGGATTATAAAAAATGTCATGTGTGTCATTCCATAGGTTTTTCTTGCCTCATCAACCTTTCAGTAAAATTAACCAATCTTTACATTATAGATTTCCATGACCTTCCTCTGTGGCACGTTCTCTCATTGATCCAAGTAGTAGTGTAATTTTGTTGAGATTTACGATTTTTACCAAAAAATAATTATTAAGTTTAACTATTGAAATTGTATTCCATGATTTTTGACCTGCCAGTACACCAAACATAACTTCTGTAGATGTTTATGATTGCCATTCATAGAAAAAGTAGTTATGGTATAACTGGGGATCTAAAATGTCCACTTTGACAGGAGGTCCAAACGGATAATGTGTGAAGTGTTAAAACATTGTTTTATTAATTTTTTCTACTTAAAAAATGCACTTGTTTGGTTAAGATTACATTCCAAGGAAAGAAATGTGCAGTACTCGCCAACCCATAGACATACTGTTGTATCTAGTAGCCCCCAGACATTGTAAGAGAGTCAAAATTTCATCAGAATCTAATCTATTTATCTCAATTTTGAAAGTGGATTTATTCATTAAGCCTGCTTTTGATGTTATATCTTATAATCTTAAACTTCTGTGGGACTCATAGCGGGGAAATGACCGCAACCAGCCATTTTATTTTGCTGGTGCCCTTTTCTTAAGGCTTTTATGTGAGATCTATGTGAAGACCTGGTACCTAGTAGAGACACATTCATATCAATACAAAGGAAACAATAGAGCAGGTCCTGAAAGTTAGGGGAGAAGTTCTTCCCGATGCCGAACTCTCTCCAAGAGAGCAAGTTCATGGAATGAGAGCTGTCACTGTGGATTCTATAACAGGGAAAATATCAAGTGTAAGAGTTCTTTCTGTTTTTGATATGTCCTCATGTTGATGAGTTATGAGAGCAATATCATCTGCATATATGAATTTTCTGGACTGTATGACAGAAATGTCAGCAGTGTATACATTGAATAAAGAGGAGCAAGAACGGATTCTTGTTGCAGTCCATCATTCAGTTGCCTATAAGAATCTGCATATTATTATAATAGGATTATAGAGAATTTATACAATCTTTTTTTTTACCATCACCATAATTCTACATCTTCTGACAAATTATTAATGTATCAAAACTCATTTTATATAAAGTTACAAGCTCCAAATAAAAATGATGCTCACAGTTTATTTTCTTTTTTTTTTTATTCACTAAATATTTTAATTCATTTGGTTTAGTGTAAAGAGACGAAATTCAGAGGTGGTTGTCAAAGTAACAACTAAACTAATCCTAAGACTTACCTAAAAGTGATATAAATCCACAAATGACCCAGACAAGTAAAGACATTCCAATAGATCCTGACTGATCCAACACCTGTCCTGGAGTAATAAATATCCCGGATCCTGGAACCATCAGAGTTTAGGATGGATTATTTCTGGATCCTTTAATAGTGACTTATTTTACATTACTACTAGTCATTACAGTGACTAAGTGAAAAAAGGTGAAGGAGGATAGTTTTAGGTTTCCAGTATATTTTACACCAATTCAGTATGAAATAGAAAATGTGAATCATATCATATGAGTACATTAATAAACATAAGAAATGTTCTCTCAAGCTGACAAAATCCTACATATTACATAATGGTTAAGAAAATAGGATTTCATTGTTAAGCAGTTTTGCCGTTTTTTTTTTTTTTTTATTTTTTTCATACTAAATGCATCTCTTTAGATCGAATGTCAATCTTAAGAGTTTGATAACTATTAGGGCATATTTTCTTAACCCTAGACCCACTATGTGCCTCAATCGAGATCCATTTATGCCACGCTGAACCGCTAGAGTCTAGACTAAGATGCATTATGTCAAGCATTTTTATTTTGTTATTGCGCTGACACCGTGCATATTTATACGTAGTATAATAAATCGTTTTGTTACACAAAAAACAATAGAGTAATAACAAATAATAAGGTTAACGTAACTTTGTCGTCTTCAGCTACAAAATCCTATTTATTGGACTACTGCATCAGCTCAGGAGGCTTTAACAATGAATAAAAAGAGTAATAATCATTTATAGTGAAGTTATTTTTGTTCCTCAAAATTTATGTTGCAAGTATTGAAAACTACTAGATGCTGATGACGTAAAATTAGATTGTGTAATGCTCGTACATGGGAAACCTTTTTTAAACAGTAATATTATATGTGTGATTACAAAATAAGTGTATATAGTTTCAATTTAAAAAACATTTTGAACTATTTTGCTATCTTGAATTTTAAATTAGACTAAAGGAAAAGAATCCAACATGTGTATGAAAATAAAAAATATTGTTTGAAAAATATTGTTGTTTAATTTTTGGACAACAAGGGCAACACGGGATATTTTGGTAAGTTTGATTTTTACATAATTTATTTCTTGTATTTTACTGAAAATAATTATATATAACTCTTAATATATTTTGTTATTTATTTTTTTACAATTTTGTACTGTAAAAAATACATAAATAACTTGCAAATTCATCATTTAGAGCTTAGCGGTTAAGACAAAAAGGCTCACCTGTTCTAGGTTTAATGGTATTCATTTCATTATGGATTTTTTCAATCATGAAAAAACAGTGTTTGCTTTGACTTATGAAATACAATTATGAAAATAGCAGCAGTACCATCAACATCATTGGCAGGCAGAGAATATTTAGCGATGGTACGCTAGATCTAATTAATTATTGTAAAAGCAATGTCATAAATTAATTTAAAACACAATTTTTAAATAAATACTCTCTCTAGGCCTACCTAAAATTAGGTTCAGTGTGAGGCTGGTTGCACTTATCAATCCTATTTCTCGCTTCAACTGCACTTTTTCTTCTGAATTGGCAGAACTGGCAGAATTGCTGCCATTTGTATCTAATTCCATTTTACTTCCTGGATACTAATGGATTGTTATTAACTTGTATTATAAGCTCTTTCTTCTAAATAATGGTGTGATCTGGAATAGATTGTTAAACATTAAATTGCCCTTTTGTCTATTCATGTTCATAATTTAACATACCAGTGGTAAGGCAGTTGAAAAGACAGATTCTGTTCTGAACAATAACATTTATTTTTTATATAAGTAAATAAATATGAATATTTTTATACCTTTTCTCAGGTCCTTTAATTTTACCCTTTTTGTTGAACTTAACCAAAAGTGTAGGCTTTCAAACAAAACATTTTAATTTTTGTTTGCTTGTTTTGAATATTGAAAATCTTATTTAAACAATGTTATTGTTGAAATATAGCTGAATGAACATTAGTTTAGGCACCAATATTATTAAGGTTACCAAAATCATATGTTCTTTATATTTTGTACTTAAACTTTGTTATCATGCTAATGAACACTATTCATGTTATTGATACCTTGTGTTACATTGTGAGAGGATAATTAATACAATAAAAGCATATGTAATGTAAGCACTGTTGTATAAATAATTCAGAATAAAATACCAATTATATGAGTGGAAAGATAAACATTATTTAACCAATGGATTTTAGGGGAACATTTTATAGAATTGGCGCTACTTCAAGGTACAATGGGACAGTTACAAGTTATGATAGAAGGCAGTGAAAGGTACTTCAAGGTACAATGGGACAGTTACAAAGTTATGATAGAAGGCAGTGAAAGGTACTTCAAGGTACAATGGGACAGTTACAAGTTATGATAGAAGGCAGTGAAAGGTACTTCAAGGTACAATGGGACAGTTACAAGTTATGATAGAAGGCAGTGAAAGGTACTTCAAGGTACAATGGGACAGTTACAAGTTATGATAGAAGGCAGTGAAAGAAAATCATATTCCTACACTAGCAATAAGCTATGCTACAAAATATCTGTAAACTTGAATTCTCAAGATAAAGGAAATCGTTCTAAAATTATTGAAGCATTGGTTCACTATTTTGAACTTGAAATAAATAAACGGTTTGAGTGATATATGTTTCTTACAGCAAATGATGAGTTGTTTGTGGATTATTTGAATAAGCTTACACACCTTGGTAGTTTATGTGATTTTGGCAACCAGATTAAGATTGGTCCTACAAAGAAGTAAGCAATATTTTGGCGCTCTATAAATTTAGCTTTTAAAATAGATAGCTTACGTATTGGTAAACATTTTAAAGTTGCAACAAAAAGTATAAGTGTACGGTTTTGGCGTTCCCCATTGTCATTCTTCCGGTGAGTTAAACAAATGGAACTGGTTGCTAGCATAATTGAGTAAAGCCCAGTTTCATAATCTAAAGGTTCTGTTTGATCCCAATTAGAGTCATATAAAAGTTTGAGAACGATCAGATCATAACCACCAACTGTTCATTTGTCATTGGCCCAGGGGTATATTCTCAACATCAGTGGGCTTATGTCTAAAAAGAGGGTGTTCCCAAACAAATAAACTAATTAATGTTGGCACACATTTGCATAACCATGGATTATATATGAATGTATATGATCCATTGTATAACCAATCTGCAATCTACCAAAACATTCTTTTAAATAAGTACTAATAACTTTTGATAACTATCACTGACGATTAAACCATTTATGTTTTTGCATAATTGCGATTAATTATTAATATTTAACATAATGTGCAAACTCATGATTTTTCTTTATGTTCAGCTTTATTTTAACCCTATTTAACCCTAGATCGTGAGGAACAACATAATTTATGCTGTTCACAAAACCCCTTCTAAGAGCGAGGAACGGCATAATTTATGATGTTGCATTAAAATCAATAAAACATGTTTATTATCAAGCCATCACTACAAAGTTGGTCCCAATCGACGCAGTATGTTCTGTTATATACGGTACATAACAGATTTTTTAATAATAGTTTTAAGTCATTTTATAAACGTAGGAAATAAAATTAGAACGTGCAACTCGAAACTTCCGCTCAATTCCCGCCCGGCAGAGGTCTGAAGGGAGTAAAATTGCCAATGTTTAACATATCACTGAAGAATAACCAGACCGAATAAGGCGTACCAAATGTCAGTCTGTAGAGAATGAAATACTCTAACCAACAAAACAAATTTCATTCTATTAGCTGCATTGGGTATTTTACAAAAAAATATTTTTGTATACACTTGTTTACATGAGTTCCCAAAAGCGAGGTACGGCATAATTTATGCTGTTGATAAAAGTTTAGCTAATAATTTATTTATTGAGATGTAAACTAAACAAATAGACAGAGAGTTGTTGAGTTGATCAGTGCCGCTTCAAGCGAATTTCGTGAAGTAGCTTGGCAATGGTCACGTGACAAGTTTTTACTTTACTGGAAGAAGCAGAACTCCATAGCCATTTTTACTTGTTGTGCGTCTGATTTTCTTTGTGAATGTTTTATTCGCTGTGTTATAAATTACTATTAGAATAAATAAAATTATATATTATGTTTAGTGTAGTCATAGTTCAATGTGTTGTAGAGGATTTTAGTGTCTAAAATAATCACAAATTGATACTTATGTAGGTACTAGCCTAAACATTTATTTTTTTATCCGATTTCAGCAAACAACGAGTGTACGGATAGGGTATTAGTGTATTCTACTTATAATAATCTTAGAAAAATTGTATATAAATTATTTCTGTGCAATCTAAATAGGTGGTTTATTTTATTTATGTAAGAATAATATGACGTAGTATGTTATTATATAGCGTGAAAATCTTATTTATTGCACTACTGTATTCAGAAATGTGTTCTATCATGTGTTACTGTCCTAAAAATTCCAAAAATGATTTTATACTTTTTATAATGTTTATAATGTTCTATTTTTCTAATGTCGTTTACACAATTTGCGCACGCTGACTTATGGTATTATAAGTTTTATACTTTTTGGAATATTTTCATACAATTTACATTTTCTTGTAGCTAAAAGATTGTACTAATATAGTAAATTTAGCAAAAAATTATACATACCCCTTATTTTTAGATTGTTATGTAATTTTTCACTTACATTTTTCATTTCCGTGGTAAAATTTTTATTTTTCCCAATAAACTAAAAATATAACAATTTGTGTATGTGCACAATATGAATATTTTTCCTAAACAACTTTTCCTTGTCTATTCAATTGTGATTTTTTTGAATTTTTACATATACTATTTTATTACCTGCAGTGATCATACTGTATCTTTGCACATTTATTCATTTTTGCGTTTTAAGTAAACAAACACTTCCAAAAAAACCCCCTATTAGCTTATCTAAAATGTAACAACATATTATTATAGTGTACTTAACCCGCCAGTGGACTCATGCCGGCTAAAAGACCGCAAGCAGCCATTTTGTTTGGCAGAGGGCTGACCGTGAGTCACAACTACACCCCCCTCCTGCTACTTGTTGAGGACAACATCCGTAAGGTCTGGAGGGGTAGGGAGACCAGATATTCACCTTACGAGCTTCGGCGTGTGTGTTTGTTTTACCGTGCGGTCTTTTTTACCCCAAGAGTCTTGGCGAAGAAGATGAAAGCAATTCATCCGACTGAACAAGGCGTGTATATTTTACAGTATATATACGCATTGTACAATATTTAAGTCTTATTCAAATGTAATTTTATTAACTTTTTAATTAAATAACAATATACAATTATTATAAAAATATCAAACATTCAAAACTTCAAAAATTAAATAAATTAATTAATTCAGTTACTTTATTATATAATTGTAATATTAAGATGTATAAATCATGTATACAATGTTATTGAAATAATAAAATGTGTTTTTTTGGATAAAATAGAAGTATTTCCTTTATTAAAACCCTAAACAAAAAAATGCGGTCAAAAAGACCCCATGAGGCCACTGGCGTAATGAAGTACATGAGTCCACTGGAGGGTTAATAATAAAGAATTTGGCTATCTTGGAATTATTTATAAAAAATGTTTAGTGCTACTAATGAGGGTTATAAGTTATAATTTAGTACGGTACAAAACAAATAAAATTCAAACTTTTCATTACAGTAATTATTTACTAATTCTTTTTGTAAGTGTTGATAGTAGTATGTGAAAGTACAGTTCTTGAGAAAGAAAACTATATAACATTTACATTAGGAACATATTTAGTATTTTGTACGATTTTTACAAATAAAACTTGAGCAGCGCCGAAAAAAGCACCTTGCAGAAGGAGCACACATTGTTTCACCTGATGCTCACGATCTAGGGTTAAAATTATTTCTCAGCTTAAAACACATAGCCTAGTTAAAAATGAGTTTATCAAACTGAGCACCATATCATTAACTACTGTACATTCACCCGTGGTTCACTTTACTTATCAATTTATAAATAAATATCCAAACACAAATGAACCAACCAAGTAGACTTGTTTTGAAAACAATAATATAACCTCAATTCTTAGACAGAACGCTTTAGTTGCCAATTGTTCAAAACATTTATGTTCGCGCCTCGCATTTGGCAATTGGCAGCGAGTCGAGTCGTTTTACTTCGGAAACGTTCGGCCACTCTCGGTCGACCTTTTCCACTCTGTCCCATCGATCTATATAATCACGAACAAACATAATAATCAGAGATCAAGTAAACATATAGTCCAGCCGTTCTAACTTTACCTCTGAGAGGAGCACAACGTGGCAACATTGTATATCTTGATCGTTTGGCTCCTTCCTGTCCCGCGGCTAATTTATTTCTGGTCTAGATGAATCACAACTAGTGCTTGATAGTTTTTATAAGTTAAAACTGTTCTATTGACTTTTTTGTGGCATTTATAATCAGTATAAAAGTACTTCCCAGTTAAACACTAAAAATATTTTAATTCCCACAAAAAATTTATAAATTTGTACCTTCCTACATTCTTCCCAATTAATTGTGAGTGACCGGATGTAAAATGTAGGAGGGCTGTGGCGGTCTGAATGTGACGTTGCCTATGTCAGAGTTAGAACGGCTAGTATTTACATATATATAGTATTTACAACTGGATTTCCGACAAAGAGGCGGGCACGCGGTCCGATCGGCTATGCAACCCGCGCGACTGGTGGGACTCGTCAAGTGGAATTACTTTGAAAATCCCCTAAGACATACATTTTAAGCGTTATTATTTATAGTCGAAGGCACTATATAACATGCTACCTTAGTAATATAGTATCCTATTGTCAGTATAATGTTTACACATCATACGTGGATATTTATTTACTCTAAAATGAATGGTTGTAAATAAATAACACTTTATTTACTGTACTACTTAAGCACAAATGAATAGTATGTTAAAATGTTATATTCAATGAAATTTATAAATTTTTACTTTTTCTAGTCATTTATACTACAACAATAATCATATACGTTACGAGAGCCGGCTCAGTCTGAGTAAATAAATAATAATTCAGCTGACTATCGACTGGTATACCCGACGACAGGCTGCTTGCTAAAACCTACGCGACGGGTATAGTAAAATTAGAAAAAAGTACTCTGTCTTTTTAACATTCGCTTCTTTAACACATTGGCCATTTGCTTCTTATAGATGTGTATTCATTGATTGTATTCAAACCCCAAGGACAGGAATATGTTGAATACCTGCAGGAGAGTGACCGCTTGCTTATATATATGGCTGAAAAAGATCATGCAAACCTATGGTAATGGACAATGGTACTATTTGTATATATAAACCCAGCGAGCACAAAATAGAAAATTCTATTCTGAAAATTTCTATTCTGGACGAACCATATGGTTTGAACAACTATCACTTTCAACTACATACAGTGCTTACACTTAATAAACTAAGGAAATGTTTCCCGGTGGCTTTTATGTTTTGGAATATTAAAGATGAACACATAATTAAAAGTTCTTTTTAACTAATTAACGCTGCAGTACTTGTATGTCTCAATATGACCATAATAAGGTTGTTGTATATTTCAATAATTTCAACAAATTAATTCAACACAATTTAGTAAAACTAACATATTAAGTATTTTTTTTTTATTTTAGAACATTATTTATATATATATAATAATTTTGTTTATGACAAAAGAAAAAACCAATTTGTTCTGTATATTTTCTATACATCTACATATGTTTTTTGTATTATTGGATTAATATATATATATACTTTAATGAAAACAAAACATAGAAGGATTACATAAAACAAAGTTGTTGTTTTAAAATATTTATTTATTTTCTGATATATAATGTTTAGAAAATAATATGTTTTATTGGTCACGATAATAATCAACATCTTACTTGACTGCTGTCTAGCGTTATATCAGAAACAGTCCTCGGAAGTATATTTTCACGTTCTTTGCAGAACACCTTTCAACAGATTTCATATGAAATTTGTGTCTTCCTGTCAGCTGAATGAGAGCACACATCACATCTTTCCCTGGCTCGTCTTTTTCTTATTTTGAGGAATTTTTATGGTGCGTAGAATAGGCTATATTGCACAATAACTTTGTAAAGACATAATTTAACGACATTTCGATGAAATTTATAAAAATCTGTATTAACTCCTTAACCCTACCCTTGACCGACAAGGTACTTTTCATAAAAACCAACAACGGCAAAGGTTTAACTTAAGTTTAAGAAATGTTACCCAACTCAAGAAGGCAGTTTCCTATCAATCTCCCTACTTCCTCGTGAAGACAACAGCAAATAGCCTTATGCTAGACTGGATTCCATAAAGGTACTGAAAGAATGGGAGAAGTATTTCCAACATATTTTGATTTAATCACAAAATGGTCATATTTAACCTACGCGAGTACTGCAGGTTAGGAGTGTTACTGGCACAATAAGTACTGTACCAAGGTATTCATGTCTGATAGGGAAAAAACTTTATTTGGCTTGGGGTAAAACTATGGTCGAAGCACACACTAAATTTTTTTACTTGGCATTTGTTACGACTACAAGCATAGACCTTCTATTATACCTAGAATAGGTATAATAGAAGGTCTATGCTACAAGCATGGAAATGAAACATAAGGTCCAACATACAAATATAAAGAAAAATAAAATGTTTTAAATGTACTTAATAATTTACTTTTTGAAGTATATGAAAAATCATTACAAAAACTTCTTTCTAAAACAATGCAGATACTTTTTTTTATTGCAGTAGGCAATAAAAATTGTATTGAAAACATCTAGAAGATAATGAGACTTGCCACTTACGTCTTGTGCTAAAAGTGAGTTTGTCTATTATATACATGTAAAACTAATCTAAGTAACGGTGGATCTCGTTGGTTTTTTAGTTTGTATAAAATAAGATGGAATCACTTTGACAGTTTAAATGGTATGAAACAAAATGATGCAGTCATTTTATCAAATAATATTAGGCATTATGCGCCACTGGCAGCAGTAGTAAACACTATTCAACAAATTTCTGATTTTGAATATGGACTGCATCTTTTGGTTAGTGCAAAATATACTATAAATGAGCTATTGAATAAAAAATACTCATGTGGCCTACTTTACTTGTTGGATAATCAAACAAATGTTAATGTAGATAAAGATAAGGCAGATAATATTAATAAAATAAATACGATGAACCGAATTTCACACAAATGAAATGTGTTACAAAAGGATACAACAAAGTATATCATAGAAAAAATAAAAAAAAAAAAAAAAAAAAGCTAACAAGAAACCGAAAAAAAAGAGTTTGATTGTCATATTAAAATGCTTGTTAAATGCTACACTAGATTTCTTCCATAGCAAGTTAATTTAAGCTATGGTAACAATGTATCCAATGAGAATAATGATGCCTTGAAAATATACAGTCCATCTACATCACCAATATAGTGGCCAACTTTGTGTTTTCATATAGAACACCCTATATGTTATTATAATTTTGGATAGAAATAGTAATTTAAAGCATTTTTTATTCTTGGAAGTTTTTTGATATTTTCGTCAATAACGTATAAATGAGAGCTAAAAATAGTTTTAAAAAATCTAATCTGCAAACATTACAGCAAATGTTTGAAAATATATGCCTTGAAATTGTTTTTCACGATTTGACAGAATAGTGTTAAATTATATTACACAGAAATTTAAACAAATTTGTTACTATTTTGTCACTGATAAATTGATGTTGGCAGCATTTGTTAACCTACCGTTACCACTATCAGCTGTTTAATTACTTCTAATACAGCTGTCTGTTTATGAGTGTTTCGTTGGTAGAGATGGAAAATCCAGCTACATTCCGGTAATAGGCTGCAACGTTCCACAGAGCTTCGGTAATAGGGAGACTCCTCCTATTATTTTCGTCACCTATTACCGCTTGACCAGATCGTTCCAGTCAGGCAATCTACTAGAAACTTTTACTGTATAAAATTGTTCCTTTCGTTCTCGATCTACTACACGCTATTAAATTTTACTCGCTATTAGTTTTATCTATAGAGAAGTGAATAATAGACACATCCTATTAATGTTGTCGTATTAAAATGTTGTCGTTTATGCCACTGTCAACATCATCAACTCTAAGAATAAAGCGTTCAGGAGATTTTCCTCTTTAATGTAATTTGCAATGTGGCTTGTGTCTCATTACTTTTTACCTTCCTCAATTGCTTTTTACACCCTCATTGCAAAATTTGGAGTGGTGGCTATTTTTAGTCACAAAAAGACAACATGGAGAGCAAAATAGGGCTATCATTTCCCTACTCGATATCAACCAGTCCCTATCAGTGGTTTTCCCATTGGCCAGCTTTTTTGAAAATATTGGCATTGGAAAAGTATGCCAGTGCTGTCTCTCAATAAATTATCCGTTTTACAAGGAGGTCCTTTTTTTAACATCGAAAGGTCTATAGATTTAATGTCTAAATGTTCCCAAAGAACAGGACTATTATTGTAAGAATTTGTAGAAGCGGAGTTTCCTTCAGACTAACCAGGAACAGGCGTAAAAATATCAACAGCATCAGAAGAGATGATATCGGTTAGTTAGCAGTCATAGTTTTAAGTAAGAGAACTACTTATTAAAAAAACCCTAATCTTATTAAAAACTTATTCTTATTACTAATTGTATCCTTAGGTCTACATAATCCTTATCAATTGTGGGATTGTAACAACAAAGAATTGGAAGACTTTATGTAATATTTATAATGTATAAATACAGAAAACTTGATAACTATCTAAAGCAACATAAACACTATAAAATAAGATGATATTCAACCGAATCTAACTTCCTACCACACACAACAACCAACATAGGAACTAAGTGCTTTGAGACTAACAAATGTGTCACCAGATGGGGTAGGTTTGCCACTATCAGACGTGGTTGTCTGGCGTATGCCTAGATGTGACGGGGTAGTGTGCGTATGTACGATGCTGTCGGCCCGGACAAGAGCTTCTACAGTTGGCCTACTGCAAAAAAGAAGGCTACGGGAGTTCAATTTCCTAATTCAAATCAGACTTTTTTTATGTCTGTATAAAAACATTTAATGAAATAAATATAAGTGCTCCCATTTAAAGAATGAATAAATAATTTTTATGTTGAATATGAAATTCATGGGGCCTCAAATATTTTCTTAGGTTTGTGGAGCCCTTGCGGAGCCCTAGAAGATCGGGGGTCTAGGGCCTTTTTCCCCCAGTGCCCCCCCCCTCTCGGCGGCCCTGTCTTCAAGACCATGTGTACGAGTAGAGTGGGTGGAGTGCCTTAAGTGTAGGGCTATATGTGTATACACAATGGATGGACTTTACAATTGTAACATCAGAGTTTATTGATTAATATGCAACATAACATAATTCATCCATCCAATTTTATGTTTCAAGATTGACTATGGGTTGAATGAAAACTATAAATCGTTTATGAAAAGGCCTTAAAAGTTTTAATTACTGTTGTGAATATTGCCTTTACATTGATATAGCAAAAGGTATCCACATTTACAAGGTCTGGTTGAAAGTCTACTTGTGGGAGCCAGTCAGGTCAGTTGAGTTGAGCACCCTTTCATAAAGGTATCCACATTTACAAGGTCTGGTTGAAAGTCTACTTGTGGGAGCCAGTCAGGTCAGTTGAGTTGAGCACCATTTCATAAAGGTATCCACATTTACAAGGTCTGGTTGAAAGTCTACTTGTGGGAGCCAGTCAGGTCAGTTGAGTTGAGGACCCTTTCATAAAGGTATACATTTATGAAAGGGTATATTTACAAGGGTATATTTATGAAAGGGTATATTTACAAGGCTTTATTTACAAGGTCTGGTTGAAAGTCTACTTGTGGGAGCCAGTCAGGTCAGTTGAGTTGAGCACCCTTTCATAAAGGTGTCCACATTTACAAGGTATGGTTGAAAGTCTACTTGTGGGAGCCAGTCAGGTCAGTTGAGTTGAGCACCCTTTCATAAAGGTATACATTTATGAAAGGGTATATTTACAAGGGTATATTTATGAAAGGGTATAATTACAAGGCTTTATTTACAAGGTCTGGTTGAAAGTCTACTTGTGGGAGCCAGTCAGGTCAGTTGAGTTAAGCACCCTTTCATAAAGGTATCCACATTTACAAGGTCTGGTTGAAAGTCTACTTATGGGAGCCAGTCAGGTCAGTTGAGTTGAGCACCATTTCATAAAGGTATCCACATTTACAAGGTCTGGTTGAAAGTCTACTTGTGGGAGCCAGTCAGGTCAGTTGAGTTGAGCACCCTTTCATAAAGGTATACATTTATGAAAGGGTATATTTACAAGGGTATATTTATGAAAGGGTATAATTACAAGGCTTTATTTACAAGGTCTGGTTGAAAGTCTACTTGTGGGAGCCAGTCAGGTCAGTAGAGTTGAGCACCCTTTCATAAAGGTGTCCACATTTACAAGGTATGGTTGAAAGTCTACTTGTGGGAGCCAGTCAGGTCAGTTGAGTTGAGCACTCTTTCATAAAGCTTGTGTGTAGCTAATTTAAGTCGACCTATTTAATGATAACTGTTATATATTAATGCTGATTTAATCTTTACAATCAGCTGATTATTTAATAATAAGAACTTTATGTTATGACCAGAATGTTTTTAATTGGAAAAATCAGTTTATAAAATGGGCTATTACAAATGAGTTGAACGTTTTTAGTTGTTTCATTTTAATCAAGTTATTTTATTGACGACGAGGAAAACTAAACAAAATGATTTCAAGAAGAAAGAAGTTTCAGAGTGACAATTTGGTTGAAACAGAAAGAGAAGTTAACAAAAACAAGATACAAGAGGAGAGAGGTGCTTGGTGTAATGTTGCGTTTGAAAAGTTTCAAGAAGACACCGAAACATGGGACTCGTTCATTGGACGACTTGAAAATTATTTTGCTATGGTGAGTGTTGATGAAAATAATGACATGAGAAAAACTCAGATATTGATTCATACAATGGGTGTAAGTACTTACCAGCAGCTTTGCGATCATCTTAGTCCAGACAGACCTAGCTCAAGGAAGTACCAGGAACTGGTAGATGTAGTTGATAACTCAACTCTAGACCAAGCCTTATCACTGAACAATACAATTTCACCGGAAGAAAACAAAAAGAAGGAGAGTCTGTAAAACAGTACCTTTGTGATTTAAAGAAGTTGGCTAAATATTGCAACTTCAAATGTGAAAAATGCAGGGCATCAACTCAAGAAGCACACGTAAGACAGCAGTTCATATCAGGGATGCACAACAAGAATATATTGAAAGAACTGCTGAAAAGTCATGATAATATGTCCCTTTCAGAGTGTGTAGAGACTGCCCAGGCTATGGAAAAGGCCACAGAAGAGGCTGACCTAATACATGGTAATGAAAGTGTTAGTATTATCAAACAAAAATCATTATCCAATGAAAAGCCGAAGACAAATGACAAATGTTACCACCGCTGTGGATCTACAAGCCATGGAAAAGAAGACTGTTTGTTCAAGTCAGCAACTTGTTTCATTTGTAAGAAAGTGGGTCATATAAAACGAGTATGTCGAAACCAGTGGAAAGGAGGACAAACAAAACAGTTAGCAGAGGATGAAAATTTAGAAACCGGATCAGATATGACACCAGATCAACATAATGCATCCATGAAACAATTGAACAATTGAACAGTGATAATTTACCAGAAATGCAACATAAGCCAAAAAGAATGTTGGTGAACAGTTTGGTAGACCAAAGAACAGTTACGTTTGAGTACGATACTGGGTCAACAGTGTCTACAATTTCAGTTCAAGCTTTTAAAAGGCTTTTTCCTCAAAAAGAATTGTTGAAAACTGAACTTACACTAACAACTTACACAGGCGAGGCTATTAAGCCGTTAGGATTTGCTACAGTTTCTACTAGGCTAAACAATCAAGAGAGACGAGGAAACATTTATGTTCTGCCTGGGAATCTGCAAGCAATTTTTGGACGAGAATGGATGGTACTAATGGGAACCAATGCTAATATATATACTGTAGAGGACATGAATGAAACACAAAAGGAGAAACTTCTTAACAGCCTCAAAGATGATTTTAAATTGCTTTTCAACAACGATATAGGAAACATTCCTGAGTATAAAGGGCATATCAAATTGAAGGCAGGAGCATCTCCAGTGTTTAAGCCTCCCAGACCTTTACCATACTCCTTGAAACCCAAAGTAGAACAGGAAATAGTCAGACTTGAAAATGATGGAATCATTGCCAAGGTATCCTACTCAGCCTGGGGAACACCAGTAGTGCCGATCGTTAAACAAGATGGCACAGTTCGACTTTGTGCAGACTACAAAGTTTCAGTAAATAAAGCCATAGAGAACTGTTCATTTCCGATACCACGAACAGAAGACATTTTTGCTTCGATAGGCAAAGGCAAGTTTTTCACAACAATAGACATCAAACAAGCGTATCTAAATGTGGAAATGGATGACGAGAGTGCCATGATACAAGCTATTTCCACAACCAAGGGTGTTTATCGCGTGAACAGGCTGATGTTCGGAATAAACATAGCTCCTGCTATTTGGCAAGAAAGAATTACGATGATTTTAATGAGAGTCGAAGGAGTCCATGTTTTCTACGATGACATTATTGTTGAAGGAAGAACATTGGAAGAACATCACGTAAGACTGAGAGAAATTATGAAAAAACTAATGGACAACAATCTTAGAGTAAACTGGAAAAAGTGTAAATTCTTTGAGAGACAAGTTGAGTATCTAGGACACATAATTTTATCAAATGGAATCTCTAAGAGCCATGAAAAAGTGGTTGCAGTACAAGATGCACCACGTCCTAAGAATGTATTTGAGTTAAGGAGTTGGTTAGGGCTAGTAAATTACTACGGTAAATTTATAAAAAACTTATCAACCAAACTCAGCCCTTTGTATACACTTCTAGTAAAAGGAAGTACATTTAATTGGACTGCAACAGCGGAGTCATGCTTTAACCAAATTAAACAGGACATTGTCAGTGAACAGACGTTGATCGCTTACGATCCATATCTTCCATTGATCGTTGCAACAGATGCCAGCCCAGTGGGACTGGGAGCGGTGCTCAGCCATAGGCTTCCTAATGGAGAAGAATGCCCCGTATGCTTTGCTTCAAGATGCCTCAGTGCAGCAGAGAAAAACTATAGCCAGATCGACAAGGAGGCAACAGCGATCTATTGGGCACTTCACAAGTTTTTTAAATATTGCTATGGAAGAAAATTCGAGTTGATAACAGATCATAAACCATTAGTAACTATATTTCACCCAAACAAAGAGCTTCCTATTTTGAGTGCTAATCGGTTACTTCGCTACGCTTTGTATATCCAAGGGTTTGATTATGAAATTGCGTACAAGCCAACTAAACAGCACGGTAATGCTGATGCTTTATCACAGCTTCCGTTAGAAGGAACAGTGTGGAATGATTATAAAGACGAGACAACGAAGTATCATTTGGATCAAATATCTCAGCTTCCTGTTAGTTTTATAGAAATTCAGAAAGAAACAGAGGCAGATGAAGATCTCAAGACCATTCTAGACCTCCTTATGAAGGGTGAAACGATTCACCACCCACTTTATAATAAATACTCTGAGGAGTTAACCGTGGACCAGAAGTGCATTTTTAGAGGAACAAGAGTTGTCATTCCTAAAACCCTTAGAGACAGGGTTCTTGAAGAGTTACATTCAGCACATGTCGGTATGTCCAAAATGAAGGCTTTGACCAGAGCCTACGTTTGGTGGCCTCAAATGGATTCTAATATAGAAGAGATAGTTCGAGCTTGTCGAGCTTGTTCTCAGTGTCAAAGAAACTCTCCAAAAACAACAAATCATCCATGGGACGAGCCTCAAGAACCATTCCAGAGAGTGCATATTGATCACGCTGGTCCTTTTAGAGGACAAACATTTTTACTAATACATAGTTGACGCCTACACCAAATGGCTGGAGGTCTTTCCTGTGCGAAGCATTACATCTAAAAGTACCATTGAAAAATTGAGAGAGACATTTTCTCGGTTCGGACTGCCAGCAACATTGATTTCTGATAATGGCAAAAGCTTTACATCTGATGAATTTATGACATTCCTAAAAGAAAATGGTATACACCACAAAACGATTGCTCTATACCATCCATCGTCTAATGGACAGGTGGAACGTTATGTCCAGACCCTAAAAGTGGCTTTGAATAAAATGATGAATGAAAATGGAGATATTAATCGTAAACTGGCACGCTTTCTAATAGCCAATAGAAGATCTCCCCATACTACCACAAAAGCAACACCAGCCGAGTTAATGTTAGGAAGAAATATTAAAACCAGATTAGACCTTCTTCGACCCCCAAGGGAGGATACAAGTTCTTCAAGTGAAGAAAGTACACGTCAGGCGTTAAGAAAACTCAGATGCTTTAAACCTGGAGAACACGTTCTTGCAAGGATATACAACGAAAGGTATCAGCGTTGGAAGCAAGCTGTTGTGATTAGAAGACTTGGAAACGTGATGTACGTCGTGGAGTTTTAAGATGGAAGAAAAGCCAGAAGGCATTTTGATCAGCTCCGAGTGGTCCAGGACGTTTCCAAAGATAAGCGTTGAAGATTGTTATATATTAATGCTGATTTAATCTTTACAATCAGCTGATTATTTAATAATAAGAACTTTATGTTATGACCAGAATGTTTTTGTTTGGAAAAATCAGTTTATAAAATGGGCTATTACAAATGAGTTGAACGTTTTTAGTTGTTTCATTTTAATCAAGTTATTTTAATAACAAAAAGTGAGGGCTATTCAATTTCAAGATATTGTAGTTCAGAAAATCTGGGATTAGTAATTGTTTGTACTCTTACATGGACTAACATAAGATTGGTGAAACTAATCTTTTATTTTTTACAAAAGCAGTGCCGGAAACTGCTGTAAGGTAGGTTAAATCCCCAACCTCTTTTTACACTTTCTGTTAACATCTTACATCTACATTTCAATGTCAGGAGTTGCTACCTTCGGCTAAAGCCATCGGTCAAATACGTGAATGCACTCTTACACTCATCAAGCCTTCTTCAAACACTTGTATTTTTTTTACACCTTATACTACCAGTAGTATTTTGGTGTTAACTTTTCCTTAGCTGTGTAGGCCCTGTAATTTTAATTTAGTGTAATTTTTTTATTTTTTATTTGATGATTTCACATGGTTGACTAGAGACCATGTAAGACAAGGCAGCTCAGACGAGGCCGTGAGTGCTATGGGGTCACGGATGTCGTAGCCCTGGCTCAGGAGCGGAGAGATAGTGTGATTTCCCATAGTACTTATAAGCGCGCTCTTGTTTTGTAAATATATTTTTATGCCACATATTTTGATTTCAGGCCAATATCGTCTAGCTGTCTTGTTTTGACCTTTATCTATATGGATGCTAAAGGGACTGAACTCTTAAAAAAAGATTAGCCTTGTTTTGTTTTCGTGCAAGAAATGAGTAATACTGTAGTCACTAAACAAAGTGATTATATTTTTTCTTAATTATAAATATATTTTTAGGGAGTAAATTGTTTACTGGTAGTATGATTCATGCCACAGGAATAAATTGTCTGTATCTATCTGCATTATAAATGTTATCATGTATGTTTCTATAATGTTTTGAATTTATATACTGTACTTATTTTAATTTATCAGTTCCAAGGTGTTCATAGAGAAATTAGATTAGGCTCCCTGACACCACAAATGGTGGAGTCTTATTATGTGTGTATTGTATGTATTTTTCCTTTCAGTTAGGTAGAAGAGAGCAACTTTAACTATGACAGGGCTAAAAGTTCATTAAATTTTAACGTTCACAGGCATATATATTCAGGGACTATTATTTTGTTAGAAAGTTTTTCAGGCAAAAGAAGCAGAGAGAATATTATTTTATAGAATTTTTTCAGGCATTTTAAAGTATTTTATTTTATATTATTATTTTATAGGAACTTTTTCAGGCAAGAGACCGAAAATATTATTTTATAGAAAGTTTTTCAGGCATTTAAAAATAGGACATTATTTTCTAGGAACATTTTCAGGCATAATTTTGATCAGAATGTTTTAATTAACTTTTCAATCAATATAAAAATAAGAATTAGCTATCAATTGTCGCATGTATTCTAAACACTGATAAATTCTAATTTAAATATTAAAGATTCATATTGATTGATTTTGGTCAGAATTTTACACATTTATCAATGATATAGTAACTAGGCACTTTCTTCCTGATTCACCGTAGAACTTCCAGACCTTCCAGAACGTCCTAGGTACTGTGTGCATGTTTTTTTTCTTTTTTGCATGTTAGATTAAGCATTCCTTAGATGTTCATGACGGAATGCTATTTCATTAGTCAGTGTCACTGATAGATATAATTTTTAGTTTTAGAGTGTGAACTTAAAAAAATGATCCACTGCGTTGATTGTCTGTATAGGTTAAGAAAATGTTTTGGGGGTGTTTTGTTTGTTTGATTTCAGACAGAAAATTCCAAGTCACGAGGTTAACATTAGCCTGTTGTCACCACAAAATTGAGGTAAATATCAATTATGTAAATGTTTTATAAATATATTAAATTGAATATAACGTTTTATTTCCTGTTATATTGTAGTGCCTAGTGTATAACTGTATTGTAGTGCCCTGTTATATTGTAGTGTTGCCTGTATAACAACTGTGGTTTCAAGGTATGTACCTGATTTGCACTGTTGAAAATGAATTAGATTAAAATTTACATTAATTTTTAAATGTGCAAATTAGGTACATGCCTTAAAACCAAAGAACTAGGGAGATATATATAGAGTAAAATAACTTTTTTATTGAAGTGTTCTTTACAATTTAGCCTCTGGAGAGGCATCCAGTATATTGGCGAAAGTGAGGAGTTGTTCTGAGAATATGGTTATAATTGTGATATTGATGTAAGGAACAACTAAATTAGAAACAACTTTCATTAAAATTGTTTTTAAGCAGATTTGTCCTTTTCGAATTTGTAATACTAGTTAAGTAGATGCTTATATTAATAAGTCAGAAATCAGAATTTTGTCTGTTTACAATAACTAAATTATATTTCAAGAAGAAACTGATTATAAATTGTTAACAGTTTAAAGGTTTTACCTATTCATATAAACATTACTTTGTATAAATTGCTCTGATAGATTGAAGGACTCACTGATTTACAACTTAAGTTAGCTTTTTATATAGTAAACATTACCAAATTTCTAATCCTTTTTGAATTCCAGTCCTGGAGCATTGCTGTCATACGGCTGCCTAAATCATAAATCAAGGTAACACTGTTATCATTTAATTATGCTAGTCTAGGTAGTCCATACTAATCCTCAACTCTAGCAATACATAAACAGTTTAGTTGCTTGATCACTTTGTATGTGTTCAAATTTGTTGAAAGGTGGAAATTTCCAGTTTGCGTACTATATATTGAAATTTTGTATCCCATTATATTTTTTGGAATCTGGAAGAAGTTATACATATTATTAACTGTTATATTCTTTGCTTACTATAGAGGATTACACCCACAAGCTTTTATTTACACATTGACCAATTTTATTTTATTTATAATATATCTGTACAAATAATATCCCTTTTTTCCAGCATGGGATAAAAGATTACAATCTTCCACCTTATCAATCAACAAGTAGATTGCAGTTTTTACAGTTATGGTTACTCGTAATGTTGAGTTTTTTATGAAAAAAACAAAATTATTGATGCAGTTTACTTTTAACAGATTTAACGAAAGTTCAATTTAGTTTTTGAAAGAGAACCAAAATTTCATATTTTGTAAAATCCATATAAGTTGTTCAATTTAAAAAAATCAATTCACAAACCTATACCTGCAGCAATAATAAAACTACATGTGCTAAAAGTAACACAGTCACAGTATAAAATTAATGCTAACTAGCAGTACCAAATACTGTAGAACCAATTTGAAAATAAATTCAGCATTCTTTAATATAAAGGAAGTAACAGTTTAATTAGTGGTGAATGGATATAAGTGACATGTATACACCGTAGGAAGGGTAGAAGGCCCACCATGTACCCTTTAGTGTAGAGTTAGATCATAGGTGGAGTTCTTGTATATTGACTGAATGGCCTTAAAAACTAACTACTTAATAATGCATGGGATATATCAGTTATTTTAGAACTGCAGTTTAAAATGTTATTTTCACTAGAGGAATTTAAAGATTCAAGTTTTAAGCCAGACGCAGAGTGTAAGTTATAGCAGACAGTGTAATACATGCATTATGTAAATTATGAGAATAATATTTTGGACACATATTCAGGATATCTTGGTTAAATCAAGATCCACCAATGTACATGTGACAACCTTCTGTGTTCAACGTCTATCTTATGTTAATCCTAGTTCTATGATTTTGAAGCATATAGGCCCTACATTAAATGTATTTTTGAACTAGAATCAATGAAAATGTTATATTAGTTTCAAGTTTCAAGTTAAAGATGCATCATGTATATGATGAAACCATAGATCTGGTGTTTAGACTGGTTCAGTTAGTGATGTTCAGTAGATGGTTAACTTGGTGATGTTATTTTGGGGTTTTGTTTATTGGTTGCCATGATTAGCTTTTAAAGGACACATAGGAGTCAGACATGATTCATAGTACAAAATGTCTGAAGATATACCAAACATCACTTCTACAAAACGTTCACAGTAATTTAAAATATAGTTATTTTTGTCTATCTGATTTATTGTAAATTATGCAATTTAGTGTTTTAACAACATTGATTATCTAATACTATCTATATTTTTTTTACTTATGTGTTATAAAACTAAAAAGTATATTTTATGTTTGTCACAGAAAGCTGTTCTCTGCTGTCATCAGTCGCAGACTGCTCCTCTCTACAGTTTGCTGTTCCTGCTGCTGTGAGCTGCTCGTCTCTTCTCTTCACTTCTAGAGTTTGGTGCCGTACTCGAGTAGGTGTTTTATTATTGTAACACAGACTAATAATGGTTTTGCGTAAACTAGCGAGTTAGGCAGGTAGTTGCAAGTTGTCTGTTGACAGAAGTGAAGACCAAGAAGACATGTAAGTAGTGTGGTAACAGGTGAGACAATCTGTGGCTCTCCCCCGAGGGAGAGGACAGATCTAGAGTAGATATGGACCATGGAACACTTTTAGTGGGCTCGATACATAGTTTCTTTAACATTATAATACATTACAATGTTAGTACCATTGTAATGTGACACGTCACTAAGGTTCTTTGAGGCTAAAATGTCCCATTAAAATATTAATTTGAATAAATTCTCGTGTTTGGTTTCCAAAAATGAGTATTAATGTTAGAAAAATTAAAACCCATGAAGTAATTTTTAAAAAGTTTACAATGGTGAGATTATATTTTTATCATTTTTTATAACATTCCAAGGGTAGTTCTCATTTTTTGTGTTTATTTAATAACTTAAATAGGCCTATGTAAGTTAAATAAACTTAATTTTGCAAGTTAGTTAGATCATTTTTTTATATGAGTGTTTTTAAGAAGTGAGTGTTGAAGGAAAATGCAATGAATAAAAGTTTCACTAAGTTTTCTTCAATTCATTTCACACTCAAATTTAGATTCTCAGCACACTTTCTGGCATAAACAAATAATAACGTAATAAAATAAATATATTTAATCAAACATGAAACACCAGTATGTTGGTCTATACACTACATGGTCTATACATCACACAAAATGTTTGATAAAAAATGAACTTGTATTGGTAAAGTGTTTTTAAGAAGAACATTCTAGATACATGGAAAACTGCCATCTTTGTGTGTTGATTCATTGCTTGTTTTTCTCATATTTTTGCATACCATACTAGAAACATAAATTACCAAATAATTAGAGTATTTTTTAAATAAACTTTGTATAGTTCTGATTGACACTATAAAAGTCTAAAAATATTGAAATTACTTTTGTGTAGAAACAACTTTTACACAAAAGTAGAAACAAGTTTATGATAAACCGATACTTTTGCCAAGCGTCTATTTAAATTACAAATTTTAATATAATTGGATTCACACCATGAGATACAATTTTTTTTAAATGTACCTAACAAATATTATTTTTTTTTATTTGTATACCAAAACTTGGAGACATAACCATTAATGTTGTTGTAACAGATAAATATTACATTGAATACTGTTCAGGCTTCCTGATATTATATTGTCCTTGAATAGAACGTTTCGGAGTTATGGTCAATATTGTAACCAATTATCAATCAATATCTAAAAAAGTTTAAATTTTCTATATAATTTTTGAGGTTTTTATTAAATCTGTGGATGTTGGACAACTTTACTTTTATTGTCTGAAATAAATTTTATTTTATATTTTTATTCTCTATATTTTTATTTATCATATTCATTTTGATGTATCATACCATATTTGTAATGCTGTGTTGTTGTCATAATATTGTTGGCAGTCTTGTGTTATCTTAGCTGGTTATGTCTTAGGTGGGTGACTCTGGTTTTCAAGGTGTCTAGATAGTTCTTTTTTTATATTTGTTGGTGTCTTTGGTTAGTTTTTATGGTGTTATGTAGTTTGATGTCTAACTGTTTTAGGTGGTTGATGTTGTCTGTTTCTGTTAGGTATTTGTTTGATTGGATCACTCACTCATTACTCATTCATTAACTTAAAGAAAGTAACATGTCCAACATCCAACGAAGTATCTCTTTAATAGTTGTACATTGAGTTTAGTTTTGGAAATGACAGAAAAGAGGTAATTAGTCACAAAAATAAAACTTCATCTTGTATTTATATCTTATCTTAAATAAAATAAGCAACAGACTTAAAAATATAAACAATAATATATTTTTAAACATATTTTATATACATACTGGACTCTAAGCGTAATTTAATAGCCTATTTAATTTTATGATTGACAAAATGTGGATATGTAAGTATATACTTTAAACTCAAGGGTATTATGATCTTTCCAACAAACAAATAAATATATGAAAATATGTTTCTTATTAAAACGACAAATCATTACCATAAATTTAAATTTCCTCAGCAAAAATCTGAAAAAGTGGTGATGCTGAGAAGCAAAGCAAGCAGATATAATCAAGTTTTGACTAAATATAATAAGTTTGAGAATAACTAAATAAAATAAACTTCATAACGTTTTATTACAAAATATAAAAATATATTTTGAACATTTTATTGGCAATTTTTTCAACCATATAAAAATTAACTAAAGAATTAATATATTAATAATAAAGGACAGCTTATAAATGTATAAATAATATTCTAGTAATTTATTTATATACTAGCTTATTTATGATGGTTTCTATGGAAAAGGGGACAGTAATTATTAAAATGTCAAATATGAGCAATAAAATAAATATGCACTGCAAATAAATTAAATTTCAAAACCAACAGTTTTTTTAAGAACTCTGGAACAACTAAGTAAATATAACAAACAAAACTTTGATTTTATGAGACAATTGCATTGTAAATAGTTGTAAAATTAAATTGTTGTTCTGCTGTAAATACTTATGCGTTATTAGATCATATAACTAAAACGGGATACCAATAGCATTGTACATAGAAAATTATATAGTAATCCTTCCTTCAACATTCTCAAAAAGTTATTAAATAATAACGTCTATAGTTACGTAAGAATAATTTAAGAAATGAAGTGTTGATTTTTTAGTATTGTTTTAAATATGATTAATTAATTATCTTTTAAGTTAAGTTTTGAATAAAACCACATATTATAAGGTGCAGAAGGATGATTTTGGTAAAATGTTATATAATATTATATATATATAAACATGCAGCATTATTTTTTTTATCGCACTGTTATCTGTGACATTTTAGCTTCTCAGACTAGCTTTACTCATTTGGAATAAAATGTATAATGATATGTTATTAAATTGATTCTAAAACTGTCTTGATTGTTTATTAAAGTATTTAGTGTTTTTATTGTGATATAAAACAGTATTCCAGGGTGAAGAGAGTGGATATAAAAAAGATATTTTCTTTCCCTTGAACAGAAAATATTCAATAATTTATTTCCACTTCATAGTAATTTAATTTCATGCATTGTGTTTTTGTTGATAACTAACACTGTTTTTTTTTTTTTTCATTCATGGTGATATTTGTCCTTGAAATTTGTTTACACCTTTATGTCTAGTCTAGAATAGGGGCAACAAAAGAAGTTACTTTGGTGGGTGGATTAGTAACTGTATTTAGTTTCCATATGACAGGGGCACACCAATAAAACTAAATTGTTTGAATATGGCAGTTAGTTTGGTCACTGCATTTATTACGTTTGTGGCGAGTGGTTGGTCCTTGTTTTAAGTCTGGTCAGTTGAAATAAAATTGAATAATTTGTTTAGTTAATTAGTTTTGAAGAGAAAAGAAAAAACAAGAAAAAAGATAAAGAGAAGATCCTTTACAGGTGGGTTATTTATTAGTATGTAAGGGTTGTCCATCCTCCAGGGTGATGTACTCTACCCCTGGGGGGAGTCTCTCCCCAAAAGAGGCACTCAGGCTGAGGTGGACACTGTGACTCAGTGTCTGGGCTTTTAACTAAGATCCACCAAGTACAAAATTGCTGTTAAGTTATACATAATGTAAAAACGGTAAGTAAAGTATCCATATGTAAGTTTAAGTGTTCTTACACAACCCCCACCTACAACTCACTGTGATGTATCTGACCCCCACTTACAACTCACTGTGATGTACCTGACCTCCACCTATAACTCACTTTGATGTACCTGACTCCCACCCACGACTCTCCCTGATGTACCTGACTTCCACACACAATTCACTGTGATATACCTGACTCTTACTTCAACTCACCTTACTTCACCCACGAATCACCATGATGTACCTGACCCCCACCTACAACTCTTTTTGATGTACCTGAGCCCACCCAAAACTCACTGTGGTGTACCTGAGCCCACCCAAAACTCACTGTGGTGTACCTGAGCCCCATCTACACTCACAGTGATTTTTTTTATTTTTATTTATTTATTTATTTTTTTTTTTTCACTCGTCAATTGACATGGGCCCACAGACCCGCACGTCAACTTTATTCAACTAGTGAAGTACCAACCGTTGGCTCAGTGGGGATTCAAACTTGGACCTTGCTCTCTGCAGTCCGAAGACTTATCCACTCAGCCACCATGCCGGCAATTTACCTAACTCCTACCTATAACTCACTGTGAAGTATCTGATTTCCACACACATTTCACTATGATTTACCTGACATCCAGTCACAATTCACTGTGATGTACCTGACCATTGCATCCCAGACTTTTTATGTAAATGACTTGATTTGTTCCTTGTATGCATTGTATTACTTAGACTAAGATTTGTTGAATAAACTATGTTTTATTGACTATTACCTGTGACAATGTTTGTTTTTTGGTGAATAAAAATCTGAATCTGAATCTGACCACCTCCTACAATCCACTGTGATGTACCTGACCCCGACATATCATAACTGAAAATATACCTGACTCACCATCATGTACCTGACCCCCACCATTCTTTTATCTTTTGTATAACCATGAACTATTTTAGTTTAGACTGCTCATAACTCACATAGGCGATCAGTGCACATACTTTTTAAAAATATTATATTTTGTAATATATTACAAACATGTTTTAAATTGTGTTCTATAAAATATTGCAATACTCATTGACTTATTGGTGGATTATTTCAAGTAATCCAGAAAGTAAGCTATTTTCCGCCTCTTGGAAAGTTGACTCTAGATTTGCAACTCAAGGCATGTGTCTGTTGTCAAGAATTTATTCCAAGTTTGTGTCAAATTCATGCTTAGAGAATTCAGGTTGAAATTTCTTTTTTTTTTAGAGATATATATTTAAACGGTCTTTGTAGCGTAGTACTATAATCAAGTTACTTGGGAATTTATGTTGTTACCATTGCCTATTACTACAGTGTCAATGGTGGGTAAAAAACGAAGGATGTTTTCTGGGGGAGGAGGAGGAATAAGTACCAGGCTATTAAGTTTGCTGAAAAGCAGACCAATACTGTATAGTTCAAATTTCACAAAAATTTGTATGCCTCTTAGTTACTTGTCTATTGGGCGATTGATACTGACTCTTTCTAAGGATCAGTCAACATTAGTAACAATGACTACAGTCATTCAACAACACTCATTTGCAACGTTTATTCATCCATATCTTAAATAGGCATCATAAATTAAATGACTTATTAAGGAACAAATTTGTATATGGCGAATCATGGTTGTTTCGCATTATTATAAACATTTCATTAATAAACCATCATAGAATTTTAACTCGTTGGAACTCAAGCCTGGATCTAGTACATAACGTTGACTTTGTAATGATGACTCACTCAACCTCCCACACAGTAAGGTAGTGATGGCACTCCCACATACCTACACATTAAGGTGTATGGGTGGTGGTCAATACCATCATACTTGTATGGATGGGTGGTTGGGTCAATAATATCTGTCATGTGTAGATAGATGGGTTAGTACCTCCATATGTGTATGGAAGATGGGAACGCCATTAACATCATACAGGAATACTATTACTACGTAAAGAGGTATTAACCTCCCATCCACCCATACATGCAGGAATGCCCCACCACCCACCAATTCATGTAAAGAAGTAATACCTCACATCCATTCACACATGCACAATGGTACTGACACTCTCACCAACCTGTACATGTACAGTGAGTGTAACAACAAATAAATGGACATTGACCCTTTCATATACCTGTATGTACATACTCACACATGAATTGTAGTATTCTGTAATGTCAAGTTTTATTGTTAATATTGGTGCACCCACACACATACAAAGGTATTGCCCCCCACCCACTCACCCAAACATGTATTGTATACGTATGGGTGGTAATGTCCATTGTCACTGTACGTGTAAGGGCGGGTGGTAAAGCCCATTGTCACTGTACATGTAAGGGCGGGTAGTAAAGTCCATTGTCACTGTACGTGTAAGGGCGGGTGGTAATGCCCATTGTCACTGCGTGGATGCGTGACCATTGCTATGGTAAATGAGAGTCTCACAATACCTCAAGGAGTCATCGATAAAAGAAAATTTTCTTAACAGAACTGATAGCATCTTATTGGAATTTTTTTAAAAAGGGGTGGTTGTTCTCATGTTACATAACGTAAAGGAGTAATAATTGTACATGTTAGGCTACTTGAACAATAAGTAGACCAACTACATACTAAAGTAATTAATGTTCAACTTAATAGAGCCATGATAGCTACTAATGGTATTCTCATAGCAACTTTTACTTTGGCTCCCGGCAATGTGCGATAGCTCATCCAGAGATAAGACGTCAGGAGGCACCAATTAAAAAATTCAATAAGATCTTGAATACCCCGCACCCCCCGTTATACAGGATCCCCCACCTCAGAACGGTCGTTTAAAATCTCGAAACCCACCTCTACGTACTGCTTTCCAGTTGAGCAGATCAAATTTCTCGCCCAATAATAGCTGGACCGTAGCATGGGACAGTTTTGATGGACAAAATAAGTTCAGACCCGTAAAAACCTGTAGGTGGGACTCGGGGACGTACAGTGGTGATGACCCTCCCTCCCACCAAGAGACTAAAGTGGTGATGACCCTCTCACCCACCTAGAGACCTACAGTGGCGATGACTCTCTCACCCACCCAGAGACTACAGTGGTGATGACCCTCTCACCCACCCAGAGACCTACAATGGCGATTACCATCTCACCCACCTAAAGACATAGAGTGGTGATGACCCTCTCACCCACCCAGAGACCTACAGTGGCGATTACCATCTCACCCATCTAGAGACCTAGAGTGGTGGTGACCCTCTCACCCACTCAGAGACCTACAGTGGCGATGATCTTCTCACCCACCCATAGACATACAGTGATGCAGGGATGTACCCAGAACTCTATTTTGGGGGTTGTTCAATTGTCCGAGCAGTGTGAGCAAGCAGGGGGAGAGCGAACCCAGGGCCACTGAAAACAACAGCTGAATTGAGTTCAAGAATCAAACCTTAAGTGTATTGTGGCTCCAGGAGTGTCAGTGATGCTATGAGGACAATCAACAGTATCGTAAAGCAGACCACGGCCCTTCAGGTATGCGTAAAGCATGCCCAACAGGTAGGGAGATGTGCTCCAGTGCCCTCAGTATGTCACATCTGGCAGAGCTGGCCCAAGGAGGACCACGCGACACGAGTGATGATTGTGATCCTCTGCCCTCTGTACAGACTCCATTATCTCCTGTATTGTGTCCATGGTGGAATGTCCAGCCCTATACCATGCTAATGTAGTGACAAATCTCTAGCTGCTTCAATGATCTCAGTAAGTCTTGCCGAGTATTTTTCTGGCCTGTCACCATACAGAGAGGGCGGTAGGAAGGTGGCTGATCGAGTCTCCCTTTCCTCTTGGAATCAGGACCAAGCTGGCCGTCTTGCATGGAGTAAAAAGTACATGTTCTGAAAGACACGTTGAACACCTCGTCAAGAAGCCGAGCATCTATGTCAACAACGTGCTTAAGAATTTCTGCTGGACGCCATCAAGCCAAGCGTTCTGCCCTTTAGCAGCGATTCTACTGTAGTGGGAACTTTCTCCTCACGAAAGAGTTGAAATCTGCCTGATGATTCCAAAATTCTTTTCTTCTCCTAACGGGTGAACCGGAAACAGAGCACCAACATTCATGGCCGTGGTTTGCGATTCCATAACCGTATGTTGTGATCGAACCCATAGCTTCTGGGTTACAATCTTGTAGTCCATCCTTCAGGAGTCGGAATCGGTGTCTGCACACAGTTCCCTCCAGCATATTGCCTTGCTGCGATTAATTGCACTTCTTAGCTCTCTTTTGGCTACCTACTCAGTTCGGTCGACTGGGCATTTGCGTCAACTCTGTTTGTGGCATACTGCACTACTCCTCAAAGTCTGACACACCTTGTGCGCATCTCCCCGATCTTAGGTATCCACCAGTAACACTACTTCTTCCCTAAATGAAAAGACTTCTTCGGATTCCATGAGTCACACGCCTCGATGATGGCGTTTTTACCGTTTATAGCGTTATAGCGTTCGAGCCTAATAGTTTCCTTATTTTATTACTCTACAATTGTATCGATTCAGATAAATGTATTTTATCAGTAGATTTTTCAACATGTTGTTTTAACTTAAGCTGTAAAAACTAAATAATGTGAAGACAAAATTTTTAATTTTAAATTGGAATACCATTATTAACAAATAAACACTACATTGTTTGGTCTGATTTATAGTATGTAGTAGTTCATTTCCGGCCCGCACCAGTTTGCCGCGTTTAAGGTTCAGTTGAACATATGACTGTGCATGATGGGAGACAGAATCTTTTGTGTGTGTTCGTGTTCATATGCGCTGTCGGCAGGGCAGGGTATTTATGTACATGAGTTTATTTATTTTATTTACAATGCATTGCTACAAAACAGCAACAAGGCCAATAACATTGTAGCACTTAATAACAATAATAACTATAGCATGCAAAAAAAAGAGTTAATTGCAGCCAGCGATTACTCCATGCACTTCACTGGGTTTTATAACAATCCTTTAATGTAAGTATATAAATAAATAAAATAAAGCAAATAAAATTAAATTTGAATAACAAGCATTTTTAACCTTACTTCAACGATTATTACTTTTTAGCTAATTGAAAATAAATAATAGTTAACAATCAGTGGCGTAACGCACACCCCCCCAGCCCCCCCATTGGGGGGGAGGGGCATGGGATCTGGGGGCCGGGCGGTGATTTGTTACGCTAGACTTATTTAAAGAGATCTTACTTACGTTTTCAGTAAGATGGTGCGCACATTTGTTGCTTATAACTGCAACAGATGTGATTTGTTGCTTATTAAAATCCGTGAAGAATTGAGCCATATCGTTTTAAGCGGCCCATACACGATCGCTTCCGGTGCAATAAGAAGGGTGGTGCGGCTTGGCACTCGGAGCGATGTGAATGGTGTCGACCAAGCTGGTCTCGTGGGTGGAGTCGAGCATACGCCGAGAAATGTTTGGGCGCTTGGCTTTACAATGTGTTGACAATATTGGTGGTCGCTGCAGCTCCGAATTTGGCTAGAGACAGGAAGTGATAATAAAGAACTTCCTGCCGCAAACAGTCCCATGGTACGCTGAAGGTGTTTTTCACCTAGTTTCTTTTTTGTTATCTCTCAATTATTTAATAAAACATTTTCATTGACAAAGTGTATATGTTTTTTTTATCTTCGTTAATTTTTCTCATTCGACATGTGGGAATACATTTTTATTTATTGTATTAATACATTAATTAGTGACGTCTAAAGAACTTTCAATAACCACTGAAATATACTTGGTTAATTAAACGAAGAGTCAGGTTTTTAATCTTTTTTTTGTATCTTATAGAATCTATTTTTATCTTACCATTTTCTGGGTGTTCATAAAAAACCCTTCAAGACTTTATTTTAAAAGTATACAGTTTACAACATTATTACATTACATTATAGTGTCAAAATGGTATTGCGATAGGGCTTGCATTATACTTCTTAGATCCCCCATGGTGGTGCCCTGATGGAATTTCAACATAAAGATAGGCCTGTGCACTAATTAGAGACGCTAAGAATTCACATGTAAAATTACAGCTGGATGGGTTCCGTAGTTTTTGTGTGATCGACACAAAACTATCGCCCATTCCTGATTCGACTGTTCGAGTTGATCAACTGGTGTTCACCCTAATCGAAGTTGTAGACACCAGATCCTAGCTCTGACATAATTTATCTAGAATAGGTTTGAATAGAATTAAAAATTATCTGCAGCTTTTGTTGATCTTAAAGTGGTTTATGACACAGTAAGGAGCAAGTATTGTTGTTAAAGTTCTACAGCCTCTTTTGCGACTCTTATAAGTGCTTAGTTTCAGGCTAATAAATGTTACCTATGTCATGAGGAAAGCTCCTTTAGACACAGGGGTCTGTACTTGCTCCAATTTCGTTCAATATGTATAGCGCTGACTTCCCAATCACAAAGTGTAGAACATTTATAACTGCTTTTACTTAATTAATCGACTAGCTAATCGAAAATTAAACATGTTTTTAGTTCAGAAGAAAATGAATTGTTTGTACAGGAAAACTAAATAGTGTATTCACTTCTATGTGTATAATTTAGTAATAGCCGTCTATTTTATGGGTAATTACTCAAAATAAGTGTGTGAAATTATCGTGTATTGATTATATTGTCAAAAATTTTGCTTTTTGTGACACATAATGTCAAATATAAAAGCTACGTAGTCAATAACGGAACATTCGAAACTATTATCTCGAATACTAATAAAGGTTTAGTCTCATTACTAATCACGCATTTCAAATTTATGCTATGATAGTCTAAAGTTAAAATAAGCTCAAAAACCTGTTAAAATAAAGAAAAAAAACCTACAAAATACACAAAAATTGCTACACAAAAACCTACAAAAAAAGCTATGGTATTGAAGAAATAGCTTGAGAAGTTTTCTTTCATATTTCAAATCGTTATCCAAACAAAAATCCTTGAAGCTATTAATGTAGCATCAAAAAACCTTCAACACGAAGGATATAATATATTTCAGGCAGCTTTACTGTTAGAGAGGGCAAAAGAAAAACTAATCAATATGAAAAATAACTTTGAAGAAATAAAAGCCTATGCCATTACACTTTCAGAGACATGGGGAGTCATCCTCCAGTTTGATGAAAAAAGAAACAGAAAAGTTAAAAAGCACTTTGATGAGCTTTGCCAAGATGAACGACTATTGGATGGTGAAAAAAACTTCAGAGTGTGTTTTTTGTGCAACTCTTGACATAGTTATTTCTCAGTTGAACTTCAGATTTGAAGCCATGTCTGAAATCAGCCAACTGTTCTCAGTGCTGTCCCCAACATTTTTGACGCAAAAATCTCAAAACAAGTAAAAATCCTAGTGGATGAGTACGAAGATGATTTAAGTGTCGACCTTTGTTCTCAATTAAAGGCCTTTACAGGAGCTCTAAGGCCAGAGATTGAGAAGTTGTCATCGATTCAGCAATTAGCAGAACTGTTGTTTTTGAACAATTACCTAGATTTATGCACAGCGTTTCTTCTCTTCCTGAATTTACCGGTTACAGTCGTGAATGCTGAGCGATCTTTCTCCAAGTTAAAGCTCATCAAAAATTATTTGAGAAATGCCATGACCCAAGAAAGACTTAGCAGCCTCACGTTACTAAAAATTGAAAACGAAAGAGCAAAAAAGGTGAATTTGGATGAAGTGATAAGGGTATTTGCTGCTAAGAAAGCTAGAAGGCAGAAGAAACTGTTGTAGCATCAGGCCATCAGCTCTGTCTTACAAATATTATCTATTTGTTTTGGATAGAACTTTCATCAAAAATTATGTAAATATGAGCCATTTTAAAACTTTGTAGAGTTGTAGGCCTTATTATTTCTAAGAATTCCTCATTTACATTAAGATACAAATATGTTATAGATAGTTAATTAAAAACCAATGTTTTTCTGTATTAAAATGTGTGTTTCAGTCATTTTCTGTTTTATTCTTTTGAGATAATTTATATATGTATATATAGGTTTAAAATAATTAGTGATATTGTTGAGATAGGCTTATCAGAAAACAAATAGTTTAAAATGTTTGATATGATTATTCAGTCTAGCTAAGTGTAAAAATTAATTTCAAATAATAATTAGAAAGATTAAGTAAATGGTATTATACACTGTGACTTATAACAAATTCATGAGAATGTATTAGTTTAAATTAATGTAGTTGGTTTGTTGGAAATTATAATAGTTTATACAAAATTGACTATATATTTATATTTCACCAACAAATGAATTGTGGGAAAGGCATATAAAATAAATGGTTGAGAACTGACGTAAGTCTATAGGATTGACGTTGATAATTAATTAAGATATGGTACAAGAGAATGGGTAGTTTGGGGGTGGTGATGGGGGGAGAGGGGGCCCGGGAATAATCATGGGGGGGCTGGCTGTGAAACGTTACGCCACTGTTAACAATAAATAAATAACTTTAACAAATAACAACAATTAATAAATAATATTAACAATAAAAGAAACAACTAAATACAATATTAATAACAATAAGAAAATAACTTAATATATTCAGAAAACAACCAACAAGCTTGATGTTCTAACATTTCAAAATATTAGAAAAGGAATATGTAGCCTTTATTCATCCACAAACGGGAAAAGAAAACTTTCAAAATAAAATATTGTTTAACTTTAAAACTACAAAAGTTAATCTTTGACATAAGGTAGTAAATTTGTCCTGTACTTTTCCAATGAACAATTGAAAATATCTATTGATGGTGAAAAAACTGTGTATAACATAAAATGCTAATCAAGAAA
Organism: Stictocephala bisonia; assembly: GCA_035578905.1. NCBI lineage: Eukaryota > Metazoa > Arthropoda > Insecta > Hemiptera > Membracidae > Stictocephala > Stictocephala bisonia. Next base: position 640,929 of record JAQJVL010000332.1, on the reverse strand, counting down.
CTATTGGTAGGGCCTATATGTTGAACCCATACAGCAATATGTTGAAACCACACAAATAATTAAAAATAGAGTCATAAAAATAAAATCTAAAACTAGACTAATTAAATATTCAGTGCCACAAGGATCTGTACTTGGGCCATTTTTATTCCTCTGTTGTATAGGTAAAATACCACAATGCCTTCAAGAACTGAAAATTAGTAAAGAATTTCGGCTATTTGCTGATGACATAAGTCTAACAGTCGCTGACAATAATATTGACAACATTTTTCCTGGAGTAGAATCAGCAATAAACATTGTAAAAAATGAACTAAACACATTAAACCTATTACTTAATGAAAATAAAACCACTTTTGTCAAATTTTCTTGTAAGAATTCCAAAAACATGAATAAAAATCAGCAAATTCCTATTACATTTCATGATATACAACATTTTTAGGATTAGTAGTAGATAACAATCTCAATTGGTCTTTTCACATTGATAAACTATGTTCTAAATTAAGTTCTGGTATTTTTGCTATTAAAAGATTATCTCCAGCTTGTAATTTAATAACGCTTAAATCCATTTATTTTGCATTGATCCACTCGCACATCTCATATGGTGTGGAAGTGTATGGGTCAACATCTTTCTGCAATATGAATAGAATCCTATCCCTCAAAAAAAAAAGCCGTAAGAATTATGTTAAATCTTGATTATGATGCACATTGTAAAAATTACTTCACGGAAATGGGAATAATGACAGTTTACAGTCTCTACATATATAAAACCGTTTTGCATGTGAAAAATATTATTGGCACATTACCTAAAAATTATGAAAAACATAGCTATAATACAAGAAATAAAAACAATTTACAAATAATTAAACATAATAAAGAAATATTTAAAAAGAAGCCAACTTATATTGGAATACAGTTTTTTAACCACCTCCCAATATCGATAAAAAATGAAATAAATATGAAAAAGTTCAAAAAATTGTTAAAAACATTTTTTGTTGAAGCAGCCTTATACAATTTTAATGAATACTGGTCAAAGACAAACTCATAACTTTGTACTTTATTAATATTTTAGTTTTAAGTAAAAATTGACACCATTCATGTATACAATTGTATATTTGATGAATAAAGAATATTTTGAATTGAATTGAATTGAATATATCGAGTATTTAACGTAACATAATTAAATAATACTTATAATAAATGTTATCACTTATACTTCTGCAAAACTTTAAGAAAATGTAATCCTAATTTAAATACCCAAAGTGTGTTTAGTTAAAAAAAAAAATATTCTATATATTCCTAACATAAAAACTAAGTTTTTGTAAAGTACTAGTTATTTATAGGTAGCTCTCTGGTAGATTGTGAAATTGGCAATCAAGTGGTTTCGATAAATGCAAATTTACCCAGTGTTTGATTGTTGTACTTACGTTTGACATTGACTTAGTACAAAAGGCCAAAAGTAAGTAATTGCAAAACTAATGAGCTGATTAGGAGGTTGTAAGTTGAAATTAAAATAGTCTAATAAAGTGCTTTGATTTTAAAGTAACATTTTGAAGTTATTATGTTCTTAACTGTAAGTAAGATTGAATTTCAAACAGCCAATTTGTCAACTAAAGTCTAAATTCAAATTTTTTATGAGTGCACAAAAATAAATCAGACAAATGGTTAAACTCACCAAACTCACGTGATTTTAATCTTTTCGTTATTGAAAATGTAGAACAATGTAAGTTAAATTGGAGATTTAAATCATTAGAACCAATTTTAATCATATACAAGTTGTTTGAAAAAAAATCACTTCAATAGTTTTTTTATATTAAAATATAGGCCTAATATTACGATGCTGAGATACAATCTGTGCAATATTTGATTTGAAAATAATTCTTCCGACAACAACACATTTTGGCAATTATGTTCATATGGCATTAAAACCAACATGACTGACATCCGCCGACAGCCTCTGCAGACTCTTAATAGTAACCTGAACTCTATTACCAGTGCACTTGTATTTGTTTACCTGCTATTTCAAGTTGATGAATGAATAACGAATTCTTTCTTTATGGAAATATATTTTATTAACCAAATTTTACTCCCTTTGTTCCAACTAAAATTGAAAAATTTTATTTTTGAATGTTGCTGCAATGACAACTAATAGTAATAATGAAATTAAATAATAGCTCTTTATTAAAGCAAGGGCACAATCTAAAACAAATAACGAAGCTGAGTCAAAAAACCGCATCTGTTTAAGAAAGAACACATAAACTAAGAAGAAGAACACATAAGAAAGAACACATAACACATAAACAAAGAACACATAAACTGCACCTAAAAAGTATTACAAAAACACACAGGAAATAAAATTTAGAACCAGTAAAAACAAAACTATGTCGACTGGCCAAACTGTTCTGAAAACACCATCAAATGGTGTTGTTAATAATGTAAATTCATGGAATATAGTGTGATTTTTTGAGATCACATATTTAATCTAAATAACTCTAAAATTCACACAAATAATATCAACTTGAGTTCGGGTAGTGCAACAAACTGTAAAAATTTCAAAGAGACACAAACAAATACAGCAAACAAAATGTTGATATTTGTTACTATTAGAAGGTGAGTGGGCAAGGACTCCATTCAGTTATGTTTTGATTTAATTGATCTATCCCTAGGCAATAAACACTATACTGCTGATCAGTCTAGTTGTTAGCCTGGCTATCGTAAGATATTTACAATATTTTCTAAAAAAAAAGTTTGTCTAACCACCAGGCTGGTTTTCCCCCTGTCTCTGGTTGTAGTTGGGGGGTTTGGCTGGTTGCCTCTGATAATGTACATTGCAGATTGGTTTTCATAAGGCTGGTTTCCTCTCTCACTGATGGTTGGGAAAGTTTTTCTGGCGTGTTTGACTGTTTGCCCCTGTTAATGTACAAGTGCATTGCAGCTTAGTTTTCATAAGGCTGGTTCCTCTGTCACTGATGGTTGGGATAGTTTTTCTAGCGTGTTTGACTGATTGCCCCTGTTAATGTACAAGTGCATTGCAGCTTAGTTTTCATAAGACTGGTTTCATCTGTCACTGATGGTTGGGATAGTTTTTCTGGCGTGTTTGACTGATTGCCACTGTTAATGTACAAGTGCATTGCAGCTTAGTTTTCATAAGGCTGGTTTCCTCTGTCACTGATGTTTGGGATAGTTTTTCTGGCGTGTTTGACTGGTTGCCTCTGTTAATGTACAAGTGCATTGCAGCTTAGTTTTCATAAGACTGGTTTCATCTGTCACTGTTGGTTGGGAAAGTTTATGTACAGATTTAGTTCTTCTTATTAACAAGAACTTGGAAATAAATTCATAAATGGGACCATACAAAATTATATTGATTAATAAATAAATGTTGTTTTTATTTAAATATAGCTAATACTAATCTAGCTAATCTAACTAAACCATAAGTCTGTTTTAATTATTTGAACTGCAATTATGTCTTCCTCTCCATAGAACATTTCCTCTCAATCAATTAAATAACACCAAAAAGAATATTGAAAAAGGTGACAAATCAGTTGTATATAAAATTAAATGTGCTAGTTGTCCAAGCATTTATATTGGAAAACACAAGATTCAAAGCGCAAGATATAAAGAACACCATCCTAATCCAAAAACAGACAAACAAAAATCAACATTCGCCTAGCATCTGGTTGACAAAAACCATGATATTAGTGATCTAAATACAGGCCTACAAATTCTACATACATGCAAAAAAGGAAATAAACTAGATACTCTTGAAGAATACAAAATATATAAAGCGCATACTCAAAAAAACCACAATGAAAATATTTTAAATGATAAATTACAGCTTAAATCCCATTTTATTTTTAATAGTATTTTAAGTCAAAAAACAACACCAAGAAAACAAAGGCCAGCTGATAACACCACTACACCTGGAATAACTTAATTATCAAGACAAACACATCTTTCTATATTTTTTAAAATGTCAATTTATACAATTTTTGTTTATAACCTTTATTTATATCTGAAGATGACATTATAATGTTGAAACGATCGTCATACACATTATAACATATTTGAACTGTTGACAGAGGTAATTTATATTTATTTTTATATAACAAAATAACATAATTTCAAAAATATAATTTTGATTTAGCAACAGTAAAAATACGTCCAACTCTCTTTTTGAAGTTACTAATCATATAGCAAATAATATACACAGTAAAAATAAAGTTTCAATAACATTTCTAGATCTAGCCAAAGCTTTTGATTCATTTAACAGGCAAAAATTATTATTAAAGTTAGAATGTGTTGGTTTGAAGGGGAGAACTAAAGATTGGTTTACTAGCTATTTCCATAAACGGGAGCAATTTGTTAGTATCAATGGTGTGAGAGGTGATCAAATTAATGTAGATTATGGGTTAAGTACCCATAACAGGAAAATACCCTTGGCCCCCTGATTTTCCTAATCTACATGAACAATATCTCTCATGTCAACATTAGAGGGAAATTATTCTTGTTTGCTGATGACACGGCCTTAATATCGACAGAGTGTTCGTGGGATGAGGTATATGACCATGCATCCAGGGAACTTATGAATTTAAAAAATTGGTGATCACAATATTTTGTCACTTGATGTAGCTAAAACCAACATTCTACCTATATTTTTTTATATTCAAAATGATCCAGGTCCCAGGATGTTAAGGCTACATTCCTGCGGTGATCCACAATTTGTGACATGCGGCTGTGGCATAATTGAGCAGGTGGACCATTACAAGTACTTAGGAGTCATTATTGACTATAAATTAAGCTGGATGCTACATATCTAGCATGTTAAGCAAAAGTTACGTAAGTTAGTATATGCATTTAACCAGCTTAGTCGGGTTCTCACTCTGGATCACCGTCGGATTGTATACTTGGCTTACGTACAGTAGGTCCTGGAGTACAGTATCTTGGCTTGGGGAGGAGTCTCTGCAGCTACCCTCGAGCCATTAGCTGCTACGCTAAGAACTATTATCAACACAGTTTTACCTATAACCTATAAGGTATCCCTCTATGCAACTTTTTGAAGACTTTCATGTTTTGAATATCAGACAACTTCTCATTAAAACATTAGTCCTTTGCACAAAGAAAAATAAAACACATTTATTTTCAACATATCAACATAGTTACTCAACAAGATACAATATTCAGTATAGCTATCTCCCAGTCGAGAAGTGTAAGCTGTCGTGTTTAAATGCAGGCTGAGTGAGTGGTTGTTTCGAACCGGTGGGGCGGCTGCTGAGGCACTGATTAGATCCTCAGTATGTACCTGAATCTGGGATAGTGAAATAATTTATGTAAATTTACTATCGTTAAAAAAAATTGCTAGTTTTGTTTGTGTGTTTTTTTTTTTTTATGAGCTATGCTTCTCTTTGACAGTTTGGTATTTTTATAATAGTATCCAAGTGTAAAGTGTAATGATTATTGTAGATTACAATGTATTACAGTATTGTTTTGTGTATTTATTTTTATTAAATAATCCGTGTCCAGTGATACAAACATGTATAAACAGTGACAATGACTGAAAAGACTCATTCCCACGCACAGACTAATGTCTATGTGGGAATTATTTCCATAGTAAACTTGTTCTGTATTACTGTAAGAATAATTAGTGGAATAATAAATACTTTTATTTATTCATTTCTTGTGTTTGTCAGAAATAAATAATGAATCAAAACTTAAAATTGTTGAAATAAGGATAAGATAAGAAAACTTTTTTCATAACCATGGTAATTTGTGAATCATAAGGTTAAAAATAAATTAATTGTATAATCAAAATATTTTGTTATTGAAGGATTATTTAATACAGACTAGATTATTTTAACTTACATTGATTTTTTATATGTACAAGATATTTATCATATTTACATTCAAATAGGACTAAAATTATTCTTTAAAATAAGTTTTATATATATGTGACATACATTTGAAAATGTAGTATTCAAACTAATAATAAATTTGTTTTAATATCTTATCAAATAAAACGTGTATTCTGTTAAATTTTTCTAAAATAGAAGCCTGCAGACCTGAACTTCTGAACAAGATGGTAGGACGGAAGCACCATCAGGACATGGCGATTACCGCACTGAACGTGCAGAGGTCAGTACATTTTTATAACAGGTTTTTTTCAGTTGTACCTTTCAGTGAAAACTGTTATATTATCAAGCAAAAAATAAAAGTTTGCTACAGTAATAATACAAAAAGCTCAATCTTCTTTTCTGATAACCCAAACATTTCACAAATTCTAACACAGTTTGGTCCACAGGAGATCAGGTTAGAGGGACTCTACTGCATTGTTACAGAGAAGAACAAAACTGTTCAATCCTGTTCTAAGAAGGAGAAAAGTTACATTTAATTTGAAAAAGAGAGTACATTGAATTAAAAATGAACAATTAAAGCAAAACCACACTATTGGTTAGCTTTACTGGTACAAAGCTTAAGTAACAATATATAATCTGACTAGTTTTGACATGAAGAAGTTTGGTGATTAGCATCTTATACAGTTTATTTGTTAAAGAAACAAGATGTTCATTTTGGATTCAACATCTTAAAGAAATTTGGTGTTGTACTACAGTATAATGAATCTGGGAAAATTTAACCGTATTAGTGAGACGGCACTGCATGTAAAATTTAAACAGAATCACACCAGCTTAACTTGAGCTGTGACTACTTATACTCAGGCTTCAAAACCTACTGCAAATTTTAAATATTCCCATAAGTTGATAAGTCACAGTTTTCTCTACTCATCATTCCAACTCAAGTTTGAAGAGATCTATAGCTTAGGTTCTTCCTGTGGAGGTACCACATCCATCCATACTTGTAAAACGTCTTGACACTTAGCTGTGGAAAATATCAAAGTGAATTAGATTTAAGGAGTGAATATACAGCTTATTGGTTTTGTATTTACAAAAGTATAAGAATGTTTACTACGAATTTAACTATTTTGCCAAGCATCCAGCTAAAACTATTGTAGTACTTTACTGTTAAAATTTGAAGGTAATTAAGTAATCAAGCGAATTAAATATCTTTCTATGGCAAAAGTTCATCAGGAGACTATATTGAATTAGTTATATTCAATCTTAAATGTTCACAGTTTTAATGATGATTACACAAACACTTAAAGGATAAGCAATGATTATGGAGTCTTAATAAAGTCAGTAAGTTCCACTCACATTGCCACGCTGACTGTACAAAATTGTAAGCTTCTTACTATTCTCAGCACATTATATACATACCATTCTACTATTTTTGTTATGGCTTATTGGATTGTTTTCGTTAAATAATAGAAATATGCACAATACAAGAGCAGTATATTTGCCCCATTCCCCCACCCCTACACATACACTGTAATGGCCCACCTACCCACCTTACACGTACAGTGGTATTGACTCACCCACCAACCCTTACACATACAGTGGTATTGACCACCTACCCAACTTTACATGTGCATTGTTCATGTGAACTGATCATTTCTTTCACTATAGGTATCATTTATATATATATATATATATATATATATATATATATATATATATATATATATATAATTTCATTAAACTATAGGTATTTGTTTAATCATTTCTTAAAACTATAGATGTTTGTTCTAACATTATAAATAACATTACTTACTCATACCCTCTATTATCATATCGAATTAAAGAAACTTAGAACGAACATTAAAAAAAAATTAAAAACTCAAAGCTATTTACTACTCTTTTATTTAACTATAAAATAGCTATCAACTGCTCTTTAATAATACAAAATTAACAATTAAGTAGAATTTATGGATAATCAGGAAATAACCATCCCATACCTAGATTCTCACCATTAATCTGTAGAGGTTGAATGTAAGAAAGGTCAAAGTTGTCTAAGTTCGCCTCAATACAGAAGTTTTTCAATTTGAAAAAAATTAATGGCGATTATTTATGTCTTTTCCAGTTAACAATATCAGCTGATTAAAATTATAAAAAACTGTATTACTTTTAACTTGGCCTACTTATACAAAGATAGACTACGACTAGACCGAAGCCAAGGGATAATTTTATTTTATTTATTTTTTTGTTTATTTCTCAGAAGCCGAACGTCAAGATATGGGTGAATATGGATTTTGAATAAGTGTAGATGGGCGAATGTAGACATTGTTACAAACTAAGGCGATTCCTTAGAAAGTGTCATTAATTAGTATCCTAATGACAAATAGTAAGATAGATAGAAAGCCAAGCAAAGTGAATTTGCTGTACATGTAGATAAGGAAATAATGTACAATGACTATAGATGAAAAAACTGTCTAGAATTTTAACTTCAATATTATTAGAAGTTGTAAAATCTCAATATTTTTTCAAATGGGAAGTGTAAAGACTATTATTTAAATTTAAATTTTATTCTTCGTTATTGTATTAATTAAAATTATTATCTATTTTATATCTACAATTGAATAATATTTTCTTAACTGGAAGAACATGTGTCACTTTATTAAAAATTAGCCACGTACGTTGGAGGCTTTGGCCCTAAACCACCGTTTTCAGAAGCTACCAAATCTAAGCACGGTTGCTACCCAAGATGATTGTTTTACTGATTTGATTTGTATTATTATTATTATTATTTTATGTGCAAATAATGTGAAACTTATTCTAAACTTGATGTTTATGAAATAAAGAGATTCTGATGGGTTGCATTTCCAAGCTAACCACGGATGGCTACCCAATATGAACGGGTACTACCCAAGTTAACCTTAGCTTCTACCCAAGCTCATCAGGAATGCAACCCAAATTAATCACGGTTGCTACTCAAGTTCATAACGGGTACTACCCAAGATGATCACGGTTAGCATTCTCAAGCTGATCATTGTTGCTATTAAGATGATCATGGGCGCTACCTAACCTGATCAGAGTTAGTACGCAAGCTGATCATGGATGGCTACACAATATAATCATGGGTGCTACTCAGCTTAACCACGGCTTCTACCCAAGCTGATCACAGGTGATACCCAAGTTGATTAGAATTTCTACCCAAGTTGATCATGGCTATTCCTAAGCTGATCATGACTGCTATCAAAGTTTATCAAATATGCTACCAAAGTTGATCACGCCTGAGTTGATACTACTCATGCCGATCATGGCTGTTAAATTGGTTGATCCAACCCCTGTTCCAAAGTTGATCAAGGGTGCAACCCAAGTTGATCACGGTAGCTACCCAACTAGATGACAGGTGCCTTCACAAGCTTATAGAGATTGCTACCCAAACTGATATCGAATGGCTACCCAAGATGATCATCAGTGCTACCTAAGTTGACCACAGTTCTACCCAAGTTGATCATGGATGTTATCGAAGTTGATTAGTAAAGATACTTAAGTTGATCATGGTTGCTACTGAAGGTGATCATGGCTGCCACCGAAGTGTATCACGTTTATTATCCTAGTTGATCACGGATGACTACCTAAGATGATCATGAGTGCTACCCAGGTTGACCACAGCTTCAACCAAAGTTAATCATGGATAATACCCAAATTGATGATGGTAGCTACCCAAGTTTATGACAGGTGGCTACTTAAGTTGATCACAGATGCTATGTAAGTTGATCATAGGTGGCTTCCCAAGCTGATTACTGCTGCTATCGAAGTTTGTCACATATGATACCCAATCTGATCATGATTGCTACATAAGCTGATCATGCATGCTAACCATGTTGATCACGGATGCTACCCAAGTTGATCACGGGTGCTACACAAGTTGATCACGGTTGGCTTTCAAATTTGATCACAGGTGGCTTTCCAAGTCAATCACGATTGGTACCCAGGTGATCAATTATGCTACCCAATTCCCAAGCTGATCACTGCTGCTATCGAGGTTGATTACAGTTAGTATCCAAGCTGATCAGTGGCTACCTAACTTGATTGTTGTTGGCTACCCATGTTATTGATAGGTAGCTACTCAAGTTGATCACGATTGCTACCCAAGCTGATCATAGTTACTAACTAATTTGATCATGAGTGGCTACCATTGTAATAAGCTCAGCCTTTAACATTGCTGAACAACACTGTTAAAATATGGATGTGTCGATCATATCCTAACTGTGTATCATGTCAAGTGTTTCACCATCTTACACACTATACAGTCTCGAGGACAACAATGTTATCACCACCCCACCTGTGTGCGTGCCAGGGTTTAACCTGCATTCCTAAGCAGAGTATCACCTTGCATGAACCACGCAAGAATGTGTTCTTTGATAGCGCTTACATAAAAACAAACTATAGGCATAAGAGATGAACACTAACCTAAACATGGTAACTGTATAGAATGGAATGATTAATATACATAAGACAAAAGGACATAAATTGGACTAACCTTAAAGTGTACAGTTAAAAAATTAAATTATTTCACAAAATTAGTTACAATTAATACACAAAAAATAGTTATTATAAAAAAAACTGTAATAGATAGTAACCAAATTTAAATTTTAAAAGTTTAAGAGAATTTTATGCTTGATAAAAACTATACTTTTAAAATTAAATTCATCCAGCCTAATATTTTAAAATAAAATAAATGGTTTTATTCCGAGCGTCGATGTGCAAAGTTTTGTCTGTCCAGGCCTATTGTAAACCAACTACAATTTGTACAACATTTCTTATTGGTCCATTAATTACTTTGGTTAGTTACAAAATTTTTTTATGCTGATCAAAAGATAAAAGGTAAGTTTGTACGAGAAGATTTCTATTGAATTTATCATCAATTATGACTTTACATTATAGTAAAGTTAAATAAACACTCACTCTGATAAAAATTCCATTTGTTAAAACCTTGATGTACAGTATTTTGTCATTTTAATAAATTGTATACATTCATCTACTGTTATATTAATAATGTTAAGATTAACTTACCTAATCCAGGTATTTTTATTTTCATATATATAAAGAGAGAGTACAAAATTACTCCAACGCCCACTATGCTAAAGCAGGTGACAAACTGCATTGGTGGTTGCGTGTACAGTGGAAATATTGAAAGACATAATGCAACCAATAACACCACAAATGGGATGCACAAAGGTACCTTAAAACAATCATAATTAGTTACTAAAAATGACAAAATTAGGCACATTTAATGATAGTTTTAAGTTCATATAATGTCAGAGTCAATAAGCTTGAGAAGCCAGACTTAAACAAACAATCAAGTGTAATGTACATTTGAGAAGTCAGTATGGTACTTGTGGAAAATCAAACAATTTTATATTTCTAAAAAAGTTGGTGGAAATTGCCAGGGTAGTATAAGCAAAAGAAAATATGTGATGAATTAAAAAAATCCCAGTTATTATTTCCAAAGTTGGACATTTTTTAGGAAAACTACTTCTAAAAATGCCAAAATTCTATCATACATTAAGATCAAATTTAATGTTGATAATATATGTGGTTTAATATATTGTATGTTATATTTAGATTGTATACATAAATAATTATGTTAGATAATATGTTTGTATTAAAAAAAATTAAATAAAACTTGCAATTTTGTTAAAAGAACAAGTTAAATTGGATATGTTAAAAAAATCAAGAGGTTTGATAAAAAAGATCTATAACTAAATAAATCAATATTGAAGATAATGATATTGATATTGTTTGCCTCAGTGAGCGCTAGATGACTTATGATGAGATGAATAATATTCATATTCCTGGATATTCGTACAATTAGTTCAAATTTATATAGAACACATAAACGAAGAGGTGGTTCTACGATTATTTCTGAAAGCACACTAACACATCTTGAGTTAAAACAAGGTAATGTACCATCAGAAGAAATGATTTGCGAAGTATCAGCAATAATGCTATATAAATCCAATCAGATAGTCTTATCAATTTACAGTCCTTATAGCAAAAGTATAGAATCATTTGCACAATCCTGACTATCATGAATAATATATTAAACAATATTTTTAGATTTAAATGTTTTATAACAATTGGAGGTGACTTTAACGTAAATTTTTAAAGGATCAACTTTGTAATTTATTTGAAAGTTTTGGTTTAAGACAAGCAGTATTAGACAATAGAAAAAACCAGACATTGTTAATTTTGGAACATGTATTGACAATGTTTTTACAAACATAGATGTTCCTTTCCAACAAAGCCAGGTAATTTACACTCCAGAATCAGACCATAATGCCATATTAGTAATAAACTTAGAAAACGAATAAACAGAAAAAAATGTATAATCTATAAAATTAAAGAGAAGACAACAAATATCAAAATATTCTTGACCATACCTGGTCAAATTAACTGGTTACCAATATATATTGAAAATTGCATTCATTAACAATTTGCTTAATTACTGAAAGCATTTTTGTGGGCTGTTGACTCTTCTATCCCATTGGAAAGAATATTATACAATAAACACAAAATAACAAATGGTACTTTTCAATCGGAAGGGGCATTTTAAACGTGCATAAGCAACCTTAAACACGGTCGAATTGAACCATAACGGCGACTGCGGGATTCCAAAAATGTACTTACTTTAAAAACATGCCTCATATATATATTGCTGAAAAGTTTATATATGAAAATATTGAATGCTTTTCATATGCTGATGATTTGGAATTGAGTATTAGTGGAATCGCTCATGAATATATATTAGAAACACTTAGTATCAGCGAGCCACGAGTTGAGCTACTATTATGGCCTATACTTTCGCATGCAGGCTTATACTGTTCAAGCAGGTGGCTGCTGGAAAACAATTAAACATTTTTTCATAACTTTATCAATTTTTTTCTTAAGAAACTTCTTATTCTTAGATATCATCATTTATTTATTAATGTATGTAATCAAATAAAACTTTTATTGACATTTAATTTTCCTATGTGTAAACATTTTATATATAAATATAAAGTGTAATGCTCGACTGGGATCACTAACTTACCGTACCAACTTACTAGTGTTGTAAAATATTTAAATTTGGACTGTATGTAGATCTAAACATGTGGACCCTAAGAAAATGAAAACAATTACATATTTTTAATATTTTGGGGTAGTTTTGGGGAGGTTGAAAATATAAAATGTCCCATAGAATAACACGGTTGACCGTACGGAACAAAATATGCTTTCTTTTACATAGTCATTTAGACATTAAAAATAAATGTTAGGTAAACATTAATATTTACAGAAAGAAAAGTGGATTTAAAAAGTACCAAAAACATGTATAGATTGTGTAATGGTAAATTTACAATAGCGTTTTCATAAAAGCGTCGTTTTAATTCATTAAAAATTCATGACATAACATTTTCGACGCTAGAATTTTTTTATTTTTCGTTAATCAACCAAATTAATTAATAAAACAATCAGGAAATTTCTACTAGACATAGTTTTTTCACAGTGGGCTTACAAGTGTAAACTGCAACTTAGTGTATGAAATTATTCCATTTTTACAGTTATTATTTTTGCAAATTAACAACAAATAGTTATATAAAGTCCTCAATAAGTCCATATTATTTTCTTTAACGCATTATGCTGTACTTATTTTTAACAGTTGCAGTTATTATGTTGTTTGTTACGTACTGTTATTATACAGTATTAATTATTAATAGTATAATAGAAGTAGCCTGCTAATGGTATCGTCAATTAATTATTACATATAGGTAATGGAAATATTTACAAATATGATCATAAAATAAAAGAACAATAGATATAAATAAAAAAAACACCACGTAAATGAAACAAAATTACAAAGAATTGTACGACCAGAATAAAGAATACGATCTAATATCTAAAGAAATGGAATGTAATTCCACACGTTAAAATGCAGGTTACCGTTTTGAGCCCTATTGTTAAAAAATTAGGTGTAGTAAATATTTAGTAATACTTTTACTAATTACTTTAGTTAGTAACAAAACTTTTTAACGCTGGTTAAATGTAAATGACCTAAAAATAAAAAAATTCCTCACAGTTAAAAAATTTAATACCACGGTTTTTAGTTAAATAAAATTACGTTTTCACATAAACGCTTATATAAATAATTAATTATTGGCTACAACCATGATGTCATAACTTGGTACCGTTATAATCTTCGTTTCTTGCAGTGTAAAATACATGCCATATGTGTACCTTAAAATTAGTTTTATTAGTTAACCTACCATTGGAGCGAAACTGTACTATGTGCGGCAGCTCCTGTTACTATTTTTATAAAGTAGTGATATGTAACTGTTTTATTGATAATGTTGTTTTTATATTTATAATAATATATTTAGCACCCACCATTGAGTGATTTTTAGCAGTAAACTTGTAAAAAAAGGCAATTTATGTTCGGTGAGTAGGGTGCACTACATGGAGTGCCTTCATAATGTTACGATACTCCAACAATACAGTGTTGTACAGCTTACCGTTCGAGGGCTCAACTCGTGGCTCGCTGATAATACTTAGATAACAAATAAAGTAAAACAGTGTTGAATTATAAAAAAACTCTGCCTCAGTATTTAAAAAATTCCAGATCTAGAAATAAATTTTTAGATTGGATAAAATAGAAGTAATTAGAAATAAATTACTAGGATTGGCAGAATCATAGTAACAATATCATGAAAAACATTAATACAGGAATTTATTCTTTAAACAGTCTAAAAAACAATTTTACTGATGACATACTGATTAGTGTACCATGCCTACTTTCATAGTCAAAGAAATTATTTATTATTAAAAAAAACATTATGAATAAATTTTTAAGTAACGCAGATTACTCATTGCAAGCCATTATTTATTAAGTTTAATATTATGTCTCTCCCATCACTTATAGTTTACAAGTCACTGCTTAACATCAAAAAACGTATTCAACTCTATTAAAAAAAAAAAAACTTCAACGTGCATACACATGACATCAATAATAATAAATTTGACACTAAACAATATATTTATTATAGGTCACAGATGAACTTCGTCTTCATAAATAAAAATATACAACTCTTTGACAACTTCTATACAACATTTAAAATATAAAAAATTCATCAAGATTAAGAAATATACTATTAACAAATTGTTTGTATTAAATTGATGAACTCTTTGAATTAGTGAAAAAAACCTGCAGTACTGTAATTTGTAACAGTATATTTTATATTTTTGTAATTGTTTACCTTCTATACAATTTTACACATCCATTGAAGTCAATAAAGTATATTATTATTAATAATAATTTTAACTATTTCTTTTTATCTAAACAGAACTTAGGCGTTAAATATTTTCTTACCTTAAATGGCCTGTTAGCTGATGGCATCTTAGATCTTAGTACAAACAGAGACACCATGGTCAAACCGTAGGAAATCCACATAAGAAATGTGTAGAAATTGATTAAAGTTTCTAGTCCATATCCCATGAAATAATACATCAGGGATAGAATCACCTGAAAATTCAGATAATTTCAATAAATGTGTGATGATCTGCTGTTAAATGTATTTAAAATCAATACAGACTAATACTTCTATAGTTTGTTTCATGTTCAGAACACAGCGTGTCAAAGTCAAAAGCTCTTTATTTACATTATCATCAAGATAAGAAATAGTGTCAAAAATATGTTACATATAAATTTAAATATAAATATGTGTTTCTTGCTTAATACATTAATGTGTGTATATCTTGATTGTGCTTTATAGTGAAGTATTCTTCTAGCGTGTAGAGGGGTCCTTCCATCAGCCATTTCTGCCATTTTCTATTGAAGTCTTGAGGATCCAAGTTCTTCAGATTTTCAGGCAGTGAGTTATACAGTTTATGCCCCATATATAACAGTTTTCTGCCGTACTGTATTGTGTGATGAGATGGAAGTGTGTAGTCCTTTGCTCGTCTTGTATTGTATTGATTGATGGTAACTATCCCCTCGGGGGAAATCTTGCTGGCAAGTATGGGTGATCAGAAGGTGAATATATAAACAGACTACCGTCAGGAATCCTAATTGGTCGGTAGCGTAGTTGGTTCAATCCCAGCTTCATGTGCTAAAGGTTCTCAGTTCGATCCCAATCAGAGTCATAATACATTTTGAGAAGGATCAGCTGATAACCACCGGCTGTTCATTTGTCATTAATTAATGACACTTTCTAAGGAATAGTCGGCCTTAGTTTGTAACAATGACTACATTCGCTCATCTACACTCATCACACTCATTTGAAATCCATATTCGCCCATATCTTGACAATTGGCATCTTATGAATAAATAAAAATAAATAATGATTTGAAAGCGTTTTTGCAACTCTCTAGTAGTTCAAGATCAGCCAGTGTTCTGATTGCCTCCTTTTGTAAAATGAAAATTTAATTGAGGTTTTGTTGTTCCTCCCCAAATGGCCATGCTATATCTGATGTTTGATTCCATGAGAGCAAAGTAGGCTGCTTTTGCAGTCTCCAATCTTCCCACCCACATCATTCTGCGGATAACAAAGATGCCTGACCCTAGCTTTTTGCTTAAGTTATTAATATGGGGAGTTCAAGAGAGGTTGGCATCTATTGTAACTCCAAGTAGTTTTGATTCCTCTTAGGAGGCCAGGAATATTTAGTACCGAGTCCTGTCTTCTACTGAAGTTAATGCAGGTCTTTTTCCTGGATTTATAGCAAGATCGTTTTGGAGGCAATATTGGAGAGTCTTGTCTGTAGTAGAGATGATTTCTGAGTGAAGCTCTTGGGTGGAGGTTGAGTTGAGGAGAAGTATTGTGTCATCTGAAAACATAACAGTTTCTACTTGCAGTTTGTTTATGTAGGTTGGAAAGTCATTTGTAAACAGCGTAAACATAAAGGGGCCTAATACCGAGCCTTGTGGTACTCCTCTGGTTGTAGGCTGAGACTTTGATGTTTAGGTAATTCTCTTCCCAGTATTTATAGTTTGTATTTGTACAACTTGCTGGTGTCCTTGAGATAGCTTGCTACCCAATCTAAAGATTTACCTTTAATACCTAGATTTTTAGCTTAGTAAGAATAAGATCGTGCCCCAGGCAGTCAAACGCTTTACTGTAGTAATAATAAACTAAGAGCAGCTATTATGGTTGCATAATAGCTGCTACTAGTTTATTATTTTCCAATTGATCTGTAGTGGACTCCACCAAACTGATGAGAGCTGTAGTAGTTGACCTGCCTTTCAAGAACCCATGCTGGTGTTTGTTTAAAATTGCATGCTTTTGAAGATGTTCTATCATTGTTTTAAGTGCTATTTTTTCTATTATTTTGGAAAAGGTGGATACTAAGGAAATGAGCCGTTAGTTTTCTACTTTGTTGTGAGATCCTTTCTTGTGTTTTGGGTAGATTTTTTTCTGATTTTAATAAAGAAGGGAAGTATCCTTGCTCAAAAGACTTGTTAATCACACAAGCAAGAGGAGCAACAAGTTGTCCAGCACAGTACTTAACAACCTTGGATGGGACTTCATCTAAGCCTCTTGAGAGTGTTGATTTGAGAGATCTTATTATTTCTATTACTTCTTTTGTATTGGTTGGGGAGAACTTCATGGTTTCAACTTGTTGTATATTCAAAAAATTCTCTATGTAAGGTGTGATACATTGTAGATTTTTTTGGTTTTTTTATGTGTTGTCTGCTATTTCTGAGAAGTATTTATTTAAGTGCTCGTTAATAAAGTTGGGGTTGTTTTCAACTTAACCATTTATTTCCAGCTGAGTACAAGTGTTGTGGGGGGTTTTAGCTTGCTTTTCTGAGTTAATAATGTTCCATAAGGCTTTTGATTTATTATTAGATTAGATGTGTTCTGCTGTTGCATTGCGTTTCAATTTTCTAAGTCCTAGATCATAGTATTTTTTTCTTACAGTTCATTTCATGTCTACCAACATCACTTCCACTCATTTCATATTTTTGTACAGCCCTAAGGAAGTCATCTTTGAGTATCTTTGCTTCTACACTGTACTTGACTTTCATAGCAGGTTTTTGATTTATTCTTGATTTTTTATTTGGGCGGCTTTGATCAAGGTTTAATTTCAAAATCTTATAAAAGCTACTATACATTTCTTCTGCATCAGGCGCTTTAAGCACACTATTCCAATCTTCTTTCATTAGTTCTGCTTTAAGATTGTCAAGATTTTGTTTAGTAAAATGTCCTCTATACCCACTCTGTGTAATTTGAGGAGTATTTGTTTCTAGATGTAGCAGAGAGAGTTGACCTGTATGGTCTGAGAGACCAGCTTGGTGAATACTGAATTCGACTTTATCTTCAGGCATGTTAGTACAAATTGCGTCTATGGAAGATTTTGAATTGCTAGCTTTACAAGTCGCTGGAAGGGGAAAGCGTACTAGTCCAAATGTTGACAGTTCTTCTTCAAAATTATTATTTTCTAGGTTGCCAGTTAATCTGTCAAAGTTAATATCACCCACTAAGACTAATAGTTTATTTTCTGCTTGCACTTTACTTAATATATTTGAAAGGATCTCGATCGCTAACTTGCTTTGCCCATTTGGTGGTCTGTACACACTTAAAACATAACAGGAATGTTTTTTTGTTGTGATCTTCATCAACACTGCTTTGCATATAAGTTCTATACAGTGGTTTTCAATGTCAATTACTTCTATTTCTACACCTGATGTCTCTTCAACATACAGTGCAACTCCTCCAAGTTTATAACCATTCCTACTGAAGACAGTTATTAATTTGTGTCTATTTAGTGGTGTTAAGCACAGATTGTTTTTGTTAAGTCCATGCTCCGTTAGTATTAATATTGTAGGTTGTATCTGGCTTGGGAAGTGGTTTAATATTTCAACTTTTTTAGACAATCCCCTTACATTCTGGTGGAAAACAGTGATTTTTGAGTTTTTCCTTTAGAAGGGAGTTGGTGTAAATTTTTGTTTTGGAACCTACTTTGTGTCTGGTTTTTGGTTTTTGTTTGAAATCTAAAAAACTGTTTACAAGGTCAGATCTTTTTAGCCTGATTAATGTTGAAGTTTGTGGTGGTCCTTTTTGTAACAGGTGGCTGCTATCCTCTTTCTGCATTGAACACATTGTACTGATAGAGGTTTCTTGATTGTCTTGTAGTGATTTATATATTGGTTATAAAAGTCTTCATTTGTTTTATCGGGAGACTTCAATTTGGCTGTAAAGGGAGGTGCCTTAATTTTACGTTTCCCATGAGGTGTGGGTAGATCATTTCTTTCCCCGTGAATTAAGGTTTCAACTTCAATTACTTCAAAGTCTTCTTCATCACTAGGTAGTGCAAAAAGGACTTTTTGCTGTTTGTTTATTGTGGATGTCATTGGGACTTTGTTATCTGAAGGTATGGGTGGCAGCCTGCCAACTATGTTTTTGTCAGTTGTGAGACACTAATAATAGACTTTCATTTTGTCTTTTTTTTTAAATTGTGGCGAGTTTCTATATTTTGGCAGAAATAATTTTTTGAAAGCAGTTATAGTTTGAATATCTGGTTTCAGAATTGCTTGGTCCACCTTAGATTGGTTGGGTAGTTGGTCCTGTATCAACTTCATCTGTTGTTCCATCGAGTCTTGCCGAAGTTATATAGTGCGGGTGGGTCAAGCTTGAGGGTAGTTGATGTCTGATTTCCTGGTAAGGGATCGATGTAAACGTATTGAATTTGTGTACTTTGGTCATTATAATTCTTCAGGCCTCTTGCTTTATTTTTATTATAATCTCCATGGTGATCACTCAGATTTTCCAATATGTTCTCTAGTTCACTATTCAATTTTCTTGGTATATTGAATGATTGGTTGATTTTGTTTCCTGTCATTATCTTCGAAACACATTTGCATTTCTAAATAATTTTTCTTTTCCTTTTATAGTTGTTTAGTAGTGGCGTCTAATTTCTGGTGTAGTGTGTTAATCAACTCAATATATTGATTTCCTTTTTCATTCACCTCTTCTTCAGTTGCTTCCATCCTGTCTATTCTCTTAGACAATCTGTTCTCTTAATAGAGTATTTTCATCCAGTAGAGCTGCACCTGCTTTTGCAGTCATTGTTAGCTCGTCATCTTCATTTGTTGGGTTGTGTTCTAAGTTCCAGTGTGGCTAGTGTGTGGTTTAGTCTGCCTAAGAAGGTTTGTGACTTAGATTCAGTAATAGGTTAGCTAGGGTCAAAGCCAATTTCTATACTTTCTAGTTCAGCTTCAAAAATTTCTTCAGCAAGGGATTTGTTGTTTGTTGTTGAGCTATTTGGGTTAGAAGTGTTGTTTGAGCTCTGTTCTTGTTCTAATAGAGTTACATTGGGGGTTTTTGTATGAGTGGTTTGCTGACTGAGCTGAAGGGCTCTGCAGTTTTATTAGATTTTGAAATGCAGTTTCAGATTCTTTAAGCGCTTCATTAAATTTTTTATTCCTTGAGTTTTCAATTTTAGATACCCCGTGTATTGATTTGTTGTCAGAGTAAGGAACTAATCC
Organism: Stictocephala bisonia; assembly: GCA_035578905.1. NCBI lineage: Eukaryota > Metazoa > Arthropoda > Insecta > Hemiptera > Membracidae > Stictocephala > Stictocephala bisonia. The sequence continues at coordinate 620,583 of JAQJVL010000332.1, read as the reverse complement.
AGTTTGTTTCACTAAAGCTGTTGTGTAGTCTCCAAAGAATTTAACAGTGTATTTTAGAGATTTGCTGTTTTGAGTTGGAGTCATAGATTCAACTGATGCCGGCCAGAAGGGGTAGTTTTCAATTCGGCAAAGACCGTGTCACCAGTTAAAAAAAGGGGTATGTTCATTGTGTATAAAAAATGGAGGTGCAGTTATTTGGTCAAAGTATATTGCAGATCCTTCTTAATAAAAGTGATGCTGTCGATGAATAAAATTGATTCTGTGTTTTAAGAGTTTTGGCAGGTATTCTGGTCTGGTAATAATATTGAAGCTGTCAATAAATCTGACTCCAGGTTAGTTTTTTTTTTCAGAGTTTGTCTGATTCTCTGGGTTAAATTTAAAAGTTGATTTAAAGGGTTCAGTTTTTGTTTTTTTTTTTTTTTTCTATAGAGTTTGACTGATTCTCTGGGTTAATAGATAAATCAATCAATCAATTATAATTATTAAAGCAATATTTATTCATTTAAAGTAGTAAATTGATGAATCAAATAATTTTATTTATATTATTAATAAAATATCAAAAGATCTTGAGGTCCTTTTTTATTCAAAATGAAAATCAGTTTTTAAAAGTTTAGCTGATTCTTTATGTCATTTCATAAAAAATAAAATCCTGTGGTTAGATTGTATAATTGTTTTATATATTAAAGTGCTATATAATTTTGTCAGATGTGTAAGTTTGGTTGTTTCCTCATACCAATAGTAGTAAAGAGAGGTAAACCTGTTGTCCAGATGTATTGTAATAGAGGCCAATGAGTGTGGATATAAGAGTCCAAAACGGTAGCACCAGTGTACTGGGATACTGTGGAGTGCACTGAGGGCAGCTGATGTCAGCGACTGGTGGGCAGGTCAGGCTGCTTAAGCCAAATAATTGGTAAGTCTGGATAAAAATACTGTTTTTTATTAAAGCTTTGGCAGGCTGCTTAGGTGAAATAAAAGGGGGTTTGGGCAAAAATACATTTTTTTATTAAAGCTTTGGCAGGCTGCTTAATACAAATGAATCTGTATAAAATAGTGTTGGCAGTCTGCTTAGTCAAATGAATTGTGGTTTGGATAAAATGCTGGTTTTGTTAAACCTTTTGCAAGCTGCTTGAGTCAAATCATATGGATCCAATTTTTTTGGAGTATAAATATATGTATGGATCATAAGTATTAATAAAATTCTTTGTCAAATAGTAGACTGCCTTGTCAAGGTTGGCAGTTTGTGTAGGATGTAGATGAGTGTTGGTGCTGGGCCAGGTCCAATGTCAGCTGCTTGTATTAGGTAAGTGTTCTGCACATTGCCCAGTATGTGGCTCGTTCTGATCCCTGACTTGGAATTATACGTCACTGTCGTTTATTAGTTGGAACTTTATAGTGATGTCACCAGCTGTTGTTGTTTTTCACACTAGCTATTAATTTTATGTTACAAAAGATTTGTCTTAAAATTGTTATTATTTTGGAATAAGAGTTTATATTCTGCTTGTCAGTTACTTTGCCCCATGTTACAGTGCCCTACTACCTGGCCTAAAACTATCATGCTAAGACCAACTTTCACTGGTTAGTCCAACGTACTACTCTTGTGCATTTTGCGATATCATAAGAGGGTGTTTACAAATTTCAATTTGTATTCTTTATTTAATATCTATTACTTCCAAAACTATCCATCCGATTTAGTTAAAATGTTATAATTTGCATTGTTCAAATGAGACAAAAGTATAAATACTATTATATATCCAATAAAAACTGCAGTCTTTTGAAATATTTTAAACATATATTTATTAAATATTTAAAATAACAACAACAACAAATCAGCTAAGCGTTGTACTACTGTTCTGAACTAATCGGCTCAGAAATAGTTATAATAATTCAAATTATAACTTTATTCACACATAATTTCATTATTATATGTGTGTAATTTACAATCAGAGTAGATTAACCTGTATTAATAGTTTATTCATTTGTTTTAATAAATTAACTTGTGGAAGAAAATTGGCACCTTATCTCTATCTCTTGGCATCTGTGGCGTGCCTTTAACATGGTTTAGATCATATCTAAACCAGAGAACGCAAGGAGTTCAGATATCAAATGATTTTTCTAATCTAGCTGATCTGTGTATGGTGTCTCCCAGGTATCAATTCTCAGTCTGGTTCTTTTCCTATTTTTACCATTGACATTGGTTATCACTATGGAATAATCATGCAATATGCCGATGATACTACTCTGTGTTTTAGTGAAAAAGCAATACTAAGCTTGTAACAAAAAACTTTTTTTAGCTGAATAACTGCATTCAGTATTTTACCAAATTGAACCTAAAAATAAATTCCTCAAAATCTTACTTCTTGAAAATTGTCTGCGCTCGAATGACTTTGAGTGTAGTCTAATAGTAATGTTGGGTGACAATATGTTGAAAGAAGTTTGCATTATAAAATTCCTCTGAATACACCTTGATAAGGAGTTGACATGGAACACTCATACTGATGCCGTTTGTGCTAAATTAACATTAAAATTTTTTTCTTTCAGATATTAATCAAAATACTACCCAACTCATAACCCATACTGTGACAGTGTATTATGGCTTAATCTACTCACATCTTTGTCGATGTTGTGGGGGTCTTGTTCAAACAATCAATTTTTAAGGGTATTTAGATTACAAAAACAAGCGATTCGTATAGTTGCCAAAATTAATTAACGTTCATAACATTACAAATTTTAACTTTAACAAGCCTCTATGCCATAGAAACTACTATGTATTGTATATCAAAATGTGCCCTAACTCGGAGAAGACGTACATAATTATGAAACTAGAAGCAGGGAGAGCTATTGAACTGAAAAGCGCAGAACAGCAACGTACCATCACATGCTCTCGCAAGCGTGCTTTATTAAAAAGATCCCCCATTCAATTAAAAACACTACAACGCTTTAGTCGTTGAAAACTCGCTTTAAACGCTTCTTAGCCTCATGAGCATTTTACAGTGTGTAGGAGTTTTTGGCCTTTAACTGGGAGACCGCCCAATTGGAAAACTGACTCCATTAATGGAAATGGGAACAATTGGCGAATGAATGAGGACACATTGAATGTATGTCTGAATGAGAAAATTTTAGTATAATACAATAAAAACAATACACTAACTTTTGCAATACAATTTATATTGTCAACACAATAAACATTTGATTGATTAACTTTTTAATTATATTTCCTACTCTTACAGTGCCATGCTATTCTTCAGAAAAAAATATTTTTTTTAAATTCTATATCTGACTATTTTAAGTTTGTAATGTTAATAATTGCTTTATATTTCTAAGGCTAGTGACACACTCACTGTTCTTGATGATAATATGAAAAAAGTTATTTACTTTATTAATTGTGATGACTATTTAAGTTCCGAACATAAAGTACAGGGCTAAGCATCCAAAAACTGGAAATACTGCTTGTGACCATTGTGTATTAGGTGGTTTATATAGTAGGCCTATATTCAAACACTTTTACTGCCAGTATAATTAGTGTTTTAACCTCATCAATTCTGAGCTTCATTTTAGCTTGTCTTTGTTCAATAGAAGAAGCAGGTTTTGAAAGGTTACAAATGTTGGCTTAGGTTTGTGGTGGGAGATTTTACACTGAGATACAGGTACTTTGTACTGTATATTTTATTTCAGGTGTTTACATTTTTTATTTGGTTTTTAATTTCATCTTTTTTTGAGTGGCTAGTAAGGAAACCCATATGATATGTACAATATATTAATCATTAATTTATTACAGTTGTTACATTTTTCTTAACATTAAAAATGTTACCACGATACACTCACTAACAAAATATTTAAGAAGAAAATTTAAAACAACTTGTAAAAAAGGAATAGAAATGAATGTTTTTGAAGAGTTTGAAATCTATAAATCAATATAACAAGGATTCCCTCCCTCTCCCCCCCCCCCCCAAAGAGCCAAATGAAGGAATTTGAACGTTAATGTGTTAAGTGAAAGCCCTGAGTGAAGTGTACCTCTGGAGATGGAGGATAACATCCTTCAAAACTCATGCTGAAAAACTCAAGATTGGTAGCGGAACAAAAAAAATATGTGTTTATTTTACCATATTTTGTTAAATAAAACCAATCAGGATAATACCGATAGCATAACAACAAATATTCACATTCAGTTATAAATTCTGAAAATATAACATAAACAGTGTTGTGCTTTCCTACCATATAATTTAAAGAAGAAATGGCCTTTCACACAGAAATAATGGTAAAATATGTACTGTATATTGAAAAATAATAAGGTCACAGACACAAACAAAGACACACTTTGATAAATTGTCAATACCATTGACAAGTTATAGTTAATTATTGAGCGCAGCTAGAAGGAGGCTTCATTAAAGCTAAATATCTAAATGAATTAATTAACTGTGTGATATGAGAAATATATTATTTATTCAACGTTCTATGGAATGTTACCTCAAGTAAGACAGCTGGTGCAGGAGTCAGCCTTGTCCTATGTATGTAGCTGATAAACCCCCACATTTGGCCTTCTCTCGCAGCCACATACCCTAACCTGCAAATAGGGTGTAATTGAGATCTAGAGTTTTTTTAAACATAGGCCTACATTTTAAGATAAGGGTGTTGAAAAAGTATGAAACCCCCTTAATTTCTCTTAAATGGGGCAAATTTTTGGGACTTCTTAAGGCTTCTCCACACTGCCTGGACCGTCAGTCCAAACTGTCGGCCCAACAGTCATGTTCGAGGAGGTCTACACACTGCTCGGACCAGACAACGGACAGTTGTGAATTAAAACTCCATCATAATGGGCATTTATATTACCTGGGAGTAAGGTTAGATCGATCGCTGACCTTTAAAAGCCATCTTCAAAAAACAGCATCTAAAATTAAAACCAGGGCAAATGTATTACATCATATTGCCGGAACAACTTGGGGAGCCAACAAACACGTCCTGCGTACCTCTGCTTTGTCACTGGTCTACTCAGCTGCTGAATATAGTGCTCCCGTTAATGTTCATACTAAAACGTTTGATGTTCAACTTATTAGGGTAATGAGAGCTATTAGTGGCACTCTCATGTCAACTCCACTTCCTTGGCTCACAGTGCTGTGCAATATAGCTCCTGCAGAGATGAGACGTGAGGAGGCACTACTCAAAGAATTCAATAAGATATGGAATAAGCCACACCTACCCATTCTGACGTGGGAGATTCTTTGATCTCCCACATCAGAACTGTCGCTTAAAATCTCGAAACCCACCATTATTTTTGCTTTCCATTTGAGCAGATCAAACTTCTCGCCCAATATCAGCTGGGCCATAGTGTGGAACAGTTTTGATGGACGTAAAAATTTCCTTATTAAGGATCTGTCAATATCTGTAGTTGGAATGAACCTCCCTCGTAGGGAGTGGACACTGTTAAATCGGTTCCGAACTGGAGTTGGCAGATGCATTTACTGGAAGTATAAATGGGGATTGACAGTAGATCAGTCATGTGATTGTGGGGAGTCTATCCAAACAATGGATCACATAGTTACAGAGTGCCCCCCTGCTCTTTTTCAGAGGGATTGGTCAGCATACACAGAATCAGTGAGGCAGGTGTTAGATGGATTGGACTTAGCTTTGTGACAGGAAATCACTTTATATTTTATAATCAATGAAAATATATAATCATAACTTTTGGATATTTATCCAAATATACATCGCAGCTTTATAATTAACAAATGGTAGCTGACAACAAACCATATGATATATATGAAGGATATATATATAACCTTTATTCTTGAGATCATGTTTGGATTTTAAACTCTTCTTTTAATTTTGCTTTATCTGCACAAATTGTGTTTGCCTTATGAAAAGGAGAGCAGGCTACTACTTCTTTCACAGATTGATTGTGGGTTTTAATCATCCGACTATTTGTATATTTGTTTACAGGGGGGCATCATGTAAACATTTGTGTTTAAGGTGACCCCCCTTCCCTGTTCACATTTACATCTAAAAATGCTATTTGTATGTTTCCATCTTTTTTGTTAGTTTTACTGTGAGCCTCTAACAGTTTCCACGATATCTAGTTTTAATTGAAATGTAGGATAAAGTATTAAATGTAACATTCAGGAGGAAAGGAGTTTTATACCTTAAAATCTTGCTTTTATATATATATATATATATATATATATATATATATATATATATATATATATATATATATAATACTAGAAACATCGGAAACCTCCAACAGATGAATAATAATGTCTAATATAATATATTCTTACCTTGAAGCGTAAAACACCCAAGATAAAGCGGCTCCAACAACACTAATGGCTACAGCAATTGATATAATGATTTTGCCAGGCCCAAAAACACGGTCTCCAAATTGCTGGAAGATAGATATGTAGATTATCCATAACAGCAGGTTATAATCTAATGTTTTATCTTTAAATATCCAAAAATTATAAACACAATTTTTCAATCACGTTTTTAACTTAACAATTTACTATATTACTTACATATTATTTTTATTTATTTATTCTTCAGACATTGATCGTTAAGATATGGGAAAATATTGATTTTGAATGAGTGTGATGAATGTAGATGAGCTTATATAGTCATTGTTACAGATTAAGGTGGACTATTCCTCAGAATGTGTCAATAATTAATAGCCCAATGACAAATGAACAGCTGGTTGGGGGTTATCAGCCAGGCCTTTCAAAAATTGTTATGACTCTGATCGGGATCGAACTGAGAACCTGTAGCTTATAAGGCTGGGCTTTAACCAACCAATCTACTGACCAATTTTAAAACATATGTGTAGAACCACTGAATAGGTTAGAATTTGATGTGTTATGAAGAAAAAAGAAAATTTACTTATATTTATTTTATTATTTACCCACACAATGTTTTGTGACATTATATTTTAATAAAGTATGAATGAGTAATATATTTATTTATTACTATCTAAAAAACAGTTTGAGTGTCAAATTTGAAATGTTTCCTAGTACAGTACTTGTAAAAACAGGATTTTTAATTAAGGAAAACTCACCAGCTCTTAGAAATGATTTTCCACATCATTCCTCATTATGCACATTTGTACGGCCATCTTTGAAAGCTCTCGCCTTCAAGAAGCTCGCCAGTGTTAAGAAAACTTATCAAAACGTGTAATTTACAGTCGGTAGCATTTTCAAGCGGAGGAGGCATTTTAAACACTCTTAAGCAACCTTAAACACAGTCCAATGGATCCCTAATGGCGTATGTGGCTTCCCAACAAAGTCAAAGTATAAGATCCTTTTGATCTTATAAAAATGTTCTTGCACATGAAAATTTTTACTTATTACATAGGTAATACAAAACTGGTGCATATTCAATATATTATAATATTATTATATCATAGAATTAAAATAAAATAAACATCTTAAATTATACAACAATTGAATTGATTATATATTATTGTCTTCCAGAAACTCATCAACAATATAATATGACAGCGGTTAGTACGTTTTTCGTATAGAGCTTAAGCCTATCTTTAGTTAAGGATTTAAAATTTTCTGGAATTTTGTTATAGAGCCTCATTCCCATATAGAGAGGGCTTTTTTGAACAGTGAAAGGTTATGAATTGGAATTGAGCAATTGCAAATTGCGTGTGCTATAATGGTGTTGAGTTCTAAATTGTTCAAAACGTTAATTGAACAAAACCTAGTAATTCAAAAATGTACATACACGGTAGTTGCATTACTGTAAATTTAATCTTTTAAAAAGCTGGGGACAGCTAGCTCTGTGATTTTCCTTTAATAGAACTCTAATATTTATGCTTTTGTGGCTTCTAAATACTTAACTAAAATCTGTTGAGTTCCCCAAATTACAATCCCATATTTAAGCAATGAATGAATATATGCATGTTATACAATTTGTTATGTTTCAAGAGAGACTGAATATTTTTAAATGCTCAAAGCAAATCTAAAAGAACAGCCTCCATACCAGAATCTGAATGTGTTGTTTTCAGGTTAAGTTCCTGTCCATATGTATTCCTAAAAATGTTTAATGATCTATGTGGTTTATATTGTCATAATTTCACTGATCATTTGGGTTGTTACAAGGAAGAAAATGCATATACTAGTCTTTGATTCATTCAATAAAAGCCCATTAGATTCAAACCAATCTCACAATTAATTTAAAGTAACATTGATTGTTTTTTCCAGTTGCATTAAACTAGGTTCATTAAGTATAATACTAGTATCATCATTCTGCAAATAAGATGAAATTTCTTGCGACAAGTAACGATTATTCATTTATATAGTTAAGAAATAATGTGGGTCCCAAGATAGAGCCTTGGAGTACACCAAAGTTTAAATTAATCTATCTATAGTAGTAATGTTTAGACTTTTCAACAATCGCTGTTCTTTTTTCCTTCCTTCAAGATAGGGTTGCATTAAATTTATAGCTCCATCTTTAATGCCCATTTTACATATTTTGTCAATCAGCAAGCTATGGTCAACATAGTCAAAGGCCCTGGACAAGTCATAGAAGATCTCTGGCGTGTGCTAATGTATATCCCGGGCTTTAATTGTGCTGTTCACAAAATATATTAAAGCACGTTCAGTGTTTTAGTTTTTTCTGAAACCAAATTGTTCATATGTAATTAAATTGTTATTTTTCAGAAAGTGTGATAACCCAACATGAAGTGCTTTTTCAAAGATTTTAGAAATATAGCTTAGCAGTAAAATTGGCCTATAGTTTTGTATACCTGTTTTGAGTAGAGGTTTTACCCGAGACAACTTTAATTTACTTAAAAAATTGTCAGAAATGAACATTTTGCTACAAAATGTTAAGATATGACTAATTATTTGCACTGAAATTGTTAATAAGAAAATTGGAATTTCATCCCAACCAAGTTGCTGTTATTCAATTTTAAGATAATATTTTTGTCTCTTCAATAGTACTTTGGTGAAATTCATGTAAAAATAGAATATTATCAGATGAACTAGGAGGTGAATGGGATCGCATCTTAGCCTTTGGGATATCCAATATCTCTAATATATTTGCAAAATGAGTATTAAATTTGTCAGCGATTTTAGATGGGTAAGCTAAAATCAGTTGTTTAATCTCAGGAGCTTTGTTTCATCTTTTATTAATGGGATACATAGTTCCTTTTTAACCACAGACCTTTGCTTTGGATTTATTTTTGATTCTGATATATATGAATCATTGAACATAATTTTGGTCCTTTTAACTACAGCTTTGAATTTTTGAATATTTTTAAATATACTCCTGAAAATCAATATCAACATTAGTTATAGCTTGTCTCGTAAATGTAGTTGTCTCTTTTTTGTGCTGACAGTTTGATTCCTTGAGTAAACTATTTATTACATTTAGTTTCTTTAACTATTTTACTTTTAACAGGAAAAAACTCATTTTTACAACTAATGAAGTTTCTAAGAAAATGTTTATAAAGCTTTTCAACTGATTCCTCTGTCGGTAATTCTGAGAATAAAAACTGCATTTTATTTAGGAAAATTTATCCTCCACAGTAGGTTCTTTCATTAATAATCTTTTTAGACATAAAGTTGCTAGCTAAAAAATTAGGCAAATGGATTAACAGTGAACCGTGGTTTGACAAAGTAGAATCAATGTTATAAAACAAATCTGGGCTATAATGTGCACTAGTTAGTACATGAAGATGAACAGGATGTTACTCTAGTTGACTCCCTGTTATTAATTTTTAAACCAAATTCTATTACTAAATTTTGTAATAAGCACAATGGTTATCAATTTTTAAAATATTAAAATTAAAATCTGTTGCAATGAGAATTTTTAAAATGTTTGTTCTTCTTCAAGTTTAATTAAGAGATGTCTAAACGTATGTAAAAATACTTACTCACAGTATGATTGGTAATTCCATACAATGACACTATGATACATTTAATAGCCTTAACTTCAACAAACGAACCTTTAAAACTAAATCATACATTAAAATAATATTTTCTTACTACTAATTAAAGTTTTTGTCACTATATAGTCAAGATTTTTTTCAATAAGAATATAAGACCCCCTTCAAGATTTATTTTGAAAGAAACCATCAGCTATCTTGAATTTGTTAAATTTATTTAAAAATATAGTTTGCTGAGTTTAAATAATGTTCATTAAAGCATATGATTTTGTTATTTAAATTTTTGTCATCCAGAAACAATTCACATTCGTTAAATCTTGGTTTGATGCCTTGGATATTACAGAGCAACAGCATTGGTCTTTCGTTTTTATTGCATGTTGCATTAGTTATGTTAAAGTAATTCTGGTTTGACTCTACGCAATTGTCTGTCAATTTTTGAATCTTCATGGTCTTATCTGTATTAGGTGTTTCAAATCCTTTGAAAATAGCCAAATCTGAGTTAGTGTCTGGGTGCTATGCTGTTCCTCCACTGGTGTTGACACTGAATGTTGGCTAATGGATTGCTCTGATGTTGCGCTGGGTAGCTGGTTTGTTACGTTACTATGAATCGACATCCTGAGTTTTGCCAAAAATCTGGAGCAGGCTTCCTCAGCTGGACATGGTAAATAAGTGTCTTGGAGCTGTAAAACCAAGTTATGGTGAAGTGACGGTGTCCTCTGAGCGATGTATCATGGCATCAGCTATAGTAACTTGGAGCTACACTTAATACTGGAGACAGGCTTCACTATCAGATATTGAGTTATGGTGAAGTGACGGTGTCCTCTGAGCGATGTATCATGGCATCGGCTAAAGTAACTTGGAGCTACACTTAATACTGCAGACAGGCTTCACTATCAGATATTGAGTTATGGTGAAGTGACGGTATCCTCTGAGCGATGTATCATGGCATCGGCTAAAGTAACTTGGAGCTACACTTAATACTGCAGACAGGCTTCACTATCAGATATTGAGTTATGGTGAAGTGACGGTGTCCTCTGAGCGATGAAATGAAATGAAATGAAAAATGCCTTTATTTATGTGGTGAAGTTAGGACTATTTAGTCCTCTCTACCACTTAACCACAAAAAAAATAGTACATTAATATTATGATACAAAAGCCAAAAATGAATCAAAAATACATAAACAAAACAACTTAAAAAGATTAATTATACATAATACTGCATGAACAATGAATACATTTTACACTATTTAAGTTCATTCACAACTATCACTCACACATGGTCCGCTCACATGCACGCCCACCCATCGCAGCCAATCCCCCCACTACTGCAGTTCAAGCAACAGTTTCCTGACCTCCGCCCCAAAGCGGGCACGGTTTTCTATAACTTTCAAACTATCAGAGAGAGAATTCCACAAACGACATGAAGTGACTAAAAAGGATTGATTGAAAATTGTAGTTCTAATTGAGGTTGGCAAGAAAGTAAGAGATCTAATAAATGGCGACAGGCTATATCTTGATTGGAGAGCCTGCAAAGTCAAGCATTTCACCCTCATATCGAGATGTTATAAATGTCAAAGGTTCGGCCACTCGGCCAAGGTCTGCAATGCGGAACAAGACTTCTGCAGCCATTGTGCTAAGGAAGGACACTCTTACGAACAATGTCCTGAGAAAAACAAAGACCACAAATGCATCAATTGTATACGGAACAAGCAATCAAGCCACAAACACAACGTGGCTTCTGACAAATGTCCGCAGTACATCAAAGAGATGGATCGAATCAATCAATCCCTTGACTATGGATCGTAGATTCTCAGGAAATAGAGAGAATCCAAGCAATAACGCAAGATACCAAATATCAATTGGACAGCTAAATCTGCAAAACTCCATTAAAGCCACTTCGGAAGCAAGATATATTAAGGGCAAGTTCAACCTCGACTACTTCTTGATACAAGAACCTTATGCAATAAATAGCGAAATCAAAGGCTTTGGCCTAACCACGTCAAACAAAGTGATTGGCAATGGGATAAATGGGGAGAGACCAATGGCAGCCATCATCTCTAGGCCCCACCTCCAACCACTCCACATTCTACAACATGAGTCAACTCATTTTACAGTAATAAAAATCAAAACAGGAGTGGGACCCGTCAACCTCATCTCGGCTTACTTTCAGTATGCTGATGAGATCGGGCCGTACATAACTACTTTACAGGGAATAATAGATGAACTAAAAGGAGAATACATATTAATGGGAATAGATGCAAATGCGCACTCAAAGGCATGGTTTGATAGGGAAAATGATGTAAAAGGAACTGAATTGGAAGAGTTCATTACTGGAGACAGGCTTCACTATCAGATATTGAATTATGGTGAAGTGACAGTGTCCTCTGAGCGATGTATCATGGCATCAGCTAAAGTGACTTGGAGCTACACTTAATACTGGAGACAGGCTTCACTATCAGATATTGAGTTATGGTGAAGTGATGCTGTCGTCTGAGCGATGTATCATGGCATCAGCTAAAGTAACTTGGAGCTACACTTAATACTGCACACAGGCTTCACTATCAGATATTGAGTTATGGTGAAGTGACGGTGTCCTCTGAGCGATGTAACATGGCATCAGCTACAGTAACTTGGAGCTACACTTAATACTGGAGACAGGCTTCACTATCAGATATTGAGTTATGGTGAGGTGACAGTGTCCTCTGAGCGATGTATCATGGCATCAGCTATAGTAACTTGTAGCTACACTTAATACTGGAGACAGGCTTCACTATCAGATATCAAGTTATGGTGAAGTGACGGTGTCCTCTGAGCGGTGTATCATGGCATCAGCTCAAGTAACTTTTAGCTACACTTAATACTGGAGACAGGCTTCACTATCAGATATCGAGTTATGGTGAAGTGACGGTGTCCTCTGAGCGATGAAATGAAATGAAATGAAAAATGCCTTTATTTATGTGGTGAAGTTAGGACTATTTAGTCCTCTCTACCACTTAACCACAAAAAAAATAGTACATTAATATTATGATACAAAAGCCAAAAATGAATCAAAAATACATAAACAAAACAACTTAAAAAGATTAATTATACATAAACACCGGGTCATCTGCAATACAGTGAAGTGGTGGAAAGTGTTAACAAAAAGCAGAGTAATAGTGCTTGTGAAATTGCTGACAATGTCAACATATCTGTAAATGTCGATTCTGATATAGTAGATGTAGAAAGTCCCTCTCAAAGCAACTCACAAACAACCTTCCAGGATACCCCTACATCCCACCTAGCTTTTAACCAGACTTTACCTTTAAACTCCAAAACCCATCAGAACATAACGATAAAATAAATAACTGTACACCAGCAGCACAAAAATTACACACATTGAAAATTGTCCACCTTAATATTCAACATTTGCCAAGTAGAATAGAACCTCTAGAAATTACCATCCAAGAGATTAATCCAGATATAATTGTATTATGTGAGCATAAAATGAGAGGTCATGAATTTGAGTTTCTTACTATAAACGGATACAACATCAACTCCTTTTATTCACGTAGCTTAAATTCTGGAGGGGGGGTCATTATACTTTCAAAAAATAGTTTAAAAATAAAAAATTGTAAGATTAAAAGTTTGTGTTTGCCATCTATTACACAATTAACATCTGAAAAAGAATTCGAATGTTGTTTGATTCAATTTAAATGTGACTCTTTTTCTTTTGTGCTGGCTGGTGTATATCGCTCTCCTATCTCTGATGTTAATATCTTTTTTACTAAACTAAATTCTTCCCTGGAAATTCTTTCCAAAGCATACAGTAATGTAATTGTGACTGGAGATGTCAACATAAATGTATTAGAACCCAACTGCAACAAGTTTAGGTTACTCAATGATATTCTTGCCTCACATAACTTTAAATACTTAGTAAATTTCCCAACTAGAGTTACGGAAAACTCTGAAAGTGCGATTGATAACATTTTTATTAATTTTAATCCCAACAACATGCAAGTAATTGGCATAAACACTCAAATTTCAGATCACGATGCTCAACTACTAACTTTTAAAATACCTATAAAAAATTCAAATAATAAACCAATAATCAAAACAAAAAGAATATTTTCTGAAGAAAACTTGAAAAGATTTTCAAACATGCTGAGTCAAGAAAGCTGGGAAGAGATTTATTCTGCACAAGTAGATTCTAAATTTAATATCTTCCATAACATTTTTATGTATTATTTTGATGTATGTTTTCCAACAGTCAAATGTAGAACCACCGACAGAAAAGTTCTTTGGAACACAGCTGAATTAACATCAGAGAGGGAGAAAATCATAGAAATAAGTACATTAGGGAGATTAACCAAAAATGTGAATACAATAAATCTAGCAAAAGAAATGAACAAAGAACATAGAGGAAACATTTTAAAGGCTAAACAAAGTTATATGGATGATAAAATTTTTAACTCCAAAAACGTCTGTAAGACAACTTGGAATCTAATTAATAAAAATATAACAAACAAAATGAATGCTGTTAAGAACATTGAAGAGATAGAGATAGATGCACAACTATGTAAAGATCCTATTGTTATATGCAATGCTTTTAATGATCATTATGTCAATGTGGTTGAGTCAGAAGTCATTCCAAAAATAAATACACTTAATATACCTGTACCCAATTTTGTAAGGCATAATCAAAATTTGAAATTCCGATGTGAACCAATCAGTGAGACAGATATCAGTAAAATAATATCCAAATTTGATAATAAAATTTCGTCTGGCTTTGACAACGTTCCTGTAACTGTAATAAAATATGCTCAAAATTCACTTCAAAAGCCCCTTGCGCACCTAGTTAATTCATCTTTCATATCCGGCATATTCCCAGACAAATTAAAAATTTCAAAAATAAAACCACTACATAAAAAAGGAAATCAATTACATGTATCTAACTATCGCCCAGTGGCCTTGTTACCTGTTATTTCTAAAATTTATGAAAAGGCCATGTATATTCAACTCGTCAACTATTTAGAAAATAATAATTTGCTTGACAAAGAGCAGCACGGGTTTAGATCAAACCACTCTGTAATATCAGCCGCTGCTACATATGTTGATTCTATAATTAATTCAGTTGACAGAGGAGATAAAGTAATTGGGATATTTATGGATTTAAGTAAGGCTTTTGACAGTGTCTCTCATCAAAAGTTGTTGGTAAAACTCGAAGGGCTGGGAATTATCGGAACGCCGTTAAGGTGGTTTCAATCATATTTAGCTAATAGAAAACAGTTTGTTGAAATTATGAATATAAACAATTACAACCAGTTAATCCATATTAAATCACAGTTAAGAACAATTAAACATGGTGTACCTCAAGGCTCCATTTTGGGGCCATTACTGTTTCTCTGCTATATGAAAGGGCTACCTAGTGTAATTTCTAACGTTACAAAAAATACCATTTGCTTATATGCCGATGATGCCAATCTTCTTGTTAGTGGAAAATCAAATCATGAGATAGAGACTTCTGCCATAGATATCCTGAGAGATATTAGGAATTTTCTGTCAAATCACCAATTATTGCTAAATCTTTCTAAAACTAATTTTACATATTTTAATATAAAAACCAATATCAATCCGATATTACCAACTCTGCAAATGGACAGTGTAGAAATAAAAAAGGTTGAAAATATCAAATTTCTTGGATTGCACATAGATAGTAAATTGAGTTGGAATCATCATATTGATCATGTGGCAAACAAAATTTCATCAGGCTTATTTGCACTTTACCGGCTATCCAAATTTTGTAAACTTGAATCATTAAAGCTAATTTACTTTGCCCACATTCATTCACATTTATCTTTTGGAATTAATATCTACGGAGGAACTTCCCAAACTAACATGGACAGGCTTTTGATATTACAAAAACGTGCAATCCGCATTATGTTGAAATTAAATTGGCAAGAATCGGTTAAGGATAAATTTACAGAACTAGGTATAATGACTGTATACAGTAACTATATTTATCAATGTATTTTGTATACTGTTCAAAATTCAAGCACTGTCTCACTGGTAGGGGATTTTCACGAATACTTCACAAGGAATAGAAATAATTACTCTATACCATCTCATAGACTAGGATTCTTTGAGAAAAAAACCAACATACACAGGCATAAAAGGTTATAATTCTCTTCCTAACATCTTAAAAAACTTTTCCAACATTAAAAAATTTAAAAATAATCTAAAAAATTACTTTTTAACAAAACCTTTATATTCAGTTGATGAATTTTTCCACGGAGACTACTTACATTAGCATTATTATGATAAGTGATAAGGATGATAATTTATATATATGATGACGCCATTCTTTGTACATGATTACAAATGATGAATAAAGACGATTTTCATTTCATTTCATTCATTTCATTTCATTTCATAATACTGCATGAACAATGAATACATTTTACACTATTTAAGTTCATTCACAACTATCACTCACACATGGTCCGCTCACATGCACACCCACCCATCGCAGCCAATCCCCCCACTACTGCAGTTCAAGCAACAGTTTCCTGACCTCCGCCCCAAAGCGGGCACGGTTTTCTATAACTTTCAAACTATCAGAGAGAGAATTCCACAAACGACATGAAGTGACTAAAAAGGATTGATTGAAAATTGTAGTTCTAATTGAGGTTGGCAAGAAAGTAAGAGATCTAATAAATGGCGACAGGCTATATCTTGATTGGAGAGCCTGCAAAGTTTTCTGCATTTCACCCTCATATCGAGATGTTATAAATGTCAAAGGTTCGGCCACTCGGCCAAGGTCTGCAATGCGGAACAAGACTTCTGCAGCCATTGTGCTAAGGAAGGACACTCTTACGAACAATGTCCTGAGAAAAACAAAGACCACAAATGCATCAATTGTATACGGAACAAGCAATCAAGCCACAAACACAACGTGGCTTCTGACAAATGTCCGCAGTACATCAAAGAGATGGATCGAATCAATCAATCCCTTGACTATGGATCGTAGATTCTCAGGAAATAGAGAGAATCCAAGCAATAACGCAAGATACCAAATATCAATTGGACAGCTAAATCTGCAAAGCTCCATTAAAGCCACTTCGGAAGCAAGATATATAAAGGGCAAGTTCAACCTCGACTACTTCTTGATACAAGAACCTTATGCAATAAATAGCGAAATCAAAGGCTTTGGCCTAACCACGTCAAACAAAGTGATTGGCAATGGGATAAATGGGGAGAGACCAATGGCAGCCATCATCTCTAGGCCCCACCTCCAACCACTCCACATTCTACAACATGAGTCAACTCATTTTACAGTAATAAAAATCAAAACAGGAGTGGGACCCGTCAACCTCATCTCGGCTTACTTTCAGTATGCTGATGAGATCGGGCCGTACATAACTACTTTACAGGGAATAATAGATGAACTAAAAGGAGAATACATATTAATGGGAATAGATGCAAATGCGCACTCAAAGGCATGGTTTGATAGGGAAAATGATGTAAAAGGAACTGAATTGGAAGAGTTCATTACTGGAGACAGGCTTCACTATCAGATATTGAATTATGGTGAAGTGACAGTGTCCTCTGAGCGATGTATCATGGCATCAGCTAAAGTGACTTGGAGCTACACTTAATACTGGAGACAGGCTTCACTATCAGATATTGAGTTATGGTGAAGTGATGCTGTCGTCTGAGCGATGTATCATGGCATCAGCTAAAGTAACTTGGAGCTACACTTAATACTGCACACAGGCTTCACTATCAGATATTGAGTTATGGTGAAGTGACGGTGTCCTCTGAGCGATGTATCATGGCATCGGCTAAAGTAACTTGGAGCTACACTTAATACTGCAGACAGGCTTCACTATCAGATATTGAGTTATGGTGAAGTGACGGTGTCCTCTGAGCGATGTAACATGGCATCAGCTACAGTAATTTGGAGCTACACTTAATACTGCAGACAGGCTTCACTATCAGATATTGAATTATGGTGAAGTGACAGTGTCCTCTGAGCGATGTATCATGGCATCAGCTAAAGTAACTTGGAGCTACACTTAATACTGGAGACAGGCTTCACTATCAGATATTGAATTATGGTGAAGTGACGGTGTCCTCTGAGCGATGTAACATGGCATCAGCTAAAGTAACTTGGAGCTACACTTAATACTGGAGACAGGCTTCACTATCAGATATTGAGTTATGGTGAAGTGACGGTGTCTTCTGAGCGATGTAACATGGCATCAGCTAAAGTAACTTGGAGCTACACTTAATACTGGAGACAGGCTTCACTATCAGATATTGAATTATGGTGAAGTGACGGTGTCCTCTGAGCGATGTAATATGGCATCAGCTAAAGTAACTTGGAGCTACACTTAATACTGGAGACAGGCTTCAATTTCAGATATTGAGTTTTCCAGATTCTCACTTTTAGTCTTATCCTCTTGGTGCTGTTTGTGTGAGTCAGAATTGGTGGTATTGTCATCATATTGTAGTGAACGCAGATTACTAACTGTAGCACACTAGCCTGAAAGTGATTTCATGTGCTTGGTTTTTTCAAAAGTATGTAAACAGTTGTTTGGCAATATGTTTTCCCCCTCTCTTGTTGATGTGGAAACTATGTCTAGTGTGCTGTCAGCTTGTCAATGAGTCTAAACCAAGTATATTGATGTTTGAATTTTTATTGTCAAATTATGATTATAGACTATATTACATAGGTTACCGTTAAGCTCTAATGAATCCATTTTGATTCATTCAACAGATATTAGTAGACAGACAACATGCATGCGTTTAACACCGACCAGAGTGCTACAACACAGGATTTAAAAATGGTACTTACGAATAAAACAGGTTTCATGTAAATAAGTTATGACAAATAAGTCTTTTGTTCATCTATCAAAATCCCAACAAACTAAAGCACTCAAACTCAATGTCACATTAATTTTTCAGCAATGAGTACAAATCTTTATAAGAAGTGCAGACTCATTGTTAAAAATTAAGCTTCGCACAGAGGTAGTTTGATAAGTGGTCAGTAGATCTTGCATGATAAGTAGCGTCTTCTACTTGAACCATAGTATTAAACACCCAATAGCGACAATCCAATTAAAAAATGTGCGACAAGCATGGCACTAGCGATCGAAGCAACGGGAACAAGAAAGTGCGAATTTCTGTTTTGTTTTACATCCATAGCTGTTATTTGTAAATGTCAAATAATCTGTCAT
This sequence comes from Stictocephala bisonia, assembly GCA_035578905.1. NCBI lineage: Eukaryota > Metazoa > Arthropoda > Insecta > Hemiptera > Membracidae > Stictocephala > Stictocephala bisonia. The sequence goes on along the minus strand of JAQJVL010000332.1, from coordinate 601,485 downwards.
GGCCCTTTTTCTATTAATATATTCCACTTATTTGCAAGACACAATACAAAACAATGGTATTGAGGTGTGTTGTATGTTCCTGCCATTAGGAGCGCTAGTGTCGCACTAGTCCCACAGCATGAAATGGGAGTGTCGCTACTGGGTGTTTTATACTGTACTTGAACTCAGTGTGTTAAGCGCATCGACTGGTTCTCCCTTTGTCGCATAATTGTTGATTTTCTCTGTCTCTCTTGCACTGTCCAGAGAGTGCAAGAGAGACAGTGCAAGATTGGTGGCAAATTGGTGGCCGAGTGGACTAAGGCATCAGGACTTTGAACTTGGGTTAGAGATAGTGCTGGTTCAAATCCAGCCAAGATTTATCACTAATCATCACCTTCTACTGGTTCGCCCCCTTACTCTGAGTGAATAAGTTCCTTACACAGATAAATAGTCTATTGAAAATGGGCAGAGTAAGGTTAAGGAGATCAGTCTCTCATTAAAAAAAAAATCAGAGCACTCTCTCCGTGATTCCATGATTTGTACTCATTGTTTTGACCAAGCATTGATGATATTATAAACTTTTCCCAAGTTAATTGCTTTAAAGATTCTTAGATTAAACCACGGCTTCCAGTCAATAATAAAACTTAGTTTCAAGAATACGTTTTTTTGTCTGGCTTTCTTCGTTCTCGTTAACTTTTTTTACATCTATAACTTGATTCTATAAAGTTTTTACTACTAAAAGTTATAGTTTAGTGCTTTATTTATTATACTAATACATCAAATTTTACCATAAATTTAATGATAAAATATTTTGTAATGTATGAGATTTTATGTGAATGATTCTATATAATTTAATGCTAGCTGTGTGTAATTATATATAGATGATATAGATTACTCACCACTGCCACTGCCGTGCCATTTACGATTTCATTTACTGTGAGCGCAGTTGTGTAAGATGCATTCATTCCCACGAAGATAATAGTAACAATCAAAACACCAAACAAAGTGCTACGAATGATGTTTCTGCAATATTAAAATATTATTGTAAAATTAATGTTTAGCTTAATTACTAGCTGTATTATGCTGAAAATTTTTATATATTATATAGATTTCCTTTGTAACATGATAGAAAACATCCAAATTCTTTTAAACCCAAACTTAAATATACATAATAAATATTTTAAGACATGAAGAAATATAATCTTACTTTTCAGGATTTTTTATCTCTTCGGTCACTCCTGAAAGCCAACTCCTGCAAAGGAAAATATGTATAAAAAACTGCAATAAACCTCTCCACTAATAAAAACTAAAATACTTGAGAGTGACCGGTTTTATTTGAGAAAATGTGTCAAGTATTATAAATGTTAGATCATCAAAGAAAAAACTAGAATACTAATAAGATTTAAAATATACTTAACAAGTTGCAATGATTAAAAAAGACAAAAACGCAATAATTTTTAAAAATCTAAGAAACGCCTATACTGTTATATGCAGTGTGTTATATGCTAACAACCCTAAATAGCATAATAATTATAAATTACTTTTTGAGATAAAAGGTTTCAAAAAACTTTTGGCAGTTCTGAATTTTGAGTTTTGTATTACTACATTTTGTATACACCTCAAATCCAATACCATTACAATAGAACAAAAATCACAATTGGGAAAATGCAGACCAACGTTTATAGTGGTCAAGCATACTAGTTGCACAGTCTTTGTTAAAGGGGGGGGGGGAACTCTCACTAAATCTCCCAAATTTTGTAATACAGAGGGGGCTAGACATATACGGGTGAGTGGGTGCTGGAACACAGCATTGTATGTGTTTCGGTGGTTGGGAGGGTCATTACCACCTTATGTGTGTGGGTGAGACATCACCACTAACCAGATTAAACCAGAATGTTTATTGGTGGGTGGGGGGGGGGGGGTAGGTTGGGATCACTAGCACTGTAAGTGTAAATTACTAGCATTTAACAAGTTTGGGTGGGTGGGAGGGTCATTACCATCTTATGTGTATGGGTGAGTCATCACCACTATCCAGATTAATCCAGAATGTTTATTAGTGGGTGGGGGGATGGTAGGTTGGGATCACTAGCACTGTAAGTGTAAATTACTATCATTTAAGTTTGGGTGGGTGGATTAAACTTTCATACAATAAAGGCACATTGTAAAGTCCAACATGGAATTTTATCCCAGCAACTCTCAAGGTCAGCCATTTACGCCAATCGTTAAGATATAGGTGACAGATAAATTTAGTGTAGGTGAACTAGCAAGCCATTGTTACTATCTAAAGTTAATTTCTCCTAAGAAAGGGCAATTTATTAATAGCCCATTAAGCCAACGAAACTAAAGGACCTATAATTTAGTATGGAATTCGAACCACACAGTATTGGTCTGATTTTCCTGAAACTGACAAGCCTGACAATCAATTATTCTCTAACGTGCACAACACCTGCACCCCAACAGGCTGCCTAGACCTCTCGTAGTGTTCATGTTGGTATTGAGAGGATCGAGAACAGAGAGTGTCATAATGGTAACAGTCAGGTCAAGTGACAACAATAAATTACTATTAAAATTTTTTTTACAGTTAATCCAACCAGAGAAAAACTAATATTAAAATTTAATAAATAAGTTAGAGTTGAAGAAAAATCATTTCAGATTGTTTCAAATCAGTTACCAAATCAATTCTACAAGACCACTTTAGTAATTCAGTAGTTATAGATCTACATACCAACCATCATAGCTGTAGAGTCCTCCATAAAAGACTGCAACTAGTGAATGAGGAGTCAATTTCGTTCCTTCAAATCCAAAGTCTGCGATTATTGCTTTTCCTACAAACCATACAATCGTTAAGTAAATCATATAACTATAAAAATTATTAATTATTACAGACTAACTTTCATTAATTATATGGAATGGTATTTAGTAGTTTGCTTATAGTATTATTTCATACTCTAAATGAATTTTGATGTTAAGTTTATGATGTAAATAGTTTATTACTAAGTTGGTGAAAACAAATTAAGGCTTAATACTACAGGTTTCCAATGAGTGTGATTAGTACCATAGGTATAAACTTGTTTTATATTGATTTGTTAATTAAGTACAAACTAAGCCATGAAAATAATATAAGCTAATTAAAAAAAATCAGATCTTGACAATCATTTGAATTGATTGTCAAGATCTGATCAGCTGGGATAGTAGTTCATGATAAAATATATTACCGGAAGACCGAGCTTCGCTTAGTTGAATTTTGCAAATGGAGGAGGTAGCATCCATATCTCCTAGAGTATCCTGAAGATCGTTTGTTGTTGCTCTATCTTGTAGGTTATTAATAAATTTAATTTTGGAGGTCTTCCGCGTTCAACTTTAACCCCTTTATGGAACTAGGCCTGCGACTTTGTGGGAGAGCTCAGCCTACAGCTTCACCAAGACACTCTGCTACAGGCTTCTAATTTATCATGGTCGGAAACTCCAAAAAAAATTTTAAATCCTTGGAGCCAAAAAGATTTTGTTTGGACGTGGCTTGTTTTAGGTAATAAGATAACATTAACACAATGAAACATTACAATTTCTGATTGTTTTGTAGCTCAATTATTATATACAAATATAAAATCTTCAATTATACTTGAAGAAACAAATCCAGACCAATCCAATAAAATTCTAAATTTCTAATATCTCACCGACATTAATTTTTCTCTATTAATTGCATTTTACATATCCAATATATATACGGTATATACTGTATATATATTTAAGAAAAAGGAGAGGCCAATCTCCTCTTTAGCTTTACTCTACCCAGTCCCCATAGACTATTGATTTGTACGGGAAACTTGGGGACAAAGTGTTTGGGAGATTGTAGGCGATAGGTTCCATGCTCGGTTCTCTTAATACCGACACGGCGTCCGCTCAATGGTTGTCATCAATATAGACACTACTAGAGAAGTCTGGAGTGTCCATGTTGAATGGTAGTCAAGGTTCGGGTGTTGTATAGAGAAGAGTCAACTAAGTGTCAAACTTGTCAGTTAGCTGAAAATCAGACCAACACTACGTGGTTCGGATTCCACGTAAAGCTGTAGGTCCCATAGTTGCCCTGGCTATTGGGCTATTAATAAATAGTCCTTTCTGAGCTCGAACTCAGGGAGTAACAATGACTACACTCGTTCATCTACACTCATCACATTCATTCATGCCTCATACTCGCCCATATCTCTACGATCGGCGTCTTAGAGATAAATAATGAATAACGAAAACTTATCATTTAGGGTGTTGGGGGAGAACCAGTACAGTACAAGGTGAATATTAGTGATAAAAACTATTTCAAGGCCAGGATTCAAACCTTCAATATCTCTAACTCAGGCTCGGCCACTGGCTCTCTCAATATACTTGTACAAATAGGTTTTGTAATTGTTTAGATTATTTAATAATAAAGTAAATATGTTATATTTTTATTAGACTAAGAAATCTGCTTTGTAAAGTTAGTTTATTTACTTTGTTTCACTTTTAAATGATAAAGTGTTTTTTCTCATAATTATTGGCTAGGTGTAAGAGATGATTTATAGTTACCTAACGTTGTTTGTACACATTGTTTTTACGTTTCAATAGAACCATTTTTTCTTTTTCATTTCATTAATGAATTTTCTACCATCAGTAATGATCACTATAGATTGAGATTCTTAGATTGAGGACTATTGAAAGCACCAGTACGAAACAGATGCACTGAGTAGTTGGTGTGAGAGAGAGAGAGAACTATTCCCCACAGCGTTACTCCATTTAATTGTTGTCATAAGTTTTCCTATCATGACAAGTGTTAGTATACTGTATAAGTAGAGTAGTTGAACACAAGTTCCGTTTCTCTGTGAATCCCTCCGATGCAAAGAAGTTAAACATGGTTTATGGAAATAGATCACCATATTTTGTGACGCTCACTTGTATTGTATTTCTATCAACACGTATTATGCTGATTTGATTAGTCGCAGCTCCTGTGAAATAACACAGCTACCTGGAGTGATAAGGCAACACTTCGTGCTGACACATCTGTTCATTTAATGGTGATAAATAAATATATATAATTATCTTATATCTTGTGTATTTTGTTTGGGAATGTGGATCCACATTGTCCAGCAGCCAGATGTTTTATGGACTGTTTGTTACACTCAATGTATTATGAAAGTTTTCTCTTACTCAATAAAACATACCCTCACCACTATTGTTTCACTAGTATCTATGTGCTATACAAACGTAATAAAAGTTTTTCAACTTACCTGAAGCAACCATAAAAATTCCTCCAAAAATCACATATAAGCATCCAAATAGTTTTATGAAAGACAACAAGTTTTGTGTCATTAAATATAGCTTCACACTTGAATAATTTATAATGCCCATAATAACTGAAAATTAATAAATATAAAAACAACAATCAATTCAACAATGACAGTAAAAACACATTTTTTAACTGCCGATTTCTCAATTTTTGTAAAACGTTACTTTAGTCTGTCATTCGCTCTAAATCCTGCTAAACTACATTGACTAGTCTTACCTATACTTGTATAATAGAAATAGAATAGATAATAGAAAATATACAAATATACTTCACATTAATGTTACATTGGCAGTGCCACTGAGAGCCAATGAGCCTGTGGAGAAAGAGTACAATGTGCTTGCCCCCTAACAATCTTGTTAGGCTTAAAGATGGCACTATATTACAACTAAGAACAGAAACATAATGGCGATGGTGTTGCTTATTCGTGCAGTCGTCACTGACACTTCCCTTGTGTGGCAGAGGTTTGGGGCTCCTGGCTGTGATGGCATACATCCGTCAGCACTTGGTGGGGATTTGACAACTCCGCCTCAGTCAGCTGTTTTGCGACTGCTGTGTTCTGATTGGCCAAGCCTGGTACTAACCTCCTTGAGCTTGTCTCTGCAGCCATGGCTTAATATATTTCTACTCTTATTTCTACGATAGGTAGTAGCCATTTTTATATTTCAGCCATAACAAATAGTACATAAGAAATAAATAATTCTCATTGCAATTAAAACCATTTTCCGTTTTTTTATTATTCTTGTGGTAACATTTTACATGACACTACCTTTAAAAGCAGGTTAAAACACTACATTCCTAACATATTAAATATTTAGGTATATACGAGGGCGGTTCAATAAGTCCTTAGAAAATACAAGATAAGTCGCAAAAAGTATCAATATTGTTTTATTTTTATTTACTATCATCTGTTGCTTGACAACTGTGAAAGTTTCAGTTGATTTCATCAGCTGATTTCATTGTTGTCGTTGATTGAATCAGGAAAGGTTTGTTTATTTAGAATGATGGACACAAGTGAGTTTCGTGCTGTGATTAAACACTTTCATTTGAAAGGCTTAACACCGAAGGAAATCAAAGTTGAGTTGGATGCTGTTCATGGTACATCTGCTCCTGTGTTGGCAACTGTTTATAACTGGGTAAACGAGTTTAAACATGGCCGTACATCCACAAAAGATGAACATCGTTCAGGGCGCCCAGTGGAAGTGACAACCCCAGAAATGGTTGAAAAAATCCACGATATGGTTTTGAGTGATCGGCGAATCAAAGTGCGTGAAATAGTTGAAGCTACAGGCATATCATAAGGCACAGTGCTCACAATTTTGCACGAAAAATTAAATGTGAAAAACCTCTCTGCAAGATGGGTGCCGCGCTTGCTCACAGAGGAGAATAAACGCATTCGTGTGGTTGATTCTAAGGCTGTCTTGACAGTATTACGTCGTAATCATGGTGAGTTTCTGCGTCGATACATAACTGTAGATGAAACATGGATCCACCACTACACTCCAGAGTCAAAGAAACAGTCGAAACAGTGGGTTTTTGATGACGAACGGGCTCCAAAGAAGGCAAAGACAGTGAAATCCGCCGGCAAAGTTATGGCCACAGTTTTTTGGGATGCACAAGGAGTAATCTGCATTGATTACTTGGAAAAGGGAAAAACGATAACTGGAGAATATTATGCATCGTTATTGGACCGACTAAATGAAGAAATCAAGACAAAACGTCCGCACTTGAAAAAGAAAAAAGTTCTTCTGCATCAAGACAATGCACGTGTACACACCTGCGCAGTTGCCATGGCAAAAATAATGGAATTAAAGTATGAGTTGTTACCACATCCACCTTATTCACCAGATTTAGCCCCCAGTGACTTTTTCTTATTTCCAAACTTGAAAAAATGGCTCGGTGGACAAAGTTTTATGTCAAACGAAGAAGTGATTGCCCAAACGGATGCCTATTTTGAGGAATTGCCAAAATCCTACTTTTTAAATGGCTTATCCATGTTAGAGAAACGCCTAATGAAGTGTATAGAGTTAAAAGGAGATTATGTTGAAAAATAGACAATAGTTTACCCGAAAAAATGTCTTTTTCTATCTTATTCTAAGGACTTATTGAACCGCCCTCGTATGTTTATTGCTTTTAAGCCTATCTTAACAAGAAATTTAATCAATGCATGATGTTTTACTTTTTTGGAAAATTCACATTATATCTTCTTTTGTTAACAAGTATAATTTAAAAGTGAAGTAATAATACATTTGCTTCTATATGATAGAAGTTTTTGAATGCGTCAGTTTTTACTCTGCTGGTTTGATTTTCCTACATAATTATTTATTTGATCATAAGTTAATTCGTTAAAATAGAATAAAGTATACTTTTGTAAGAAATGTTTATACGCTGTTTTATTTTGATGCACCCTCTTAAAGGGATTGCACAAGTGTTGAGTACCTTTATCACAATTCGCACATGACACAAAAACTTAACATAAGGTATCAGAGTTACAATATTTTTGATTAAAGTAACCTTTTTTGTTTTTGTATACGTATTTGTTTGGCTCCTTGAAATATTAACTGATTATTTTTATCAATTCTATTTGAATAGTTCCTGTCTAGCCAAATACTCTCTAGTATGTGGACTTGTAGTAGCAAGGAATAAGTATAAATTGTATTTGCAATTATTGAATAAATAAACTTCTTAATTCATATTTCAATTAAAATGTAGATAACATTTATAAGTACAATTCAGAATGGTTTTAACGCAGATATTTAAATCTAAATAAATCTAGATCTAAATTAAAATAAACAAAATAATCTCTAATAACTACAGTCCTATGATTTGAAAATGTTATCATATTAAAATAATTTAAATTGAGTAAGTAAAGACAGGCCTAACTTTTTTTATCTTGTTTTTCTTACTACAATATTGTTAACATTTTGTTAGAACAATCACTATTGTTTGTTAATTCAGATGTCAAAACACATACAACTTTACTGAACTTACATAAACAAAAATTAATTAATTACCTAAAGTAACTGCTCCTATAATTGTTTTTGTTAAGGCTTCAAAATGTTCGTTAAATTCTCTAGACAATGAAGGTCTAAACGGTTCATAGACGTAATCTGCAAATAAAATAGCAACAATGGCTAATGTTGCAGGCACAACAATGATCAACATAACCCAAATGAAGATAAATCCAGGCAGTGGACCAAAAAAAGGGTGCATGTCCTTAAATGATGCTTGAAAGTAGGCATAACACCCTCCTGATTTGGGGACTACAGTGCTGAGTTCAGCAAATGCCAGAGCTCCTGAAATTAAAAAATCAGAGTTAATTATCATATCACGTATAAGAAAACTACTTGATGCAGAAAGTATTCCTACTATATATATAAAGTAAAAATATAATAAGATAACAACATATATTCAAAACTAATTATATCTATGTCATTTTTTTAACTACAGAGTGTATTATTTGTCAGTTTCAATGGCCAGTTATTTTCTAAATAAAAACTTAAACACTGCTTCCCATTTAATTAGGCTAAACACAGAACCACAAAAGCGCCAAAGTCTAGAAACATGAATGTTGGTTTAAAATCTGAAAATCTAAAATCATGAAGGTTCAAAGTCTAAAAGGATCACTAGGATGTTTTGGCATTAAAAAATACATTTCGACATAAATTGAATAGAATTGGACCCATATGGAGATTTATCATTCGGAAAGTATTGCACATTTTTAATTTAATCATAGGTTAAGAAATATTATATTTTTTAAAGGTGAAATGAATGAATGAAAAAGCCATTATTTTAGTGGCGAAGTTAGGACTCTCTTCCACTTAACCACAAAAGTGCTGCAAGACCTTTGTTATGAACAAAATGAAACTTGGATAACCTTCACAATTCCATTTTTAAACATAGCTATTAAGAGGCGGCCAGAGTCAGAGAAAATAATTCAGTTCTAGTTGTACGACGGGTAGCGTCACATTACACCAGTAGGTGTCTGGTTTGTCTTTTGAGTCAAGGCACAGACGCCTGTCAAGGTCGCTCTCACCCGTAGCCCCTAGGAAATGGTGAGGGGTGCAGTCGATCGTAGGTCTGCTGGTGTTGTACGAAACTAGTAAAGAGAAGCGTGGCCGAGTTGAATTTTCATACGTGTAAACAAAGTATTTGTTATGTTAACGCCTAAATACTTGTCAGAAACTCCAGTGTTTATAGGTAAACGCATTACTTCCCTTTGACCATCATTTTTATTGCCGTAAACCACAGATTCTTACAGTACAAATTATACATGATAAACAATCTACAGAAAATTTCTAGTCAATACACTAAAAAGTCAGTAAGTGTATTACATGGTAGTGCAGACCAATTTTAGAATAAAATTGTGTAAAATAAAACTTCAAGAATTGAACAAGCATTTACAATTTATAATGTAAATGTAGAACTTAAATATATTTAATAAATAAGTAAAAATACTATAGATGTGTAATTTCCACATATGTATATTTCCCTATACAAATTTATTTTTCATGTACACTGTTTCTACTCATACATACTAGAATTGAAATCTTTTTATGGAACTTTGAGTGACAATTTGACTAGTCAACATTTGGTGAGATCCCAGAGCTCCGAGTCCCATACAACGGAATCATAGAAAAATAAATTGAAGTTGTCGCATAAACTAGAAATGTTTCTATGCTTTGACATGACTGCCAACAAATTCTAAGCTATTATGTTCTTAAGAGTCTCAAGAGTAAACGTGCAGTGGTATTGACCCACTCATACACGTACAGTGGCACTGACCCACACACCCACCCATACATGGTACAGATGTATTGACCCACCCACCCATATATGTACAGTGGCATTGACCCACCCACCCATACACGTACAGTGGTATTGACCCACCCACCCACCCATACATGGTGCAGAGGTACTGATAGTCAGAACATTATAATAATATTGCCACTGTACGTGTATGGCGGGCGGGTGGGTCAATGCCACTATACGTGTATGGGAGGGTGGGTGGGTCAATGCCACTGTACTTATGGGTGGGTGGGTGGGTCAATGCCACTGTACATGTATAGGCAGGCGGGTAGGTCAACACCAATGTACGTGTATGAGCGGGCGGGTGGGTCTGTGATCAAACTAGCGGCATCAGTTGTTTTGGCTTTTTTTTTATTATGGTGTTTAATTTTGGTGTTACTAAACATTGTTTAATTGATAGTCAGAAAAATTGTACCTTTGTAAAAGTATTAGAAAAACAATTGAACTAAACTTTTAATTTTAAGAAATATTCTGTAGGGTTTCTTGAATATATCTTATTATATGTTACAAAAATTGTATGAGCAATTTTGTATATTTAACATAAAATTATGTTATTTAGAACTCTAAATATCTTTATTTAAGACAGAAAAAAACATCTGCATAAATGCGTAAAATTTACATATTTTGAAACTGCAATAAATTTACATTTAGCATCATTCAAATATACAAAATCTTTAACAGTTGTAACTCTAACAAAGCCAGAACATTGTTTATATAAAAATATATTATAATTCGCACTGTATTGGGAAAGGCATTGGTTTTAAATTTTAAAATAAAGCTATTTCAGTACTACCTGAAAGTATACTTCACCTCCTTATTGATAGTTGAAGGAAATACAGTACATTACCCCCCCACCCAGGGCCTGGAATACGGGGTTAGTGAATCTACGATATGCCCTGTGAACCTGTCGGAAGGTACCGAGACAGTACAGAAATTCTATATTTTGAAATTAAAACTGCCAACCTATTACATACATTTGCAAACAAAGTATTTACAATATAACTTACTTAGATAATATATATAAATATTACACACTTACTATTTTTTAATGAACTTAGAATATTACAGATACTCAAAATATAAGTTAGAACAAAGTACACAATTTAAAACAAATTATTTACAATATAATAATGAACTTGTAGATAGTTTCCTATTTGTCGTTTATCAGTTTCCTTTTCAGGTTGTTTTAGCTACTTCAATGTAGGGGGGATGACAGATTTTCATTGATCTTGGATGTCGAGGATCAATTATTTCTGGAAGATTGCAATTTTTATAAAACTTATCTAGTTTACAGATGATGTTATTGATCCAGCAGTCATGGTCTACATGTACAGTTTCAGTTTTGAATCCTTTTGGAGTCCAAAAACAAAGTTGCAATAATTTTGTTTCGTTATGTTCAGCTGCCCTTGAATTTGGAAGTAGTAATTGTGGTTTTTTTCAGATTTTCCACTTGTAATAAACTTTCCGTTCTACAATAGATCACATGCAAGTAAAAGATTTTGTAACTAACCTGCGTAAAGCAAAAGTATAAAAATACATTTATTCCAATACTAGATGAAACTAAATCTTTGGGCTCTATGAGATTCCAATTTCCATTAAAACATAAGTTAACATTTAAAAATATAATAAACCATACTGGATTTAATAAATTGTACTTCTATAAATATACTTTTCAATAATTAAAAATAGGAGTTTAAATTTTGCATTTGCTTGTTATTGTGTTATTCATTTATTCAATTGCTATTAAGTTATTAAATATGATTTTTTTAATTGCTTAGAAAAATACAAATAATACTGATTTACCCCAGAGATATCATTAGCCCTACAACCATTCATGTAGAACTGTATTTTATTCTGTTACTAATTCATAAGTGCTTTTATCCCGTACCGTATTCAGCTAGTAACCAATGAAAGTGTAATCTAAAAATGTATTACCAACTTACAAAGCGATAATGGAAGAAAACACCACATACCAGTCCAGAGAATAAGTGATTAGGTCAACCCCATCGATGTATATTACTCTAACTAGTTAGAGTAGTATACATCGATGGTCAACCCTTGGTTTCCGGTGTTCGGTCTCTGTGCACCTGTCGACGGTTGCCGAGACAATGTAGCGCTTCTATATTGTGACCTTGTAAAGCCGCCCTGTTGTGTCACAGTAGTCATGTTATTTTATAACAGCATAAATATAGACTTTGTAAAAGTTTATACACTACAACGACTGTCTCACGGAAAGTTTTTCCTTGGCTAAAAAATATAAATATTCCTAGCTTACTAACATTTTCATGTTCAAACTGAAGAGATTTATTGATATACAGTAGTTGTAGTTATTTTTTACTTTTGAATAAATCTTTATTTATTTTATTTTAATGAATACAGTTTGATTCCCTGTGATTTCCTCTATAGTTTGTTGTTTATGTATCTAAATAGTATGTTATATTTATAAATTTATATGTTTATAAACGTGAGTCGGCACTATATGCACTAGGCAGTTTTGTGCAAAAGGCGATCGGACAGCCGCGTGACGTCATCATCCCATTCTATTGAGGCCGTTGGCACTGCGTCCATGTCAAAGGCACGGTAGGCGTATAACCCTTGTTGTAAACAGTCCTGCCCTGCTTCTGGCCCTAGTTGTCGGAATATACAAAGAAAGCGTACAGCGAAGAAAGCGTACAACTGGAATTTAGAGAAATAAGCGTACAGCCTGTCACGTTGTTGTTTGACGAGGGTGAGACAAGGGCTGACACTTGAGGCAGCGGAATGTGACAGGCGAAAAAAGCGTTCACCACCAAGAACTCGACCTAAGTTTAGACTAGAAACATTGCTTAAGCATTGCAAAAAATTAACTAACTATTCAACTATTACTTACATAAGCTATAACATTTAAATAATATAGCCTACGAATATGGTTAAATAAAATAAATCAAGTTTTAAAACTACTATTCTTCTGCTTCATGATTATTCTTTGTTGAATATGTATATGTAACAGCCGCTCATACATAACTAAACATATTCGACTTAGGTCACAAATCAAGTCTGGAAATGTACAAAGCGGCCTCTCGGCCTTGTTAGTTTTCTTCTTATTTACAATTTTTAATGTCTATGTACAAATCGGCTACTTTAAACATAAAACACTATATACAAAAAAATATTCTATAGACATAAAACTTATGACTAATGTATAATATCTGGTTGTTAACAAACTTGCTGTACTACTATCAAAGTTTGTAAAGGTATGACATAACTTTCAAACAGGAAACAATGTCACCCGTGTCCTGGTATTGTTTTGTTACCCTTGCGATTATTCATTCGTCTATCTTTGTATACTTCCTTTTTATCTTCCATCCCTAGTTCCACTCTCATAAACATGTTTTCGGCAACTTCTGCTTCATTCTTCAAGCATTGTAGAACATCTTTACTCTTGTATTAAGGCTGAGTAGGATACTGTTTATTCTGTTGTGCCATCCCTCGACGGCGTTGGTTGTCTTATGTCTTTCCTTTCCTAGCAAGACCACATTTCATTGGAACTGCAGTGTTCTTCAATCATTGCTCGACAAAGTAATTGGAAAACTTCGTGAGATTGCTGGAAGATTGAATATTGATCTCTGATATATTCTTGTAGTTCGATAAAGGCCGATGAAGCACACATCCTTATGTGAACACGGTTGTTCCACAAAATCTGGAGATCGCCGACTTAACAAAAATATTGTCACCTGTTTGGATTTCAAGTACATATACATTAAATGCCCTTTGAATATATTTACATTACACATTAATATTAAATATGCCTTTCATCTATTTAATTTAAGTACAGGCTATTTTTCAATTAATTTATTTCAATAAATAAACAAATATATTCAGCGTTAGCACCGTAAAAGAATAAAACAAAAACAAGAAAGCCGCTTTGCTTTTTACATTCCCATACTTGATTTGTGACTAAGTCAAATCTGTATATTCATGTGTGAGCGGCTGTTACATATACATATTTAATGAAGACTAAACATGAAAGATGAAAAGTGCTTTTAAATTTGACATTTTTTAAGTATTGTTGTTCATCAGTTACACTACTTAATATATCCCACTCTAATTAGTGTGTACGCTTTTTTCGCATTTCACATTCCACTGTCTCAAGGGTCAGCCCTTTCAAACATAAACCTGACTGGTTCTATGCTTACTTTGCTAAATTCCAGATGTACGCTTTCTTCGCTGTATGCTTTCTTCGCGACACCAGTTATCAAGAGGCCCTAGCCTTAGGTCAGCCGGTGTTTTAGACACTTCCATAGGCATACTTAGAAAACTGTCACTCCCGCAATAACCTGGTAACGCTGAATTGCTACTGACATGTTTAATAAAGTGTTAGGCCTAATAATAATTTTTACATTATAGATACAACTAATTTACGGTACCTAAGACATTTAAATACTTACATTTTACTAAGTTTAAACACTTCCACCCAACAAACTACATGTATTATAGAACTCTACCACATCTGATGCGAGTTTTAAAAGGTAATATAAACAGCCCAGAAAGATGTTAAAACCATTACAGATAAGACTTACTTAAAATGTTAAATACCTACAATTTACTGAGTTAAAATGGTAATATAAAGAGCCCAGGAAGGTGGCTAAAACATTATAGATACAACTAACTTACCTAAGACATTTAAATACAATTTACTATGTTTAATATAAACAGCCCAGAAAGATAGCAAAAGCGTTACAGACACAACTAATTTACCTTACACATTTAAATATAATGTACTAAGTTTAATTCGTAATATAGACAGCCCAGAAAGATGGCTAAAACAACACTTTGAGTGACTGACTGACATGACAATTTTGACAACATAGGCGCTCCAGTTCACTGGAAATCGCTAGTGCTTTCTGTCCGAACTTTAGTGAACTCGTAGTAGCCACGGTAGGCTAACAATTGTCAAGCCTTTGCAATAAATATTGTTATAATTAAACGTTAAGGACTAGCTTATTTTCGAAGGACAAAAAACATTTTTTAAACCCAAGGGTTTCATTTATACAAAAATATATTTTTTTCTGTGACTCAAATGTTGGTTAGTTCTTAACAAAATTCACTGTTTTCTTATGGAAAATGCTTAATTTAATTTTAGATTTTTAAGTCTTACTTATAAAATAATTAACAGGATATTGAATCTTGATGATAACTATATGTTATTTGTGCACCATCTTGTACTTCCAAATTTGCTTAAGCTCTCATTTTATGTGTTTCATTTGAGAGACCATGTTATAGCAGCGCGTTCGTCAGCAATCTGACTTCGGCCGCCTCTTAAGCAAGCCACATTGTTTAAATTTCTATAATGGCTTTAAAAAATCAAATAAATTTATGATAATTGAAAGCCAAAAAATATAAGTGTGGCATGTGGTGTTCTCCAAATAGAAAATTTGTGTACTAAATGAGGTAGACACCAAGGGTACATACATACATACATATCCTGTCCCGTTCCGATTATCTTCGGGTCTGGGTATTCACTAGGCCTCTCCATCTTCTTCTGTCCCTCCACAATTCTTCTTCCTCCACATACCCCCATTGTATACCTCTTGCTTCCACATCCCGTTTCACCTCGTCGATCCACCTTCTTCTGGGTCTTCCTCTAGGTCTTCTTCCATTCATTTGGATTTCACTCATCCTTCTTGGGATTCTTACATCTTCCATTCTTTTTATGTGGCCGAACCATCTCAATCTCGACTTCTCTACTTTTTCTCTCAAACTTTCTTCAACTATTCCTCTTCTCAGCTCTTCATTTCTCATTCTGTCTAATCTTGTTTTACCTTTAATCCCTCTTATAAACTTCATTTCCCCTGCCTGCACCCTACTCCATTCCCTCTCCGTTATATTCCAAACTTCTGCACCATAGGTAACTATCGGTGGATAGTACGTTTTGTACATGGTAACTTTAGCTGTCTTTGGTATATCCTTATCCCATACTAGATGTCTAATACTTTGGTAAAATCCTGCCCCTTTCCCCAGTCTCGCCGTCACCTCTTGCGCCATTTTTCCATCATTTGAAAACACCGTACCTAAATATGTAAAATTTTCGACCAACTTAAGCGGCTTCCCTTCTACTTTTAAAGGTCTTTCCAGCTCCCCATCTCTTCCAATCACCATCACTTCGCTCTTTTCCTTACTTATTCGTAGTCCTCTCGCTCTCATAACCTCTGTCCATTTATCCAATTGTCTTTGTAACTCTTCTTCATTTCTTCCCCATAACATTACGTCATCCGCAAACATCATAGTTCCCACATTTCCTCTAACATCTTTAATTTCTCTCCACATTATCTCCATTACCACATTAAACAATACTGGTGACAAAACGCTTCCCTGTTTCAGTCCTTTCCTTATATCAAACCATCTGGTATACCCTGCAACCGTCCTAACTCGACATTTGTGGATTCTATACAATTCCTTTATCCATTCAATGTACTTTTCTTCCAGACCAATGCATCTTAAGCTATTCCAAATGGCACTTCTTTTTACTGAGTCATATGCCTTTTCAATATCTATAAAAACACAAATTATTTTCTGATCAAATTCCCAATGCTTTTTTATTATCTGTCTTACTGCAAAAATTAAATCCACTGTACTTCTATTTCTCCGAAAACCATGCTGTTCCTCGCTTAACTGATCTTCAATGTAATTTCCTACTCTATTTAAAATCACATTCTCAAAAATCCTTTCCACTTGACACATTAATGTTATCCCTCTATAGTTTTTACATCTCTTCCTACTACCTTTCTTAAACAAAGTCACTATGTCTCCTCTTCCCCACTCTTCTGGCAATATACCCTCCTTCAAAACACACATAAATAACCTTTTCAACCAATGTAACCCTATAGGGCCTAATGCTTTAATCATATCAACTGTGACTTCATCTGGTCCGGCTGATTTATTATTCTTCATCCCCTTCACTGCATTTTCGATCTCATCCCATGTCATCTCTCCTAATTCTAACAATTTGCTATTGTTTCGTAATTCCTCTCTCTCATCTCTTCTTAGTCCCGAATTTAATAGATCTTCAAAGTAGTCTCTCCATAATTTTCTTAATATCCTCTCCATTTTCAATCAGCCTTCCATTTTCGTCTTCCATGTGTTTCGCACTTTCTGTCGATCTCTTCTTGTTTTTCATCATTTTATAAAACATCTTCTTATTACTTTCCATATCTGTTTCTAGTTTGTTAGTAAACCATTCCCACGACTTCCTTTTCTCTTCTTTAATAATCTTGCTACATTCATGCCTCTTTTCATTATATGACTGTTTGTCCTCTTGATTCCTACTCTTCCACCATTTCCTAAATGCTACATTCTTTTCTCTTACCGCCTCTATTGTTCTTTTATTCCACCAGTCTGTTGTCTTTTCTTTCTTCTCACCCCTTGTTCTTCCACACACTTCTTCAGCTGATCCTACCAATACTTTTTTAAAATTGTCCCATTCTGCTTCAACGTTACCAGTTTCATTTTTTGGTAATTTCTTTCCTACCAACACTTGAAATTTCTCTAACTCTTCTTTCTGTTGTAACTTCCAGACTTTTATCCTAGTAATTCCGCCTTTTAACTCCTTTGAACTACTAACCCATTTGAAGGTTCCTACTAACAATCTGTGATCTCCTTCCATGTTTACGCTTGGTATCACTTTTACATCGGTCAACTTTTCTCCCCAAAGCTTATCTACAATCACGTAATCAATGACACTTTTTTGATTTCCATCCCAGCTATATCTTGTGACAACATGACTCTCCCTTTTTTGGAATCTACTGTTCCCTATCGCTAAACCATTTCTTGTACACAAGTCCAACAACCGTTCGCCTTCTCCATTCCGTGGTCCATATCCAAAAGCCCCCAACACCTCTTCATATCCTCTCCTATCCCTACCCACTTTAGCATTTAGATCTCCCATTAAGATGTTAACATTTTCTAAATGCTCTTCTAATTCCACCTCAAAATCCTCTTTCTCTTGGTCTGTGCATCCCACTTGTGGCGCATACACTTGCATTATAACACACTTCTCTGTCTTCATTTTAACTGTCATACTGATCAATCTATCTGATACATACTTCACCTCCTCAATTCTTTCCTTAATTTTCTTATTTCCTATGAATGCAACACCATTCCTTCCTCTCCTATTTCCACTCCAAAAAAGTTGGTATCCATCACGTAATTCCTTCTCCCCACATCCTCTCCACTTTGTTTCACTCAAACCAAGCACATCTAAACTCCTATCCTTCATTACATCTATTAATTCTTCTATCTTATTCGTTAGCGTAAGTATATTCAATGTTCCGAATCGTAACCTTAAACTTTTCCGGTCCATTCCATTTTTCCCATCATTCCGAGGCCTATTTTTATTCTTGAAAGCATTTGAAAATCCACTGTTGGCTTGCTGGGCCTAACACAGCTTCACCAGAGCCCCGTTAGCCGTCATTTTTCAGGGTTCCCGTAAGACCTTACCAGCAACCTTGGAGGTACCAGGGCACACGAGGTCCCCACTGGCATCGCTCTTACAGGCCTTCCCATACTTCATGCCGTTGCCCGTCCCTCACGACGTGGACGAGGGATTGGACAGTCAAAATACCTACATTAGATATGATGCTTATGTCTTACTTTTTTTACTCTGAATGTTTAAAATGTTTGCGCAAAAACTAAAATTGTATGGCTTAATTAATAACTGTACTTAAAAATAAAAATTTCCAAGTTTTATAGGTATAGGGGTGTGTATCATCAGCGCATGGCACACTTAACCCAAACCCTATTTTTTTGATGTTTTACATATTTAACAGCACTTTCTGTTCGGAGCAATCGCCAAGTATCCAATGCCAATTTTATATTTAATGTTCTAATAAAGAAGGTTAAATTCGGTCAATGAAGATTAGTGTGTTGCTTTTGAGTTTCACCCTTGATTATATACACCTATAATAGAATACTTGTGCCTGTAATTTTTTTAGTCAGTGAGGCCCGCAATCACAGCTGGTTTAAACTCAATGGACATAAACATTTCCTCCTCAATGGACCACAAAAACATCTGATATTTCGAGGCTTAAAATTTAACATTGGATGGGAAATCAAATTGTGTATAAAATCAATGGTTTTACTTTTAATAACAGAAAAATACCATTATTTTGAAATTTATATAGGCTTGTTTATAGTATTAAAGCACAATTACATATTAATAATAGCCAACAGCCCATGCTTCGCTACGGTGTGGTTCTTCTTCTAGATAACAAAGATTTATAGCATAGAACCCTATAAGTCTACTTTAGGTGAATGCAAAGTGGTGCGATCATGTCAGAGGTAGTAGAAATTACATTAAATATCTCATAATGAAAAGCAAATTAGCCAAGCTTTTGTGTCATATTTATGTGATTTTTATCAGCTGTTTAAAATAAATTGTTAAATTAAATTAATGCCAATGTTACACTTTTGGAAAAAAGGAAACGTTGATGGGCTGTTTTACCCCTTAGGTATGGAATCCTTTCTTAGTGGGTTTCTCTGATACAAAACCTAACTTCCCTCCAAATTTCATCAAAATCTGATCTATTTGTCTCAATTTTGAAAGTGGATTTATTCAATAAGCCTGCTTTTGTTGTTATGTCCTATAATCTTAAACTTCTGTAGGACTCATAGCAAGGAAATGACCACAACCAGCCATTTTATTTTGCTGGTGCCTTTCCTTAAGGCGTTGATGTGGTATTTATGTGAAGACCTGGTACTAAGTAGAGACACATTCATATCGATACAAAGAAAACAATAGAGCAGATCCTGAAAGTTAGGGGAGAAGTTTTTCCCAATGCTCCCTCCAATGAGAGGAGCCACTGTGGATTCTGTGACAGAAAAAAAAAATCAAGTATAAGAGTTCTTTCTGTTTTTGATATGCCCTTGTATTAAGTTGCGAGAGCAGTATCATCTGACTATATGAATTTTCTGGACACTGTGGTGGGAGTGTCGGCAGTGTATACATTGAGTAAAAGAGGAGCAGTTCATCATTCAGGTGCATAAAACAAGCTACATATTATTGTAATATAGATAGAGAAATTATACAATGTTTGTTTTACCATCACTGTAATTCTACATTCTTTGTCTGATAAAATGATAGTATATAAAAACTCATTTTATATAAAGTTACAACCTCCAAATGATGCTTACAGTTTATTTTCTTTTTTTATTCTCTAAATATTTAAATTCATTTGGTTTAGTGTAGTGTGACGAAAATCAGAGGAGGTTGTCAAAGTAACAGCTAAATTGATCCTAAGACTTACCTAAAAGTGATATAAATCCACAAAGGGCCCAGACTAGTAAAGACATTCCAATAGATCCTGACTGATCCAACACCTGTCCTGGAGTAATAAATATCCCGGATCCTGGAACCATCAGAGTTTAGGATGGATCATTTCTGGATCCTTTAATAGTGACTTATTTTACATTACTACTCATTACAGTCAAGTCAGTCAAGTTAAAGAAAAGGTGAATAAGAATAATCTGAGGTTTCTAGTATTGTTTATGCCATTGAAAATGTGAATTATGTCAGATTGTTAGATTTACAAACATAAGACATCTTCTCTCAAGACAGATTAAAAATGAACGCACCTGGAAATCAAAATTGTTGCTAACCTAGCAGAAACATAGCATAGAAAGGGAGTATATGTGTAAGCCGGCGTGGAGGCTAAGGCTTCTGAATGCAGAGGGCAAGGGTGGAATCGCCCAACTGATGCAGCGGTTCTTCACTCGTTGACTAAAGTTTACACAGGCCTGCAGGACTATGTTATTTGGCAAGTGAAGTTTAAAAAATTCTATGGTAACATTTTAAATACTAGGAACAATAGGCCTATTAGATAGTTTTTAATTTATTATTTTATATCTTACCATATACAGAATATCTTTGTGTTAGTCTAACAGAACAAATAATAGCATAACAGTCAGTACCTAAATGCATTGCCAGAGCAGTAGTAATAAACTGTCACAAAACAGAACAGAACAAATAATAGCATAATAGTCAGTACCTAAATGCATTGCCAGAGCAGTAGTAATAAACTGTCACAAAAGAGAACAAATAATAGCATAATAGTCAGTACCTAAATGCATTGCCAGAGCAGTAGTAATAAACTGTCACAGAACAGAACAAATAATAGCATAATAGTCAGTACCTAAATGCATTGCCAGAGCAGTGGTAATAAACTGTCACAAAACAGAACAGAACAAGTAATAGCATAATAGTCAGTACCTAAATGCATTGCCAGAGCAGTAGTAATAAACTGTCACAAAACAGAACAAATAATAGCATAATAGTCAGTACCTAAATGCATTGCCAGAGCAGTAGTAATAAACTGTCACAAAACAGAACAAATAATAGCATAATAGTCAGTACCTAAATGCATTGCCAGAGCAGTAGTAATAAACTGTCACAAAACAGAACAGAACAAATAATAGCATAATAGTCAGTACCTAAATGCATTGCCAGAGCAGTGGTAATAAACTGTCACAAAACAGAACAGAACAAGTAATAGCATAATAATCAGTACCTAAATGCATTGCCAGAGCAGTAGTAATAAACTGTCACAAAACAGACCGGAACAAATAATAGCATAATAGTCAGTACCTAAATGCATTGCCAGAGCAGTAGTAATAAACTGTCACAAAACAGAACAGAACAAATAATAGCATAATAGTCAGTACTAAATGCATTGCCAGAGCAGTAGTAATAAACTGTCACAAAACAGAACAGAACAAATAATAGCATAATAGTCAGTACCTAAATGCATTGCCAGAGCAGTAGTAATAAACTGTCACAAAAGAGAACAAATAATAGCATAATAGTCAGTACCTAAATGCATTGCCAGAGCAGTAGTAATAAACTGTCACAGAACAGAACAAATAATAGCATAATAGTCAGTACCTAAATGCATTGCCACAGCAGTAGTAATAAACTGTCACAAAACAGAACAGAACAAATAATAGCATAATAGTCAGTACCTAAATGCATTGCCAGAGCAGTAGTAATAAACTGTCACAAAACAGAACAGAACAAATAATAGCATAATAGTCAGTACCAAAATGCATTGCCAGAGCAGTAGTAATAAACTGTCACAAAACAGAACAGAACAAATAATAGCATAATAGTCAGTACCTAAATGCATTGCCAGAGCAGTAGTAATAAACTGTCACAAAACAGAACAGAACAAATAATAGCATAATAGTCAGTACCTAAATGCATTGCCAGAGCAGTGGTAATAAACTGTCACAAAACAGAACAGAACAAGTAATAGCATAATAGTCAGTACCTAAATGCATTGCCAGAGCAGTAGTAATAAACTGTCACAAAACAGAACGGAACAAATAATAGCATAATAGTCAGTACCTAAATGCATTGCCAGAGCAGTAGTAATAAACTGTCACAAAACAGAACAGAACAAATAATAGCATAATAGTCAGTACTAAATGCATTGCCAGAGCAGTAGTAATAAACTGTCACAAAACAGAACAGAACAAATAATAGCATAATAGTCAGTACCTAAATGCATTGCCAGAGCAGTAGTAATAAACTGTCACAAAAGAGAACAAATAATAGCATAATAGTCAGTACCTAAATGCATTGCCAGAGCAGTAGTAATAAACTGTCACAGAACAGAACAAATAATAGCATAATAGTCAGTACCTAAATGCATTGCCACAGCAGTAGTAATAAACTGTCACAAAACAGAACAGAACAAATAATAGCATAATAGTCAGTACCTAAATGCATTGCCAGAGCAGTAGTAATAAACTGTCACAAAACAGAACAGAACAAATAATAGCATAATAGTCAGTACCTAAATGCATTGCCAGAGCAGTAGTAATAAACTGTCACAAAACAGAACAGAACAAATAATAGCATAATAGTCAGTACCTAAATGCATTGCCAGAGCAGTAGTAATAAACTGTCACAAAACAGAACAGAACAAATAATAGCATAATAGTCAGTACCTAAATGCATTGCCAGAGCAGTGGTAATAAACTGTCACAAAACAGAACAGAACAAGTAATAGCATAATAGTCAGTACCTAAATGCATTGCCAGAGCAGTAGTAATAAACTGTCACAAAACAGAACAAATAATAGCATAATAGTCAGTACCTAAATGCATTGCCAGAGCAGTGGTAATAAACTGTCACAAAACAGAACAAATAATAGCATAATAGTCAGTACCTAAATGCATTGCCAGAGCAGTAGTAATAAACTGTCACAAAACAAAGCAAATGAAATTTATAAAATGAGTTGTTTATATTAGGAGGAATTATGAAAATTACATACCATTAACTGAAAATACATCAATCAATCCATTGTTACTAAGTCGCTCTATGATAATTTAAATTAGGATATATGCATGATAAATAAATGAACCACTTCAAAGTTAAAGTGTTTTGATATGATATCAAAATTAATCATTTTTAACTTTGCTCAAAATTATTAGTATTCAATGTTTCTTCTATGAGCCCCCTGACTCCTTCCTACAGTTTTAGGGGGTCAGCTGACACCCAGTTCCGTAACCATTGTCTCAAGCCGACAAAATCCTATCATATTACATCATGTGTCAGAACATGGGATTTCATTGTTTAGCAGGTTTAATTTTTTTCATTTTACACTAAATGTATATTTTTAGATTATCTATAAAAATGAATTGTCTTAATTAAGAGTTTGACAACAATTATTGTGAATATTTTTTTGATGACAGTAATTTTGGTTTGACGGTATTTGTCATGCATTGTACTAAAGAGTGTTTGCTTTGAATAATTAAATGCAATTATGAATAGCAGCGATACCATCAAAATCATTTTGGTAGTCAGAGAAAATTTAGGGATGGCAACTTAGCAATGGTCTTAAATTGTAAATAAAGAAATTAATGAAATATAAATAGGCGTTGCCCTGTACCATTAAATTGTTTAAACACTCTTCCACATGATCCATTTATTAATTTTAATTGAGGATATCTCATCGTGTAGTTATTTACATAACCTTATTTGTGTATTGCCGGTCACTGTAAACAAATATTAAAAATAGTTCAATTACACATTACCCGTATTATTAAAACCCAGAATATTTGTAGATTTCAGTAGTGCATATAATAAATTAATATTGTTTTTCGTTTTTCTCTCTAATTACATTAACCTATGCTGGATCTTATTGTTAAAGCAACTTCCTAAATTGATTAAAACACTATTGTTAAAAAGAAATACTGTCTCTACCTATAATTAAGTTTAGTGTGAGGTTGGTTGCACTTATCAATCCAATTTCTCGCTTCAATTCCACTTTTTCTTCTGAAGGATTTGCAGAATCGCGGTCATTTGTATCTACTTCCATTTTTCTTTCTTGATTCTGATGATTTTTATTAACTTGTATTAGTGATTTCTTCTAAATAATAGTATGACCTGGAATAGAGATTGTTAAACATCAAATTTCCCTTTTTATATCTAAGTTCATAATATGACATACTAATGGTAAGGCAGTTGAAACACAGATTTTGTTGAACTTAACCATGATCTTAGGCTTCCAAACAACATTGTAATTTGTTTGATTGCAACTGTTCTTTTTTTTAATGTGATTGTTGAAATGTAATTGAATGAGTTTAGACACCAGTATTATTAATTAATTATGCTACCAAATATCATATGTCCTTTAACTTTGTTGACATGCTAATAAACAGCCTTCATGTTATTGATACCTTGTGTAACATGGTGCTTAGGAAAATTAATAAAATAACAACATATTAACTGTTTTAATAAATGTTGAATAAAGGAATTGTGTGTATATAATTCAGGATATACATATCATATACCAATAGTATGAGTGGAAGCTTAAGCACTTTAGAGAATTAACTTTACTTCAATGGGAAAGTTACAGGTTAAGATTGTAGGGAGATAAACATGATATTAAGGAAGAAAATCTTGTTGCTAAACTTATTTCCTGCATGGGTAAGCAATGCTTGAAAATATTTTCAAACTTGAATTCTCAAGATAAAGGAAATTGTTGTTAAATCATTTAACCATTTCAATGCCAGGTTATTCTTTGTAGGGCAAGATCAAATGTTCAGGACATTTTTCATCCAAAGTGCCGGAATATTTTAGGAAATCTTGCAAGCTTTTGTAAACAATTATTACTCTAAGGACTCATATAAACTTGCTTTGAAATGTTTTGCATACTTTTTTTAGTAAGTAATTGTATGTTTATTTTTTCATTCAAGATATAATATTTTATAATTTAGTCCTTTGTTCTACATTTTGATAAGAGTTAAATTGGAAAAAGAATCATTACTCTTAGGACGCATATAAACTTGCTTTAGGATTCTTTTTCCAATTTAACTCTTATCAAAATGTAGAACAAAGGACTAAATTATAAAATGTTATATCTTGAATAAAAAAGAAACATACAATTACTTACTAAAAAAAGTATTCAAAACATTTTTCAAGTTTGCAGTGTTTTTACTAATGGGAAAAATACTTAACCCAGAATCACACTTGTCTTATGTACAATTAAATTTAGTAGACAGAAACAAAGTTTCATATTAATATATTCACAAATAATAAAATTAAAATGTTTTCTTTCAAACAACGCACCTCTACCACAGGGTATTTCATCTCTTCTTATAGTATTTCACCTATGGGTGACTTGAGCGATCTATAATTCAAAAATATAAAAAATAAGCACTAACAATAACTAAAGGCATAAATAGTATCTAACCCATGCAGACAGAGTTGAGTACACACCATATGAGGGAATTGTGGCGGGAAAAGTGAACAATCTCTCGCCTCTACACGCCATTTACTTTGGGTTTATGACTAACCAAAGTCATACAAGGTCACAAGCTAAGCAGCAAGCCAACTCACTAAGAAAACAACTGTCATTTTTAGAAATAATGAAGAGAATTTAACTTATAAAACATATAAAGCAAGATCTACACAGATATAAACACAGATCAACCAGAGGTGGTTCTTGGGAAATGCGTTTCTTCGGCTGTTCACCATGAACGTTGAATGAAGGTAGTAGGGGATAATCTGTCACACATGCGCTGTCGGCAGGGCATTTATCATAGGTTTACGTACAACGTGCTAACTAAGAGACTATTGGTATATGAAGTATTTAAGGTAACATAATAAAATATCACTTATAATAAATGCTTTTACTTATACTTCTGCAAAACTGTAATAAAATGTAATCCTGCTTTAAATACTCAACTTTATGTATAAAATAAAAATGTTGTATGTATTCCTAACATAAAAATTATATTTTTGTAAAGTACTAGTTATTTTTAGGTAGCTTTCTGGTAGATTATGAAGTTGGCAAATCGAAATGGTATCGAAAAAACAAACTTACTTAGGGTATGATTGTTATGCTAATGTTTGACATTGACTTAGTACAAAAGGCCAAAAGTAAGTAATTGCAAAACTAATGAGCTAATTATTCAAAGTATTTAGCAATCAATGGAGAGAAGTATTTAGCATTATCTATCATATTGCCTGACATGGTATCAAACATACTCTATACATTTGTGGAAGTTTAACCACCCACCCATACAAGTAGAGTGGTATCCACCCAACCATACACGTACATGAACCACCCTCATATCCTAATCATATAAATAGGTATCATTTGACCTGTCTACCCATACAAGTAGAGTGATATTGACTCACCCACCCAACCATACACGTTCGGTGTATTGAACCACCCTCCCACCTAACCATGTAAAGTGGTTTTAATCCACTTGTCCACCTATACATGTACAGTAGTATTGACCCATCCATACACTTAGAGAGGTATTGACCCTCTAATGATGGGTCTCAATAGGCCTTAGTATCACTGTACGTGTAGGGTGGGTAGGTCAACATCACTGTGTATGGGTTGACAGGCCAGTCTGGATTATGTAAATAAGTATACTACCATTCACTGATCACTTCATAGTAATAACGCAGAGTGAAACAGTTATTTAGTGGAAATAAAAGCCACACGACACCAAACGTGATATAGCATCCAGTTGGATAGATGGACACTAGCCACAATCCACTTGTCATCAGCTATGTTGTTAAATTAAAAAAAAAATGTTAATCAGGCATAAAGCAAATTACTAAAGTTGGTTTTGCTTGTGTGCAAGGCTAGCCATGCCTGCTACATTTAATAAAGATCACTCCCGAGGCGAAATGTACGGCTTTTGTTGCGAACTGGTTTCCCTCCACCACAGGCGATGTGACCTTTCTCATTTGATAGAATGGAGACAGATTATTTTAAAATCAATCCAGTTGATAAACGAACACAATACCATGTTTGATATGACATTACCTTAAAAGTGTCCTGTTCATGCCTAATAATCTATAATGAAGCGAGTCAGTTGGCTGGCACTGTATCAGAATAAAGTGTTCATTAAAGTGTTTTGTACAAGCCATATCTTATATTTTCTACCTAGGAAGTACTCTTATTGATTATTTAAATATTATTAATATTTATTATTTAAATATTATTTTTTAGATATTATTAAATATATTTATATATTTAATATATTTATTATTAGATATTATTTAAATAGTCGGCACTGGTGGCACAATGCTGTAACCCAGCTACTTGGGGACAAAGTGTTAAGGAGATTGTAGGCAATAGGTTCTATGCTCGGTCCTCTTAATACCAACACGGCGTCCGCTCAATAGTTATCATTGACGTGTACACAGCTAAAGAAGTATGGGGTGTCCATGTTGAATGTTAGACAGAGGTTCAGATGTTGTCTAAGGAAGAGAACTGAGTGTCAGACTTGTCAGCTGAAAATCAGACCAACACTACGTGGTTCAGATTCCACGTAATGCTGTAGATCCCATAGTTGCCCTGGCTATTGGCTATTAACACGATCGCTACCAACCGCCACAAGTGGTGGCACGGTCATTACCACAGCCCGTGCGTTTAAGAAGATGGCCTACATACTGACCCAGCCTAATGAACGTTATAGCCCAAGAGTAAAAGTGTGATATGGGTCAAAACAGTTCAATATATATCCAATACTTAATAACAAAATTCCACTTTGTTTTTAGAGTTTTTATTCGTTTCCATAAGTGCCGCAAATACGGCGCTCAGTCTGTACTGTAAAAAGTAGGGTTTTACATATATAGTTTCCCACTACCAGTAACGTAATTTTGTCTTCTATTTCCGGCCATTTCCACACGTCACAAACAACGCAACACTCAATATGAAGGGTGGCGAGTTTCAGGCTACGTGCACTAGGCTGAGCAGTGTTGAAACTTCGTAGCACTTGGTCTTTCAGTAATCCGAATGTTTTGTGACGTAATAAGTTGGTCCACTCACAGACCAAGCGCCTCAAAGATGTGGCAAGCTTTCCCTTAGCCCACAATAAATAAATCACAGGCCTCTACAATATACCGTCGAATAGCAATATGCTATTTAGTAACATAGGTACAACGCCGTAAATGTGCGGTGGCAGTCTGTGAACGAAAATTAGCGGCGTTGGATTACAGATATAGATTTTTTTTGCGAGGTGGTAGCGAACGTGTTAATAAATAGTCCTTTCTGAGCTAAATCGAACTCAGATTGTAACAATGACTACACTCGTTCATCTACACTCTTCACACTCATTCACCCCTCATATTCGCCCATATCTCTACGATCGGCGCCTTAGAAATGAATAATGAATCTTTCTTTACGTGTATAAGACCATTTCCTATAAACGTAAAATGCCTATAAAAAGGTTAGATGTTAGAGAAGACTGTTAAGTCGTAAACCTCGCTTAATAAAGACAGTTTGCATTTCATTTCATTTCATTTCCATTTTGTCTTACTCTTTCAGTCAACTGCTGGACTGTCACAAATTTGTGATCAGATATGGCAGCTACCACACAAAATTAATGTGTTGCCAAATTTTAATAACTCACATTTTAAATTTACCTTAAATATAACATTGTATTAAAAAATGTATTCAACATCAGAACACTATGTTCAAAAACGTATAAATCTAAAGCAATAATTTGTTGTGTTTGAACATTTAGATTCATTGTTGACTAAATTCGAGACTCTAAGGTTAAATTTAAGGTTATTCTGTGTTTTTTAAGGTTAATTAGTTTGAGGTTAAGCCGTGGGACAGCTTTATAATTACAACAGTTTCATTGTTTGTTCTTTATAGCCACTATACAGCTTGAG
The DNA here is from genome assembly GCA_035578905.1 of Stictocephala bisonia. Taxonomy (NCBI): domain Eukaryota; kingdom Metazoa; phylum Arthropoda; class Insecta; order Hemiptera; family Membracidae; genus Stictocephala; species Stictocephala bisonia. The sequence continues at coordinate 572,206 of JAQJVL010000332.1, read as the reverse complement.
CTTTTCAGCTGTTAAATAGTAGTACTGTACTATGATAGCTACATTACAGGTTGAATTTTCAAGCTGGAAATTTAGATGAAACGTTTTTAGTAATTCCACAGTTTTTAATTTTTGATTAATGCATTTTCGCCAGTTACGGCATCTTCAGATCATAATAACCAAATAGTACAAAAATATAAAACATATGTTAAAAAATATACAATTTGTAAATATTAAATAACATTGATGGATAAGTAGTTAAAATTTAAAAACAAGGTTTTGAATTATTTAACTTGTTTTCTAGTTCATTTCTAATTACAGGTAAAAATATATTATTAAAATTAACAGATGGCTGAGAAATACAGTCATCTTTTTTTAATGCCATGAACGCACTTTCAATTTTATTTCTCTTTTTCCATGATTTTTCTTTATATATAATAGACGACTCTTCAAATTTTATATTATGCTTTTTATCAATAGCATGTTCAACTAATTTTGATTGTTCAGTATTTTCAGTTTTAAAATTATATATGTTCCTTTATTCTTGTTTTAACAGGTCTTGATGTTTGGCCGAAATATGTTTCATTGCATTCACAATTTATTTGGTAAATAACATTTTTTGTTGATTGATTTTCATTTTTTGGTTTTAATTTAGATAATTTACTACGACGCTTCCTGATGATGTAAAACTTGTTCGAATATTAAATTTATAGTTAATTTTTTGAATTTTCTCTGAAAGGTTTTTAAAATAGGGTATGACTACAGTTGTTACAGATTTGTTTTCATTGTCTTGACGATTGCGTGCTTTTTTAGGTTTATTTCCTCTCTTTAATTTTTGAATAAGTTTATTGGGATGGTTGTTCATCTTTAGAAAATGGCACATTTCTTCTTTTTTGTATTTTTTATTTTCATTTGTCATTTGAAGAAGAAACAAGTTAAATGTTTTGGAATAAACTTCTAGCAAGTCCAATTTTAACATGTTCAGGATGGTTAGAAAAATAATTTAAATACTGACCACCAAATTTTTTTTATGATATAAAGAGGTTTCAAGAGTATTGTCTTCTGTTTTGGTTATTAATATATCTAGAAACGGAAGTTTTCCTTCTTCTTCTTTTTCCATGGTAAATTTTATCATTGGTAGTATTTCATTAAAAAAATTTAAAAATTTAATATGTATATCATCTTGGTTTTCCCAAATACAAAATATATCGTCAACATAACGAAGCCATATTTTCGGTTTGATAGTCCATTTATTGAATGTTAATTCTTCAAAACAATCCATAAAAATGTTACTTATAATTGGACTAAGGACTCCTTATTTGGCAATTCTTTTTCATACGTTAAAAACTCTTTTGATTTTTTAGAAAAAATAAAGTGCTTGACAGTAACACATTCAGACATTATGGTTAGCTATGATGTGTGTAGCCTTTTTACAAAAGTACCTGTAGCTGAAGCATTAAACATAATACAATCAAAACTAGAGAAAGATGAAAATTTAAGTTCAAGAACCAATCTATCTATTTATAACATTTTTAATTTACTAGAAGTCCGTGGTATTTGATATTATTTAGAGAGGTTGTTAATTATTAAAAGGTTAACATTGTTATGCCTTTGCACTCTCTACCCTCACAGCAATTGAAACCTTGCTGTTTGTAGGCAGGTCGCTAAACAACCGCGACAGTAGCACTACTGTTCTAGTATATTAATCAAATTTAGATAAAAGAAGATGAGGATAAAATATATAATTAAAAGTCTCATTTATGTAATTTAGAAATAGGGCGCACCGAATTGGTGTTTGTGAAAACGGATATTGGCAAATTTCTCTACCTCCGTGCCCGATTGGTAATTCCACATTGGATTACTTATTTATTGTTGTCATGTAGTGGCTTCGTGCCTATCTACATCTGAAGAGACTAAAATAAAGTCGAAACAACAGTATGCACACTTCCGCCCTGAAAGATGGGTCGGTCGTATTTCACTTAGCGCAGGCACAATCAATTTAGATTTCCAAACCACGCCGTTGCCGTGTGTTGACGGCCTTTTGCAACGGCGTGATTTGGAAATCTAAATTGATTGTGCCTGCGCTAAGTGAAATACGACCGACCCATCTTTCAGGGCGGAAGTGTGCATACTGTTGTTTCGACTTTATTTTAGTCTCTTCAGATGTAGATAGGCACGAAGCCACTACATGACAACAATAAATAAGTAATCCAATGTGGAATTACCAATCGGGCACGGAGGTAGAGAAATTTGCCAATATCCGTTTTCACAAACACCAATTCGGTGCGCCCTATTTCTAAATTACATAAATGAGACTTTTAATTATATATTTTATCCTCATCTTCTTTTATCTAAATTTGATTAACATACTAGAGCAGTAGTGCTACGGTCGCGGTTGTTTAGCGACCTGCCTACAAACAGCAAGGTTCCAATTGCTGTGAGGGTAGAGAGTGCAAAGGCATAACAATGTTAACCTTTCAATACTAGAAGTCTGTGTATATAATAACTACTTCCAAAATAATGAACAATTTTATAAACAAGTTTCTGGTTTACCGATGGGAGGAGTCCTTAGTACATTGAAGTAATATGTTTTATTTTTTATTTTTATAAAATAAAAATATACTAATATAAAAATAACATTTATTTTATAAAATAAAATAAAAACAATCTGTTTCTTTCTATTTTTCACACAAATGTCATCCTCCGTCTATTCTAAAATAGCAAGTGATATAAGGTTTATCAGTTTCTTTATTTTGTTGCGTCGGAGAGCATTCATCATGTATAATGCAGAGCTCACTACTTTTGTATTATACTCGACTGCTAGTGCGAACCATTTTTGGGCAGTAGAGAACATTTTAGCTACTAAAGTACTCTCTACTCTACTAAATTACTTGCCTAGTGCGAACAAGACTCAAGGCTTAGCAGTCGAGTATAGTACACAAGTAGTGCGAGTCCTGCATTATACATGATGAACGCTCTCCAACGCAACAAAATAAGCAATCTGATAAAGCTTATATCACTTGCTATTTTAGAATAAGTGGAGGAAGAAATTTGCATGACAAATGGAAAGAAACAGATTGTTTTTATATTATTTATATTACAAAATAAATGTTATTTTTATTTTATTTATATTTACAGATTTGTATTTTATAAAAATAAGATAAACACATTGCCTCATTTATTTGTTTTTGTAAGTTGGTGACTTGATATTCCACATACATTCATGTTGAATATATTTTGTCTCCTGTTGAGATTTAAGTCCGGTAAAGGAGGGCGCACAATAAGCCTTTTTGGCTTAGGGGCCGTTACCAGGTTTGAAGCCTGACCCTCTAAATTGTAAAAAAGAAAAAATTGTTGAATTTATTTATTAATAAACTAAAGTTTTTTCCTCGCTGTAGTGAAATGCCATTCTTGTGGTAACTAATGAACTCGACTAAAACCAGCTGTTTGGACTGTTTAAATGATGAGCCAGTAGTTAGTGGCATGTGGTGGGGGAATCTACACGACCGTCGAGAATAGAATAAAATGGATTGACTCGACTAAATTATTCATGAAGGAACTCCACTAAATTTTTGTGTTCGGTCATGTTTATTTAATAAACTACTCGCCACTCGACTAAATTACGAGCCTAGTGCGAACAAGGCTTTAGAGGCAGTTTATATGCATTACCAGTACTTCATCAAGATGAAAATAGTTTAATTGTCCTATTTAAGACCTAAAGAAAAGTGTAAGACTCAAATTTATTTGTGTATAAAATCAATGGCATTATTAAGCCTATTTCAAACATGTTTATTTCATTTTTTTTTTTTTTTTTTTTTGCTTAACAGCTGAATATTAAAATCATAGTAAAGTATAATCGCAGTATAATATAGACAGTAGCAAAGCTTACTCTTGTGAATATTGCAACCAGCTCGACGCTAGCGATCCTAGTGGTCGTATCGCAGAGTTATGCTATCACACTATAATAAAGTCTTTTAACACCACTTTTGACATAAACGACAATGAACAGAGCTACAACAGCTGTTTACCGGATACCTCTCCGCTAGGTTCGCTGGGAAGCAAGAAAAACGGCTGAGCTTCACTACTGTATTTATATTACACTGTGGTATAGTATTAAAAATGCATTAATAGTATAATGTCAACCATACAAAATAAACATGTTTATTTATTTACAAAACAGCTTTTATTAATTTACTAAAACAACCCAATGTTATCCTTATGGAACAATCTTTTAGGGGTGGTTTCTACCCCTTAGGAGTATTTTATCAACATGAAAATATTTTAGTTCTACTATTTAAGACCTAAACAAATAGTCAAAAATATTTCAACTCTCTACCTATATGGAAAGTTGGAGAATTAGTGATGAGTGAGTGAGCCAGACAGATTAAACTTGTTTGCTATAATGTTTTAGTTGTTTATAATTTTATAATCAGACTAGTTTGATCCGTTTTTTCTAATCTAAAAAACCAATGTAGATTTTTTTCAATTAGTTAATTTAAATCCCTTCATACTAGAGTAAAAAATATTTAAATATGCTATTGAGATGCTTAATGACATAATTTTTGTCTGTGCGTTTATGTTTCTCTTCTAAACTTGATCTCGTATTACATGCGCACAACTCTTCTACCTGAGGTCTGGAGGGTGTTAGAAGTGCACACAAGGATCCAACTTAACCTGCCGGTGATCTGATATAATTCCTTGACCATAATTTGATTATGAGAGGTTGAATGCATACCCAAGTTTTAATTTCAATAATTTTCTTGATTAAAACACTACATAAGAAATGAAAAATTAATGATTCTAATTGTAAGGATAGTTTTGTTGGAAGGAACTTCGTAGACACTGCATTTGGATTTAATCATCCTCACTTTGTGCCTGGGACGTCTAGACGCCATCGTAACTGCAGATCGTAAGACTTCATCATTTTGTAATATTTGATTATTGTATTGTTCTATTCCTACTAATTGTTGTCTTTTCAGGTTAAAATGTAATTGTAATAGTTAACGCCTAATTGGTTATATTAATTTCACCCAGTTAACATTTTTTTATTTTTAGTAAAAGTTCATTTTGTTGTACCCCATTCTAGGATCTAGGTTAAAATGTAGATAATTATTAATGTAGATAAGTTTATTAGTTTAAGATCGTAGTTTTATAACATGTTTGTTTAGATGTAATTTAGTTTTTAGCACTTGAAAGAGATTTGGGTTTCACCAAATCGAAACGTCGTGATTGGTATTTTTCACGTAATGATGGCAAACGTCCAACAACCTCTGTTTTCCCCATCTGATATCATTAACAAATTTCAAAAACAAACTTAATGGTTAAACTTTAAAATGTAGAATTTAAGTATAAATAACACACATAAGTTATTTCAGTTGGTCACAAGTTGCTTATTTCTGACATAAAACTGAATTCCTTAAAAACAAAAGAACTTTTCGTGATGATTTCAAGTTTTTTAATATATTTGTTAACATTTTAACATATAACTTTCACTTGAGGATATTTTGTACTATTGCACTTAGAGAAAGTGATCTTTTGTGTGATTTTTCATTAAGTGGATAGACTTCTTATCAACCATTTCTGGAGAAATATTGGTCATGTTCTATCCTTCAGTTATTTACTAAACAATTTATGATTACAAAAAGAATATTTACCTTTTTAACAAATGAAACTGTAAGTCTGTGTAAAACTGCCTTTGCATGAAATGTTCCAAGTACAACTTCTTGAAGTTAACTGAATCATCTTGAGATAGTAATTTTAATTACCTAGAAGATTAGTCAACAGAGCTCAACTAGTGCAGTATTGCAATCATTAGTATTAAGTCTCTTATCACATACCTTTTAATCACAATAGCAGTTCCAGATTGTTTAGTCATGCTTTAGTTATACACTGGATAAATTAAAAGTTCAGTTAACTGCACTAAACAGAAAGATTTATATCTGGCCGCAGATCAGTATCATTATGAACAGAGATTGTGTCAGTAAAGAATATTTTCCTAAGGATGAATGAAAGAACTTTTAACATCCTTGACATCATTTGCACTCTGACAGGTTTGGAACTAGAATGACCTTGTGGGCAGCCTTCACTGTAAGAGGAAATTGGTATGTTTTATGCAGAAATGACTACAAGGTATTTGAATCTCACAGCATACTTCAGTAAAAAAAATATTTTCTTACTTAAAAAGAGCATTGTATTTAATCAAAGTGACAGTCAAATTTTATTTTGAGGGTTAAAAATAGTAATATCCTTGACTTCAATTTTACACTTTCAGCTGCCACTTAGTTTTTAAAAAACTGTTATCAAGTTGTAATTTTCATAGAATAATTTTGGTACTTATCAAAAAAATGCATTAATTTTTTTATAAGTCAGAAAAAAATCATTTGCATACAACTTTCCTTTAATACACAGCATTTAATGATTTAATAAATATAGCCAATAAACTGTATTTTGTATCATTTATACTTAATGTAAATAGCTTAAGTTATTTATTACCTAAATAATGAAATTGATTTTTGTACGATGTGAAGTTAAACACCAGAAAATGAAGCATAATAACTGAAAAACTCCAATAATTATTAAATAATATAATCAAGCAAAATAAAGCCTTCAATAGAATATTACTTGTCTAAAATTAGTTCTATATTATGAAACTGCTTAAACAGTAAAAAGTGTATACCTTTAGTCTCATGATTATAATAATTTAATAATTATTTTTAAGTTTTGGGGAATGAGCAAGTTATTAGAATATGTTTATCAAGTCTTGGAAAACAAATCTCCTTGTCAGGTGCGAATGTTTTGTTTGTCTTACCAATGAGACAGGTCTCTAAGTACAGGGAGGATGTGTTTATGGATTAATTACTTTAGAATAAATACCAAACAGTTATTATTTTTTAAACTAGCCAAGAAAGACACAGCACATTATAGTTTATAGCAAGCTTTGATTTTATTTGCTTGATCTACTCGTATTTTCTTGTGGAGGTTTTAAAGTGGATAATAAAAGTGAGGGTCATAGGAAGTAAGCTGAAGTAACAAAAAAGTGATTGTTATTTCATTTGCAACTCTGCGGGGGTGTAGCGTTGTGACAGCACCAGGCGCCAACTAGAGGGGGTGCCAAAATCGTAAATATATATGCATAATTATATTATGTTAACTTTTATGAGACTTCATCTGTTATACTTGAGATCTTTGTATACAAAGTATTAAAACTGTTTAATGTTATAAGTTAATATACTGGTACCAGTGATATTCTATACAACTCAAGGATTAATTATTAAAGATTATTTAATTTACATAAAGTTAATAAAACTACTTTTAAGCAATCTTATCAGTTCACTGACCCTAAATGTTTCAATAAATTACCGATTGAAATTAAAATTTGCAATAACAATAGACTTTTTGGCGTAAAATTAAAAAAGCTGTCGTCTCATTTATATGTTTATTCTTTTATTTAGGTTACATTTTAGTCTTGAACAAAAAGCACAAAACATAGATCTGGCTTATTCCACTATCAAAGCAACTTTTTTCTTTGTATATGAGTTATTACATATTATATAAACAGTACAAGTAAGCGTCACACCACACAAATTTATAATAATATAAGCACAAAATAAATTTGTGTTGTGTGACGTTTACTTGTACTGTATTAACCAACACGTATTATGCTAATTAAAAAACTATATTATATAACTGTTATATAATATTGTATATTAAAGAAATTTCTATTGTTTTTTATAATATGTCAAGAAGATGCAATTGATGTACATATTATGAGAAATGGTTTTTGGTTCTGTTTAGATCTTTTTGGTTTTGTTTATTTTTAGCAATAATTATGTTTTTAGATCTGTTTATTATGATGAGAGTTATTTAAAATAACTGGTTGGTCATTTGTCGCCAATTCTGTTAATCTTTCTTCTCTGTTTTTAAAATACTGTACTTGTATTACTCAATAGTTATAGCAGTTTTAAATGTGTTATTGCTGAAACATTATTTTTAGCTTAACATTTGTATTGGTTTGATTTGAATTGTTGTGTATTTATTTCTGATTAAGTACAAACTAATCGTGCATTATAATGTACGGTTCGAATAATTATTTTTCTAACTCTTAATTTATAGATCAAAATTGATTGGATTAATTTAGAACAATTTTATAACACTCTTGCATATTACAGGATGTTAAAAATCAAATTTGTTTGTGTAAAATGTAGGTTTAAAAATTAGGATATTATGAGTGATAAAATCATGACAAATAAGATAGTGTTCAATTATTTTCAAATTATTGTAAACAATCTGTTTCTAAGTAGAGACTAAGTAGAGAAGAAATTAGTATTATAAATTTACAGTGTTTATTTTGTTAACAAAAATTTAATGTAATCCAGTAAATGTAAAATGTAAATCTAGGTTAAGTTTTAGGGAGGGCTTTTCGCCCTAACTATTTCTGGTAAACCAATGCCTCTTTTACATTCTTATTCTTTCTTATATTCTTACATATGAGACGCCGACACAACGTTGTTGGTATTTTAAGGCGAATATGAATGGTTATATGAGTGTAGGATGAGTGTAGTCTGGTTACTAACTGAGTTAAACTGTTCCTCAGAAAGGGCAATTTATTAATAGCCCAACAGCCAGGGCTATTAAGGGACCTACAGCTTTACGTGGAATCCGAACCACTTAGTGCTTGTCTGATTTTCAGCTAATTGACAAGCCCGATACTCAGTTATCTTCCCCACACAACATCCGCACAATGATTACCACCCAACATGGACACCCCAGACTTCTCTAGTAGTGTCCACGCCGATAGCAACCATCAAGCGGACTCCATGTCGGTATTAAGAGGACCGAGCATGGAACCTATCGCCTACAATCTCCCAAACACTTTGCCCCCATGTAGCTGAGTTACAACACTGCGCCACCAGTGAAATGACATCTGAGGGGTTATAATTTTAACTTTAAATTACAGGTTAACTTTACAGTACATGTAACAACACGTATTATGCTAATTAAAAAACTATTTAGTTTAACTTTATTACATAATCAATTACAATGGTAACTGAATTACCAATCTTGTTAAGTAATTTTTACGTTGTAACCGTTTTACTAAGCCAGTAATGTAGAGTGACAATATATGTGTTCAAGACCAGGGGAGGGTAACAGTGTCAGCAAAATAAATGAGTCATTTGAATTAAATGAGTTGACTCAAGGTGTCGATTCTTTCCAAAGAGTCACACTGCCCATCACTACTTTATTTATTTATTCATAAGACGCCGATCGTTAAGATATGGGCGAATATGGATTTCGAATGAGTGTGATGAGTGTAGTTGAGCGAATCTAGTCATTGTTACAAACTAAGGCCGACTATTCCTTAGAAAGTGTCATTAATTAATAGCCCAATGAAAAATGAACAACCGGTGATTATCAGCTGATCCTTCTCAAAATGTATTGACTCTGATTGGAATCCAACTGAGAACCTTTAGCACATGAAGCTGGGATTGAACCAACTACGCTACCGACCAATACTGCAAAACCTATGTCGGTCATGAAGCGAATTTTGCAACCTTGTAAAAGAACGTTATGTATTTAAAAAATGCTTACTTCAAGGATTGGTCTTAGGTGTTAAACGTTTTATTATAATATTGTTTATGAAATGAAAATAATGTTCAGACTCATTAAATAAGCAATTTTGATGTTGTCCAATCTCACTTTATACTGTATAAAAGAATTCTTTGCCTTTCAATATCTATTTCAAAATATTAATACTGCGGGAATGTCAAACCTTCATCAATTTTGAATGCAAATTTGTAAAATTTTGTTACGTTGCAGAACTTAAAGATGATAATTATTATCAAATCTATATTAAAAATCAAATCCTTAGCACAGGATGAACAAATTGATTTAAGTACATCTGACCAACTATGTTACGTTGCATTGTTGCTGATGTTAGTGTTTTGTACCACTGTGCAGCTTCATTGACCTTTAAAAAAACGTAGACACAGAAGAAAGTTGAATGCAAAATACATCAGCTTAATGACAACTTATTTACTGGCATGAAATATTGCCGGCTGATCCCTTAAGGCATGCGAAATATCGCTGTTTGAAGATTAGAAATTTGGAACTGCTTTTTTTATTTTGGGATAATGGCACAACTAGATCACACAGTACCTGACAAATAATGTAGGCTCATCCCTGAACTTATTTATTTTGTCTATTTGAACTATTGGCGCATGGAGTGTCCAGGTTGACTGGTGGGCAATAAATGAACCTTGATTAAAAGAGCTGAGATTTAAGTTAATTGTGATTATAGCCACAAACATTCATCATGTATTTCAGATTCTGTAATAAACTCTAGATATGTATAGTTATTTATAAGGGGGAGAGGTCCAACAATTTATATCTTGAGGGTTGGTGGGTGGATCTTGGTGAGTAGGTATTGAGGTTTCAATTTAAATATGACAAGATATAAAAACTATTTATAAATCATAACCCACTCAAAAAAGAAGGTAATGTGGGTTGAGAACCACCTAAAGTGGGACAGTGGATTTATGGCTACTTTTCTATGGCTATTTTTCTAGGGTTAAACTAAGGAATAACTGCTTGAATAGTAGATTCTAACCACTTGTGTCCTTCCTATCACACACTGACAAATCTCAGTAACCCACCTGCTAACCTAAACATATAATTCTTCTTCACTAAACTTACAACCTTAAGACTTAGCTAAAGCTACATACAACAAATTTAACTACTGTCCTTCTGAACCACAATCCCTCATGTTACTGTAATTATTGAATCATTTTTATTAAATTTAGTATTAAAGTTTAATTTTCAAATTCTTAATACATTCCTTTTCTTGATGAGATACCGGTTATTGTCGAGGATACAAAACAAAACATGACACAACTAGTATTGTCAGCGTTACTTTGTGAGTTTACCTTTAGGAAGGATTTGATAAAGCTCGACCAGCAAAATTCTAAAATATTTCTTTAGAACAAGTGGTTTTGTACTGTTTGTGCAGAAATGAAGTAATACTAATTTTAATAACTATTAGTAACTTATTTAATAACTAATACAGTATTAAGCTTACAATTTATAGAAAATATTGGTAAAACAATACCTAATCATGGTTTCTTCATTTTGATTTGTTTTAGTTTTAATATCGCTTTATCGTTTTCTTTTTTCAAATAGTTTTTTAGTTAGCATAATACGTGTGGGTATATATACAGTACAAGTAAACGTCACACAACACAAATTTATTACAATATAAGCACAAAATGCACAAATATATTACAATAGTAGTACAAAATGCACAAATATCTTTTGTGAATCCCTCTGGTCTGAGGAAGGTGAGCGTGGTTCACCGAAAACGATCACCATAATATTTGTGCTTTTTGTACTTGTATTGTAATATATTTGTGCATTTTGTACTTATATTGTAATAAATTTGTGTTGTGTGATGTTTACTTGTACTGTTTCTTTTTTATATCAATAAAATATTAACTTGAAAATACAGTTTTCTGTAAAAAATGGAATGTTTTAAAGTATTACTCTTGATTATATTATTACTTACAACAAAAAATCATTGGTATTACTTACTAGATAACCAGCAAGTAACCAGCTGCACTCAGTTGGTTAAAAAAAATAATATAGTTAAGATAAATTTTCTGTCACTTCAAATTAACATTCAAAACTTTATATATAACTATCCACTTATTTATAGAACTAGATGAAATAACAAAAAGGACCGCGTTTAACAATGTAACACTAATATATAAGGTTTTACATGAGATAAGATATTGTATTTTGAGAGGTTCACTCAAGTGTTCTTATTTAATTTTAAAACTGTTAATAACTGTTACCTTTATCTCATTCATTTGCCCTTTTTAAAAATAACGTCCTATGATGTTTTTGAGCATATTCTGTAATTAAAACATTATGTCAAATTGAAAGTGTATATCATATTTTTACAGAAAAAGACTTATTGAGAACTAAGAGAAAAAGTTTTTATTTATCAATACAAAACTATCCAATTTAAGAATTTGTTCTTAAGATGCCAATTACAGTATGGTCACGGACATCCGAATATCTGTTTGCAAGGGCTTGTTCAGACTATCAAATTGTTCAAACTATGAAGGTTTGAGAAAAGATGCTAATTATTACATGAAATCACCATTTAATGAAATAACAAAATAAACTGGAATATTATATAAACATAATAATAAGCTAGACATGTACAGTAATGAAATACAAATATTTACATAAATATTTCTTAAAAATTCTTGAGTTCACTTATAAGAAAATATTTAAATCCGTTAACTTTGTTTATATACAGCAAATAAAAAATAAACAATTTGAACTAGTTAAAGTTTACTTAATTATTAAAGTAACCTGTAGTTTAAAAGTTATCTATTTACGTTTACTTGACATTTTGATGAGTAATTGAACGTTAAGCCACGTATTAGAACAACAGTACTGTCAGTGATACTATACTTATCCAAAACTAACAAGTTGAGACAAGCAACGAAATAACAGCTGTTTGTAAGTAGTTTGTAACAGAATGGTTGTTCGGATTACCGCGTGATTCGGACTACAGTGGGTTTGGACTACCACGACTGTACGTACTAAGATATGAACGAATATAGATTTCAAATTACTGAGTATTAGTAAATGAAGTCTTCGTTAAAAAAACTAAGAACGACTATTCTTTAGAAAGTGCCATTTCTTAATAATTCTGTGACAATTGAACGGCCAGTGGTTATCAGTTTTTTTGCTTTCAAACTTTCATTGCTCTCTAGTAGGGATCAAACTGATTGCTTTTTAATAAAAATTATGAAAAAATTAGTCAGTCCAGACAAAAAATGTCACAAGAATGTAACAAAAATGTCACTTTAATGAGTCATAAAACACACTTAGTGTGTCCAGACAAAAAATATCACAAGAATAAATAATTTTAATGTTTCATAAAACACACTTTTAGTGTTTCCAGACAAAAAATGTCTCAAGAATAAATTATTTTAATGTGTCATAAAACACACTTAGTGTGTGCACCCAAAAATGTCTCAAGAATAAATCATTTTAATGTGTCATAAAACACACTTAGTGTGTCCAGACAAAAAATATCACAAGAATAAATGATTTTAATGTTTCATAAAACACACTTTTAGTGTTTCCAGACAAAAATTGTCTCAAGAATAAAATCACTTTAATGCATCATAAAACACTAAACATGGTCAAGGACTAAAGAAGTTTGCTGTTGTCCTAATCCTCCAATAAATTGATTCCAAATAAAGTGTGTGACCTAACCTAATAACAAATGTACTAAAAAAAAAAATACTAAAATGTCAATCTTTTTTAAAGTTTTTATAATTTTTACTTTTAGTGTATTTGTTATAAACGAGAAAAACTTCATTCATACAACTATGAAATCTTGAATCAATCGGTAGCAGTTTTCAGAATCAGTGGGTCCGCATGGCACATCGTCCTCTCCCCCTACATGCTCATCCCATTATTCTCTTTAAGCACTCTTACACTCTTATGTATCTTTCTAATCTTCTCTCCACCCACTCATTAAAGCCCTTCATCCGAGTGTGACTTAGTTTATCTCTTGTCCTCTTTCCTTTCGTTCTCAAGTAGATTTGTTGACATCCTATCTGTCTTTTTACATTTTTAGGGGCTTTTTAAGATTCAGCGGTAATAATGATTTTTGTATTACAAATTTGCAATAAAATTTGTCTAAAACTTAAATTTAAAAAATACAAACTCGTTCCTACAATTTTCATACTTGATAACTTAGAATTGTCTTATTAATTTGTTGTATACAAATGCCATAGCCATTCTATAGCTGATGTTAGTTAGGTCTAATTATTGGCCTCTTATTTAAGTGGCAAGAACTTTCATGAACTGTTAAAAGTCTCAGAAATCAAAACCCTCCTTAAATGGGTCTTGAATGCCTTGATCATACTGAGGCATTTATATTCAGATGGTAAACTGATGATTATTTATTTTATTTAGTTATTAATAAGACACTGAATACCAAGATACGAGCGAATATGGGTTGATCAATCTGAATAGACAAATAAGGAGTATACGAACTAGTGTAGTAAGTGTTAAAACTAAGGTTGATCAATCTGAATAGACAAATAAGGAGTATACGAACTAGTGTAGTAAGTGTTAAAACTAAGGTTGATCAATCTGAATAGACAAATAAGGAGTATACGAACTAGTGTATTAAGTGTTAAAACTAAGGTTGATCAATCTGAATAGACAAATAAGGAGTATACGAACTAGTGTAATAAGTGTTAAAACTAAGGTTGATCAATCTGAATAGACAAATAAGGAGTATATGAACTAGTGTAGTAAATGTTAAAACTAAGGTTGATCAATCTGAATAGACAAATAAGGAGTATATGAACTAGTGTATTAAGTGTTAAAACTAAGGTTGATCAATCTGAATAGACAAATAAGGAGTATATGAACTAGTGTAGTAAATGTTAAAACTAAGGTTGATCAATCTGAATAGACAAATAAGGAGTATACGAACTAGTTTAGTAAGTGTTAAAACTAAGGTTGATCAATCTGAATAGACAAATAAGGAGTATAAAAACTAGTGTAGAAAGTGTTAAAACTAAGGTTGATCAATCTGAATAGACAAATAAGGAGTATACGAACTAGTTTAGTAAATGTTAAAACTAAGGTTGATCAATCTGAATAGACAAATAAGGAGTATACGAACTAGTGTAGTAAGTGTTAAAACTAAGGTTGATCAATCTGAATAGACAAATAAGGAGTATACGAACTAGTTTAGTAAATGTTAAAACTAAGGTTGATCAATCTGAATAGACAAATAAGGAGTATACGAACTAGTGTAGTAAGTGTTAAAACTAAGGTTGATCAATCTGAATAGACAAATAAGGAGTATACGAACTAGTTTAGTAAATGTTAAAACTAAGGTTGATCAATCTGAATAGACAAATAAGGAGTATACGAACTAGTGTAGTAAATGTTAAAACTAAGGTTGATCAATCTGAATAGACAAATAAGGAGTATACGAACTAGTTTAGTAAATGTTAAAACTAAGGTTGACTTTTCCATACTAAATGCTCAGTAGCCGAGTAGACAGGGCAAATAAGTGGCCTACAGATGAGCAAGTTACCACGTACTGTTGGTCTAAGTTTTGGCAACTAATAAACCTAATACTTAATGAGAGAATTTAACCGAGAGAGGTTGGACAACATCTGACTGCAGGCAACTCTCCCACACATACTCACACTTCTCCAGTAGTGTCCATATTAATCTACATCCTAACTCTTGAGGTTGTGCTTTATCAATGTTAAAGGGACTGAGAACAGCTCCTATTACCTACAATCTCCACAACGCTTATTAATTTATTACAAACTATGTACATCATCATTGAGAAGAGCACATGAGTCGTATTTATATATGTCTTCTTTCTTTGAAGTTAAGGATGTTGTCTTGTCAGTCTTCGTAGGTCACATCATTATGTAGAGGTTCTCTTCTCTAGTTCTCAAACTGTTCTATGGAGAAGAAAGGTCTTTCTCTAAGCCATTTGACCAGCAGATTACCCATCTTCTTGGCACATTTGGTGTTTTTCACAGCTTCGGGCAGGATATTCAGGAATATTCTTGGCCCCAACCAATAAAGGGGCCAACCCCTTTATAGATTGGCTGTCTCAAATAGTGCCAGTCCGTGTTGAGATAGAGTGTAGTGGTTGGCTGTTCTTGTGTTATATTGTTCCCTCTTTCAATTTCATGGTTGATGGCATGCATTACCGTTTCTAGTATGTACAGTGAAATGACAGTCATTATTTTATTCTGCTTGAAAAGTCTGCAAAAGTGGTCTCTTGGATTGAGCCCAGTCAGTATCCGGGTCCAATTAGTCTCCTAGAAGCTGGGTTCTAGCATTACAGCACACCAACCTGAAAAGGAGCTTCAGTACTGTCTAAATAATCTATGTCGTAACCCTTGATTTTCTGTCAAGTGATGTTAACATCACATTAATCCACCATCGGTCGTATAGTTGGATGGAACAAATTGGTCACGTGTAAAGAAGATTTCTTACCCATGACATTGACATAAAAAAAGTTTTTGTTTTAAGTTTATTTGATACACTTTAAGATAGTATAAAGTAACTTTTAATGCCTTTTATTTCATAAAGAACTACCAAAAATTGTTAAATACACATAGTTTTGTTATGAAATAATTTAAAAATATTATATAGCATTGATACAAAATATTCAGAACAGGCGATGTTCTGTTTTATAACATAACGCAAAAAACACCAGTTTCTTTTTAAAACATTTTTATGTTTAAAGTAAATGAAGACACATTTTTAGTTTGAATAAGGTAAAGCATTCAAGAAATATTTAGGTGAAAGAATTAGACTCTATAAAGATATTTGTTTAGTTTTCATTTTTCATTACTATACTGTGTTAGCAGTTCTACTACTAAATTATTTGTCTAATATTATTTAAATATTGAGATCAGTGACTCTTGTAGTCTCTATGGAAATAGTTTTTAATTAGCATAATACGTGTTGGTACATATACAGTACAAGTAAACGTCACACAACACAAATTTATTACAATATAAGCACAAAATGCACAAATATATTACAATACAAGTACAAAATGCACAAATATTATGGTGATCGATTTCGGTGAACCACGCTCACCTTCCTCAGACCAGAGGGATTCACAAAAGAATCATCACAAAAAGAAGATTCTTTTGTGAATCCCTCTGGTCTGAGGAAGGTGAGCGTGGTTCACCGAAATCGATCATCATAATATTTGTGCATTTTGTACTTGTATTGTAATATATTTGTGCATTTTGTGCTTATATTGTAATAAATTTGTGTTGTGTGACGTTTACTTGTACTCTCTAAAGAAAACACAATAATTAGAACTGCCTTCTAATTTAATAAATTTACTTCCAACATTTCACAACTAGTAAACTAAAAAGGTGCCTCAATGTAGAGGTACCTCAATGTAGAGTTTGCCAAATAAAAGATAAAAAAATGAAATTAAAAAAAAAAAACAGGTACATAATACATCAAGTGCTGTATCTCCCTTGCATAAAACGTAGATTGAATCTCTTTTTTGTGCCGTACAGGAGTAAAAATATCAATAGATTAACTTTAAAAAGTGCTCAATTAAATTAAATAAATCATTAAATTGGCTAGAAATAAAACTATATCAAATATTAATTAATTACTATTTGAGAAGCGAGAAATGCTTAGTTTAACTGATAATTTCTTATACTTTGTACACATGTTTTATTTTTTGATTTGTGAATGTTGTTGCCATTTTCTTTCTTCTTTTACATTTTTTTTTCTTTCTCCCTGTCTTACTTCATAATTAATCTATTAATAAAACCTGAGTATTACAAAGTTTTTAACATTCATAAATATACAAACAGTACTTTTAAGTATACATAAGATGAGTTATTATATTCTAAGCATTGACGTTCGAAAGTATGTAGGTCTATGAAGGTGGCACAACGTCCAACCATCTTTGAAGCACCTTGGTCAATCGTCCTGTAAAAATGAACATAATTTTAGCATTGTATTTGCCAAAACAAAATTTCAGTACATTTACTTCTTCCTTTTAAAAATGTTCTTCGAACTATTTTCTACTAAAGAGCAGCAAATAAGAATTTTAAATCCTCTCAAAAATCTACATGTAGATCCCTGTTGTGATCGTTCTAATTTATTTAACTTCTTTATACTAAGTATATAACCAATATAATTATCTTTAAGAACTCATTATTTCCTACCTATTGTGGCAAGGAACTCAGAAGACAAAGAATTGTCTTAATACACAATGAAAAACAACTCTGCAAAATTATTCAATGTTTAATATACTCATATATTTTTTAATGATTTTATACTTGAATATGAGGATAAATAGTCAAATATTTCAAAAGATAAAGAAAATTTGTTAACGTACATAAATTTTAAAATAGAGGCAAGATTCTTTTAAAAACAATTCTACCTGTTTATTGCATAAACGTCTATATAACCTAACTGGAAGAAGTTTTATTAGTTTTAACTTTTATTCTGTAAAATACTGAGTATTGTTTTATAAAGTACGATGCTTTTAAAATGATTATCTTTTAATATTATTTAATCCAACTGGGTCCTCATCTAAAAGATGTTTTACTCTAAAATAACTCTTTTTTTATTTACATATAGTAGTAGCGTAAAGCATTTGTGAATGTAACAAAGCTCTTGATTGCACGTGCCTTTGGTATTTAATTGTTACACTTTGATGATTAGAGGACTAGTGAGACTCTCAAATCACAAGGTTAAACTGATAACTTGTCTAGAGACAGACTTATGAATCTTAGACTTATTAGATAAAATACGTAAAAATAATGTTATTTACATCATTTGGAGAGATCTGTGAAAAAACAACTTAGAAAAACTTTGCCTACAAGTATAGTAATTAAGAAAAGTGTTTAAACATAAAAAACCCCTAATAAGAGTCAAATTGAAATGTATGTAATTTTATTGTTTCTTTATTCATTTATTTCAAATAAAGTTACAGCTCTTATGTTACAGTACAGAGTGAAATGGTCTTACATCTTTTATGATTTGTAAAGTTTATTCTTTACCATAAGATAAGATTTCTGGTTTGTTTGCAACAAAACTATAATGTATGATGACTTTTGTACCCTAAATAGGGTTTGTGTAAATGAGGATTAATAAGTAAATAAAATAACAATTGAACAGACAATTTTTTAGATTGAAACATTAGCATTTTATATATATATCGTATGGTTTGTTGTCAGCTACCATTGGTTAATTTTAAAAGCTGTGATATATATTTGGATCAAGATCCAAAAGTCTTGTGTGTATTAGCCTTGATTATATAAACCTACAGTAGATAAACCATTTAATAGGAATATTTGTGCCTGTAATTTTGTTAGTTAGTGTGGCCCGCAACCACAGCTGGTTTAAACTGCATTACATTTACATGGGACTACACTAGCGCTCCACAATGGACCACAAAAACAGCTGATATTTTGAGACTCAAAATTTAACATTGGATGGGAAATCTATTTGTGTATAAAATCAATGGTATTAGTAAGGATAAAAATACAAAGTGATCTCCTGTCATAAAGTAAGTCAAATCCATCGAGCCATTTAAGACCTGCCTCACTAATTCTGTTTATGCTGGCTAATCCCTCCGTAAAAGAGTGCAGGGCCACTCTGTGATCCATTGTTTGGATAGACTCCTCACAATCACATGACTGATCTACTGTTAATCCCCGTTTGTATTTTCAGTTGTTACATCTGCCCACACCAGTTCGGAAGTGATTAAACAGTGTCCACTCCCTACGAGGGAGGTTCATTCCACCTTCAGGTATTGATGGATCATTAATAAGGAACTTATTTTGTCCATAAAAACTGTTCCACGCTATGGCCCAGCTAGTATATATTTTAAATACTATATATGCATAATGACACGATTCCATGTACAATTATTGTATAAAAGTGAATAAAGAAATTTTGACTTTGACGTAGTATTGGGCGAGAAATTTGATCTGCTCAGCTGGAAAGCAGTATGTAGAGGTGGGTTTTGAGATTTTAGGCGACCATTCTGATGTGAGAGATCCTGTGTGTGGAGGTGCGGGGCATTCAAGATCTTATAGAATTCTTTGAGTAGTGCCTCCTGATGTCTTATCTCAGGAGGAGCTATATTGCACAGCACTGGGAGCCAAGGAATTGGAGTTGACATGAGAGTGCCACTAATAGCTCTCATGACGCTATTAAGTTGAACATCAATCGCTTTAGTGTGTCCTCTATTTAGCCATATGGGAGCACTGTAGTCAGCATAGACTATTATTCAGCAATAGACCAGTCACAAAGTAGTAGTACGCAGGACGTGTGCATTGGCTCCTCAAGTTGTTCCAGCAAGAGGTGTAACACATTTGCCCTGGTTTTGATTTTGACTGCTGTTTTTGAAAATGGCTTTTAAACGTCAGCAATCTATCTATAGTCCGAATAAAATAACTTTGGTTCTGGCGGAACTCAAGCCAAGCATGGTCTGAAAAATGAAAAACAACTCTGCAATTTTATGTTTTAAAATTTTTTTGATTGCAAACTTGAAATAAATAAAGCAATAATTTTTCAAAAAATTGTTTAGGTACATAATTTAAATTCAAAGAAAAAAATATGATGGTAATTTTATATTAACTAAAGTTTTATTTTTTAGTGTTATTCTGTTTATAGATTATAACGTTTTTTTAATGATATCTGTTTGAATATATTTAACCACGGGGCCCCATCTAAGTGTTACTCAAATAATATTTATTAAAATGTACGTTGTTTGTGATGAATGATTAGTGCTTTGGTATTCATTGTATATTTATGTATTAGAGACTCATACTCTAATAAATTAAACAAAGTTATGAGAGAAAATCAGTACTTATTGAAAAATACGTAAATGTTAACTCTTGGAGAGATTCAAAAACGACTTGACAAAATTTCTTTAAAATTAAATTACTGAAGTGTTTATTTAATGTAACAATTGAAAATCGTATTTTATTGCTATCAAATTTTTTCATAAAGTTACAGAACAGTTCAGTAAGTTTTAATCTTAGATTGTCAACAAGAAGGACGGTTGTGAACACAAAGCTGCATGTTTGTATCAAATAGGTCTGTTTCTTGTAAACTAAGAGCCTTATAAGTAAATAATAATAAATAATAAAATAATAGTAAAATTTAAAGGGTTAATATATTATAAATTTAAAGATACTAAAACTGATTTTTATTATTATTAATCCTAAAAAACTGTAATCATACTTTTATAAACAAACCGAAACATCTTTTAAACTAACAAAAACTTGTAATAGCTTTTTTACAAACATTAAATATAACGTAGGTTATAAAATAAAAGCTGTGATATACTATATCAAGACAATTTGTTTAAATAGAAAGGGAAAAACTACAAAGTGACTCCTGTCAAAGTAAGTCAACATTCACCATTTAGCTTGCTTATAAATTTCTTATTTGGAAATATCCCTTCGAAAAAGTGCTGGGCCATCTGAATTTTATCATTGTTATAACTTCACCCTATGAGCAGGTTAACCTTTTATTTCGTTGTACATCGCCCACCAGCTTCAATGATAAACGATTTATGAGTTTTCACTTCATATTGAATCTTAATTAAATTTTTTGCCATAAATGTTATTAGCTGGTCGCAGTATTATTTTACAAAATATCATAATGACAATTATTAAAATTTCATTTATAAAAGTTACATAAAAATTTACTTTTTTTCAAAATTTGAATTAGCTAAACAAGTTCTTAATAGCAAACCAATCATATTAAATCCTTTGTTGAGTCCACAAGATAATAGAATTTTATTATTATGTTGATTCTTATCTCGGGAGAGTATATTAAGCATGGACTCAACGCAATTTTACAGATCACTATAGCAACGTATTTTGAACACATCGCTTAAGTTCCACTATTAACGGACACCCTAGATATTATTCGAAAGACTCCAAAGTATAGTCAGGAAAGAGGTCCCAAGGGCACATTTGTGTTGTTTGATCAGTTTAATTTAACGTACAGCGTTGAGTCATGGGCCGAAACTACCTTATCGAATACCAACACCCTCTGAATACAAACCTGAGTGCGCCAACTTAAAACTGTCAATTTTCTAATTGTTTGTGTTCCCATGATATCATAAAGTATAAGGATCTCTTTTAGAAAATTTGATATGAAACAGAATGTTTTTATTGGTGTTGATCGTGGAATGATGTTAACCTGTCAACGTTTAGAAAAATTATTTTGGAAAATATATTTGATTATTGGTGTGGCTTAGACCATTGAAGAATTAATTTTGACTTTTTGAAACGAAAGCCTTTTAACTCAAAGTTGACAAATTTCCCTAAGTTTGTGATATTAATGTAAGCACTAAATTGTATACTCCTATGAAACTTTCATGAACTACGAGAAAGTTTATCTTTTCAATTTAGATTGCAAGAAATGGGTATGGCCGACAGCGAGCGTGTATAGCCTGCCAGTTTGTCGCTTCCCAAACCACCAGCCTTTGTCACTTAAAGAAGAAATTTAAATTGAATGGGCTAAGATTAAATGTAAACATAAATTATAATATACACTTTAGTACACATTATACTCTAAAACATATCTTTAAAATAAATTAGAAAACTTAAAACAAATACGGTTAATTTTGACTTATTCCAATGCGCTTTAATCATTGTGGAATCAAACGTCCAGAGTCAACCTTTCACTACTGAAACTTCTTTTAATTGTGAAACGATGGGCTGATTGGACATTTCCAGCCAGAAAACGTGTGACAAAAGCTCAAAAGAAAGATTTAATAATTTAATTATCAGCATATTTATTGTGTCGATATTATTACTAGTAAAATCTATTAATGTTTAAAAAATTATTTGTTCATTCAATTATTATTCCCAGCCTTATAGAACTAATAAATGAACAAACTGTCATCCTCATGATTTATTCTAATTTTTTCTGTACGGAACAGGGTCCACGCGCAATTTCTCGATAAACGTGTTCTTAAACTCATATATCACTATAAAAAGCAAATTAGTTCAAGTAAAATCTCCAGCATAACTTTATCTTACAGAATAAAACATAGTGGACACCATAAAATTAGTTTGAAAATTATTGCTTGGTTATTTTAAGTTTGACAGCACATTAAAACTCATAGTTTTGTCATTTCAGACAAGCGGTGAGTAGCCGTTCCGCCAGTACCAAAGTTATTTTATTTGGTCTATAAGGTTTATCACAGGTACTGTGTATGATCATTATGATGGGTTTTACACCATTTAAAGAAATGTTCAATTTTCGATTAGCCAGCCTTTTACTTAGGTGGAAGCAGGTAATTCGGTTTTTGATGGGTTAGGATTTAGCTTCCAGGTTCTAAAATATTCTTCGAGAGCTGCAATGTCACTTTTGTGAGTGTTTCTTCAGTAGCTGTGAAGTTCTTGTGTTGGTAAACTAAAACAATATCAGCCACATATATAAATTTTCTAGAATTTGTTATTGGGATGTCAGTGGTATACACGTTGAACAGAATTGGAGCAAGTACATTAACATTTTATTACAACTGAGTTTTTCTCACTATTTTGCTTTTGTGTGATATCATTCAATAATGCAAGATGCTGTTCATCAGTTACAAAATAATTTAAGAAAATGATATTTTTTAAGTAATGTCTTAAGTTTGTACAACAATTTCTTTTTATAACCAAACTCTTCATATTGTTTATATCAAACACTACACTAACCAACTTTCAATAAGGAAAAAGGCTAATAACGACCGTGCTGCATCAAACTTGGCGTGGTATTCATCCATCTATTAGATTGGTGGACACTAGCTACATGCCTGGTCACACCGCCAGGCACATTGCATTAGCTATATTGTAAAATTTAACGGGAATTTGCATCCAGCTACAAAAAGCATTTTGGAAGGAAGAGCAAGAGTAGTCACGCCAGTCGTTTTTCAAAAAGATAATTCCTGAGACGGATTTTAGCTGCATATAATGGCTTCCGTCTACTACAGGCAGTGTGACCTGACTAATTTGATAACATGGAGAGTGATTTAAAAAAATCCATCCAATGATTGGACAGTCACTTCGCCATGTATGCTGTGGCATTGCCTTAAGACAACATCTGCAGTCAGAATGTATTGAGCCAGATGAGGCAAATTTTTTTGCTTTTGTCATCATCTGTTTAGAACACAGAGTACGTCCATTTTATTAATCACATAAGCAGTTAATTTTTGTACTTTCTTGGCTTGTTTCTCTAATAATAATCTCCCAGTATTAAATTATTAAATTTCCATATTTTGTAACTATCTGAATTGAACATTTTATTCTACAA
The DNA here is from genome assembly GCA_035578905.1 of Stictocephala bisonia. Classification (NCBI taxonomy): domain Eukaryota; kingdom Metazoa; phylum Arthropoda; class Insecta; order Hemiptera; family Membracidae; genus Stictocephala; species Stictocephala bisonia. The sequence continues at coordinate 548,344 of JAQJVL010000332.1, read as the reverse complement.
AATCTTAAATTTTAGTGAAAAAATAAAAATCAAATAAATTTTATTCTTAAGCTTTGTCAACAATAAAATTATTCATATGTTACATACTTAATCCTCGTATTCGCTTTTTTTTGTAAACAAACAGGTACTGCACAACTATTCCTGACACTAATATCAGCACAGTAAAGATGTACATGGAGGCAGGCTGGCTGATAACAGCGCAGATAACCAGAACCCAAGAGATAATCAGAACTGATATGGGTAACACCAAGGGAACCTGAAAAACATTTAGAATGATTTGTACAGATGTAGCTAATTTAAATGGTTGATAAATACTAATTTTAAAACCTTTCCTTATCATCAAAGAGCAGAAACGGTGAAATATTATTAAATTTTTCAGCCCCAATATAGATAACTCAGAGTAATAATTTTCAATGTAATGGTCTGTCTATTGATTGGGTATGATGACATTGAAAGAAGTTGAATATGTTTGTTCATTTTCCAATTTCAACAAAACATTCTTTGTGCCCTTCTTGTCCTTAATATACATGTAAGTCATCAGTAACAACATCATGAACACTGATAAGTACCACTACTCTTTGTCGAATGTTTTTCAAATAAAATATTTACTTTAAATTTTTTTTTTTTAATTTAGCAGTAATATAAATACTATATAAAGAATAATTATGGTTCCTATGTCTCAAACATTGGTACTGAAAGTGTTCAACTTAAATTTGCATACTAACTATGAGTGATGTGCATTATTATCTACACTCCTGAAGATAAGCAGTGGACAATTTAAAAAAAAGGGAAACATTATTTGTTTCAGTGTACACTATTTGTGTACACTGATAAAAAGTGTACATAACTTTAAAACAAATACCAATCAAAATTATTGTTTTCGAATGTAGATTGTATTGCTGTAAAAAAGATTATATAGGTGAACAATTAAGCCATAAGGGTACCAAAAATATGACGAAAGCAAACTTAAAAACTGATAACTTTAACAGCGAAATCAGAAAGAAGCATATTCTTCTCTCTAGTTCTTTAACATAAAAAAGATAATTAATTATTTAATATTTTTGATGTGTTTCAGTCTATCTGTCCAACATGGAAAACTAGACAACACATTTCAGATTGAGTGATCCATCTTCAGGTCCTCTGTATTTTCTATGTTATGCTTCACCTCTATCAAGTTTATTGATAATATACACATGATAGTAAACACCAGTAGTTCAAAAATGTCACTAAACATGAATTACAATATATTAAAAATTGTATTGGTGTTTAATGTCATGTGTATTAATAAACTTAATAGAGGTGAAGCGTAACAGAAAATATACAGACGACCTGATGATGGATCGCTTGATCTGAAATGCATCGTCTAGTTTTTTCATCTTGTAAAGATTCATTGAAACATGTAAGTAGTAGTTAATCAACTGCCGGGGCTAAAAGAACATATTTTAATAACTATTTAAAAAGTATTTAACTAAACATCTATCATACTAATAAAATATTATTGTTTAATCAGCAGCTTCTATTGTTTAGTTAACATTAACTTAACATGTTTGCTGCTGATGGCGCAGTACAGAGCCATGCCCCGCGCTCCGTGCATGCACATGGTGCGGTTACGTACCAAATGTTAGTTTTGTGTTATTGCCTAAGTAAGTGTTTTCAGCATTTGTAGAAGCACTGTGATTCGTTGTAAGCACTTTGGAAATGTTCTGTCAAATAAAATATTACCGTTCAATGTATTTGAATATAAATTGTTCAGATATACAAATAAACCAAACATTTGTTATATTTCACTACTCCTAGGAAGGGTATAAGTTGTAAATTAGCAGCGAAAGTGTTACTTTCTTTAAGAAATTTAGCCTGTTATGTCTTTTTTTATGTTTCAGGTTTTAACTTATTTAGACATCAAATTAAAGTGAGCTATGACAACCCAGTCAATGTGCCGCTGGAAAAAAAGTTTAAGTGTAAAAATAAACAACATGAAGTGCCACAAAAACTACAACTGACTCTTTAGATAAGGACTTGTTTTTCTCTTTAAAGTTTGATGACTTGAATTACAATCCACTATTTATTGGAACATGTAAAACAAGAACATTAAAGAAGAAATTTATTATCTCTGATGAATAAAAATGTTTTGCATGAAACATCATGAAAACCACAAACCATGTCACAAAAGTAAGGTAGTTATAAATATAAATACAAATACAAAATGCTCTGTAATGCTTGCTAAAAGAGATAATAATTTCCTTACTATCGAATATCTCTATAAAGGTACTTCATGCAAATAAAATTATTGATTTACCTTAAGACATCATCTGTTGTATCGTCATAGGATTTTAGTAGCAAGATAAAGTTTACTATGTTGAGTTTAGTCTCATTCTCCTGCTGTAGTACACTAACAGCTGTAAACCGCTGTCTATCAATCTAACCGCCGTCACATGTCTTTGCTATGCCTTTCATATGTACAAACGGTTTTCTTTTTCAAGTCTTCAGGAGTACGACAAGATCGCTTAAAGTAAAATGTTGTTCCACAAGTTCTCCGTAGAGCGTTTAACATGAATAATAATGCACATCTAAGATATTTGCATCTGTACAGTGAAATTATTCCTAGAGCTGTTTACGGATAAGTCACTTAGCAATATTTGTATATAGCTGATAAGTTGTGGACGATAAGTGGATATTTCCTACCCAACCACTCATGTTCAATGTTAGAAGTCCTTCCAACCACCCTTAGGCTAATCTACATTAAAAACTGATCAAGTTTACATTGTCAGGATATGAAATGGCTTTCATCTTCTTATCCTCTCTTCCCTTGACCATAATCATAGTCAGCTTATCTATTTGTTGTTCAATCTTTATTTATAATCTCTCATTCATCTCTTTCTTTGACCTTCCTTGTTTCATCTTCAGTTTCTTGTTACAGATTGCCTTTTAACTGCAACATCTTGTTCTTAATCATCTCTTCTATCGTCACATATGAATTTTTTCATTGATCCTTTCCTTATCTCTCATATCTCTCCTGAGATGGTAGGAATCTTTGCTAAGTATTAAAACTTTGAAATGAAATTGTTTAGGGTGGATCATCAAGAAACTTAAGTCATGTAGAGAACTTCATATTCGCCAACCACCTACAGGTTTCTTTATAAGGAGAACTGAGGATTTTTTACTTTTGGCTGCATGAACAAGTATATTTATAGGAATACACAATGGACTCCAAAGGCTGATAGGCTACATCCAACTTGAAGCCCTATTAAGGACACCACCGACTAAATCTGAATTCACACCCCTGTCAAACCGGGTCAATTTTATCCAGCAATATGTTCGAACTCACATCTCTTAGTTTTAAATGCTGCATGTTTAAACTATAAAAATTAACTTATTGATTACTTAATTCAATTGAATATACATTATTATTATAAATATTGATACTGACACAGCGTCCACTCAATGGTTGCCATCTACGTGGACACTACTAGAGAAGTCTGCGGTGTTCATGTTGGATGGTAGTTACGGTTCAGATTTTGTGTGTGGAATAGAACTGAGTGTCAGGCTTGTCAGTTAGTTCAAAATCAGACCAACACTACGTGGTTCGGATTCCACGTAAAGCTGTAGGTCCAATAGTTGCCCTGGCTATTGGGCTATAAATAAATAGTCCTTTCTGAGCTAAGTAGAACTAAGATAGTAACAATGACTACACTCGTTCATCTACACTCATCAACAATAAAGAAGTTTTTCATTTCATTTCATTTCGTTTCACTCATTCGCCCCTGATATTCACCCATATCTTGACGATCAGCGTCTTAATAATGAATAATTAACATTAAATAAATTACTGGTATGTGAACAAAAACAAAATTATTAATTTTGTTTAGAAAATAATACAATTTAGGTAATACCTTGTATGGGCGATTGGCATCTGGCCTCTTAACCCTTAGGATGAAAAGTGCAATCATGGTAATACCATAGTACAGCCAGATTATGTAAGACGAGCTGTTAATCAGTATCTCTGTACTTTTGACGAAGCTGTATAGTATCAACGCAAGACCAACCTGAAGGAATATTAACATTTATTAATTTAATTCAGCTTAATTCATACGGTTCAATGGAAATTCTAAATTCACCAGTTTTGTGAATGGTAACTTGTGCAGTAAGGACGTAAGCAAATAAAGACAGAGTAATTTAGGAGAGAGATCAGTTGGAGAGAATAATTAAGCAATTATTAGGTTTTCTATTTCAATTAAGAACTTTTACTACTTACCTGAAAAATAACAGCTGGCAAGGGGGTGAGTCTAGTCCTATGAATATAGCAGAGGAATTCCAGCATATGACCCTCTTTAGCTGCAGCGTATCCTAATCTGTAAAAAACCCTTACTTTTTTAATTAATTTGATGCCTAAAGAAGACAAGGTTCATCAAGACTATTACAGCAATTGATGAACAGCTATAAAGCACTCATAAACAGCGTAGGCAGGCCTAAGTTGAACAATTTTTGTCATATGCTATATGATATTGCTGTACATTGGAACTTAAATGCTCTAGTTTTCTATTTAGCAGAGTGTTTATAAGCAGTGTTTTTATGTTAGTTAATTATTTAATATTTCCTTAAACACAATGCCAGCTCACTGAACTACTTCACAGATATTGGTACTTGGCGTAGTTGTTGTTCCTAAAATGTAGTCACTAACTACCATTTCCTTCACTTGATAATTCTATATCTGGTAAAAACCAAACAGAGTCATAACTGTTTAATCTCAGCTGTTTATTTATCATTGTCTTACTAATTGACAAATTCTAAATAAAATCAACCTTATTTTTAATATTTACAATCTCTTAACCAAGTCTAACATATTCAGCCAATTATACAATTAAAAAATAAATAAATAAATAAAATATTTATATCAATCCAAATAATATCAACTAATATACTCAAGTATTTTTGAATTTTGTTCATAATAACCCTTATGAATTCAGATTTTATTGTTATAAATAAGTTTAAATATACCTCTAATTTTTTAAGCATACAGGGCTGTCACATGGGTGGGGTACCATGGGTCGCATGGTAGAGACAGTCTGTCGCCTTTCTGGGGAGGTAATAATAATAATAATAATAATAATAATAATAATAATAATGGCTTTATTGTACAAAAAGTGTTTTATACAATTGGCAAACTTAGGACTAATAAGTCCTCTCTTACAGTTAACTCTTTTATGTTAAAGTAGTAAATATAACAAAGCCTGAAACATGGAAAAACAGAACTTAACTAAAGAAAAAAAATAATAATTAAATTACAAAGAAGCAAATTGTATAAATTAAATGAACTACTAACATATTATCAATTTTACCATTCTCTCACTCATACACCCATTTGACCCTAATCCCAGACCCCATTCCCAGCCATCATCACAGACTCATCCGCTCGAAAAGAAAAGCTTTCAATGATACTGTGAACTGAGCCCGATTGTCATATCTCTTTAAATATGGGAAAGTTTATTCCATTCTCTGCAGGCAGTTACTGAAAAGGAATTAGTGTAGAAAGATGTTCTATGAAGAGGAATACGTAATATTGACGAGGCTGAGCATGTCTCCTTTTTTTTGAGTGATACTGAAAGTTTTGAGGGAGGTATTTAGGATTCCCATCATTAAGTACTAAAAACAAAATAGTAGTATTAATAATCTAAGGTCGGGCAATTTAAGAATGGAATTTTGAATATAGTATTGAGAGATATGATCATCATATTTAAAACAAATCTAATACAATAATTTTGACAAACCTGAAGTTTATTAGCCAAAGCCACAGACATGTCATTGTACACACAGTTGCAATAGATGAAATGTGGAAAGACAAGTGCTTTTACAAGACGAAGCTTTATTTTTATTGGGAGAAAGTATTGAAGTTGTTTGAGGGAATGGATAGAACCAGAAGCCTTTTTATAAACACTAAGCACTTCTTCTTCCCAAGTCATATTCTGATTAAAAATAACACCTACATTTTTAACTGAGGTACAGAAAGGTAGAGGATTGCCATTGACTAGAATTTGTTTGATATTATTTATATATAATTTGGTGTGAAGGCGAGAAGAACAAATAATAGTGGGCTGTGTTTTATCCTCATTAAGTTTAAGGCCATGATTTTTGGTCCATTTTACTAAATTTTCAATATCTAGGTTAATACGTGTTATTGTTTCGTTTAAGGTACTAATACAGGAGTGAGCATGGATTTGCAAATCATCAGCATACATGTGATGTTTCGTGAAGGATAAGACTGAGCTTATATCGTTAATATATAGGGAAAATAGCAGTGGACCTAAAATTGAGCCTTGAGGACTCCAGACGAAACAGATTTAAAGGTTGAAGTTCTATCGTCCACACACACACACACTGCTGACAATAAGTTAAGTAAGATCAAATCCAACATAAGCTGCTATCAGAAAAGCCTAAATTCTGGAGTTTAACGAGAAGAAGGGAGTGATCCACGCAGTCAAAAGCCTTAAAAAAATCAAACAAAGTTAAGACTGTACATTTTCTAAGATCCACAGCTCTTCGAATGTCGTCTGTGACACAGAGAAGAGCTGTTTCTGTACTATGGCTGGAACGAAACCCTCATTGATATGTATTGAGAATATTATTATTATTAAGAAACGTGTTTATTTGTAAATGCACGATTTTTTCAAGGCATTTAGAAATGGTGGGCAAAATGCTAATAGGCCTGTAATGTTTGGCTTCTGATGGTACAGGTACTTTGTTTAATGGGAGAACAAGGGCATTATTCCATAAGCTAGGAAAAGTATTTGTGGCCAGTGACTTATTGAATATAGCTGTAATGACAGGAAGAACAGCAAAGAGTATTTTTTTATCATCTTAATAGAAATACCATCCACTCCTGTAGCATTTACTGGTAACTTTACAAAAAGCCCTTAGAGTATCAATTTCAAGGACATGTTTAAAAGAGAATCTTTCAAAAGGCAAAGGTGGATTGGGTTGGTTAGATAGTTCCTCTATATATGATTTAACAATGTCTTGGTTGTTTGGAATGGAAGATGAAATAAAAAATTCATTTAGATCATTTAAAGGAGTTTTGACTGGAAGCGTGGTTTTTTGTTTCCTACAACCAAGACTTTTTATATTTATCCAAATAGCGGCTGATGAAATTCCTCGATCTGGAAATAAGTTATGAATATATCGCAGCTTAGCATTGCGAAGCTCTTGCTTAACTTTATTACGTAAAAGGCGATACTGTAACATAAGTTCTGGATCTCTTGATCTTTTAGCTTTACGGTATATAGCATCCCGTTTACCCATCTGGGATCGGATTTCATTGGTAAGCCAAGGTGTGTAAACCAGAGGTACCGCCATAGGTGGAAAAAATAAATATATATATATATTACGTCAATGTGTTTGTAGTCTAATTCTATTTATAAGCACTTATATGACTGTATTGGTTTCTGTGTTATACAATGGATATGTTATACCAATGATAGTTAGTAGTGTTGAACGAAACTTTAGTAAGCTTAAGCTTATAAAAACTTATTTGCGCTCAACGATGGCATAGGAGGGGCTGAACTGTCTCGCCTAGCAATAGAAAATAACATTGCAAAAAAAGTTAAAGAACTTGAACTTTAGATAAATTCTGACATTTGCTCATTCAAAAGCCAGGAGGATGATTTTAAATTTTTGAAGGTTGTATATAGAAGACAATAGGATGTATATAAATAAATCAAATTTTAGTATATGTATGTAAAATAAGTAGTGTACGGTGGGTGGTCCTGATGCTGTTATTTATAATAGCTGCCAGTTTTCCAGTCGGGAGCATGGCTGGTCCATAGTTAGTGGTTAATGGAGTGGTTCTAAGAGCTAGGGTATTATTCCCCAACCCACAACTGGAACGAACAATATTACAAGTTTTACCAAGGTGGGGTTAAGCCTTGCCTTGGACACCTACAACCACACGACGGTTTGTTAGTATACAATAATTTGTATGTTTCCTCAGAATATCCATGAATGGTTCATTCTCACTGTAAGGTGTAAACTTATATTTTCATAATATTAGTATTATCTGTGTTAGAAAAGGTGATATTTTCAGTTGAATGTAAGGAGTAATAAATACACTTTAATAATAAAGTTCTGATACCTAAGGTACACTTCTTCTCCTTTATACCTGCAGTTCTTTCCTCAACTGTATCTTTCTCTATATTATCATGAATATATAAGAATTTATGCTGTGTTCTTCTGTAATTTGTCTTCTTTCTTGGATATCATAGATAAAAACTGTTAAGGGGAATATTATTTTACCAGGCAAAGTTAGGCTTAAGAAGTTCACTCTAACACTCAACTTGGGAACCAACAGCTTAAGGGTAAATTCCAAACCACCACCTGTGACCGAGTAGGTAAGCTTCATGCAAGGACAGGATTGAAACCCCTCGGTCAAGGCCACTAGATATGGTTTTGTTCTTTAAGTAATCATGATAGTTAACTCTTGATGATTCCCCCATTTTTTAATAATGTACTCTACTTTTATCACTCATCGCCATTAATATATAATTATAAATTAATTAGTTAAGAAGGTTTTGTACAAACTATTAGTCACTTTCATGAACTGTAAAGGTAAAAATTAAAAAGTTCTCAATTTTTCCTCAAAATAATGTAAAAATAATAATAAAATGTACTCAAAATAATACTTAATTTGAAAATAGGAAGCAATAAAAGAAAGAATTTTTTACAATTCTAGCCAAGAACTTTGTAGATGTTTATTATATATTTGTGAGACTCATAATATCAATTCTGGTTGATTATAGGTTATTTATAGATAACTGAAATAAGTTATGATATTGAGTAAACATTTACTTTTTCCTACCTATTAACTAGCAAAGCATTATATAATACCTTAGCATTATATAAAAACTTAAGCACTAAGAAAACTCCGCTGCACCGGTCCCAAGCCCGGGGTCTCATCTTTCCCATAACCGATGAGAAAGGAGGAGGGTACCTTCCCACATCTCTCAGTGTGATCCCGATACTGAGAGCACTCCTATCCCATTAATTCCTTATCCTACCAAACATCCACTCTCCCGTGCCTCGTCCAGAAGCCTTATCTTCTCTGGACTTTTCTTCCAGTGGAGTGCTACTTCTTTTTCCCGCACTCTTACTAACTCTGTTCTCTAAGCTGCAAGGCAGCTTATCTTTTCTGTCCCCACTCTGTTGCCTTACCCCTCCTTTTCACTGTTTCTTCCTTCTCACCTTCCAACCAAGCCAAGGTGGAACAGCGTGGGCCGAGGGCTGAATGATTGGTGGTAGACCAGTCGTTACCATGCGGACTCTGGACACCAGCCGAAATCCAGTTTCAAATAGGCTTACCCGGACATGCGGGGCTCTGTCGGGGCTAGACAATTTAGTTCTCTAGCTACTCGTGGGAATCTTATGGATCCTGAAATATCAAAAACAAAACCTTCACCTAAGGACCGCATTGAGTCCTTAGGCAATGATCCGAGCATGGGAACAGAGGGCAGCCACACTGGCCAGCCCTTGTCTTCCATTGCTCGGGCCAAATCAACGTCGGGGGGGGGGGACATGTCTCTCTCTGACTCTGAGTCCAATTTGGCTGAGGACCGCTCAGAGCCCTCAGACAAGGACCTTGGCACGGGGAACGAAGGCAGCCAAGATGGCCAGCTTGAAGTCCCCGCTGCTCGGGTCAAGGATTCGGTGGAGGGGGACATGTCTCTCTCTGACTCCGAGAACACCCTTCTTCGGAGCCCAGGCTCTGATCAGCTCGATTGGACAGCAGAGGCTCTGAACAAGATGAAGATAGCCAGGAGACACATTCCTGGCAACAAAAGGAAGAAACTCCTGAAGGAGAAACTTGCCCGGTAGGGTATACAGTTGGACCCTGCTAAGTATCAAGCCTCAAAGAAAACCTCTTCGGCGACTCCTAAGGCGGAGGGTGAAAGCTCTAAAGGTGACGCCAAATGCGCACGCCCGCAGGGCTCAACCCCTTCACCCGTGGAGGCCCAGAGGGGAGCGACTCCTAAGGCGAAGGGTGACGGCTCTAAAGGTGGCGCTAAACGCGCACGCCCGCAGGGCTCGACCCCTTCACCTGCGGAGGCTCAGAGGGACTTAAAGAGACAAAGGAAGGCCGAGGAAGGTTCCCAGGGAACCTCTTCTCAGACCTTTCTTGAAGCTCTTAAATCAATTAAGGTGGCGGTTGTGCCACCTAACTATCCGGGGAGCAAGCTTACTGAAGAGCAGGGCAACCTAATCCAGACAGCTCTGGTTGAGTCGATATGCCTGCTGGACAGTGGTGAGCTCCCTTTGTTCACCAACTCCTACATGGAGAGGGGTGCTCTTATTGTCTCCGTCGAAAACGAGGAGACAAAAACATGGATCGCTACAACTGTCCCCTCTCTCAAATTGTGGGAGGGGGCCCAGTTCAGGATCGGTGACCGAAAGGACATCCTACGGGCTACCAAGGTGCTGTTCAAGACGCCTAAGCAGCTCGGAAGGATGGACGAGTCTAGAATCCTGAAGTTGGTAGAAGAGCAAAACAAGGAACTCAATGTGAGAGAATGGACCATCATCAGTCGGAAGGCCGATCCGGAAGGAGCAAAGACCTTCGTCTGTCTGGTGGATGATTATGTTCTCTCAGATATTAAGGCCAAGAGCAATAAGTTGAGGTTGGGGCTCTGGCAGGTCTCGGTGGTCGTACTGGCTAGGGACAATGCCAAGGGTGATCCAAGCCAACCTGCACCACAGTAGGGCTGCCTCGGCAGCCCTCTGTCAGTCCATGACTGCACATAACATAGACCTGGCCCTGATTCAAGAACCTTGGTTACACAAGGGCAGAATCACAGGACTGGCCGATGCAAAAGGTAAGATAATTTCCTCTTATTCCACCAATAATGCTAGGACTTGTATCTTGGTACGCAATGGTATGGAAGTATTTCCCCTGTTTGATTTCTGTTCCAGGGACATCACGACAGTGAGAATAACACTGAGCTCTGAGGAAGGGCATGGGGAGCTCATTGCCAGCTCTGTGTACCTTCCCTACGATGCTCAGGATCCACCCCCTTCCAGGGAACTAGAAGCCCTGGTGGAGAAACAATCCATTGGGGGGCGGCACCTTCTGGTCAGCTGCGACGCAAATGCCTATCATGAAGCATGGGGCTCAACTGACTCCAACAGGAGGGGTGAGTCCCTATTAAACTTCATTGTTGCTAACGATCTATTCATTCTAAATCGGGGCAATGAACCCACGTTTAGGAATAGGGTTAGAGCTGAAGTCATAGATCTGACCCTTTGCAATGCGGTCACTCTAGGCCTAATTGACAACTGGCGGGTCTCTGACGAACCTTCTCTTTCTGATCATCTGTACATTCGTTTTGATATCAAAGCTAAAATGTCAGCCTTTTCCTCTCCTCACCGAAATCCTAGGCGGACGGACTGGGAGTCCTATGCTGCGGAGCTTTCGGCCATTGCGGGCTTGGGTCCCGGGGGGGTAGAGTACTAATAAGGTCTGTCGTGGAACTGGAGCAGGTGGCATCCTGTTTACAGGATGCGATCCTCGAAAGTATCCACGACAACTGTCCAATTTCGAACACACCGCCTAGATCAAAAATCGGGTGGCGGTCAAAATCCCTGGAAGCTAAGAAAAGGCGCGTAAGAATGCTTTTTAATCGCTTTAAGGTGGTCAATTGTCGCGAAGAGTATCGTTTAGCTCTTAACGACTACAATTCATCCATTCGTGATGCCAAGAAGGCTTCATGGCAAACCTTTTGTAGGGGCATTGACTCCATCAAAGAGGCAGCCAGAATCCAGAAAATCTTGGCTAGCGAACCTATCAACCCTATGGGCAGTCTGAGAACCAGCTCAGGGGAATTGACAACTTTACCTGGTGAAATGCTCAAGCTCCTTCTGGAGTGTCATTTCCCAGGGAATCTCGTTGACGATGCTCTGGAAGCCTCCGGCCCTCGAGAGATTAGCTCTACACCAAGGGCAACTCTAGAGGACTGGAGGCAAGCTAGACGCATAGTCACCGTTTCAAAAGTTAAATGGGCAATCGACAAGTTTAGCCCATTTAAATCCCCAGGAGGCGATGGAGGTCCTTCTTAACCTGCCGCCCCTTGATCTCTTCATTATTGGGGAGGCTCGGGCGGCGGCTTACAGGCTTCAACTGACTGGCCACTGGAGGGGGTCCTGCATAGGTCACTCCTCAGTGGTCAATCTAGTAAATGATGAGGTACTCTCAATGAAGTCTGACTTCATTGGGACTAAGTATCTTTTCACCAGACCCTATACTGTGGACTTCAGGTTGAGGGAGTACTGGGATGGTGTTAGTACCCCGGTTTCTTCTCACGACGAATTGTATGGTTCACAGACGGGTCAAGAATGGGCAACAGAGCTGGATTTGGTGTCTATACTGGCGACCCTAGGACCAACGCTAGCGTGAGCCTGGGAGCGTATGGCACCGTTTTCCAAGCTGAAGTCGCCGCAATCCTTCATTGTGCCGCCCAGGCGGTCGAGAGAGGGGTTTGCGGGAAACATATCCACATCCTCTCAGACATTCAGGCGGCCTTAGGGGCTCTTTACTCCTGGAAGGTTTCGTCTGGTCTAGTCTGGGAATGTGTGGAGTCCCTCAGCATCCTGGGTTCAAGAAATCAGGTCTCGCTGGAATGGATCCCAGGACATAGGGGATTAGAAGGCAACGAGCAGGCCGATGCCTTGGCTAGGGAAGGTGCTCTCAAGCCCTTCATTGGTCCTGAGCCGGCCTGCAGCGTTTCGGCTGCAGCTGTCAAAACAGCAATCAAAAACTGGGTCAGTGCCAGGCATCTGGAAATATGGCGGCGGTTCCCAGGGCAAAGACTCGGCAAGGTTCTTGTCAGAAATCCTTCCCAGAAGTTAACAAAGTCACTTCTCGGGTTGAGTAAATTGCACGTCAAGCTGGTGGTGGGACTCATCACCGGTCACGGCAAATTCCGGAGGCATCTAAGAACAGTGGGACTCTTTACGGAGGATCCCATCTGTCGCCTGTGTGGGGAGGACGAAGAGTCGGCAGAACACATTGTCCTGGAGTGTGAGGCTCTTGGTGCCAGGAGAGGAGTACTTTTTGAAGGCTCGCCTCTGGGACAGTCGGAAATCACTAATCTAGTGAAGAAGCTCCTTGACCTGGTCAAGGATTGCCAGCTTTACAACGATTAGGCACCGGGATTGGCACAAAAAGCCCCAGGCTTCGTTGCAAGGGTTGGCTGGACCAACTGTACATCCCCTTTCAAACTAACTAACTAACTAACTAAGCACTAAGAATAATCTCAGAGGTACTTTTTGTTGGAGCATAAGAGTTCAACAAAACAAAAAGTTCAAGCGAGTAATTAAACTCCTGCATCATCAGAGCCCATTACTTTTCCTATCTGAGACTCTAAGAACTTGTGTGCTCGGGAAGTGGAGAACTTAGAACTTCAGATACCTAAGCTTTACCTTTTATACATTATTATATTTAAAAGTTAATCAATATTTAACCTAATGCTTCAATGCAAGTCAGCTGATTTGCACTTATAAACATGAATTAAATTGAAATGAATCACTGTAATATTTGTACATTTTTGTTCTTATATAAAATTGAACTTGCGTTGAGCGATGTTCACTTTTTTCAATTGAATGTTGTAATTACTTTTAGTACTTAGTAATTTTATCTAACATCAAGGTAATTTAACCTTTGTTGATCGATAGGTTGGGAGAAGAGGACTCTCATTTTCCCCAAAGTTGTAATTTATTATGTTTCCTATGTGAAACATCTATTGACAATGAAATAAGAATTGCATAGAAGCGTTGATTTTATATGAAGTCACAGAGATTTCTCATCCATTGTTAAATTTTGTGTTTTTAGCTATCAGCTGTTTTTTGGTCCATTGTGGAGCAGCGCTAGTGTATTCCAATGTAATTGTAATGCAGTTTAACCAGTAGAAGTAAACGATCTCACTAACTAACCACAGTACTGGCGCAAATACTCCTACTACATGAGATATCTATTTGTAGAAATACAAACAAGGGCTGAAGTATACAACACGTATAAATATAAATTAATTATACTTCAACATATGGATTAATTGGCTAGGTTTTTAATTCCTAATGTATTTATGGAATAAAGCAAGTGGTAATTTTTGTTTTGGTTTTTGATATTACCTTGATCCATAAAAAATGCCAGACAAGTTTGTTCCGATGGTACTAATTGAAATACAAAGAGAGAAAAAAAAACTGGCAGAAACTCCAAACACTTCCTCAGCGTATAACTGAAACAAATCAGTTAATTATAATGTGTTTTTAAGCAATTTTATTCGTAAAAGTATAGACAACTTACATATTTTTATGTTTAATTGAGGTCAGTATTAAGTTTAGTGTAAAATATTGATGTTGTCTAATGCTATATAAGGTTTTATGACCTTTTATAAAAATGTCAGTAAAATTTATTTTTGTTCATTGACATAATTTTCAATAATAAAAAATACAGAAAAATCTGTGTAACAGTTTGAAAACCCTTTGTTCTCAGCTCTTATATGCTATATTGTTATTGGAAAATCACCATAGTAATGAGGGAATTCCAGCCTAGATTCATAACTTTTTCCCAGTGATTAAATTAGTATTGGTTGACAATTAAGTATATTTTCAGAAACCAAACATTTTATTCTTATTCACTTTGCAATATTCTAACACACTCAAACACATGTTTGCAGGAACAGTGCCAAACATTGTACCGGGTCTTGGACCGGTACAGTTTCGTTTTTTTCGTCATTGTCTGCCAGGCTGCCTGAGATTCGCTTTTGCCTTGCGTTCCGCGTAGTTGGTGGCCGTTGGCCCAGTTCCGTTTCGTTCCGTGTTCCTGCAGCTTCGGTCAGGTTGGCCTGTCTTGAGTTGTCTTGTGCTGCCTGCAGAATCTCGTCATGATCGGCTAAGGCAAACTAAAACGTAAGTGTTCATTTTGTAAGTTTTAATATCTAATCACCCTTTTGGTGAAAATACTTTTGTTTAAATAATATTAATCGTTCTTACTTGTGTTTTCAGAGTTTTGTTAAATTTATATTCTTTGTCTAGATGTTTTAACCTAGGTTCGAGCCATGTGCTCATTGTTACCTTTTTGACTTTAATTGCTTTATTATCTCTGGTTTCATATTTAATAGTAGTTCTGTATAATGTTTTGTTGAGCCTTTTTAAGTTGCAGTTACCGATTTACCATCTTTTTGTTCATGGACAATAACCTAGCCTATCTTTAGTTTGATTTTCATGTTATGACAGATGGCTCATGTTTCAATAGCCTAGTTCTCAGTTTGTCATTTTTAGTTCCATATACGTAATTAATTATTTTATAATTTGTTAATTTGTAATTTGTCTTAAATCTGTTTTCCAACATAATTTTTCATAGCCTAAAGTTAATCTCTCCCTCCAATCATGTATAAGTTTGTCTCTTCATGTTAAGTTTTGTTAAATCAGGCACCCTTATATTTTTAGTTGTTATGTGTAATATTTTGTTGTGATGGCTGGACTGTATTTGATGTGCTGTGTGTTGTGCCTTACAGTCCAGGGTCCTTGAGTGGGACTTTCAGCCCTCAGCCCGCCGTCCGGGGGAACTTCGATATTCTCCACTGCTAGCCTGGCCTGAGGACCATGTTGGAGCCTGGAGTTGCCCGCTACCCGCCCTACATCTTTGGGGGTAGAAGTCTTCAGTCCTCAGGTCAGTTCTTTCCATCTTTTCCCGGCGGCTGAGCTGGGGGTGATTTATAAAAAAACAAGAAAAAAAAATATATATAAAAAAAAAGAAGAAAAAAGTTTGCGGAACTTTTGGTGTGGCCTAGGCCTAAAACTAAAAACCTGGACAGTGAATCATGAAACAGCCATGGGGACTTAATTATTTTTTATTAAAGAGGGAAAAGCTTTTAAAAGACCCAAGATTTTTTTGATGTTAATATTTATTTTATTTATATTTATTGTTATTTATTTTTAATTAGTTTATATTCCTTGTTATTAATTAATTAGTTTTATTTGTTGTTATATCTTTTTAGATTTTATAGTTGTTAGGTCCCTATGGTTAAGTTAGGTTATTTATTTATATGTTTAGGCCTAGTGATTGTTATTTATATTTTTTGTTCATTGTATTATAGATGTCTTGAAGTGCATTTTTACTCGAACGGTACCGTGTTAGATTTTCTTTTTAATTGTTTAATTTTTTTAAACTCACCAAAAGGGGATTATTGTGCTTTTGCTTAACTTTTAATTCGGAGCTGCCCAGGGATTCCGGCTTACTCCCTGGCCCGGTGGAATCAAGGGATGCGGGCCAAATTGCCGGTGTAATTGGTGATACCAAAAATTTTATAATTTTCTTCACTTTTATTTGGGGCCTATTAAATTTTTCTTACGTTTTGGGGTGTCTCAGGCTAGGCTGCAGATAGGCCATACAGTTGATTAATTGTTAAATTTTGGGTATTTGTAGAGTTTGTGGTATTGGTAGCGTTTGTTATTATTGTGTAGTATCTTGGTAATTTTAGTGTTTGTTATTATTTATTTAAGTGAAAATTAATATTGTGGCCTTCTGCCGTTTTGGTTTAATTATTTTGCCTTGATAATAAAATTAGTTTTGCTCAGCTGCCGAGTGTTATTTTGACCCTCCAACTGCCACCCGTGATCCCATCGCTCGACTGGTTTGGGCCATTCCCCCGGTTGGCACGCTTTCCAGCTTTGGTGGGGGGATGGGTCTCAATTGGTAGCAGAGCGTGGTTGCCTAAAAAAAAAAAAAAAAAAAAAAAAAAAAAAAATCTCACTTGGTTGTTGACGGTGGGTGTTTGCCTGTTAGTAGGTCATGATTGGCCGACCTACCGTCAAGGTGTCTTGGTATTGAAAAAAAAAAAAAAAAAAAAAAAAAAAAAAAAATAATAAAGAGAAATTATTTAAAAGCAAAACAATTAGAAAATCCTAATAAAAAATTTAACAAAAAAAAAAAAAAAAAAAAAAAAAAAAAAAAAAAAAAAAACTTAGGCAATCCGCTTGGTTACGTTGTTGAATGGGTTTCATGGGTGGATTGGAGTGGTCGGCAGTGGCTCGGTAGGCTGAGGGTTTAGTTCGTCTTGGACCCTGGAGTTGTCGTTTTTTGTGTATATTGTTGAGAATTGTTGCGGTAGAGATGGCCTATCTGCAGAATGTTGCGCTCCTGGTCAAGGAGGAGTTGATTTTCGAATTGAGGTCGCGGGGTGTGACTCCGGAAGGGGATGTTTTGAATCTCCGGAGGTTGCTGCGGGAGCAGTTGTCCGCGGGTACGGCGGTGGATTGGTCTGACCTGCTGGAGGTTGGGGATGAGTTGGGGATTTGTAAACGTAAGGTGGAAGATTGGGAAGGGGTGTTAGAGGATTTGCAGTTGGAACCTCCAGTGGGTCGTGACCGGGCCTGCCGCCTTGCACGTCTGGGTCATCTGCTTGCCCGTTTAAGGCTGGTCAACCGGGCGCCGGGGTTGGAGCCGTCGGATAGTGCGTGGATCTTGGAGAGTGTATCTAGGCTTGAGGAGATTTTTCAGGCACTCTCCGGTTCCACGACTCCTACGGGTCTGGGTCAGCGGCCTGCTTTCACACTGTCGCCGAACGTGTCGAGGCCGCAGGCTGAGACAACGGTTTTCACTGTGCCTGAGGCTCCTTCTGAGCCTGCAGGCGTTTCTGTTGAGGTTGCTTGTGGTTCGGCTCCAGCTGCCCTTCCTTCTGCTTCGGCTCCTGTGGGTTCTCCTGCTCTTCTGCAGCTGAGCTACCACAAGCTGCCTAACCCTCTCACGCCCATGATCCAGAATCTCCCTGTGATCGATGGGATGGATCCTGAGGAGCTTCTTAAGTTTCTGGTGGCCTTTCTCAGACTTAGTGAGATGCCCGGCATGCAGGCTGGGGACTTGCTTCGTCTGGTTTTCCCTTATTGCAGAGGTCCCGTTGGGGAGTTGCTGAGTTCTGTCTTGGCCAGTGATGCCTCGGTGGACTCGTTCCATCGAGAGTTACTTTCATCGTTTCTTCCCATTCGACTCAGGGAGAGGATGGTCATGGACCGTTTTTATCGGTCGCAGGGTAGGGGCGAGTCTCTGGCAGCCTATGTCTCTTCAGTCAAGGAAGCTCGTCAAGCGTTGCGCCTCACCCTTTCTGAAGCTGACACCGTTCGTGTCATCCTGGATGGCATTTCTCCCGAAGAACGGTGCAGATTGGTTTTTGCTGGTGTTCCTTCGACTTTTCGGGAGCTGCATCAGCTGTGCATTGTTTCGCGCAGCGTGCAGTTCTCAGACCAGCAAGGGAGGGATTCTGAGAGTCATCGTGCTCTCCCCACCCGTCGACCAGCTATGTCTGTAGGTGTGAGTCAGCCAGTGGAGGGTCGTGGTTCTCGGCCTCCTGTTGTGTGTTTTGCTTGTGGCCAACCTGGTCACATTCGACGTGACTGTCCACGTGCTCGAGGTCGTGGGGCGGGAAACGCTCAGCGCGGGGGGTTGCCTCCACAGTAGCTCCCCGCGTTGTTGCGACTGACCGTGGCCATTTGCCTCTGACACGTGCCCATAGCAGGAGTGTCGGGGATTTTTCGGGCCTTGCTGGCATGGCTTCCCTGGGACTTAGGGCGGTCACCTCGGTGTGTCCTGGCGTTTTTGTTTCTTTTGGTGGTACGGTGTGTCGAGCCCTTCTTGATTCTGGTTCGGCATGCAGTATCATCAGCCTTTCTCTTTTTGAGTCCCTTGACGCCTTAGGACTTGTCAGGCACACCGAGCCTTCTTCTATTACTTGCTGGACGGCATCCCAAACTCCTCTACCCATACTTCTAAAGGCGTCATTACATTTTAAAATTGAAGGATTTTCCTGGAGGTGGGGTTTTCTTGTTGCCAAGGACCTGGCGGTTTCTTGTATCCTAGGGGCAGACTTTATTTCTAAGAGTGGTATGGTGCTTGACCTCCAGAAGCGCCAGATGTTTTTCAAGTTTAATCGGCGAGTTTTGGTGCCTCTAGTAGGTGATTCTGACTGCCCTCCTGCAGTCAGAGAGGTGGGTTGTGAGCCCGAACAACCCAAGGTGGATCCGGTTGGTCATCTCCCCCCTGAGCAGGCGGAGGCCATTAGGAGGCTGTGTTTGCGGTTTCCTGATGTGCTTACGGCTGAGCTTGGAGTCACTTCTCTTCTGGAGTATGAGATCCACCTCACCGATTCTCAGCCAGTTAGAAGTCATCCGTACAAACTTGCTCCCCCAAAGATGGAGGTTATGAGGGCTATGATCGAAGATCTTCTGAGCAAGGGTGTGATTGAACCGTCTTGTTCTGCTTATGCCAGTCCAGCTTTTCTTGTGCCCAAGCCTAATGGTAAGTCTAGGCTTGTGATGGATTATCGGAGGCTCAACGCTAAGGTCGCTATTGACTCGGTACCTCTGCCTGATTTGCATTCTGCGTTTGATTGGTTCGGTAAGGCTAAGTTTTTCAGTGTTTTCGATTTGAACCAGGCTTACCATCAGATTCCATTGAAGAAGGAATCACGGCCTATGACTAGCTTCTGTGTTCCCTGGAATCTCTATCAGTTCACTAGGGTTCCTATGGGTCTTGCTGTGGGTGCCCAGACTCTTACTCGTCTGCTTGATTTACAATTTTAAGCTTGTCTTCAATTACCTGGACGACCTTCTTGTCTACAGTGAGACTTTCGGGGAACACGTGCAACATCTGGAGGAAGTTCTCAGTCGCCTTAAATCAGCTGGCCTTACCGTCAATCCAGAGAAAGTCACTTTTGCTCGTCCTGAGATTTCTTTTCTGGGTCATCTTATTTCTTCTCGAGGCGTCTGCATTGATCCTGCGAGGACCCAGGGCATTCGGGATTTTCCTCCTCCCAGAGATGCCAAGGGGATTGCCCGTTTTGTGGGGATGGTGAATTTTTACCGTCGCTTCATCCCTAACGTGGCCGAGCTTGCTGCCCCGTTGAACGAGCTGCAAAAGAAAGGTGTCCCTTTTGTGTGGGGCCAAGCTCAGCAGACTGCCTTTGATGCTCTCAAGGAGGCGATCATGCAACCTCCTGTCCTGCGTATGCCTGATTTCAGCAGAGAATTTGTTCTTCAGACTGATGCCTCCTCCTCCGCCATTGCTGCTGTTCTTTCTCAGGAGTTTGATGGGGTCAGGCAGCCCATCGCTTTTGCTTCGAGGACGTTGTCTCACCAGGAAAGGAAAGCTTCTTCCATCTATGAGTTAGAGTGTCTGGCTGTTGTCTTTGGTACGGACAAGTTTCGGCGTTTCTTGGAACACGCTGAGTTCTTGCTGGAGACGGACAATCAGGCACTGTCTTGGCTTCTTGCCCATCCCCGACAGCTCGGGAAAATTGGTCGCTGGGTGGTCAAAATTTCTGCTTTTAAGTTCCGAGTCCAACATCTTAGGGGTACCCAGAATGTCATCGCGGATGCTCTTTCCCGCATGTACCACGAACCCAGTGATCCACCGACTGAGGCTGTTGCTCAGTGTGGTACTGTTCTTCTGGATTTTCCTCTGGCTTTTGACGACCTACTGTCCCATCAGCAGAAAGATCCTGAGCTGTCAGTCATCTTAGGTGAGCTTCAAGAGGGAGGTGCCCACCCTCCCTATTTTCTGTCCAAAGGGGTCCTCTGTTGCCGTCCTCGGCAGAGGGGTGAACCCCGTGTAGTGCTGCCTGGTCATCTAGTACCGATGGTCTTTCAGTATTTTCACTCTTCTCTTGTGGGCGGTCATCTTGGCATTCATAAGACCATCGCTAAGATTCGTAGGTACTTCATCTGGAAGGGCATGGACCGGGATGTTGCTGGCAGAGTGCGGGCTTGTCACCTGTGCTCTCTCAGCAAGCCTAGTCAGAATGCAAGGTTAGGGTTGTTATCTTCTGAGGTGGCCGAGCGTCCTTTTGAGAAGGTGTTCATCGACTACGTGGGTCCGTTTCCCCGTAGCAAGTCAGGTAGCTCCTACCTACTTGTTTGTGTGGATGCTTTCTCGAAGTTCGTTTGGCTTTTCCCACTTCGGAGTGCCACGGCTAAGCTCACCATCCGTGCTCTCCAGTCCCAACTCTTCCAGCACTTTGGTGTGCCTTCCACTCTTGTGTCCGACAACGGTAGCCAGTTTACCTCACATGAGTTTCGTAGGTTCTGTTTTGGAAATGGTATCAGGCATGTGACTACCTCTCCTTATTACCCACAGCCTTCTCATGCAGAGCGGTTCAACCGCAATCTTCGGTCTGCCCTTATTACCTTCCATGCTGAGAAGCAGAACACCTGGGATGAGAGTCTCTCTTGGCTCCAGCTTGCTTTTAATTCTTCCAAGCATGAGAGTCACAATGCCACTCCCTTCGAGATTCTACATGGCTACCCTCCTAACAACCCTTTGTCCAACTTGTGGAGGCTAGAGGATCTTCTACCTACGCCAGGTGCCACTGACGTAGTGTCCACGTGGCGGGCTGCTCGGCGCAACCTGCTACGTGCTAGAGAGAGAGTGAGGAGGAGGTATGATAAGGGTCGTACTCCTAACCCTTTTCAGGTTGGAGATCTAGTTCTTTGTCAGGCTCACCCGGTCAGTTCGGCCGCGGAACGAAGAGCTGCAAAGTTGTGCTATCGGTGGTCTGGTCCCCACCGCATCGACAGGTTTTTGTCACCGGTGACTGCTCTGCTGGTTGATCCCCAGTCAGGCAGGGTGTTTAGGAAAGCCCATGTGTCTCAGCTTAAGGCTTTCCGGGGAACGGTTGGTCCAGGAGTTGGTGTTCCTGGGGGTTTCTTGGGGCAAAGAGATTGATCACCTCTGCGCCCTAGGTGGCTGTTCTGAGAGAGTCTTCTTTCTCTCTTTTTTCTTGTCGGGCCCGACAGTCAGGGTAGTTTGCTCCCTGTTCGAGGGGTTTCCCCTCTTAGTTTCTCTTGGACGTCCTTGGAACACCACTCTTCGGAGGTCTTCGTCTTCTCTTGGTTCCCTGAGGTACCGAGTGTTCTCCCCTGCCTGGGTGTGTTGAGGTTTGCAGAGGGAGGTTGTACCGGGTCTTGGACCGGTACAGTTTCGTTTTTTTCGTCATTGTCTGCCAGGCTGCCTGAGATTCGCTTTTGCCTTGCGTTCCGCGTAGTTGGTGGCCGTTGGCCCAGTTCCGTTTCGTTCCGTGTTCCTGCAGCTTCGGTCAGGTTGGCCTGTCTTGAGTTGTCTTGTGCTGCCTGCAGAATCTCGTCATGATCGGCTAAGGCAAACTAAAACGTAAGTGTTCATTTTGTAAGTTTTAATATCTAATCACCCTTTTGGTGAAAATACTTTTGTTTAAATAATATTAATCGTTCTTACTTGTGTTTTCAGAGTTTTGTTAAATTTATATTCTTTGTCTAGATGTTTTAACCTAGGTTCGAGCCATGTGCTCATTGTTACCTTTTTGACTTTAATTGCTTTATTATCTCTGGTTTCATATTTAATAGTAGTTCTGTATAATGTTTTGTTGAGCCTTTTTAAGTTGCAGTTACCGATTTACCATCTTTTTGTTCATGGACAATAACCTAGCCTATCTTTAGTTTGATTTTCATGTTATGACAGATGGCTCATGTTTCAATAGCCTAGTTCTCAGTTTGTCATTTTTAGTTCCATATACGTAATTAATTATTTTATAATTTGTTAATTTGTAATTTGTCTTAAATCTGTTTTCCAACATAATTTTTCATAGCCTAAAGTTAATCTCTCCCTCCAATCATGTATAAGTTTGTCTCTTCATGTTAAGTTTTGTTAAATCAGGCACCCTTATATTTTTAGTTGTTATGTGTAATATTTTGTTGTGATGGCTGGACTGTATTTGATGTGCTGTGTGGTGTGCCTTACAGTCCAGGGTCCTTGAGTGGGACTTTCAGCCCTCAGCCCGCCGTCCGGGGGAACTTCGATATTCTCCACTGCTAGCCTGGCCTGAGGACCATGTTGGAGCCTGGAGTTGCCCGCTACCCGCCCTACATCTTTGGGGGTAGAAGTCTTCAGTCCTCAGGTCAGTTCTTTCCATCTTTTCCCGGCGGCTGAGCTGGGGGTGATTTATAAAAAAACAAGAAAAAAAAATATATATAAAAAAAAAAAGAAGAAAAAAGTTTGCGGAACTTTTGGTGTGGCCTAGGCCTAAAACTAAAAACCTGGACAGTGAATCATGAAACAGCCATGGGGACTTAATTATTTTTTATTAAAGAGGGAAAAGCTTTTAAAAGACCCAAGATTTTTTTGATGTTAATATTTATTTTATTTATATTTATTGTTATTTATTTTTAATTAGTTTATATTCCTTGTTATTAATTAATTAGTTTTATTTGTTGTTATATCTTTTTAGATTTTATAGTTGTTAGGTCCCTATGGTTAAGTTAGGTTATTTATTTATATGTTTAGGCCTAGTGATTGTTATTTATATTTTTTGTTCATTGTATTATAGATGTCTTGAAGTGCATTTTTACTCGAACGGTACCGTGTTAGATTTTCTTTTTAATTGTTTAATTTTTTTAAACTCACCAAAAGGGGATTATTGTGCTTTTGCTTAACTTTTAATTCGGAGCTGCCCAGGGATTCCGGCTTACTCCCTGGCCCGGTGGAATCAAGGGATGCGGGCCAAATTGCCGGTGTAATTGGTGATACCAAAAATTTTATAATTTTCTTCACTTTTATTTGGGGCCTATTAAATTTTTCTTACGTTTTGGGGTGTCTCAGGCTAGGCTGCAGATAGGCCATACAGTTGATTAATTGTTAAATTTTGGGTATTTGTAGAGTTTGTGGTATTGGTAGCGTTTGTTATTATTGTGTAGTATCTTGGTAATTTTAGTGTTTGTTATTATTTATTTAAGTGAAAATTAATATTGTGGCCTTCTGCCGTTTTGGTTTAATTATTTTGCCTTGATAATAAAATTAGTTTTGCTCAGCTGCCGAGTGTTATTTTGACCCTCCAACTGCCACCCGTGATCCCATCGCTCGACTGGTTTGGGCCATTCCCCCGGTTGGCACGCTTTCCAGCTTTGGTGGGGGGATGGGTCTCAACATTAACTTATAATCTTCCTTTGAAGCTTTATTTTTAATTAATAAAGTCCATTATTATTAATAAGTTTTAGTATAGTGTCCGATGCTGCTTCACTGACAGATTTCTTTGTTAAACAGGTCTTTTTGGATTATTATTTGGTTTTGCCTAAAAATACTGACTATGGTGTATTGTTAAGAATGATTATTCTTTTTGTTGTAAATACACAATTTACAGCCTCAGCAGTGCAAACAGTAATTACATAATAATAGATATAAATAAGGAATCATGCCAAATTAATTGTTTTAACAATAAATTAAATTTACTAATTAAATTAAAACTAATAAATAAAAATAACAACCATTAATAGATATTTTATGATTAAATTAATGGACCATTGATTAGGAAAACTTCTGCCTACAAAAATATTTTTAAGGTTCTTGATATCATTTTATAAATTTATGATGGATTCAACTATAGAATTTTTTTATGATCAAATCCTTTCACTCATATATTATGTTATGTGCTTAACCCTGGATTAATTGTACCAAACAAATTATCAAATTTGCTCGCGCACAGTCAAAAAGATCAGTTATGTAAATAAGCATAAAACTTTGTGTCAAACGTACTCAAAATGTAATAAACCATACATTTATAATTTGGACACAAATTCTGAACATATTTACAAGTTATTTATGATGTTTACATAAAATATTCAAACTCTCAAAAGTCCATCACTCGAGCGGGAGCGATTACTCCTGGATACTAGCGACGCACTGGACTTTAGACCAAGCCAAGAAACATTCGATCGCACTCAGTCAACGTCAAACACTAATGGACAGTGTGGCAGCATGTCTAGGAAGGGGTAGGGGAAAGTTACTCAGGATGGTAGTGGTCTGGGCGCATAAAAAAGTACAGTCAGTTTCAAAATTAAATGGATCTGGTCAAATAGACCATGTCACGAGCAATTAAGGGTTAATGCAGTGCGGTAAGCACCAGAAGCCTCTGCATTCCCTTGAGTGAAATCGATTTCTTTGAACCATTCTCTGTTGAGGATATAAAGACTAGAATAATGGAACTAAGCTTTCCCTAAATATAAAATAAGACTGTAATGACAGAGGACTCTAATAACATTAATATGTGATAATTCATCTTTATAAGAAACTACTTTATAAGAAAATCGTTATAAGAAAATAATAAAATTAAATTATATTCAAAAGCATTAGAGAAGAAATATTCTAATCAAAATGGGCACCTAAACAATTATTATATATAGCATGTGGGTGTGTGGATCGGTGGGTTATTTTACTCTCAATAAAGGTTTGATGTTGATAGAAACACATATGATGTTGATGAAATATACATACAATAATAACAGAGACTCATACAGTGGTGATAGGTGTTTTTCACATAGAGCTAAAAAATAAGTCACTACACACATCATTTACTTGAGAAATTCTGTAATATAACCACTAAAGAATTTGGATTTTGTTAACGACTGGAAATACCTTCGCCACAGTAGAACTCTCTATTATTTCTGGAACTGTGAGGGCACTAAGGAACGTAAGTATGAGAAGAAAGTAGGTTGCAGACACCACTCCAAGGCCCATGATTATACTTCGCAGCACAGTTCTAAGGTAAAATGAAACAGGTTATGTTAAAGATATTGAAAAGTTATTTAAAAGAATGCAACTGTTAGTAAGTGAACATTTCAGATAAGATGAGTGCATCAAATAACCTAAACAGAGAAGATAAGTACACCAAAAATAAGCAATAAACAAAGGCAGTTATTTGTGGAATTATCTTTTAAGTTTATTGGTCATGTAATTGTTGTCAAAAAGACGTATTGTTTCAATGTCCAGTGTGGATATTAAAAAAACTGTGGAACTTTCAATTTACTATTTATATTTGAGAATACAAGTAGAACATTTAAAACCATAAACATTTTTAATTTACCTTTCTGGATCCTGAATTTCTTCACAAGCTCCTGTGACTGTGGATCTGAACAAATAAGTGTTTCATTATTATACATGAAATGTCAAAAAAAATTATTAGTGTGAACTATTCATTTGTTAGTTAACAGTGTGGGTCTTTCAGGTATAAATTATTTACTTTACTTAATATAATAATATAAAACTTACGCTCCGTCAAATGCATAAAGCCCTGAGAACATGACAACTGGGAGGTTAGTCCATTTCAGTGATGTATTATGGAAGTTGATTTCAAAGTTAATCCCTTGTTCTGAAAAGACAGAGTTTAAAATTAATGATTTTCCTGTGGTAAATGAAAAACGCTTATTATTTTAGGGAGCTACACAGATATATATTTATTTATATATGTGTATATATATATATATATATATATATATATATATATATACAAGCTTACCATTTATAATCATATTCGTCATCATATTATAAAGAAAAGTGAGCTTAGTTATGAAAAGTTTCTAGAGCAATGTACAGGTTTCAAAAAGAATTACCAGATTTTAAATAGCAATAGATCCAATAAGTATAGGTAAAACACTTGCTTCTAATGTAGCTATTTAAATTCGAGTCATTCTTTTTATAAACACCCTGTATGTTAATTTTATGATTAAAAAATCTAAGATCGTTTGCAAAGAATACAACATTCAATAACATATATGAGTTTTTTATTTATTTTTTTTTTTATTTTATAGATCTAATCCATAAAGCTCACTCCCTTAAAACTAGTGATAACAGTTTAAATGATATACATGCTACCATATCTGAAAATGTTTTTAAGTTAACTTGTTTTGGTACTTGTTTTTAAACACAAGTTAAAAAAATATATATATACATTTTTTACTTTTTTTGCTTCTTTTTTGAAGGATTAAAAAGAAAAAATGTGATTCAATCCAGAAAATAGATCATGGAATCTCCAATTATCAAAATCAGAAAATCATACAAAAGAAGATAGAGAAAAGATCTTAAATACGACCTTTACAAATCATGTAAGTACTGTTGGTTTTCATTTTTTATTTATTTTTTTTTAACTGAACGTAGCTTGAATTAAAAATCCAAGCAAAAAAATCCCTCTAATTAAAATAACACTGTAGCAATTAATAAGTTGTATATAATTTAGGTAATAAGGAAGCATTTCAATTAATGACAACAGTTGTTAATACACATGATCAACATAGCCTGTAATATATTAATGTAATACGTACATGATGGCAATCTTTTAGTTATTAATACTTTCTTCTTTAATACTGTAACATTATCAGATTGTTTTTAACAAGCTTTAATTATTTAAAAAATAATTTTTGGGTTTTAAGATCTTATTATTTCATATTTTTAATAAAAAGCGTTCAAAATATGAGTTACTTAAGATTTTTTTTATATATTATTAAACATATTATGCTAGGGGATTTTAAACTCCTATCATACAGTAAATAAAATATATATTGCTTAAAAGGTCTGACCTGATATGAACATGTAGACACCACTTGTTATAAAAGTTAGACACACCATCATTTTGAAGTACGCAATGAGATCTTGTGAGAATATGAATATTTTCAAACTCTGGCAATTGATTATGCCTATAAAAACTGAAATTACATCTCTATTAGGTTCGTAAAATTATATTGTATAATATCTTAAGATAAAGTAAAATATAACGTTCAATATATAAGGTTTACCTACTTTTGGAAAAATATTTAAAACAATTAATTATTTTAGAAGACCACGTTTTACCATTGATTTTATACACACACAGATTTACCAACCAATGTTAAATTTTATGTCTCAAATTATCAGCTGTTTTTGTGATCCATTGTGGATTGCTAGAGTAGTTCCATTTAAATGTAATGCAGTTTTAACAAGCTGTAGTAGCAGGCCTTACTACCAATCTAAATTACAGGCACAAATATTCTTAAGCCGGGTTGACAAGGTCAAAGTTGACTGGGACCAAGTTGACTTGTAGAAGTAGACTTGGTCCAAGTTGAAAATCAGCAGAGTTGACACTGAAGCCAACTTGGAAACTAGTAGATGCTATTAAAATTGGCGGATTTAGTGTTTAAAGAGGTTGATGTTATAGCAGAAATGTTTATAATTGAATTAATAATATTCAAGTTTGCAACAATCCTTTGTAAAACATTGTCACAGGCATTTCTGTTTTTATAATTCACACTTCTAACGTCCCACAACACTTCCTCAAGCTCGTATGGCTCTAAAGATTGAATTGTCTGCCTCTAATTCCATTTCTTAGATCATTGCTTATTAACCTCATTCACATTCGCCGCCACTTTCAAATACAAAATGTAAACAACAAGTTAACTAGTATCCTAGTGAATAGAAATGGTTGTGCTAATCAGCTAGGACCAAGTCAACTTGTATCAGCTGTTGACATGGTAATAGTAGCTTCCAAGTAATGTCCTAGTTCACTTGGTCCCAGTCAACTTTGACAGTGTTAACCCGGCTTTAGTAGATAGAATATCTATTGAAGCTTTACTTTAGTAGATGGAATATCTATTGAAGCTTTATTTTAGTAGATGGAATATCTATTGAAGCTTTACTTTAATAGATGGAATATCTATTGAAGCTTTACTTTAGTAGATGTAATATCTATTGAAGCTTTACTTTAGTAGATGGAATATCTATTGAAGCTTTACTTAAGTAGATGGAATATCTATTGAAGTTTTACTTTAGTAGATGGAATATATATTGAGGCTTTACTTAAGTAGATGGAATATCTATTGAAGTTTTACTTTAGTAGATGGAATCTCTATTGAAGCTTTACTTTAGTAGATGGAATATTTATTGAAGCTTTACTTTAGTAGATGGAATATCTATTGAAGCTTTGCTTTAGTAGATGGAATATCTATTGAAGCTTTACTTTAGTAGATGGAATATCTATTGAAGCTTTACTTTAGTAGATGGAATATCTATTGAAGCTTTACTTTAATTAGTTTTTTACTTACTAGCTACAACAATAACATATTTTCAATTAATTTAAATTGGAATTTCAAATGGAATATCTATTGAAGCTTTACTTTAATTAGTTTTTTACTTACTAGCTACAACAATAATATATTTTCAATTAATTTAAATTGGAATTTCAAATTAATTGCCAAACTTATTCATAATGCTGTTTTTATGTAAAAATCATAAAATGTGTTTAAGGCAGACTATCCATGATTGGAATTAATGTTCTACAATACTGTGCTGTTAAATATTTGAAATCTGAACTAACATTTATTTTGTGTGGAGGGTGGATAGGTAATCAAGTTTTCTTGCCAGTGTGTTGGCTAAGGCTTCAGACTGTGGAGGGCAAGGCCCAAAGTTTGAATCTCCAATTGAGCTAACGGCCAGGTCTCTCTGAATAAAGTTCAAAATGCATAGGCCTGCAGGTTCATGTGAACTGACGAGTGAAGTTGAAAAAAAATAAAGTCAACAAAATTGTTAAATGTGCTATAGAATTTTTTTTAATTTTAAGGTAGTATATAAGTGGGCATTAAGAACCACGTGGATTGCTTAGGTTTGATGGTATAAGTGCACCCATATATATATATATTACTTCTTCTTCCACAAGTACAAACATACTTATGACCATAGGCACATCCAGGGGGGACGGTTTTGGGGTCTTCAATCCCCCCTTTGTCAAAATAATTCTTTTGTAATTGAATTATTGAATTTGTAAGATTGAGGGATCAGGGTAGAACTAAAATAATGAAGGATCTTTTAGTTTTCCTTACTCTACACCTAAAGGGATATTACAGGCAACGTCAACAAAAAAACAGTTACAGATCAACTGGTCGATATAAAGAATAGAACTTATGCAGTAATACTTATACAGTGGAACCTCGATACCACGAATCTCAAGGGAATTGAAAAATATTCGTCTTATCGAGGTATTCGCGATAACGAGGTTCGTGTTAGCGAGGTTCAAATGAGTGACATTCGTGTTATAAAGGCTAGCATTTTATACAGCGACGGGTTGAAATGTAATTCCAAATAAAACATACGTAAAATACATACATCGTACTGTACATTGTAATTTACAAATTAATGACAGATACAATTAATACATAGGAATATAAATAGCCAGTACAATAAAAAGTAAATGGCCAAATGAGTATGACTTAGTAAATTACATAACCTAATCAACATTTTGAAATACAGTACTGGTAGTAATTTAGTAAACGTAAACAAAGAGTAACATACGAAATTGTACTGTAGTATTGTACTACACTGTACTAAATAATACACCATTGGACACGCCCGCCATATTCACTAATCACTGACACAACACTACGTACAAAGAGAGGCTAAACTGAAGTCAATCGGAACTGACAGTACAGTCTCATGCCACTGCAGTGGCGCGACAGACGGAAGTTAGTTTTCATGTCTTGACATGAATGAATTGGAAATATAAATACGTCTTATTGAGGTTCCACCCGTGGGAATTCGTCTTATAAAGGTCAGATTCATGTTATAGAGGTTTTTGGCTGTTGAAATTCGTGTTATAGAGGTTTCTCCTGGTCTTGGAAAATGGAATAAAATTCATCTTATCGAGGTAGTTATATTCAAATATTCGTGTTATAAAGGTACTTTTAACATTGAATGTTATGGGCAATTCAAGGGGATTTTTTAAATATATGTGGTATCGAGGTTTTCGTGCTATCGAGGTTCGTGCTATCAAGGTTGTACTGTATTTGAATTTGTAGCATCAAATTTAATTAAATTCCTCATGTTGTTTTCTGCTTTACATTTAATTCTTATGTCTGAATTCTGGCATGTTGGCTCAAAAAATAATTTTAAGAATTGTTAGAAAACATTCCAGGATGGTATCCATTGTTCTACGCATGGCTATTCCATACTTCCCCGTCTCCATAAACACAGTAAGCTATTGTTGTCAGCCCCTCCTTTAAAATTGGTTGGACAGTACCATAACCATAGTTTATTTTTTGTTGTAAAAACTTATTTATTTAATAAATGCGTACTAAGATTCCAGTTAATTATATAGAACAACTAACGGTTTATAAATGAACAAAAATAGTTCCACAAAAAGCTCGTACCCCGAGTTAATAGAATTTTTTAAACCAGGAAACGGGACAAGTAATTATAATTTATTATATGCAAATATTAGAAGTATGAGAAAAAACTTTAACAGTTTACTTGCAGAAATAGATAGGATAAATTACAAAATTCATTTTATAGTTCTTAGTGAGATATGGATTGGTAGCGATGAGACAAGTTTCTATAATTTACCAGGTTATAAATTATTTACAAATTGCAACAATACTTATAGATCAGGTGGTGTATTATGTTTTGTTGACATTGCAATTGACTGTAAACAGATTAATATTCCTTTCAATATGCAGTCAGCGGATTCGCTTCTATTAGATATAAGAGCAAACAATTCGTATTTCAAACTAATGTGCTTGTACAGATTACACAATGTATCAGAAAACTCTTTTCTAACTGAACTAACGCAGCTTGTCTCAGAAGTTACAAATAACGTTATATATGTCGGAGACATAAATATTAATCTGCTTGACACTAACGCAGTGACTAATAGGTACAATAGTATATTAAATAACAATGGATTTACGTCTTTCGTTAATACACCCACTAGAATAACAATTAATTCAAAATCACTTATTGATCATATTTTTGTAAGGAATAGGTTTATAAATCTCTTTTCAAGTGGTGTATTTGATCTAGGTATCACTGACCATTGTATTTTAGGTTTAAAGTTCAATGAATTCTCAAATAAACCAGCAAGTGCTTCAAACTGTGATATAGGACTAGAGCATCATAAAGCTGTTGTAGATGTAAATATAGTTAAGACTAAGTTAAAAAACATTGATTGGTGTGAGGTTCTTTCTGAGGAGGATGTTAACTTGTGTTATAGTAAATTTCAAAGAATTCTAAATGATATTGTTAATAGTAGTAATAGGTTAGTTTCAACCGACAGTAAAATAAGAAAAGCTAAGTTATTGAGCCCTTGGATAACAACAAATATTTTGAAAAAAATAGATAAAAGAAATAAGCTATATAAAATTTCAAAGAAAAGACCTTATGACTCCGCATATCTTAACTATTTTAAAAGATTTTCCAATAAATTAAAATCAGAAATTGACTCCACAAAAAATGAATTTTATTCAAAAAAGTTAGAAAATTGTAAAGGTGATGTTTCTCAACAGTGGAAAATTATCAATAATTTAACTGGCAGTAGTAAAGATAATAGTATTGACCGTATTGAGTTGGATAATGGTGCTTTGATAACGGAACCGCGCGCTATCGCACAAGAAATCAACAACCATCTTATCTCGATACAGTCTGGTCAGCCAAGTACACTCACTGCCGAAAGGCTACGTCCAATCTATGTTAATCAAAACTCCTTCTTTATAGCTCCAACCTCAGTGGATGAAGTTAAAAAAGTTGTTCTTAATTTAAAAAATAAAAGATCAACAGGTTATGACAATTTTAGTGTGAGTTTATTAAAAAATGTTATTGATGACATTGCCCCTATATTAGTTTATATAATTAATAATAGTTTTAGCAAAGGTATTTTTCCAGAAAATCTTAAAGTAAGTTCAGTAGTACCGATCCTGAAAAAAAATAATTCATATAAATTAGACAACATAAGACCAATTAGTCTGCTTTCAGTTTTTTCTAAATTATTTGAGAAGATTATGATGATAAGGTTAAACAAATTTCTTTAAAAAATCAACTTTTTTAGCTGTAAACAATTTGGTTTTATAAAAGGCAGATCTACCGAAAGTGCTCTAATTGAAGTAACAGATTACATTTTTAATGGATTAAATTCGAAACTGAAGACAACAGGACTTTTTATCGATTTTAAAAAAGCGTTTGACATGGTCAACCATGAGATTCTTATCAATAAATTAGAGTCGGTGGGGATTAGAGGTGTTGCCTTAAACTGGTTTAAGAGTTTTATCACAGGAAGGAGGCAACAAGTTAAAATTAACAACACCTTTAGCGATACGCAAATTGTTCAAATGGGAGTGCCCCAGGGTTCTGTGACCTCAGCCACCCTTTTTCTTATTTTCATTAATGACTTATTGAACCTTAATTTCCATGGAAATATTAACGCTTTTGCTGACGACATAGCACTTTTTTATGCACAAAAAGACCTTACAGCACTAGTCAATTCAATAAACAATGATCTTTTATTACTTAGGAAATGGTGTTATGCAAATAAAATGCAAGTAAATGTAAATAAGACTAAATTTATAACTTTTGATTATGTAGGTTTTGATTTACCCTCTGCATTAATTTTCCATTCCGCAACCTGTAATATCCAGTTATGCACCTGCCAGCCCTTAGAAAAAGTAAAAACATTTAAATATTTAGGAATTTTATTTGATGAAAAACTTACTTTTGAACCACATATATTAGATTTACAAGCAAAATTGAGATCACAAATAAGAAAATTTTATTTTTTAAGAAATTTTTGCGACACAACACTATTAAGAACATTATATTTTGCACTTATTAACTCAAGAATCCAATATGCTTTGCCCTGTTGGGGAGGAACATACAAAACATTAATTGATAAACTAAGAACGACTCAAAATTACTTTTTGCGTATAATTCTTAAAAAATGTAAACGAGCAAGTTCTTTTCCATTATTCCAGGAGTTAAAAATTTTACCCATTCAGCACCTTTTGATTTATAAAGTTATGAGATTGTTTTTTATTAGAAGTGGTAATAGAGAAAACTTAATTCCAAATCATTTTCATAATACAAGAAGTTTGGTAAACAATCGTTTTAAATTACCTAAGGTAAACAAATTCATTTTTCGACATTCGCTTCAATATTTGGGCCCTAAATATTTTAATCATTTACCAACTCAAATCAAGAATATTAAACAACTTAAACATTTTTGTAAACAAACAATCACTTGGCTTTCTTCTCAGCAGGATTTAGAATACCTTAATAGTATCTTAGTTTAAATATAGTTGAGTTTTTGGAATGTTTTTATGTTCTTTTCATTATCACTTATTTTTATGTTCTCAAATATGTATTATATTTATTTATTGTATTTATTTATATATTATATTTATTATTATTATGTATTTATTATAAATATTTATTTATGTTTACTCTATGTAAAAATGTGTCTCAGTATGAAATGTACTCTTAGAGTCACTGATGTTGCAGTTGGCGATGTACTAAGTGCTTTTATATACATAATGCTAGACTCAAACTTCTATGTTAGTATTTCTTAGTTATATTGTGCAACTGGCCACGCTACTGGACAAAGTGGTCAGTCTTATTTCTCACAATTTGTATGATTGTATTTTGATATTTTTTATGGGAAATAAAATTCATTTATTCATTTATTCATTTATTCATAACTCCTCTTTTGACATTCATATATGATTTGCATAAATGATGGAAACACAATACACATATTTGATGGGGCCTCTTATTTAGTATAGTTCTACGTACATTCTTGACACAATTACTCTGTTGGAGGGTATCAGATGCATTATTAGAAACACATGAATTTGTAAATAATGGGTAAATCAAGTTTCGTTACCTGACAATAGGCACCAGACTTGACAGACTTGCTGTTTGTTATATTTATAAAACACTTCAATGCCATTGTGCTCAGTTGTACTGATAAAATAAAAAAAATACTAATATAAAATGATTAAGCTTTGATTTGTTGTGTCTTTTCTGTTAAATAATTGACGTTGTAATTTATAATATACTGATATAGATAATGTGAAATTCTAACTAAATTGGCCTTGTTTGCAGACTTAATGGGCTGTTAAATATATAAACAACCATGGGACACGGCTGTATGCTTTGCGTGCCAACACCAACTCTCGCTACGCTCGATACACCTTGGATAAAATTTTGTATCTATCCGTTCTGTGGTTTTTGAGGTTTTTGAGATTTCGTGATGAGTGAGCGAGTCAATCAGTCAGTGGTATTTAGCTTTTATATATAAAAAACTGTATATATATATACAGTAGATGACCACTGTCAATAACAAAGTTTAATGTACAAATTTTGCTCTAATTTAATAATTTATCAACCTGCACAACATTTGTCAATTTTCTAGATGTTATTCAAACAGCTCTACCCAAATATGTTTTATTCATCCTCCAGCACTGTCAGGAAATTTTATCTTACTGCATTGGTGCTATTAGCAAACTAAAAATAAAATTTATTCACTGAGGTCTTTTTAACAGTAACTTTATTTTTACATTATGAATTTATTTGGGCATTTAACATTTTATTTGTCCACTTTGATTTGTTTTAGTTATTGTTTTGATTTTTTTATAGTTAAATCTCTAACTTCTAACAATCAAACAGACAATATTAAAATAATTTTTAAAGCTTTCCTCCAATTTGTTCAGACAATGAAGTATTTTTAATTTGGGATTCCGTCATTGCAATGTACAAAACTGCTTTAATTATCCTTCAGCCTTTTTTTTTTTTTTTTGTAAGTTAGTGTATAAACTAACAGTCATAGACATAAATGGCATAGACTTAAATACTTTCATAATAATATTTAAACTCCCTAACTAACTGATTATTATATAAAGTAATTATATACTTACTGATTAAAACTGGGCCAATGATACTCTTTATCCAAACTCTGTAGCAGTTGTCGAATTCATCACTGACCACCAAAGCTACGATGGGATACATGTATTCTGTGGCGAGAAGTGTGTGGATAGCGATGGTAGCTGGCCGCATTATAATGAAGTTAATCCAGATGAACATGAAACCAGGAGTGTGACCCCAAAACGGATGTAGGTCGTGGAATGCCTCATGGACATAAATGTACTGACTTCCGGACTGAGGCACCACAGAGCACAGCTCGGTAAACGGCAGTGCAGCTAAGACATATACCACATTTTACATACATATTTCAGCAAATAAAACTCAGATGGTCTCTATTTATTTTAATACCCAATATAGGAACATATGACCATAATTTTAGCAATAACAATTTATTCTACATGAATCCATTTTTTTTTTATAATTTGTAAGATGCCGATCGTCAAGATATGGGCGAATATGGATTTCGAATGAGTGTTAATGAGCAAACGTATTCATTGTTACAAACTAAGGCCGACTACTCCTTAGAGAGTGTTATTAATTATTTGCCCAATGACAAATGATCAGCCTTGATTAAGAACATGTTTTACTCACTTATGAGCGAAATAGCTCCACACAAGCACCAAATTGCCAAGGTCATGCCAATTGAGCCACATTCCTGTAGGATGACTCCCGGGCCCACAAATATTCCTGTACCTGCAATGAGACCTAATCTAAGTTAAACCCCTCAGAATCATTGGCAATGTTGTGACTCAAGTGTTCTTGAACAGTTCCTTGTTGTTTATTGACTCCTTAACATGGTAATCCTGCTTTCTTCATTGTTATTATTATTATTCATTATACATTTCTAAGTCGCTGATCATAGAGATGTGGGCGAATATGAGGGGTGAATGAGTGTAGATGAACGTGTGTTGTCATTGTTACTCTCTGAGTTCGACTTAGCTCAGAAAGGACTATTCATTAATAGCCCAATAGCCAAGGCAATTATGGAGCCTACAGCGTTGCATGGAATCCGAACCATAGTGTTAGTCTGATTTTCAGCTGACAAGTTTGACACTCAGTTCTCTTCTTCAACCCAGTTAAGAGTTGAAGGCAATTATCATATAAGGAGGATGTTTTTACAGGTTTGGTATCTGTTTGGATCCAGAACATCACAGCTGACTAATTGTCATAACACAGAGGATGTTTTTACAGGTTTGGTATCTGTTTGGATCCAGAACATCACAGCTGACTAATTGTCATAACACAGAGGATATTTTTACAGGTTTGGTATCTGTTTGGATCCAGAACATCACAGCTGACTAATTGTCATAACACAGAAGATGTTTCTGTAGCTACTTTGGTAAAATTCTCTGGTTAACCCTCTACCAGATGAATTACCACGACCCACTTCTGATAAAACTGAATCATTTGGGTCGCACTTCAGTTGCAGAACAGTTTTCCCAATTAATTGATTTAAAATATGCATAATGAACAAACCTCTTACATATTTTATACAACATTATAAAGCTGGTTTGTTGATTTATAATGATAATAAATATAATATAAACATATCAGGCAAATGAGGTTCAAACAAATAAGAATACATTTATGAATATTATGTAAATATAATAATTTTGTTGATGAGTAAACTGAAATATTCAAATTCAGAAGGGCCGTCAGAGGAAATATTTGACCTTATAGAACTTTAAGGTCTCTAACCTTCCTGTGCCATTTATATTAACTTGTATTAGATTACTAAATGCACTTGCATTACACTGTTCTACAAAAAAAACTTGAAGATTACTCTTAAATACAGAATCAAACAAACTAATCACCTCTGCATGTTTTAATACCTTAAATAGAAAAAGATATAAATAGATCAAACATATTATCTGCGTAGTGTTGTACGAAAAACCTAACTTTCTTTAAGACATTATTTGTTACAAATTAACATACATTGAATAAGTCTGAAAAGAAATCTTAAAATAATAATTGCACCAGTTAGAAAAAAAAATATTATTTGATTATGTTTGGATCAGAAGTTTTATTCTTGTCTAACACAAAAAATTAGTAAATTATGTGATTATATACTTCAAGGAAGAGTTAATGAAAACAGGGTCAGTTTGTGGCAAAGGGACAACCACTGATGTGCAACAGTGGACACAATTAATTATGTCACTACAAAAATGTCCTAAAACAAAGTGACCTTTGTTGTCTACCTACTATAATAGTAGCAGGAGCAGGTGGATTCAGTTGTCCAGTTCCAAAATGTTATTCAGTTCTTTAGCTGTCTGTTTGGGTAAGTTGATTTTTAAAAAATTTGGATTGATTGTTAGAAGAATGGATTTTTTTTTTTTTTTTTTTTTTTTTTTTTTTTTTTTAGTTACATAAAAGGATACTAGTTACGTAAGAGGTTTTAGTATTTATGGAATTCAGAAAACTTATTGCTAGAAATGCCATTAAACTCATAGTTTGAAATAAGTCTACACTGTATTGGACAGAAAGCTCTTCCCTTGTACTTTTTTGTGTTTCCATTTTTATAAAAACTTTTTTTATAAAGTAGAAAAAGAAGACGAATATTTTTCAAAAACTTGTTGATGAAAACATTAGATTGGATAAAACTTGTTTGTAATTCACAATAATTTTAGTAATGTTTTTCTTATTTCCACAAAAGCTCACAGATATGTAATATTGTGTGACAAAAAAATTAGTCTTTCAATAATTTATTTAAATTACTAAAACAAAGTTTGCTTACACTAATAGCTAAAAATATCTTTTCTAAACAGTGCTTTCTAATTGTCAGTAAAAACATTGTGCAGCATGGTAAAAATAACAATTACTGCATACATGATCTGAATATAAACAATTTTCAACTCAAAACCTAAACACTGAAATAGCAATTAAAAATTGATTTGGCATATAAAAGTAATCCTAAAAGCTTATTACATTAACTTTATTGATTCTTTTTCAAGTATATAATTGTTGTGAATTTTGCAGTTGTAAGCAAATTGTAATACATTCACAACAATAAAACTGTACTTAAATTCTAAAGCTCTAAAGAAACTAACAAATCTGACAACCGTATCAACTCAAAGATATACTGTTTATGTATTAAAATACATGCGGTAATTAAGTTTTAAGAAAAGAAAATGAAAAATGTTGAAAAAGCTAATAGCACATTAATAATTCTGTAACTGATTATTAATTAACTAATCTTGACTACAGTTAAATTTACTATGTACAGTACTTACTTTTAAAGTTACGTTTTATTTTAAAAACAGCTTTGAAATTGTAGTGCACCCATTTCATACTAAAATTGTTATTTTTTGTTGACTTTGATTGTCATTTATCATGTTATATTAAACTCCAGAACTCGACAAAGTGCATGTGCACATTTGAAGATAATATAATTGTATGCAGTAGATTGTGTGAATATAAGTTTAATGTAAAATAACAAACAGTAACACAGATATATTTAGGATAGATCAATTTTATTTTTAGTTATTTCATAAATTTATCAATAAATTTTGGGTTCCCATAATTATCAACTAGGATTTTTGATTTCTAAATTAGTAATATTTTATTACTGTTTATAATTTTTGAAAAAAAAAAAGTAAATACTTTTTATACAATCCTGATAAAAAATGTAACTTTTCTGTTCTAACTCTGTTTACAATATTTATAAAAATTAAATTACTAAATAGGATATGCTTACAGATAAATATAAATTAATATAATATTTCTTAGATTTATATACTGTATTAAATAATTTTTTATATTGCTTTAGTTTTTATCATCCGTTTAAAGTTTCAGCATAACTTTTGAATTCATATATGGAATTTCTGATTAATATTTATGTATACTTTTAACTTAAACAAAAACACGCCAGTTCTAGGAGCAGTTGGCAGAATCTATGGCAATCCGCTCATAGAGAAATTTGCCTGGAAAACATTGGATTATCAATTTGAAGAAAGTTGGATTGGAGAAGCTGCTCAAACACAGAAGATTTTTCAGCCACAAAACAATCTCCCAGTGGGTATTGAGATTTGGCAAAACAAACTGTTCGTTACAGTCCCCAGATGGCGAGAAGGTTTGTAGTTTAATTTTCTCGTTGATAACTTTTCTTCATTCGGTAAAAACAATACTATAATTTTTCAATAGAAGTGATCATGAATTGAATAAATTTTAGGTACATTCCCTTAAATGGTGATATGATTTTAGAAGCGTTAGTTATTTTTTCATGTTATGTTATTTTTCCTTGGTTTATTTTTTTACATATATATAATTTTAATGAATGTTGAAAATATTGGAATGGGATGTTAAACTGTCAGCTTCTATATATAAACCATGTCTTATGTAAATTAAATTATGTACTAAATATATTTCCATACACTAAATAAAAATGTGTGCTGCATTACTCAAGGCAGTTTACTCAATTATAAATTAAGAATCAGTCAATCTAAAAAGAAATGTTTTGAAGAAAAAATTAAAAATTCACAGAATATCTCCAGAACAACCTGGAGTTTAATAAATAAAGAAGTAGATACAAATAACATTAAATCTGAAAACAATATAACAATTAAAGTGAATGAAAAAATGCACACTGATCTTTTAGAAATATCTAATATATTCAATAATTTTTTTGTAAATGTAGTAAAAGATGTTGGTATAAAAGACAAGTATGGCCAAAAGGGAATCAGCTCCAAGAGCCATAGATCTAGAGTTTCCTGCAAACAATTTCATTTTAAACCGGTTGAAGTAAATTATGTAATGGCTATAATAGATTCTCTCAAGAACAGCTTCTTTACGGGGTATGAGGAGATCCCAGTTTCTGTCTTAAAAACTGCTAAATGCCCCCTTACTCCAATATTAACGCACCTAATAAACTCATCAATAATATCTAGAATCTTTGATACATCTAAAAGTATCAAAAGTTATCTCTATTTATAAGAAACAAGAAAAAGAATATATTTCTAATTATCGCCTGATTTTCTCAACTATCAGTAATTTCCAAAATCTTTAAAAAATTTGCACATGAACAATTTATGCTTTACTTAATAGACAAAAATTCATTAGATGACTCACCATATGGTTTCTGTACGGAAAGGTCAGTAATGAGTGCTGCTATCAAATTTCTAGAGTCTGTAATTGAATCGGTTGATAGAGGGGGTTATTCTGTTGCAGTTTTTATGGACCTATCAAAGGCCTTCGACAGGGTTGACCATAGTATTTTGTTTCATAAATTAAACACTCTAGGAGTGTTAAAAAAACACTCTAATTGGTTCATTTCATATTTAACAAACAGATCCCAATTCATAAAAATTAAACATTACACACCGACAAATAGAGTATTGAAAATAAAGTTGAACTTGAAAAAAGTAAAAGCTGGTGTCCCTCAAGGATCAATTTTAGGGCTCTTTTTTCCTATGCTACATCAAAAACATGCCATGCTCTTTATCATATATTATGAACACAGATTTAAGTCTCTATGCAGATGATTCCAATTTGGGAATTTCTGCAGCCACACTAGATGAAGTAGAAAGAATTTACTATGTTGAGCTCTCAAATTTGGCTACATTTTTAAAAGACCTGTCTTTAAATACAACAAAAACAAATTTTTTTGCAATTAAAACATTTCAAAATACTCATCAAATAGAACCCCTAATAATTCTACAAAATAGTATCATTGCAAGGGAAAGAAATACAAACTTCTTAGGATTAGAAATTAATGAAAATTTGGCTGGAACAGTCATTTACGTTCTGTTCTATGAAAATTAAATTCCGATATCTATGTTCTTTAAAAAATATCACATTTATGTAATTTACAAACATTGAAAATTATCTATTTTTTCTATATTCATTCTTATATATCATATGGACTATGCCTATATGGCTCAACATCTAAAAAAAATCTTGATGAAAACTTAAAATGTCAAAAAGAGCAGTTAAAATAGTTTTAAAGCTAAAGAAAGATGATTCAGCAAGGCCACACTTTAAACATTTAAAATTTTTGACTGTTTATGGTCTGTATATTCTGAACACAGCATGAACAGCCAGAGCATTAAATAATAAAAATTTCCAAGCTTCCCATTCATATAACACCAGGATAAAAAATGAAATCACTGCACGGTGGCACCAGCTGGAATTCTTCAAAAAGAAAGCAACAACTGCAGGATCTAAATTCTTAAATTACATTCACGCAAATATCAAAGAAGAATCAGACATAAAAATTTCAAAATTAACTCAAAGAATCGTATGTCATAGACAATGTCTTTTCCGTAGAGGAGTTGTTCATTTTGTAGATTCAGAAATGCACTTCGTATAAAGCTTACTACATAAAGCATACTTCAAAATTAATGAGTTTTTGGATGATGTTTTTTGATTGTATTGCTGTGTGTTATTTTTCTCTTGTTTTATATTTTTATGTTAAATTAGGACTAAAGTTTTTAGTCATTAACAGGATGATTCAGTTCTTGGTTTGGCCATATAGGATTGTTATGTGGATGTATGTAAAATAGTACTATATTGACAATGTCATCTGTTTCATAGCTACGCTATTATTATGGAAACGTTTTGTAACAATAAAGATTTATTTATTTATTTCACTTTAACTTGTTTTACATAAATTGAATAAAGATGTTTTGAATTGAATTAAATTGTGACTTGTGGGTCAATACCACAGTATGATGCTCAATAATAGCACTAAAACATTAAGTACTTTTAAAAATTTCCATTAAAAAATCCCTATGGATTTTCTAGTTCTGAATGTTTGAACAATGTTAACAATGAATGCACTTTCTCTATCAATACTAATCAACATAAAGACATCATGTTGGCCTGATCCCAGTGATGGGTGTGAGAATAGCCAACCACAGGAACCCTGACGCCCTCAGTAAATTTGTTTATTATGAGGAATCTTCATCAGAAAATAAGATGGTCAGCTTTCTAAATTCAATGAATCTCTTGTTTTAACTTTTCAGGTGTTCCCTCAACGTTGAACTATGTACTTATTGACAGTGAAGATCTGTCACCCAAACTTATCCCGTACCCGGATTGGGCATCTAACAAACAGGGAGACTGTGATGCTATCACAACCACATACAGGGTGCGAGTGGACTCTTGTAACCGGCTCTGGGTGCTGGACTCTGGATCTATTGGACTAGGTGCTTGCACAGAATAATAGAACCGCTCTATTATTTTCCATTTTACTCAAACATTTTTTATTTTACTATTTGATTATTTACCCTCATGAAGCAAACTAAACAAAATTTAATTATTCATCATTCATTATTCATCTCTAAGACGCCAATTGTAGAGATATGGGCGAATATGAGGAGTGAATGAGTATGATGAATGTAGATGAACGAGTGTAGTCCTTGCAAAGGTTAATTTTAAGTTCTTGTGCAACTACTCTTATGTTTATTGAAAATCTGAACTATAAACGTTTGGCGATTTAAATTTTTATACCTCTTAAAGTTAACTAGCAAATTTTTAATGATCGCTAATTCAATTTTAATTCTATTTTTTTAATGAAATACTATTTACCTTCTAAACCGGAGTCTACCCATTCCCCATAGATGATTGATCTGTGCGGGGAACTTATTCAAACAAATTAAGAGGGAGACCAGTATGTACAAAGTAAACTCTGATAAATGCAAAATCTTACAGGCTGATATTATTTCAAAAGAATATTTGAAGAAGCTAGTACTAAAAGAATATTAACTGTGCCTTTTATCAAATGAATATTTCTGTTACAGAAAAGAAAAAAATATTCTTACATACATGTACATATATATCCAGATATTTGTTAGCTACATTTGTAACATTGTATATTTTCTGTTTGTGTTACATACACATTTATAGATTTATGAACCTTCGAAACAATGGAGTCTTTACTTTAAATCCTTTGTAAGTATGTTGGTAATTTTTTGAGTGTAAATGATTCAGCTTTTATTATCATTTATATTAGCACAAGTAGAAGAGTGCTGTACTTTGGCAATTGACTTGATATTTTTAAACAAACTTATTTTTCAATTAATTTCAAACTATCTGTATACTTAAATAATTTAACCCTTTGACTGTTCAGCAAAAAAAAAAAAAAAAAAATCCCAAAAATGTTTGGATTTTTTACATGTGTAGTACCCCTGAATGTTCAGCTAAAATTGGCAATTTTGCAGTGTTTTACTTAAAAATCTACAACTTTTTTATAAATTACCCTATGTTCATCAAATAAGTACTGTTCTCTAGAGAATTAAATGGGCTTTTAGAATAAAATATTGTAGTTTATTTTTCATCGCAAAAATAAAAAATTTTTTAAATATATTATTTAGTTTTATTTTTTTTATTTTTTTTTTTTTTTTAAGTTTGTAGTTATAAAATGTACTTTATATGTTTGTATATTGTGTTTATGGTGTGTT
The DNA here is from genome assembly GCA_035578905.1 of Stictocephala bisonia. Classification (NCBI taxonomy): domain Eukaryota; kingdom Metazoa; phylum Arthropoda; class Insecta; order Hemiptera; family Membracidae; genus Stictocephala; species Stictocephala bisonia. Next base: position 504,415 of record JAQJVL010000332.1, on the reverse strand, counting down.
TAATTGAAAGGCCATATAATTGTTAGCAGATCCTGAAAATTTCAACTAATTTGTAGTATATTTGACAAAGTTATAAAAAAAATATAAAATAATGTCTTACCTGATATTGAAGGCGATTTGTCAGAATATAGTGTAAAGTCTCTCTGTCTTTTGTTATTGAATAAAAACCACTTTTATATGGTTCACAACTCACAGTTTACATGAAGTATAATAAAATGTATCAAAAACAAAATATTTACATATTTAAAGTTTTTTTTTTACTCGCACACATGTTTCACTAAACATTCAGCATGGACACCAAGTCCACACCTAATGCACACGGTGCGTGACCTCCTCTTCTTCCCTGTAGGATTATTACTACCAGAACATGTTTTACACAACTTTTCCTTCTTTTCAGGCAGCTTCCTAAGTCCAAAACGATTTGTCGGGCCATCTCCCCCACCAGCGGGCGCGCGCCACAGCTGACAGCCACGGCCTTCCGAATTACCGCGATGTTTTCAATAGTAGGATTATATTATAAAAACGGCAAGAATGCTGTATTTAATATTTTTTTCATATAGGGAATTTAATTATCTATTCTTCCGTATATTTTTTTGCGTATTTGACGAAAAAATGACAGAACGGCAAATTTATTACGTAACAACGATATATCGTTGCAAAACATTTTTCGGCCGAAATCCATACAACGAAATATCGTTGTGTAACAATTTTCGGTCAGATTACCAAAAACGATATATCGTTGCAGAACAGCCAAAGGGTTAAATGCTGTCAATAAAATATAAAAACACTTTTTGTGCTAACAATTTTCAGAAAAATATTTTAATGTTTGTTATAACAGCTGATGAAGACGAATATAAATAATTAAAGTTAGATTCCGAGTAATACATAAGAAAGGTTTTGATAATCATTAAAAGACTGAGGTTGAATGATGATGTCAGCAATCAAATTGCAAATATCATCACTAGAGAAGTAAAATTAGAAATAGTGGGTGGGAAGAAATGGTGGAGGGTCTTAGACAGACAGTACAGTAACATATGCTAAGATTAGTTATATTTTTATAAAGACACAAAATGTTAGGCTTAACTTTACTTAAACAAAATATTTGTCATTCATAAACATTTAAATTATTCTTAATTAGTACAATTACTTGACAGGAAATCTAGAAATCCGTTATTCGATAAAATATGTTATAAAAGAGATTAGTTTTAATAAATTGTGCTATTTAGTAAAGTTTATAAATTGATTATCATGTTGCAGGTAACACAAGTAGACAGTTGTGTCCCTTTGCGCTTCATGTATTTGATCTGAATACCAACACAAGGCTAAGAAAGTATAATCTTAGTTTGGGAGACACAAATGCCAACTCATTTGTTCCCAACATCGTAATTGATGAGGGTGACACATGTGAAGATACATTCCTGTACGCGGCAGACGCTCTTGGCTTTGGTCTAATAGTGTACTCCTGGCAGCGTAATGATTCATGGCGTTTTGAGCATGGCTTCTTCATGCCAGATCCACTAGCGGGAGACTTTACAGTGGCTGGTGTTAACTATCAGTGGAGCAATGAAGGAGTGTTTGGGCTCGCTCTTTCACCAAAACATTCAAATGGGTTTAAAACACTCTTCTTCCATCCACTTGCCAGTTACAGGTAATGTTTTGAAAACTTCTATCGGTTTAGTTGTATTTAAAGTACACATTTGAATGAAGGATAGATTTAATAGATTGATAGATTAAGTAAAGCAGATATAATGTACTATGTATTCATAGCCCTTCGTACTAAAGTTAATTTTTCAAAACATTGGCGACAAAAAATGGATGATGTTTATCTACAAAGTTTATATTTTAAACCTATTTAAACATAGTCTTGATTTAAAGAGCGATTTAATATATAATGCTTTTGGAAATATAGTATAGATATATTTGATACACATAAGTAATTTAAAATTTGCTAAGTTAAATTAATCATTTTTATTATTTTCTCTTTATTATCTAGGGATTTCTATGTATCCACTGAAGTACTGCGTAATAAAACCAAAATCAGTGACAGCTACAAGGACTTTCATCTTCTCCCTTCCCGAGGTATTGGTGGCCATGTGTCTGCCCACATAATGGATGAGTATGGAGTTCTTTTCTACAATTTGGTAGACGACAATGCAATTGCATGCTGGGATTCAAGCAAGCCCTACCGCAAGGAGAACTTGTTAACTTTTGCAAGAGATGACGAGAAGCTTGTGTTTCCAAGTGATATCAGGATTAATCACTCCCATCTCTGGGTTATGTCTGATCGGATGCCGGTTCATCTCTTCTCCAATCTCAATTACACTGAATATAATTTCCGTGTTCTCTTCACACCACTCGATCAAATCGTGCCTGGATCCGTCTGTGACCCCTCTCTGCCTGAATACAGGCTCTCGCCCACTTGGGAACAAGGTCTCTATATTTGATTTATATAGGTCTCTATATAAATCTCTTTTTTAAATTTAAAGATGTAATATAATATATAAAGAATAAACATTTTTCGATATTTTATGATAAATGTGAATTTATATTTCTTTCTTTATTATTGATAAGGTTATCATTTACGTGCTTAAAATACCAATTTTTAGTTAAAGTAATCTAATATTTGTTACAAATTGTGACAAATTATTTAAAAACTATCATTAGATAGTAGCCAGTAAGTAGCTGGTAGCACCAGTCAATTGAATTAATAATTTTCCTGATTTTTAAATGGAATTCTTGAACATAAAGTTGGTAACCAACTATGCTTCTAGCGAATTCAGAATGATGACAATTACTATGGGTATCAACCTCTGTTTTTATTATTGATAATGTTCATCCATTCACCTAAGTGTTTTTTTCTTTTTTTTTACCAGTAAGATTAACTCTCCTATGGTTATACATCATCAAATTGATACATGCAAATAATGTTGCAACTGTTCACAATGAAACCCATTTTCCTCTCCACCATCAGTTCTCATATTGGTCATCAGCGTAGCTCATTCTCACACCTGCTCTGCCTTGTATATCTGAGGCAGTGGGCTGAAATGTCATTTTTCATGCTATTGCTATACAACTATCAGACTGTGGTTGGATTAGTGACACTTGACAATAGCATTAATGTTATACAGTTGTATTCATGCTCATTCTATAGTGTATATTACTGCTTTAGTGTCATTCTATATTATAAAATTTAGTTTAGCAAAAATCTTGTTACTGGTTCCATAAAATATTTATTTTTGTTTGTTCTCAAATTTATATACAATTTGGATATTGGTTTAAAAACTATGCGAAAAACAAAGAGGACTACAGAGTTGTGTTGGTGTTATTTTGTAGCCCTCAAAGGTACAAAAATAAATATATATACAACAACTAAAGCTTCCTGTAACGACTGTGTCAAGATGTTATCTACAATATTTACATCACCAAACATTTTGCCCATGCTGTGATGTGGCATGCCCAGTGGTATCTCAGTATAGTGATAGAGAATGCCACATCACAGCAAACGTTTGGTGATGTAAATATTGTAGATAACACTTTGACGTAGTCATTACCTGAAGCTTTAGTTATTAGTAATGACACCGGCCGCTTAAATCTATGAAATAAAATTAAATAAATATACAAATCACTTCAAATTTTCTTAAATACTTAAAGTATGCTAATATACTTAACAGGTGTTAGCCATACGCTTACAGTATAATATACGGTATGTACATAATTTATAGTGTACTTACCAATGACAGAGTTTAAAATGAAGTTAACCGCACTTACAAAAGTTAACTCCCTCTCAAAATGGATTGATTTATCTTCCTCATGAAACTTTCTATTATTTTCAATTATTTCTGAATTTGGTTGGGGAAATACCCGGCTGGGTTGATGCCTTGAAAAGTAGGTTAGCTGTACAGGCTCAGGAATATTCAACATTTTCCTTTAATGTAAGCTGGTCAAATTAGAAAGCTGGAAAACAATGTGTTAATATAATAGTTGCTAGCCGGTGTAGCCACATGCAGGAGGGACAACTAGTTAGCATGTTGTTTGAGGTTTCTGACTCCAACTGAAAACTATTACACTCAAATAGAAGAGGGATGTTTGGTAATGGTGTTTGGACACTACATCAGTGAGTAGTTTTTAGCAGGTAGACATATTGTCACAGTAGAGATAGACCACAAACAGGTAGAGTTATTATTATTTATTTTTTCATTTTACATATAGCCCTTTATTTCAGCATCAAAGAGGTTTCAGAGATATTAGTTAGATTTCAGCGATACAACTACTGTGTTGTATCCAACCCAGGAATTATTTTGCTAGTGGCAGAATTTTTTCTTAGACCACAACTTATAACAACTCAGGAGAAACTAATACATTAATATTTGCATGGAGTAAATAATTAATTGTTCTAGATGTTATAAATATCTCAGAGGGTAGAATGAAGGAAGTACAAGAGAAGACTTCCAGTGAGGCTGGGTAAAGAAATTGACAAGGGATCAAAGATGTCCCAGAGCTTTGGAAGTTATGACTTGAAGTAATGACTTTGCAGCTGGAAGTTATGACTTGGCAACTAAAAGTTATGATTTTACAATAGGAAGTTATGACTTGGAAACTAAAAGTTGTGTCTTAGCAACTGGAAGTTATGACTTGGCAACTAAAAGTTATGACTTTGCAACTGGAAATTATAACTTGGCAACTAAAAATTATGACTGCAACTGGAGGTTTATGACTTGGCAACAAAAAGTTATAACTTTGCAAGTGGAGGTTATGACTTGGCAACTAAAAGTTATGACTTGGCAACTAAAAGTTATGAACTTACAACTGGAAGTTATGACTTGGCTGTGGCAACTTTTAATCCTATGCCCCAAAACTAATTAAGTCAAATAACAAAATTAAAACTATCCATTTTGCTACATAAGTTGGTATTTAGTTAAAATTTTTCATCTGTATTTTCGATTGCTTAGAGATTTTTGATCACTCAACTATTTATTTATTTGTCCCACAAAATTAAAAATATATTGCATATATATTTATGTCACAAATCATCAGTAACTAGAGAGATACTTGTATGGTACTTCTTAGTAGTTGCTGTACTTTCAAATGCACTTAGTGTGTGTTCTAACCTTTGTCCAAGCTGTCATCTTCCCAGCAGTGTTTGGTACTTCTTATCCAGCCTGCCTAGAGCAAACCCCTTTTATATTGATTATAATATTATTATTATTCTCAGATATGAGACACCAACACTATTTTGATTATAAGAGTGTAGGGTGAGTTTAACATTTTCTCACAAAGGGCCATTTATTAACAGCATATAGAAATCTCATTGAATTTTCCGCTATTCAAACCAAAAGTTTAACAACAACAACAAAATAAAACACACTTATAATATTTTAAAGAAATTTTAAGTGAACATCCAGATATTAATTTCCTTAATAGTGATAAATAATGCTGACAGGAGATAGTTCCAATTCCAACTAATAACTGCAGCAGTTAGTTGGTCTGTAGTTTCAAAGACCAACGACTAGAAACTTGCCAGGCTTAAAAACTAAAAACATGCATTGTAAATCCCATTAGGTGACTTCCCTGAATTATGTTTATATTTCATTATAATTCCCTAACGAAGAATTTGTCGTTGAAGAATTGTTTAATTTTTGGCTTGCACGATTCTAAGAAGCAACATCACAGACTAAAGTTGTGGACAGGGTATCTCTGAACCAGGAAAAGGCAAGCGACTTACCTCGGCTATTGTGGGGTGGCCCGCCCGGCCAACCCTAATTAATGTCGCTTCGCTGCACTCAGTGAAAACAAGTACTAGGTACCCAATACCAAAAAGTAAGTTAAATTATTTACAAAAATGATTAATATTCACTATCATATTATGTTTTGTTTTTAAATGTCGATTATTTTTATACTAATTTGATGTAAATCGGCCAATTTTGACCAATTTGTACTGCCAAACTAGTTTTTCTTTTTAAAACTAATTTTTAATGATTAGTGAAAATTAAATATAATTTATATCAAAGCGTGAGCATATGGAGGGACAAAAATGCCCTATGTATGATCGTAATAGTTTTTTTATTGCTTCATAACCAAAATAAATAGCCGGTTTCAAGAAAAAATTCAAAACATAAATAATATACTCTCTAACTTTATTTATTGTACAATATTTACAAAATAATTCAAAATTGCGGTTTTGTTGTTACAATAAAGTTCGTGTACTTTCCTTCTGCTGGCACCAGTTAAAACTCTAACTGCATCCACGATGTTCCTCTTGCTCATTTCCGGATTAACGCATAGTAATCGGTTAACGACTTGGAGAGTATTTGGACTTGGGATGAGTAACCAATCTTGACACTTTGTAATGTGACTCAGGCTTGTGGTGACTCATTGGAACGCGACACATTATAGCGAGTGAACCAAACAACCCTTATCTTTGGCGACAAAATCCTTTTTGGCTAGTTAGTGGCTTTCTGTTGTCGTGTGAACAACTATGGCAGAACCGACACCTACGTCTCCCGAAAAGTATATAACAAGTCGAACTCATAATCCATATTCAAGTGGTGAACGGCGAATTATTTTACTTAACATGTACGTCTCACAACACTATAATGACTAGATGTTGAGTCAAATATTTATACAGTGATCGATTTCGTCCATCTATGTGGACATCTTTGGACTGACTGAAGCTTGATCATGATTGTTGTCTGTTATTGATTTTTGACATGAAAACATGTCCCATATTTTATTTATTTTATTAATTTATTTTAGATTCAACAACAAATTCTACAAACAACCTGATGGATTAGCCATGGGGAGCCCGTTATCTTCAATAATATCTGAAGTTTTCTTACAACACCATGAAGAGGCAATTATCCAAAAATTAAAAAAAGATCACGATATTTTATGTTATATAAGATATGTAGACGATATTTTTATTGTATTTAATGAAAAGAAAACCAAAGAAATGGAAAGTATGCAACAAATTTTCAACTCACATCACAAGAAACTTAAATTTACAGCGGAATATGAAAATGAAAAATCAATCAAATATCTAGATTTGAATATCATAAGATTGGGGGATCATATTAAATACAAAATATTTAGAAAACCAACTCAAACAGACATGGTTATAGCCAATAGATCAAACCATCCAATTTCACAGAAGACAGCCAGTTTTAGATCTATGTTATACAGAGCATTTAAAATACCACTAAATAATAAAGATAGAAAGGCTGAAATAAATCTCATCAAACAAATTGCTCAATCCAACGGATACAACCGTACTATAATTGATGATATTGCATATCGAATTAAGAAAAAAATCAAACAACAAGAAAGATTAAAAGGAATCACAACTTTGCAATCTGAACACAACAAGATAGCAGATAAATATGTTACATTTAACTTTACTGGATCAGAAAGTCAAAAAAAAATAGCAAATAGTTTACGAAAATATGCAAAAATAGCCTTCAAGACGAATAACAACTTAAGTAAAAATTTAAATATGAAGATAGAAAATGAGGACACATTTGAAAAATCTGGAATTTACAAGATAAATTGCGATGATTGTGAACAATTTTACATAGGCCAAACAATAAACTTCAACCAAAGATTTAAAAACCACACATCAGCATGGAAAAATAATAAACCAGAAAGATCCAATTTAGCCAAACACTTAATTGACAATAATCACACAATAAAAAATATAAATAAAAATATGAAAATATTAAAATTTTGTAAAAAAGGAATAAATATGTCAGCATGGGAAGAATTATTTATATACGAAGCAAAACTTGAAAATCAACAAAAAATAATCAATGAACAAATTAATTTTGAATCAGAAACAGTTTATTCTAATACAATTAAATTGAAAAATAAATTATAACATGTGATTAATGAAATGCATTATGGGACATATTTTCATGTCAAAAATCAATAACAAACAACAATCATGATCAAGCTTCAGTCAGTCCGAAGATGTCCACATAGATGGACGAAATCGATCACTGTATAAATATTTGACTCAACATCTAGTCATTATAGTGTTGTGAGACGTACATGTTAAGTTATATGATATATACCAACACGTAACATGCTAATCAAGAAACTTATAATTATTTTACACGTTTACGGAGTGCTTCGTATGGAAAATCCGGAAATGAGCAAGAGGAACATCGTGGATAGAGTTCGAGTTTTAACTGGTACCAGCAGAACTACTATTGAACAACTGAAAAAAGAATTTGACAACGGACCGTTGGTTACCCCGGGGGAAAAACGACCAAATCGGCAGGGGCAACAAACTCGTATGAAAACCTACACTGACTTCCAAAAAACTGCCATCAGAAGGAAGGTGCATGAGCTTTATAGGCAAAACACACCGCCTACTTCAAAGACTGTCGCACAAATGATCAATGAAGATCCCGACCTACCAAATGTCACTGATCGAACCACAAGACAACTTCTCAACGACCTGGGCTTCAAGTTTGAAAGGCGACAAAGACAGTCTTACCTTATTGAGCGTGAAGACATCGTGCAGTGGAGGAGGAAATATTTGATAGAAGTAAAAAGATTTAGAGAGGAAGGGAAAAAAATATTTTATCTGGACGAGTCTTGGTGCAATGCTGGCCATACTACAAAAAAGGCGTGGACACCTCGATATATAAAATCAGCAAGACAAGCGCACATGAACGGTGAGACAACAGGGCTGCGAGACTTGCCGGGACGAGGGGGGCGCCTTATAATGGTTCACATTGGCAGTGAAGATGGGTTTTTGAGAGATCTGACCAACCCGTCAGGCGACATTGACGCTCGTTGGGTGTTCAAAGCCAAAAAACCAGCAAAGATAGAGAACGCAAATCACCATGATGAAATGAACAGCAAAGCCTTTCAGGATTGGTTCGAGGGCATCCTTCACTTGCTGCCCCCAGACAGTGTCATTGTCATGGACAACGCCTCCTACCACAGTGAAACTCTATTTAAGATCCCGAACATGAGTTGGAGAAAAAAGGATATCCAGGACTTTCTAACGAGCCATGGAGTGTTTTTCAACCAAAGTGATGTCAAAGCAGATCTTTTAACTCGAATTCCAGCTCACTTGCGCTTAGCTGCTACAATATATAAAGTAGATAAAATGGCTGAAGATTGTGGCCATACAGTCCTGCGACTTCCACCTTATCATTGTGAGCTTAACCCTATCGAACTGGTGTGGGCCAAGGTGAAGAATGAAGTCGCAAGAACCAACACTGACTACAGGTTAAAATCCGTGGAGGCTTTGTTGGATGACGCTTTGAACAAAGTAACGTCTAATGATTGGAAATCATTCGTCGCCCACGTCAGGAAGGCAGAAAAGTTTATGTGGGAGGTGGACGCCATCAGTGACGACGTCCAAGACAGACTTGTCATCAGCTTGGCGGACGACTCAACTGACTCTCAAGACAGCATCTGCAGCGAGGATAGTGCAGAATACTCCGATGATGAACTGGCCCGTCCTTTATAAGGTGTTGTTTACAATATTTTTTATAATATTTTATAGCAACAGTTTTTTATGTTGCTTATTTTTATGTTAATTTCAGAACCGGTAGGCCAATTAGTATTAGTTAAATTTTAGCAACCACTTTCACACTGTGCTTTATGTTTTAATTTCTGTCATGTTGTTTTTTGTAATACTGTGTGTCTTTGCATTTTGATAAATCTAACTTAGAATCAGTAGAAATATTGTACAATAAATTAAGTTACAGATTATATTACAATTATGTTTTCAAATTTGTGTTCAAACCGGCTATTTATTTTGGTTATGAAGCAATAAAAAAGTTATTACAATCAAACCTGGGGCATTTATTATTCCTCCATATGCTCACACTCAGACATAAATTGTATTTAATTTTCACTGTTCATTAATTAGTTTTAAAAAGAAAAACTAGTTTGCGGTACAAATTGGTCAAAATTGGCCGATTTACATCAAATTAGTATGAAAATAATCGGCATTTAAAAACTAAATATAATATGATAATGGATTTTAATAATTTTTGAAAATAATTTAACTTACTTTTTGGTATTGGGTACCTAGTACTGGTTTTCGTTGAGCGCAGCGAAGCGACATTAATTAGGGTCGGCCGGGCCTCTCCACAATAGCCGAGTAAGTCGCTCGCCTTTTCCTGGTTCAGAGATACCCTGTCCACAACTTTAGTCTGTGATGTTGCTTCTTAGAATCGTGCAAGCCAAAAATTAAACAATTCTTCAACGACAAATTCTTCACAATACACATTAAAAGAATGACAAATCAATGTTGTTACATCATTTATTCTGAACAATCTGTATGCATCATGGTTTTTATGAGTATTTTAAAAGAGAAAAATACAAGACGCGCACCATATTTCAAAATTTTGAAGAACAAAAATTAAATAGCAACACTTTTCAACGCCATTTCAAACATAATATTCAAAGTCAAATATTTGTATTGTTGTTGACAAACTGAATTGCATAAACAAACGTCAAAGTATTACATAAAAACAATAACTAAAACCAAAGTACAGCACAACATTGAGAATTCCTAAACCATAACTACTCAACATTCATAAACGTATTTAAACTATAATATTCTTTGCTTATTAAGGTAACATTCAATTTAAAAAAAAATAAAAATTAAATTCAGTGTTTGGCTCCTTTTTTTATATATATATATATATATATATATATATATATATATATATATATATATATATATAAAATATAAAGTTAAAAATATATATATATATGACAATTTATTGTATATTTTCATACATGAAAAGAGGGCTTGTTTAAAAAAAAAGCAGTCTTATGTTTAGGAATAGGCAAAAGATCAGAGTGGCAAAGTTGGTAAGAGGAATTACGAACTCGAAATATATGCTTGTTTTTGTAAATAAATGTAGCACACCTAAAATGCGTAGGCTTGCGAAGGTTAATGTATTAATTTGTTTAAAAAACCTACACATAACTAAGATCCTGAAAGACTAAAACTCTCTGATGGCATTTTTTTATTCTTGTGGTTTCGTAACTCTTAATTATGAATGCATAGGTCATATATGGATAAAAACAGTCTTAATAAGCCAAGAGCAATGAGTTATCATATATGAAAGTGGCTAATCTACGAAGTAAAAAATACTGCTGCTTTATTCTTTTATTACTTTTTTAATATAGAGATAAACATTTAAATTGGCATCAATTAGAAATCCAAGAAAATTAATGCTGTAGCATAATATAGAATACCTCTATGGGGACAGTATCTGGGACTTGTATACCAAAAGTAATTTTTACAGGTACAGATAAAAAGAAAACAGAGTCCACTTTAATATGGCCGCAGCAAACGCCTCAGAGGTAGTTATAAAAAAATTTCAACTAATGTACATCTTTATACATCTCAAGTATAATTACTACGTTTATCTTTGAGGATTTGGGAGGAATTAAAGGAGGGCCTGACAAGGTGCTGGGCCAGCCATTTGCGTAGCAAACAGGAGAAATAACTACTCGACACGCATTTAGTGCACTATTAGAAAAACCTCTGTTTCTTTAATCTCTGTGTTATGGGACATTTTTCAGAGTATGTAATATTTTCTATACATAGGGTACAGTAGTGAATCAATTAAACTATGTTTTAATTACAAAACTTATTGCTATCTAAATTTCTCTCAATAATTAGTGAAATAAGACAATTGTTTCATTGGAGTTATCCCCGAAACTATAGGATTATGCATTGACACGTATTTTAACACTTTATATCTTACATTTTTATATTCTTAAAAAAAAAACTCAAGATAAATACCTTAATAATTAAGAGTTTATGATGAAGAATTATTTTTTATCTATTCAAAAAATAAATATCAAACTAGAAAAACTGGACATTATCTCCCTCTATCACATCATACGCTGGTATCTCCTTGAATACTTACATCCATGAACATCAATAAAACATTCCTATGATCCAATACATTATTAATCATGACAGTTTGAATGAAAGAATGTGTACACAAATCAAGTCACCCTCCACTACAAGTCAGACGTAAATACACACTGCTTAAGAGATTGATTTCTACATTTTTAAAAGATCATATACTTATAAGGTCTTCTTCAAATATTATCACAAAGCGTTTTCAGTCACAAACAGAACAGAACTCAACATGTTTGTCACTGTGCAAACAATGGAGAGACTATATAATAAATTTATGTATTGAACAAATTTTAATTTATTTCTTGTCCATTGAAAATTAAATGACTTTAACCAATATTTCAATTTTAGAATACTTCATGGAGTTTAGTACTTGATGTAAGAGACATCTCTTTTTAAAATATTCTATGTGATTTAATAAACTTTCAACAATTGGAATGTTGGCTCAATCTTAATATTGAATAAATGTAAGCTCCAGCTAGTCTATTCTCATTTTTCTTTTTTGATTTCTTGTAAATACTGTATGAAATTTCACTCTAGAAAATCAATTTGATATAAGTTCATTTTCCGCAGGTACTTTTCCTTTTTAAGTAGGTTCTGGGCCCATGAAAATATTGTGTAAAAGGTTTATTTAGATCGATAAGTTGTTTAACAGTACTTAACGAAACAATAGCTCCGCATGTTGTATATTCACGAAAAGCGTTCAGTCATCTTATAAGTTATTTAAAGCTGTTTTATTGGAGGACTTAATCTTACAAGAAATTATATTGTATACAAAGTCATTAATTTTCCATAAAGTACCGATAAATTAAATTTTTGGTAGGTCTTTCACCAGCATCATAAATAAACATAGAATTATATGTTTGTAAACAAAACCAAGACAAAAATAAGTTTTAAAAAAAAATATGTAAGTCATTGTAAGAAAATTATATTAAATATATGGTTAAGTATTTCTAATGTAAATTAAAGTATATAATTTGTAATAAAATATTTCAATAAAAAACTAAAACTTGTCTCCCTCTCTCTCTTTCTCCCTTTCTTTCTCTCTCACTCTCACTAACACTCTCCCTGTCGCTCTCAGTGTCTCTCTCTCTCTCTCTCTCTCTCTCTCTCTCTCTCTCTCTCTCTCTCTCTCTCTCTCTCTCTCTCTCTCTCTCTCTCTCTCTCTCTCTCTCACTCTCTCTCCCCCCTCTCCCTCATCCCTCTCTCACTCATTCACTCACTCACCCACCCGGGCCTGCGACTGTGCTAGGCGGGCTTCAGGGGTGTCTGAGGAGATTTGATCTTCGGGTCTAGGCCATTGGACGGCGCCAGAGCAATTGGCAAAGCGAGCTCCCATGAACCAGGGAACTGAAAACCCTAAATATGAAAAATTGATTTGTAAGGTTCTTCAAATCTTGGCTGGAGACATCGTTGAAGTGGACTTGGTGCATTTGTTAAATGTTAATCATTGGCTAATTGGCTTGTTATTTAAATCGTGCTAGTTGGCTGTTATACTATCGTTGGCTTGTTATTAAATCGTTGCTAGTTGGCTTGTTTATTGTTGGCCAGTTGATTAAGTACTTCATCAGTCTTCAACGTTGTGTCAGCGTCTCATATGTAAGAATGTAAGAACTATTACAGAAAAGTTTAAAACGGTGGAAGAGAAGAAAAAGACAGGATAGCGGCAGAGAAAGAGTTTCTGGAGAAGCACGATAGGGAAAGGAAATTAAGCACAGGGAGACTTAGAATGGTAACCACAGCAATGCAGGGAACTAGCAAGACACCCTCTGCTTAAAGCAGTGTTGCTGATTCTGAGTCGGAGAAGGACAGTAAGAAGCGAGCAAGAATAACGGAGAGTCCACCATATGGAGGCAAAAAGAAGAGGACCCGGTCGAAAGTAGAGGATGAAATTGAAAGAGAACCAGAGGAAGATTATGGAGAGGAGAAATATCCGTTACTGAAGTTGGCTGCGGTGCTGAACAAGATGAGGGCGTGGTTCAAGCAGCCCACAATCGTGAAGATGATTACCAAGTCCCAGACTTTAAGATTTGAAAAGTACATACAGGTACCAAGAAGAGTTAATGAGGGCTAGAGAAGAAAGAGCTAGGCTGGAGACATGAGTGGAGGAGAGATCTGCTTTAGTTGAAATAGTCAGATCAACTGTGAGGCAAGAAATGAATAAAGGGAAAGTTGACTCTGGGGAATGAAAGAAATCAAGCTACGCAGATGCTGCAGCTAAAAGAGTACTTGGACAGATAGGCCCGGTACTGCCTCCACCAAATCTTGTGATTTTAAGACAAGATAACAAGGAGAGCGAAGAAGTTAAGAAGAAACTGAAAGAGCTGGCGATGCCGTCCCAGATAGGGCTGAAGGTGAAGAGGCTGAACAAGATCAAGAACGGAGTGATAATAGAAACTGAGTCGGAGGAAAGAGCAAATAAGTTGCTGAACAATGAGGCACTTAAGAAAGCTAGAATGAAGGTCAGGAAACCAACCAGGAAGAAACCCGTCATCATGATTTATGACGGGAATGCTGAATTAAAGGATAATGAGGTCAGGCAAGAGGTTTTTAGTAGGAATATACCAGAGCATACCAGTAGGAATAGGCAAGCAAAATACCAGAGGAAGAGCTTAAGGATGAATTCCAGGTGAGACACAGGTACAAGGAAGCTAGCGGAGAAGAGCACGACTTCAAGGATTGTAAGAACAAAGTAAAGCCATGCTGTGTCAACTGCAGTAGAGAAGGAAGGATCTGGAATAGACATCCAGCCACTTGGAGAGAATGCCCTGTCTATGAGAAAGCGGCGAAGAGGTACAATGAATACATAGATTATGGATTGTAGGATAGGTAAGGTATTTGTAGGCCGAGGGAAAATCATCATGAAAGAAATGGTCAGAACGAGTAGGAAAGAAAACCTCGATGTGGTACTCATCCAGGAGTCATATGTTAGAGACAACACCATCAAGGTATACGATGGAAAGTGGTATTACGGTAGGAGTGGGGATGAAGACGTTGCAAGTGCTCCAGAATGACAAGTACGATGCAATGCTAATAGGACCCGAAACAGATGGAGCATGTGTGAGTGTTAGACTGGAGAGTGAAGGACGTGCATTGAATCTGATAAGTCTATACTGTCGACCATCAGAGAGTATATATATATATATATATATATATATATATATATATATATATATATATATGAACATCTAAGGAAAGCAGTCGAGATTATCAGAAGAAAGGAAGGCAAAGAAATCATCATCGGAGGAGATTTCAACGTTAGATCAAGGCTGTAGTGGAGTGACAGAACAGACAGAAGGGGAGAAAAGGTCGAAGAGATTGCGTTTACCTGGGACTTAGTGATTCTGAATCAGAGAAGTAGATAGGCTACGTTTGAGAACTCTCAAGGTGGATCTTCAAACATCGATGTGACAATAAGCACCAGAGATGTAGCATCAAGGTAGCCAATTGGGAAGTCGTGGAAGAGTCCTTGGGCAATCACCGCCTGATAAAATTTAAGGTTTAAGAACAGAGTGCAAGCAAGAATAGGCAGTAACTAGGTGAGAGAAGAATCGTGGAACCTGAGAGAAGTAGATTGAAGGAATTTAGACAGGGTTTTAGTCGAAGAACTGGAAGGGCTTAACTGGGACTGAGCAGATGTAGATAAGTGTGCGAAATAAATCCAAGGAGTTATTCAGAGGGCAATGGAGAGAGTGGTGCCTGGATCTAGGAAAGGTCAGAAAAAGTACCATGGTGGACTGAGAGTATTGGAGAAATGAGATCAAAGCTGAGAAGATGTTGGTGAAGGTAGCTGAGAACTTGAAGTGAGGAGGATAGAAGAATGTTTGTGACGGCCAGGACACATTATGTATAGGAGATCCGGAAAAAAGAGGTATGCACGGCAGAGACTCCTGGAGAAGGTGATCCCTGGGGAAAGGCCTACAATATTATCATGGATAGGATGAAGAAGGAGTCTGAGAACTGGTGAGTCTGAGAAAGGCATATGGAAGTTACACTGTGACCGTGGAAGAGACCTTGAAGACAATGATAGATGAACTGCTGCCTGACGACAACGCAGAGGAGGACACAGTTGAGCAAGGAGTACTGAGGACAGATATGGAATTGGAGTCTGAAGGTGCTGAAGAGGTGACTTTCACAGAGGCTGAATTGGACGAGGTGTTGAAGCAGATGAAGAATGGAAAGGCACCTGGATACGATGGGGTCAGGATAGAGATTGTGAAGATGATGTATGAAAGAATAAGAGGTCACCCGTTAGGTTTGTACAACAGGATGCTAACAGAAGGAGCCTTCCCATCAGCATGGAAGAAAGGAATGGTGAAAGTGTTCCTGAAGGACAAGGACCCAAGTCTGGTGAAGTTGTACAGACCAGTGACTCTGTTGTCCGTGTTAGGGGAGATAGGAGAGAAGTTGTTGGTCAGAAGAATGAGAAGATGGTTTGAAGAACAGGAATTACTGAGCGACAGTCAGTATGGATTCAGAAAGGATATAGGAACGGTGGA
Source organism: Stictocephala bisonia (assembly GCA_035578905.1). Lineage (NCBI taxonomy): Eukaryota > Metazoa > Arthropoda > Insecta > Hemiptera > Membracidae > Stictocephala > Stictocephala bisonia. The sequence continues at coordinate 488,011 of JAQJVL010000332.1, read as the reverse complement.
CGCACTTATGAAGGTCAAGAAAGACGTGGAAGAAATGGAAGAGAAGTACTTGCTAGTGATCTCATTGGACATCTCAGGGGCGTTTGATTCTGCGTGATAGCCCGAAATTCTGAAGATGCTGAGAACATGGAACTGCCCAAGAAACCTGCCCAAGAAACGTATACAGAGACTACTTCACAGGAAGAGATGTTGTGTTGAGAGTAGGAAACGGAGAAGCCGGAAAGAGAATCCCCCCAGATTCTCTACTACGGAAAGAATAGGACCACTTCTGTGGAACGTGATGTTTGACAGTCTTTTGAGGATGGATCTAGGAGAAGTTGTGACGATCACAGCATATGCGGACAATGCACTTGTCCCGTTGGTGAGAGGCCGATCAACGGGACAGCTGATAGAACGAGGAAGCGAAGCTGCAAGAAGAATTGTAGAATGGGGAAGAAGCAGGAAGTTGACCTTTTCAAGAGCCAACACGGTGATGACGATCCTGAAAGGAAGGCTTGTAAGAAGACCAAGACTACAAGTGGAAGGAGAATATATTAGCTGCAAGAAGGAGATGAAGTACCTGGGAAGTCGTAGGTACCAAGATGTCATTCGAGATACACGTGGAGGATCTGGTCAAAAGGATCAAGGGGATCTATGGAAGATTAGTAGGACAGGCAAAGGCCAATGGAGGAATGTCAGGAAGACACTTGATGACACTGCACAAAGGATGTGTGGAACCAGTACTCCTGTACGGATTTAAGTTCTGAGGAACGGAAGTCTGAAAACAAGAAGTCAAAAGAAGACTGATGGAATCCAAAGGAAGGTGCTGTTGAAAGTGATTAAGGGCTACAACATCGTCTCAAACAACGCTGTTAGGGTGTTGGCTGGAGCAATGGCAATTGACCTGCTTGTCACGAAGAAAGAAGGAAGATCTGGGAGGACAAGGAAGCTGGAAGGGACAGAGGGAGAAAGAAAAGCAGCCAGAAGGGAAGAACATTGAACGAATGGCAACGAAGATGGGCAATGATTGAGAAAGAAAGAGATACCTTCAACTATATGCCAAATGTTAGGAAGAGACTCAAAGAGGACTGGGAAATGGACCACTACCTGACACAGTTCATGAAAGGACATGGAAACTTCAAAGCCAACCTGAAGATATTCAACCTGGTAGAAGAGGACACTTGTGAATGCGGAGAACTGGCAACAGCAAATCACATGCTAATGGAGTGTGAAGCATTTGAAGAGGAACGGAGGGACTTCAAGGAACTAAGATGGAGAAAGAAAGACTTCCAATTTGACTCTGAAACTAGAAAAGCATTCAAGGAGACAGCCAGAAGATTAGGAAGAAAACGAGAGAGATGGAGAAGATGTAGAACAAAGGAACTAATAAAAACCAACAAGTTGGTAAGAGAGAGAAAACAGAGATATGAAACAAAATACCAATGATCTCTAGTGTAAAGGGAGCTAGGGTGAGGGGAGATGTACTTTAGGGTTGGGGTTACAGAATGTGCCCAGAAGAGGAATAAGGCCGAAGCCAAGAAGAAGGAAACAAAGAAGAGGATCAGGTAAGTGGCCTGGTAAATAAGTCAAAGACTTGAGCCATGGGTGGTGGTGGGAAATGTAGGCTTCAGCAAAGAACATCTCTCTCTCTCTCTCTCTCTCTCTCTCTCTCTCTCTCTCTCTCTCTCTCTCTCTCTCTCTCTCTCTCTCTCTCTCTCTCTCTCTCTCTCTCTCTCTCTCTCTCTCTCTCTCTCTCTCTCTCTCTCTCTCTCTCTCTCTCTCTCTCTCTCTCTCTCTCTCTCTCTCTCTCTCTCTCTCTCTCTCTCTCTCTCTCTCTCTCTCTCTCTCTCTCTCTCTCTCTCTCTCTCTCTCTCTCTCTCTCTCTCTCTCTCTCTCTCTCTCTCTCTCTCTCTCTCTCTCTCTCTCTCTCTCTCTCTCTCTCTCTCTCTCTCTCTCTCTCTCTCTCTCTCTCTCTCTCTCTCTCTCTCTCTCTCTCTCTCTCTCTCTCTCTCTCTCTCTCTCTCTCTCTCTCTCTCTCTCTCTCTCTCTCTCTCTCTCTCTCTCTCTCTCTCTCTCTCTCTCTCTCTCTCTCTCTCTCTCTCTCTCTCTCTCTCTCTCTCTCTCTCTCTCTCTCTCTCTCTCTCTCTCTCTCTCTCTCTCTCTCTCTCTCTCTCTCTCTCTCTCTCTCTCTCTCTCTCTCTCTCTCTCTCTCTCTCTCTCTCTCTCTCTCTCTCTCTCTCTCTCTCTCTCTCTCGCTCTCTCTCGCTCTCTCTCTCTCTCTCTCTCTCTCTCTCTCTCTCTCTCTCTCTCTCTCTTCCTCCCTCCCTCTCCCTAAAGTAAGTTTGCTGATGTCCTATCTCTCCAATATACTAATTCTTGGCCTAGTGCCCTTTAACCTAACTTAAAATTGTTTTTAACTCAATGTGCTTTATTTGTTGTTTAAAAATTTAAATAGCTGTTCCTTCTTGAAACATTAGCATGCAATGAAAGTAACTGTGACTTTAATTGTTACTTACAGTTGTCATTTCATAACAATTAAAATTGGATAAATTTGTCCAGTTCCGCATATAAAAGGAATATAATGCACAAAATAATTTCTTTACAAAAATATATTTATTATTTATTAAGAAGAATAAAAAATATAGCAACAGGTTTTACATTACACTTCTTACATATAAATCTTTGTTTTAATTTAATAACTGGAGCCATTAGTCTTCTACATTTTTAACTTCCAGTTCATTTGATGAAAGTTCAATAAAATGGCCCTTGTTGGTTCACCCTTATTTATTATGTCACTTATACAAATGTTTAACATAACATATTTACCAGCAGTTAGTAAATTGCTTAACTTATTAAATTTTACCTTATTTCAGTACATAGGCAAATACAGGATGAGTTTTAAGTCTTTTAAGTCTACTACTGACACATGGCTGGACGTGATGTCTTTTGCTGACCTCGACCATTTTGTGCATCATGGACAACACCCTGCTCCAAAACTTTCTAAGAATGATCTTATATTCTGTATTTACAGATTGTTTACTTGTAGGAGCAGTCTAAATTTATTTTCTTCAGAAATTACAAAGATATAAATCAGGATGCTCTTATTCAAGATGCTAGTACTTAAAATTGGAATGAGATTCTGACGGCCCCAAGTGTTGACTTTATGACCAATAAGTTTACCTGTATGATTCATTCTGTTTGTGACCAGCATGCTCTGGTAGTTACAAAGTGAATTACCCGATAACTGGCATCTTGGATTACTGGTCTTATTCCCCAATTGCAAAAGCAAAGCAAACAAAGGCCGCTGCTGATTGGGTTTATTACAAACGGCTTAAGACATAGAGTAACACAACAACTGCTAAATTTTGTTCCTCAGTAAAACAATCCTCAAAATCTTTAGTCAAGTTTAAGGGAAGTTGGTATTGGTAAGGGTAAAAGCCAGTTGCTATGGACCTCAATCTAATCAATGATTATTTTGTGGATATCCCTAATGCTTCTGACTATGTCTGTGAACTCAGCAATGTTCAGTGTTGCCAATAGCTCTCCATAAAACTTTTTTATACAACAAATACTTTACTGTAACCGCTTGCCGACTTTAAAATTATCTTACTGATTATATTAGAGGTGACGAAAGGCGTGATCAGTTCCAGGCTGCAGTTGCGGTTCTTCTTCTGTTGGGGTGAGCGGCTTGTGTGATACTAGGTGTGTGCTGACGGCATGGTATGTATGAGAGCAATGTGAGTTTATGTTTACAGTTGTTCTCCGGGCCTTGTGGGTGAGCGGCTTGTGTGATACTAGGTGTGTGCTGACGGTATGGTATGTACGAGAGGAATGTGAGTTTATGTTTACAGTTGTTCTCCGGGCCTTGTGGGTGAGCAGCTTGTGTGATACTAGGTGTGTGCTCACGGCATGGTATGTATGAGAGGAATGTGAGTTTATGTTTACAGTTGTTCCTTGTGGGTGAGCGGCTTGTGTGATAATAGGTGTGTGCTGACGACATGGTATGTATGAGAGGAATGTGAGTTTATGTTTACAGTTGTTCCTTGTGAGTGAGCGGCTTGTGTGATACTAGGTGTGTGCTGACGGTATGGTATGTATGAGAGGAAAGTGAGTTTATGTTTACAGTTGTTCTCCGGGTCTTGTGGGTGAGCGGCTTGTGTGATACTAGGTGTGTGCTGACGGTATGGTATGTATGAGAGGAATGTGAGTATATGTTTACAGTTGTTCCTTGTGGGTGAGCGGCTTGTGTGATACTAGGTGTGTGCTGACAGCATGGTATGTATGAGAGGAATGTGAGTTTATGTTTACAGTTGTTCCTTGTGGGTGAGCGGCTTGTGTGATACTAGGTGTGTGCTGACGGCATGGTATGTATGAGAGGAATGTGAGTTTATGTTTACAGTTGTTCCTTGTGGGTGAGCGGCTTGTGTGATACTAGGTGTGTGCTGACGGTATGGTATGTATGAGAGGAATGTGAGTTTATGTTTACAGTTGTTCCTTGTGGGTGAGCGGCTTGTGTGATACTAGGTGTGTGCTGACGGTATGGTATGTATGAGAGGAATGTGAGTTTAAGTTTACAGTTGTTCCTTGTGGGTGAGTGGCTTGTGTGATACTAGGTGTGTGCTGACGGCATGGTATGTATGAGAGGAATGTGAGTTTATGTTTACAGTTGTTCTCCGGGCCTTGTGGGTGAGCGGCTTGTGTGAAACTAGGTGTGTGCTGACGGTATGGTATGTATGAGAGGAATGTGAGTTTATGTTTACAGTTGTTCCTTGTGAGTGAGCGGCTTGTGTGATACTAGGTGTGTGCTGACGGTATGGTATGTATGAGAGGAAAGTGAGTTTATGTTTACAGTTGTTCTCCGGGTCTTGTGGGTGAGCGGCTTGTGTGATACTAGGTGTGTGCTGACGGTATGGTATGTATGAGAGGAATGTGAGTATATGTTTACAGTTGTTCCTTGTGGGTGAGCGGCTTGTGTGATACTAGGTGTGTGCTGACAGCATGGTATGTATGAGAGGAATGTGAGTTTATGTTTACAGTTGTTCCTTGTGGGTGAGCGGCTTGTGTGATACTAGGTGTGTGCTGACGGCATGGTATATATGAGAGGAATGTGAGTTTATGTTTACAGTTGTTCCTTGTGGGTGAGCGGCTTGTGTGATACTAGGTGTGTGCTGATGGTATGGTATGTATGAGAGGAATGTGAGTTTATGTTTATAGTTGTTCCTTGTGGGTGAGCGGCTTGTGTGATACTAGGTGTGTGCTGACGGCATGGTATGTATGAGAGGAATGTGAGTTTATGTTTACAGTTGTTCCTTGTGGGTGAGCGGCTTGTGTGATACTAGGTGTGTGCTGACGGCATGGTATGTATGAGAGGAATGTGAGTTTATGTTTATAGTTGTTCCTTGTGGGTGAGCGGCTTGTGTGATGCTAGGTGTGTGCTGACGGCATGGTATGTATGAGAGGAATGTGAGTTTATGTTTATAGTTGTTCCTTGTGGGTGAGCAGCTTGTGTGATGCTAGGTATGTGCTGACGGTATGGTATGTATGAGAGGAATGTGAGTTTATGTTTACAGTTGTTCCTTGTGGGTGAGCAGCTTGTGTGATGCTAGGTGTGTGCTGACGGCATGGTATGTATGAGAGGAATGTGAGTTTATGTTTATAGTTGTTCCTTGTGGGTGAGCGGCTTGTGTGATGCTAGGTGTGTGCTGACGGCATGGTATGTACGAGAGGAATGTGAGTTTATGTTTATAGTTGTTCCTTGTGGGTGAGCAGCTTGTGTGATGCTAGGTGTGTGCTGACGGCATGGTATGTATGAGAGGAATGTGAGTTTATGTTTACAGTTGTTCTTTGTTGGTGAGCAGCTTGTGTGATATTAGGTGTGTGCTGACAGCATGGTATGTATGAGAGGAATATGAGTTTATGTTTACATTTGTTCCTTTTGTTATGCATGTTAATATAGAATCTTATATTTATATTAGCAATGACTATTATTTAAGTTTTTAAATTTCTCTTCTGTGCTGTTACCATCTTATAATTAGTGTTATTTTACACATGAAAATAATGTTTTGATTTTGAACACTTATTTGTGTTTCGGTAATAATGGTTAGCTGTAAGAAAGTCAAGGTTTTTAGTTCTTAACCTTGCCAACACAATAAAGTAATTTTTCATTTCGAAAATAAAAATCTTGTTTTGATTTAGCCATGACAAATCAGTCTTAATTAGGAAAATGCGTAGGCTTTATTGTATCAATTAAATAAAAGAACAAAATAATGCAAAACTAGAGAATGAAACATCCATTTTTGAATCATGATTGCATGACCACTGAATGGCATATTACATGACCACGTTCCTATTCAAAATGTTGAAGTTTACTAACAAATGATTACTAACAACATTGAAACAATATACTAAGTGTAGTGTAGGTTAATATTATTAATTAAATGCCAAATTAAAAAAGGAAATTAAACCTTGGAAACAAGTTAGGGAGTAACTGACTTAAAACCTACCCTGTATAAATTATTTGTAGTGAATATTTGAACAAATGTTTGACTATAAGTCAAATTCCAGGTACAAGAAACATTTACAATTTAAATTTTTATTTTATCCATATGCTATATAAACAGATTTAACTTCTCACAACCCTCTTGTTAAAGTGTCTTAGTGTAACCTTAATGTTTTGTTAATTAATGTAATTAATGTAGTTGTTTTATCTCTTTAATTCTTCACAACGTACTTGTTATTTCCTTGTGATACATCCATAAACTTAAAATTCAATAGTGCATAAGGTAAATTGGACAGTAACAATTATTTAAACAATTAATACAAACAATCTATGGTATGTCATAGATTTTATAATGTAACAAAAAACAATTTTCAAGAACCCTTCCATCCGTAGATTTTATAATGTAACAAAAAACAATTTTCAAGAACCCTCCCATCCGTACACGAACAGTGGTATTAACAGAATATTTTTAACGGATAGTATATTTTGTTATGACATTAAATTACTATAGAAAATAACCCAATTGATATTTTAGGTAAACGACTGACTTCTTATAAACAGACAATTTTACTAGATGGTTCACAGGACATTGAAACTCTTGTACAACTTGCCACTAGGTGAACTTTGATTTATACATATAAAAACTGTATGAACCAAACCTTTGATAACAACCCCAGTTTATATTCATTTACTTAATATATATGTGATTACTGCAGTTTTATTGTTTTATTCTTTGTCAATGAGTTAGTTTAAATGTTTACATTAACAACTTCAACAACACATTTCTTTATTAATTAACATACTTTGTGTATTGCAGTAGAATTTATCATATTTTATATGTTCAATTCATTTGAACCCAGAAGACTATGAATAGGTGAATATTATAACAAATCTAAAATTTAAGAAAAATATTTAGTTTTGCTTAATTACTTGAAGGCTTTACAATACAACATTTAATAACATTTTTGTGGCATGTTTTTCAACTAATTAATGAGTTATCAACTGTTGTTTGAAAGTTATTGGTTAGCATTGGAGTGTTCATGATTGGTAGATAATATTTGAAGATTATCTAGTACCCAACCACAATGAGTTATTACAAAAAGATTGCTATCAACCTATTAATTAATCATCAAAATATGGTACATAAGAAAAGCTTATAAAATATTATATTACTTTTCTAGGTTAAATGAATGATTTAACAGATCAGTAATTCACTACAACAGAATTTCTGACTGAATTTGAAAATGTTTGCCAACTTAATTGGTACTATTACATTTTTGTTCTTTATGCTAAATAAATTTGCCTCTTCAAAATTAGATATCTCGATTAGTTTGAAACATTTTTCAAATCTTTTGTGTTTGTAAATATCCTTATTTTGAATGTTCAAAAGTCGTTTCATGTTGATGGTTTAACTGTGGCATCACTCCATTCATCAGCTTTATATTCTCACAGTTTATATAAGTTCTCAATCAATATCCACCATTTTTCTTATGGTTTTATTCATACCGTATCAAATAGCAATAATTTTCAACTTTTAAATAATCTATTTTAGAATTCTGGTTCAGACGCAGGAGGGACCAGCCCCAATCTGGATTGCAAGGTCTTTAAAAATCTCCCTGAAACGAAACAAAAACATGTACAAAAATTACAAGAGATAAGATTAATTACATTAAAATAAGTTCTCTAAGGATAAGAAAAGAAGTATGTAATTCTACTCTCTGGCTCAAGATCTGTATTTTAAAGGCAAGAGACTTAATCTTTATCTTGTGATATTGGTCAGTTAAGCTGATTTTTTATTTCCTTTTCAAAATCAAACTCAATTTCAAAAGAAGAACATTTTGAATAAATTTTAAGTATTCTCCTTTCAAAAGAAATATTAGTCAAGTATTCTTTAAGGACATGTCTTCAAATAAGATCTACTTGTTTTCATATATTTATAAATTTTTTAAGGCCCCTGTTGTGTCCTGTACATTTTTTATTTGTCAATTTGTAATTTTGGTTTAAATGTTTCATTGATGTTGTGCAAAATAAGTCATGTCATTGCAATTGCAAGTCATGTTAGTTCATGAATTAGTCTAGGTTAGCTATATTAATGTAAAATTATTAAATATTCCAGGGGGTCCAAATACTGAGTGGTATGCCTCCGGACTTGAGGTCCGAGGTTCGCTTCCTGGGGTGACAAATGGTAAAAATTGCACCTTCAGTTCTTCTGTGCTTATCGCAAGACAATTACCATCGGAAGCTGCCACTTCAGTAGGAATTTTTTATAACAAATTTGGGATTTCAGGGTCAGGACTGGATGAGCTAACCACATATCATCAAGCAGTAATTTTTTGATAAATAGTAGTGAACAGTGGTGGCCAGTGAGAACCAGGGTGAGGGATATTGGAGAATTTATACTGAGGGTTGTCATGGATAAGCTGTGATAGTGTGTTCATCGTCCTATATAACAAATACATACTACATACCTCGCTTTTGTGGATAGAGTAAGGTTTTATAAAACTTTGTCGGGACTAAAGAGTAATTTTTTTAAATTCATTTTTAAATGTCAATTACTCCACCTGACATGTAAGTTGATAGTAACTGTATTGAACGTAAGTATATTAATTACACTGCTTGATGTAAGAATCATAACTGAACACAGCCCAATTAATTATTATTTCTTTTCCTCAAAAGTACAGTAATTTAAAACTGTACATCAATTAAAAAGGATTCAAACTACCAAATTCTTAAGAGTAGACACTTGTGAAGAATCAAGCTGTTTACTGACACAAGGGTGTCACCAGTTCAGAGTTGTTCCGACAGCCGTACCATTGCAGTTAACTACTTCACATCCATTGGCAGTGCATCTCACATTTTTCCACCCGTTTGCTAAAGTAAGTCACTAACATTTTTTTGGTCAATTATAAATTACGAAGTTAACCTTTATGCAGTATTATTTTTAAAGTGAATTGTGTAGTTACTACTTAAAATGTTGTCTTTCAAATCTTAATGTAGCAATGAATTCTATCATAGATTAACATTTAAACGGGAAACGGACAAAAACGCACTTACCTAAACTTTCTATTCTAAATTTTCTGTACACAAAAATGTAGAAACAAACACTTGACATTAAGATGCAAACAAAAAATGTGATTACAATCTGTGGCTTTCCAGAGAGTATTGAAACTATGAAAAGATAAGATGAGATGAGTCCAACGATTATTGGTATCACAGTCGGGACCTAAAATAAAAAAGCATCAACATAAGTTCAATATTGCGTATAAAATTTGATTTTCTTAAGGTAAAGCACATATTTAATGCTAAAAATGTCTAAATTAATGTTTGTGTTTTAACAAGAAAATGTAACTTTGTAAGTTGTTTTATTTTCATCTGGCCAGTTATTAAATAATACAGAGAAGGACAATTCAAATATTTACTTAGAAAACATTTGGTTATAAACAGACCGCTTGGAAAACAACCTATTGAACATATAAGAGAGACGCAGGTGCAAGTGAGACGGAGAACTACTCTTCCCCAGCTGTTAAATTCTATTAAAAAAGTGTCGAATGGCAACCACAATGATGGCAGGCCATGTGCTGTCAGCGCAATATCAATCCCGGCCCATTTTACATTATAGCAGCTGAGACAATTAGAGGTTGATTAACCCCAACAAACCAAGCTTAGAAAGATTAAATTAAATCATTATTTTTTAAAGATTAAATTAAATCATTATTTTTTACTCAAATAACAATTAATAACAGCAATAACACAATAATACAATACCTAACTGGTTTGGTCGGTAGCTTAGTTGGTTGAACCCTAGCTTCATAAGCTAAAGGTTCTCAGTTCAATGCCAATCAGAGTCATAACACATTTTGAGAGGAATCAGCTGATAACCACTGGCTGTTTGTGTGTCATTGGGCTATTAATTAATTACACTTCTAAGGAATAGTCGGCCTTAGTTTGTAATAATGACTACATTCGCTCATTTAAACTCATTCAAAACCCATATTCGCCTGTATCTTGATGATCGGCATCTTAAGAATAGATAAAAAAAAATAAATTAAATAAACAATGAAGATCCGCAAAGCGATGACATCAAAGATATCATTAAAGACGTTATCTGGCCAAATCCACTTCGCCATTATTTGGTACCTGATATAGATGATGAGGGAAACAGGCTGGATGATGAGGGAAAAAGCGAAGATGTTGAGGGGGCCTAGGACGATGATATTGGGGATGACAAGGAGGTGGAAGGTGAAGTGAGCAGTGCGATGAGGGAGAAGAAAGTGATGAAGATGAACAAGTTCAGAGACAAAAGATTTAAATAAAAAAATCAGAATATACTGAATGAACACTGTCCTTCCAGATTCTGTAAAATAAAAGACTTATTGTATGTTATTCTAAACTAAATATTTAGTCTGAACTTTAGCACTTACTCTGAAAGGACGATTGGCATCAGGGAGCTGTTTCCTCAACACAAATACTGCAAACATTGTAGCACCATATGATAGCCATACGAAGAATGCATACAGATCAATAAGCTCGCTAGCTTCTCCTCCAATAAAATAGTAACCAAGGGACAAAAGAACCTGAAAAATAGTTTTCATTTACAAATAATTCTTATTAGCATACTCTACTGCATTAACTCGAATTAAATATGTTATTGTTGCCGAATTATTTTACAAGTTAGCTCCCTAATAAAAATAGGAACTTGATCTTAAGATAGAATGCTATTAACTTCTACAGTGCAATGCTGGAAGGGTTTTACCTCAATAGCATCAATTGACACCAACAAACTAAATGGGAAGTTAAATCTGAAACAAAAAGTCATATATTTTTCAAGTTGGAAAGGAGAGACATGGTGCTGTTACACCTTGGTTTAAGTAAGCCCTCCTATTAGAATAGCACACAATCAGAAAAAAATGTTATTTTATTGCAAAATAGGTTTCCTTTACAATTACAGGTCAGGTTAGAAGCTATTTGACCATTAATAAAATAGAATTGAAAGGGCATCAGCAATCTTACCAGAGCGAGCAAGTACACTACAGCAAGTAAAAAATAAATTAACACAACACAGTTAAAACTTAAAACAGGAATCAACTTTCAACGTGAGAGACATCTTCATAGGTTACTTGAAAGGAGGCTGACAAACTTTAACTGCCTTTGCCTGAGAAGTAAAAGTAGCCTGTAAACAATTTCACAATACTGTCTTTATGTTTAAAAGTTTGCCGGTGGCTGGAAGTGAAATAAAGTTGTAGCTGATGCTAAAATTGGGAGGCTCACATGATTTGCTATCAGTTATTGCACTGATTCCATTGTTCTTAGTTGTGACTACACTTATAGTACGTAACGTGGATAAAATGTTGGTAGAGAAAGGTTTCATATGTATGGCAATTTGTGCATTTATGGATAGTTTCAGTGACAAAACCAATTTACTACTACGTTGGTGAAGTCACAGTGTAGTCAATAAGTTCTTTTTTCTCAATGACTGAAACTACATAGATTAAAAATATTTTTAACAATTTGATTACAGTCATTGGTTTGCCAGAAAGTGACAGTGCAAAATCTCTATATGTTAAAGCAATCTTTCAGTATAGGTTTCAGGTTATGAAAACTATCCTGGTACTTTGTGACAAGGCATTGGAATTGTGTTTTGTGATGTTTTTTGGGACTGTACTAAATAGAGAACCACCATGAGTCGCTATAAGATTTCATTGATAGAATATGTTATAAATACTGAGAACTATAGTAAAATACTGCCTTTCAACAATTGTTAATGAAATACTGATTATGGGTTTAGATGAAGTTTTTAAGATGAACATTTTACATGAAGAATTATCTCTCAAATGTTTAAACTTTTTAACCCCTTAACCCTTATAGTGCCAGGAGTCACTGTGAGCAAAGACCTGGAAGACGTCCCTGAAGTGCCTGGCAAATGACTCAGGTTCCGATGTATTCGAATCTTCTGGTTGGAAAAAAAATCAGCCGATAACGCAATATCTGTACATACAACATTTCGTACATTCTTTGATAGACGAGTGGAGCCCAAGGAGGATGACAGGAAGTATTGACCCACCCACCCACCCTTACTCGTACAGTTGTATTGACCCACCTGTCCACCCCCACACACAGCGGTACTGACCCACTCCCACTCGTACAGTGGAATTGACCCACCCACCCACCCCACACGTACAGTGGTATTGACCCACCCGCCCACCCCACACGTACAGCGGTATTGACCCACCCGCCCACTCCCCACGTACAGTGGTATTGACCCACCCTCACACATACAGTCATATTGACCCACCCGGCCAATCTCACACGTACAGTAGTATTGATGCACCATCCCCCCACTTACAGTAGTATTGACCCACCCTCATACGTATAGTAGTATTATCCCACCCTCCCATCTTCACACGTACAGTAGTATTGACCCACCTGCCCCCGAATTGATCAATCAATCAATCAATTACAGTAGTATTGATCCTCCGACACACTCCCACACGTACAGTGGTATTTACTAATGCTAGTGCAAAAAATGCCAGTGTTGCTGTGAGAGACGAGCCGTATTTATTTTACTACATCACTTATTTTTCATCAATCTGCCGCCGAAGTCATACCAGACGAATCGACAATAATCGCAGTTGTCAGTTCCACACTTTTCATTCGTAAAATTACGCAGCTGATTGCAGTAAGCATTAGATTACGTCAGTAGTCAGTGCAGCTGAGTTCGTCTTTCGCGCCAATGTAGCGTATCGTTAAAATTGTTGTTTGACTAGTTAATGAACAGTAATTATTTTTTATCTACTTAGATGTTTATTACAATGAGTGACGAAACACTTATTCCAGCAGAAGACAAAAGACTTTTGCTTACGTTATTAGAAAGCATAAGTGATCCTGATACATCAGTTGCTAGCACTAGTAGGTTAGGCCAAAACAGTGTTGATGTAGATGAGGAAATTGCTGATATAACTTCATCTAAAGAAAACTCATTTATCTGACAATGAGCTATATATTTATTTTGTAACTATTACAACATTACAGAGGTAAACGAACGATCCCAGTTTTATTTAAGAAAAACTGCTTTAAAGATTTCAATAATTAGTCTGTATGTTGCTAGATAACTAAAATGCAGCACTTTAGTTATCTATATATAAAAAGGCCAGATACCACTCACTCACTCGCTCATCATGAAATCTCAAGAACCACTGAACTACATGAAATTTTAAAGGAAGTTAGCTTTAGTATTGAAGAGACATACTAAGAAAGGATTTTTCGAATTTCCGTTCATAAGGGGTACAAACAACCCCTCAAAATTTCCTTTTTTTCATAAGAATAACATTGGGTTGATTTTAGTAAATTAATAACAGCTGTTTTGTAAATAAATAAACATGTTTATTTTATATATTTGACATTACCCTATTGATGCACTAAGAGTTTAATCATTAGCTGTTAAACAAAAACAAATGAAATGAAAACGTTTGAAATAGGCTGAGTAATATCATTGGATATTAAATAGGTAGTAACACAAGTAGTATGAGTGAGATACTGTAAATAAATTTATTATCGTAATTTTACGTAATACTATTATTTGTAGTTAAAAATCACATGCCGAGGCCGAGGTGTATTGAGCGCAGTGAGGGTCGGGGGTTGGCACGTGGAGCGTGCAAGGGTGTCGCCTGGTATTTTTATAAAATAAAAATGTTTTAAGTATGGTTAATGAAATTATTCGCCTTTGTTCAGTTTAACATTGTTTATAAAATGGTAATCAGAGAAAAATTATAAAAAAATGTTTTATAAATATGTTATGCACCTTCAAATTAGAAAAAAAATAACTAAACAAATTTTTGGTACCAAATATTTTGTTTCAATAAAAAATGTTTTAATTAGGAGAGTAAACTATATTTCATTACAAAGAGGACTTCTTTTCCTTCATTTAAAAAAAATATTTAAATCAATATGACAAAAAACATAGAAACTACGTAAGTTTGTTTGAAACCTTGCAATTTCACCAAAAATGGCCTGGCATTTTTCACATAGAAATATGAAAATGACCTGGCACTAAAAGGGTTAGTTGTACTAGAAACTTGTTATTTGTTTATGTAATTTGATTCAACCTTCTTTTAAAGAGATGCCTTTATTATGAAAAATTTTCAGTTACAGCATTTTCATAATTAAAAGTACTAATACAACAAAAATTGATAGTAATAGATAATTAATAAAGAAAACTTATGCATTTTATTTATAATTTATATTTTAATAATGTTTTTACCAATATTTTTATGGAGACTTTTGCATTTGGTGTTCAATAAAATTGCCCTGTAATCTGATATTCTCAGTTTTTTTTAATTTTTTTCATAAATGTTGAGAAGTTTATAATTTAAATGGTCTGTCATTAAATTTTTATTCCTTGTTTGATTGGAGAAAACCAAACTAGAGTGAAAACATTCACATCTTACATCATCATCACCTGAAATTGTTGACCATTCAATCGAGTTGATGGTTCAGCTATAGTAGAAATAGAATATTATGCAAGTTTCGATTCTATTATTGATCTTAAAGCTTAAGGGTGTTTGTCAATCATTATTTTTGACATTTTTTTGATCAAAAGTTTTGGTTTTCTTGTATATAATAAATGTGTTGGGAGGATTAAAAAAATATTTACAGAGGTATGCCTACCTAAAGCGGATAATTTTAAGATAAATAACTTACTAAGAAACCGTGTGATAATTGATCGGTAGTTTAGTTGGTTCAATCCCAGCTTCATGTGCTAAAGGTTCTCAGTTCGATCCCAATCAGAGTCATAATACATTTTGAGAAGGATCGGCCGATAACCACCGGCTGTTCATTTGTCATTGGGCTATTAATTAATAACACTTCCTAAGGAATAGTCGACCTTAGTTTGTAACAATGACTACATTCGCTCATCTACACTCATCACACTCATTCAAAATCCATGTTCGCCAATATCTTGACAATCGGCGTCTTATAAATAAATAAATAAAAAATAAATGTTATTGCAATTTTGATAATGTAGTGGACAAAAGGTACTAACTAACATAGCGTAGAATGAAACTTGAAAAAATATTTGTTAAAAATGTAACCAATTATTTTTCTGTACATATAACATGTGTTTAAATGTTGAGTTAAAATATATACAGATCTTTGGCTGGAATAGTAGATTAATAATATAATTATAAAAACTGATTTGCTCAAATTTACTATAAATGAGAAAGTTACGTAATTTTGTACTAAATGGGAGGCGGGGCAGGCTGGGACAGTGAGGAAGAGAGGTGAGGGAACATGTTGATGTGTGTTAGTGAGGCAAGCTCTTTGCTACTCCTAGCGAAAGTTGTGATGACATCTAGAACAATTTTCTAGATGTCAGTTTCTTAGAGCACTCAACTTGGGTGCCTGGACACATTTCCTTGATCACTTGTAAATTTGAGGAAATAAAACTATTATTAACTGTAAAATAGTCTTATTTAAATTAACATTTTAAACCAGTAATAGTTCTATGCTATGCTTTGTTGACACCCCCTTCACTGAGTCAGTATCTCTTGTCACCTGATAAGTAGTGATAGTGAAAATGTTTGCTATGTATTGCGTCTGTAAATGTTCACTTCTATAATATATGTGTGGACCTATCATGTACGGTAAGTTTGCTGACGCCCTATCTCCCCTGGCATAACACCATATAACATATTAACAATAACATTAACAAAGTTTAAATGTACCTGGGTAATCACTGCTGGTGCAGGTGTGTGAAGATTCTTTTGTATACAACACAGAAATTCGGTCATATGTCCTTCTCGAGCTGCTACATAACCTATCCTAATGGAAAAACGCATTATTAGCTTCTATAAAATAATAAGTCATACACATATCTTGTTCTCTTCATTTAAGAAATAGTAAATATATTTTATTCACAGTGAAACATGAGATATAAAACCATATTTTTATGGTAAAGCTGGTTGCCAGGTAATCTAAGGTGTTAAACTTTGAGACTCAGTTAGGGATAGCGCAAGTTCGAATTCTGGCCTTGGGTGGAAGTTTTAATCAGAATATTAACTTTTGTACTTTACTGGTCCTCTTCCTTACTCTGTCTAAATATGTTCCCCACGTATGTCAATAGTGTATCTTGGTGAGTGGGAAGGTGTAAATTACCACTAGATATGGGTGGAAGGGTAGGTAAATACCATTGTTTGAGTATGAGTATGTGTGAGAGTCAATACACCTTACATTTTTGGGAGGGCAGGTAGGTCAATACCACCATCTGTATATGGATGGGTCAGTACTATCGATTGAGTACAGGTGGTTGGGAGAGTCAATATAACTATACGTGTATGGATTGGTGAATGAGTTAATACGTGTATGAGTGGGTGGGTCAATATCACCATTTGTTTACAAGTATGATTAGGATTGTAGGAGAGTAAGATTATAAAAGAGAATGAAGATTTTTTTATATAAAAGGAGAAAATGAATTTTCTGCTAACTAAATACATCTAGAATAAAATTTAGAGGAAATGCCTTTTATGAATGGTGAGGAAGTTTCCGGAGCTAAGTGAAATGGAAGCACATGTAGAACTAAATTTATCAAACTCAATAAGATCTTATTATCAATCTTAGTATCTTATTATCAATCAATCTTAGTATCAATAAGATTATACTGTTCACACTGTGACTCACTTGTTACTTTTTACAAAATGATTTATGACCACACTAGTTTATTGAAGACTATTGTTTTAAGAATTCTAAGAATTAGACACTTGAGAGTTCAAGTGGCCAGTGGGAAGATTGGTGGGGTGTAGGGTTGAGTGTGGACCCCCTCCCCCCTAAAAATATAGTTGATCTGTGGAGTCTGGTTATTACAGTTTCTTTGAAGGGCAATTTATTAGTAGAACCCCGATCCGTGGAGAACCAAAAATTTATTAGTAGAACCCCGATCCGTGGAGAACCAACAATTTATTAGTAGAACCCCGATCCATGGAGAACCAATAATTTATTAGTAGAACCCCAATCCGTGGAGAACCAACAATTTATTAGTAGAATCCCGATCCGTTGAGAACCAAAAATTTATCTTGTAATTTAAATCGTGCATGTGTGATTTTGTTACATTTGTTGACAAGCTTGACTCTTAGCTGTGTCTCACAAAATGTCCTCACTGACTACTATTAAATAAATCAGAACAGTCCAGGATTACAGAAGTAAACCATTTGTCATATATTTAAATAGCTAAACGTCATTGAATACTCATGCAATATTGTACACTTATGTTCATTAAAGCTTTAGCATTGACTATAGAAACAAGAAGGATTTTAGTAGTTTTCCTTTATTTTTTCCTTGTGGGACTTATCTAATGTTTCTCCCACAATGGCATAACCAATTTCTTCTACATATACAACCCCTCTCCTTTTATTTATCTCATTTCTTCATTCGTTAAAAGTTAGTTAATGAGTCTTACCACTTAATAGGGTGTCCATGTTTGATAGTAGTCAAGGTTCAGATGTTGTATAGGGAGGAGAATTAAGTGTCAAGCTTGTCAGTAAGCTGAATATCAGACCAACACTATTTCTAGAGTATATTTGTTTAATTTTTATATAAATAGGCTATATATTAATTTATATTTTAAGTTACATAAATTTGACAGCTTATATGAAGCACTGTACTTACTCAGATAGTTCCAGAAATAATTAAAAGTACAACATAATATTTTAATATTTACAAAATGTAGTTAATAAATAAACATAATTAGTCTTAATAACAATTTCCAACTACAATTCAAATTGGTGATTGTATGCCTTTTAGCATTGAAAAAACTTATTTTTAAATATTCGTACTTATATAGGAATTACTTGGATAATGTATAATAATTCTTCATATTATCTAATCCATAAAATGTTTATTAAATTACAGAATCTGTCAGTTTTGATAAAATTGTATATTTTCAAATTCAAACTTAGGAAAAGTATTTTATTCTCTTAATAATTTTTTAAAATCTGAATGACTAAATTGTTGGTCTCAAACTGATTATTGTTTTTTGTATTATCATTGGGTCGGCACTGATGGCAGAGTGCTGTAACCCAGATATTTGGGGACAAAGTGTTTAAGAGATTGTAGGCGATAGGTTCCATGCTCTGTCCTCTTAATACCAATACAGCATCCGCTCAATGGTTGTCATCAAAATAGACACTACTAGAGAAGTCTGGGGTGTCGATTTTGAATGGTAGTCAACGTTCGGATCTTGTGTAGGGAAGAGAATGAGTGTCAGACTTGTCAGTTGGCTAAAAATCAGACCAAACTACATGGTTCGGATTCCACGTAAAGCAATAGGAACCATAGTTGCCCCTGGCTATTGGGCTATTAATAAATAGTCCTTTCTGAGCTAAGTCAAACTCAGATAGTAACAATGACTACACTCGTTCATCTACACTCATCACACTCATTCACGCCTCATATTCGCCCATATCTCTATGATATGCGTGTTAGAGATGAATAATGAATTTAGAATAATTTAGTTTTGCTGTGTTGTTATAATGTACGTAATTACATAGAATTTTGTATACTAGATAATTAAACTAACTTTTGTACCCCAAATGTTATTTGAAATATAAACTATAAATTAAAAACTTACTTTTTTGTTTGACATTTGTAGCCATTAGATTGCTTAATATTTTATATATATGCTATAAAATATTGTCTTTATATATATATATATATATATATATATATATATATATATATATATATAAAGACCCATACACATACAGTGGTATTGACCCACCCGCCCACCCATACACGTACAGTGGTATTTTTTTTTATAACTATTTTAAAAATAACTATTTTATTTTAATAGTTACCACACATAGTTACCACACATTACGGTAAGTGGTATTGACCCACCCACCCACCCATACACGTACAGTGGTATTGACCCACCCGCCCACCTATACACGAAGAGTGGTACAGTGGTATTTACCCACCCACCCACCCATACACGAACAGTGGTATTGACCCACCCGCCCACCTATATACGTACGGTGGTATTGACCCACCCATATACGTACGGTGGTATCATCCCCAGTACCACTAAGCCTATATGGGTGGGCGGGTGGGTCAGTACTACTGAGCCTGTATGGGTGGGTGGGTGGGTCAGTACCACTAAGCCTGTATAGGTGGGTGGGTGGGCCACTGCCACTGTACGTGTATGGGTGGGCGGGTGGGCCAATACTACTATACGTGTAGGGGCGGGCGGGTGAGTCAATACCACTGTACGTGCATGGGCGGGTGGGTGGTTCAATACTATTGTACGTGTAATCGGGTGTACTGTGATTACACGTACAATGGTATTGATACAGTACAGCCGTGAACGTATTACATCTTGAAAAAACCAATTATCTCCATTTTAGGACAAGACCAATGTATCTTAACGTATACCACTGTATGTGTAAGGGTGGGCGGGTGGGTCAATACCACTGTATGTGTATGGGTGGGTGGGTGGGTCAATACCACTGTATGTGTATGGGTGGGTGGGTGGGTCAATACCACTGTATGTGTATGGGTAGGCGGGTGGGTTAATACCACTGTACGTGTATGGGAGGGCAGGTGGGTTAGTACCACTGTACGTGTATGGGTGGGCGGGTGGGTTAGTACCACCGTACGTGTATGGGAGGGCAGGTGGGTTAGTACCACCATACGTACCAGTCACATGCCAATATACGTGTGTGGGTGGGTCAATACCACTGTATGTGTAAGGGTGGGCGGTTGGGTCAATACCACTGTATGTGTAAGGGTGGGCGAGTGGGTCAATACCAATGTGCGTATAAGGGTGGGCGGGTGGGTCAATACCAGTGTGCGTATAAGGGTGGGCGGTTGGGTCAATACCACTGTATGCGTAAGGGTGGGCAGTTGGGTCAATATCACTGTAGGTGGAAGAGTGTGCGGGTTGGTCAATACCACTGTATGTGTAAGTAACACTGTGCTTGTATGGGTGGGCGGGTGGGTAAGTATTACTGTGCTTGTATGGGTGGGTGGGTGGGTAAGTAAGTAACACTGTGCTTGTATGGGTGGGTGGGTGGGTAAGTAATACTGTGCTTGTATGGGTGGGCGGCTGGGTAAGTAACACTGTGCTTGTATGGGTGGGCGGGTGGGTAAGTAACACTGTGCTTGTATGGGTGGGCGGGTGGGTAAGTAACACTGTGCTTGTATGGGTGGGTGGGTGGGTAAATGTCAATCTATGTGTCAGATGGGGGGGGGGTAAATGTCAATCTATGTGTCTGCTGGGTGGGTGGGTGGGTAAATGTCAATCAATGTGTCAGCTGGGTGGGTTAATGTCAATCTATGTGTCTGCTGGGTGGGTGGGTGGGTAAATGTCAATCTATGTGTCTGCTGGGTGGGTGGATGGGTAAATGTCAATCTATGTGTCAGCTGGGGGGTGGGTGGGTAAATGTCAATTTATGTGTCTGTGTCAATACCACTGTACGTGTATGGGCGGGCCAATATCACTGTATGTGTATGGGGGCCGGGTGGGTCAATACCATTGTACGTGTAGGGGGGGGGGGCAAGTGAGTCTAAACAACTCTACGTGTATGAATAGGGTGAGTGAGTTAGTACCCATGTGCGTATAAAGGTGGGTGGGTGGACCTATACCACTGAACGTTTATGGGGCGGGTGAGTCAATAATCACTGGACATGTGAGGGTGGGTGGGTAACATTAAATGATAATAATAATGTATTTAAGGATATATCTTATTAACTTATAGTTGTAGTTTCATCACTCAATACTCAGTACTCAATACCACTGAGTCTGTATGGTGGGCGGATGGGCCAGTACCACTGAGTCTGTATGAGTGAGCGGGTGGGTCAGTACCACTGAGTCTGTATGGGTGGGCGGGTGGGTCAGTACTACTGAGACTGTATGGGTGGGCGGGTGGGTCAGTACTACTGAGTCTGTATGGGTGGGCGGGTGGGTCAGTACCACTTAGTCTGTATGGGTATTGCTAAGTATTGTCTTTATATATATATAAAGACAATACTTAGCAATCTTTTGTGATGTTTTAAATAATCAAGATTGATTTCGGTCTCGAAAGACCATCTTCAGTTGTACAGAATGATATAAGGTTATAAAAATACCTAACAGTAGAATAATTAATTCAACAGCTGATACTATAAAAATTTAAATAAAAATAGAAGTAAAACAATCTATAATAATGTGTCTCCTTTAAACTCCAATATAGTAGAGAAACTGATTCAAACATAGTTAATAATTCATCAATCACTAGAATTAGCAAAAATATAAAAATGTTTCACCAAAATATTGTACATTTAGTTTCAAGAGTAGAGTCACTTGAAATTATTGTTGATGAAGTGCAGCCTAATATAATTGTATTGACAGAACATGATATGAAAAAAGAGCAAATAGATAGGTTACATCTTATAATTTTACAGTTAATGATTTTTACTCTAGGACAACTGCACCGAAAGGAGGTGTTATGATTCTTAGTAAGTTAGGAGCAAAGTGGAAAAAGTTGAAGGTACCACCAGCTATTGAATTACTAAAAGAGGATAAACAGTTTGAGTATTGTTGCTCAATATATTCATTTAATAAATTTAAATTCATCTCAATAGGAGTGTATAGATTTCCAAAATCTAATACTGAAATATTTCTTGAAAGACTTAGTACATTAATTGATAATTCATTAAGAAAGTGCAGTAATATTATAGCAGTTGGGGATTTAAACATTGATGTCTTAAATAAATCTAAAAACAAGTTGTCTAAATAATATGTTAAGAAGGCATAAAATGATTTTTTAGTAGACTTTCCAACTAAAACAATTGAAAATACTAAGTCTGCATTAGATAACTTTTATTTATTTATTTATTTTTTTTTTATTTATTCGTAAGACGCCGATCGTCAAGATATGGGCGAATATGGATTTCGAATGAGTGTGATGTGTGTAGATGAGCGAATGTAGTCATTGTTACAAACTAAGGCCGACTGTTCCTTAGAAAGTGTCATTAATTAATAGCCCAATGACAAATGAACAGCCGGTGGTTATCAGCTGATCCTTCTCAAAATGTATTGACTCTGATTGGGATCGAACTGACAACCTTTAGCACATGAAGCTGGTATTGAACCAACTACGCTACCGACCAACATTCCTAAATCTAAAACCTCAGTTCAAGGCCTTATAAAAATGTTATCAGATCATGATGGTCAAGTTTTAGAAATTAAAGACAATGATAATGATAAACAAGAAAAAAAAATACAAATTCAAGACTGTCGAAATCTTTGTCAAATGAATGTTAACAGTTTTAAAACAAGATTATGCAACGAGACATGGTCTGATGTTTACAATGCCTCTGTTGTAGATAAATTCAGTATATTTTACAACACTTTTTGTTACTATTTCAATACATATTTTCCACAAAAAAAACTGTTCAGAAAAAAATAAACAATATAAATGGATAAATTATTCATTAAAACAAGAACAACATGAATTAAGGTACTTAACTTCTCAAAAGAGAAAAATGAATTCAAATTTATTAACAAGTAATTTAAAGTTAAGATGGGCAAATTACAAAAATATTTTTTTTAAATGTAAAAGATCTTTCTTTGAAAATAAAATAAAAAATTCTAAAAATGTTGCCAAAACAATTTGGTCCATAATAATTTCAGAGGTAGGTAATAAAAAGGTAAAACATCATAACATAACACTAAATTAAGGAGGTAAGCTTCATACACATCCAAAAACTGTTGTTAATATTATAAACAATAGTTTTATTAAAGAAAGTACAAAGCTTACTAACAATGAATTTGATTCATTTTCTAATCTTAATAGGTTTGATACAAATTTTACTCCATTTCAATTAAACTTTCGTTTTCTTCCAGTAGATGTAAAGGAAGCAGAAAAGATAATCAACTCCTTTGAAAACAAATTTTCTAGTTAGTATGAAGAGATACCAATGGCAGTCTTAAAAAATGTAAATAGTGAAATATCACATGTATTGACTTACCTTATAAATTCTTCTTTTATAACTGGCCATTTCCCAGAACAATTAAAAGTAGCCAAAGTTGTACCGATACATAAAAGAGATGATGTAAAACTAGCATCAAATTATAGGCCAGTGTCTGTTTTACCATGCTTATCAAAAATATATGAAAGAGCAGTTCATTGTTGATTAATAACTTTCTTGTAAGATTGTCTTATTGATGATTTCCAATATGGTTTCAGAGCAGGTAAATCAGCAACATTGGCAGCAGCAGTTTTTGTTGAATCTATAGTAGACTCTGTTGATAATAGTGACTGTGCAATAGGTATTTTTATGGACTTGACACAAGCATTTGGTTGTGTTGACCATTTTATTCTCTTGACAAAACTTGAAAATTTTGGTGTTAAAAGAACGGCACTCAAGTGGTTTAAATCTTACTTATGAAATAGATCTCAATTTGTAGAAATAACTAATGTTACTCCTTCCAATAGAATTTTCAAAATACATTCTGATGTGCATAAAGTTGTCTCTGGAGTACCTCAGGGGTCAATTTTAGGACCACTGCTTTTTATCTGTTACTTAAAAGATATTTCTCAATCCTTCACGAATATAACACATAACAGTTTATGCTTGTATGCTGATGATGCAAGTCTAAAAATCAGTGGAAAAACTCAGGAGGAAGTTGAGTATCTCTAATAGAGTTGGCCAATTTAAATCAATTTTTTTCCAAACATGAATTTAAACTTAATATAGGAAAAACAAGTTATATGTATTTTAGTACTTTGCATTGAAAAGAATGTCTTTTTTATGTGATATTTCTACTTTAAGAATTGTTTATTTCTCACACATTCAGTCACATTATTAGCTATGGATTAAGTTTGTATGGAGCAACAAATAAGTGCTACTTGGATCAAATTCTTATATTACAAAAAAAAGCAATAAGAATACGGTAATGGGAAAACTGACAAATTATGATTCTACAAGGGAGTATTTTAAGAGCCTGGAAATACTAATTGTTTACGGTTAATATGTATATCAGTGTGTAATTTTTTGTAAAGAGCAACTAATTATTTCTGATGAAATTACTAATGTCCATAGGTATAATACTAGAAATAGAAGCCTTGTAGTTAATAAACAACATAGACTACACTTTTACACAAAAAAGCTTCATTTATTGGTAACAAATTTTTGAGAAAAATACCTAATTACATTTAATCTGAAATACTTTGTCCAGTTTTAAAAATAAATTAAGGAAATATCTTACAAATAAGGTGCTATACTCTCTTGATCAATTTGATTAATTATGACAAGATAATATTTTTTTATGCTTGTAATATCTTGTTAATACTGTAGTATAACAATCATTTATATTTTTTACACCAAATTAAATTTCAGTTTTAATTTTCAAATTGTTTATAAACATTTAGCAAACAACAAGTTCAAGGAATCAGCCATATCTCATACAAACCGGAAATAATAACAAGAGGAATCAGCCAAACCTCATTAAAAAAACTGGGAAATATTACTTGTTTAGTTTAAGTAATTATAATGATATTGACACTATTCAATGTATATTTCTGTACATGCTTATGAATAAAGACATTTTTTACTTTGACTTTCAATGTAGATGGATAAGTTGTAGATCTTGTTAAACTATATAATTTTGCATCTTTATGAGTAAAAAATGTAATATTTGAGTAATCGAACATAATATTTGAGTGAAATTTTATTAGGTCGTTCAGTAATAATGATGGGTTTTCTTTGGTGTTTTTGTATATGTAAAATTTTTCAATAGCATCTAGTTTTTTACTTTTAGGTCCAAAATGGATAATTTCTAAATTTTCTTTAATTGATGAAATATTATGGTTTTTTTTAATTAAATGTTCAGCAAACGTTGATCAATTTTGAAGTTTGTTTTTTGGTATATGTTCCTTGAATCTCTTACTACAACTTCTTCCTGTTTGGCCAATGTAATATTTAGGACAACTTGAACATTTAATTTTATATATTCCTGAATTATTTATTGTATTTGTTTTTATATTGTATTGTATTTATAATCTTACATCATTCCGTATAACTGAAGATGATCTTTCGAGGACGAAATCGATCTAGAATATTAAAAACATCACAAAAGATTGCTAAGTGTTGTCTTTATATAAATATATATATAAACATACGCTATACCTTCTTAATTTTTTACAAAAAGATGAGTATATGAAAGTAAGCTGTACCTGGATGAATAGAAGACACCAGACATTATACCAGACAAGAGAGACAGACAAACGATGGCAGCTGCGATTGCGCCTCCAGCTACTCCTAGCACATTTGTAGCAAATTGCTGGAAAAAATTGTATTAGTCAAAAAATAGACCAACACAGTCTGAGAATTAAGTTGTAACTTTTAAGGTAGTATCAGGAAAATTAATATTTAGCCCTCTACAGACATTAATCAAGCAGTAGAATAAGAAAAAAATAAAAAAGCACACTTTAGTAATATGTTTTCTAAATTATAAAGAAGTACAAAACAAACTCTTAAAAGTGCGCTTAAAAGTACTACTGAAAGTTCATATTAATAAATTCTTTTATGATCTAGAAAGGGTCCTAAATAAGCTA
Source organism: Stictocephala bisonia (assembly GCA_035578905.1). Taxonomy (NCBI): domain Eukaryota; kingdom Metazoa; phylum Arthropoda; class Insecta; order Hemiptera; family Membracidae; genus Stictocephala; species Stictocephala bisonia. Next base: position 461,944 of record JAQJVL010000332.1, on the reverse strand, counting down.
TTTTTGTAATTTCATTTTATTTTTTATAGCCATTCTTCAAACTTAAAAAAGTATTTTGTAGAACGGAAAAGGCTCCTTTGAAACAGGAATGATGTCTATGAAGGCTAAACTTATATGCACATCTTTACTCTTTCCATAATACTTAAGTAGGATCCGTACTGGAACTGGTATCTAATGTGTAATGAAGTTTAATGAACTCATTAAACTTCATGTGTAGCATGTGTAATGAACTCGTGTGCTGTTGTGTAAAGATACAGGAATGGATCTGAATAGAATATTAACATATTAGGAGGTATTCAAAATTTTTACGGATATGAAATTTTTTTAAAACTAACCAGCTGGCTAAAAGACTGTTAAATGTGACTAAGTTAGTTTCATATGTGTTTGTATTACCTCAGCAGACTCTTATTCTTACTCTCACCCAAGGCTTATATACAAGAGGTTGCCTCAAGTGCACTTCCGTAGTACATAGCTAACATTTTATGTCATAGGCTGACCTCAGTAGTGATTTTTCTAATTTGACAGCTGTATTCATACTCTCAGTGACAAAACAGTCTGCGTTGTTTAATTGTGAATATAATTTTGTAAAAACATATTTTATTTGATTTAAGCGACTTATTTTAATTTAAATTTAATTTAGTACCGGCAGTTAATAAGTAAATATAACTCCGCGAGAAATGAAAAAAGATAATACCGCTTTAAATAACATTAAAATACCAGAAATTTAATTAATTCTAAAGTACTACTGAACACAATACAGTACTGTTTTTTTAGTATGTATTAACTGTTCAGTGCGCTGCGTTGGAGGTCAGCCTCTGACATCACAGTTCAGCTGATATAGACCATTTGAGAATGAGGTAATCTCTGTTGTATTATAGGAACCTCGAATCTTGCCAACTGCCAATAAACTGTCAATGTCTTTCTGAGTTACCCTAGTAAGCAGAAAAAACATACTTTCCCCTATTTCTTTTTATATCATCATATATGAGTAGTATAAGTACCTCAGATACGGTGATGTTGTCTGTTTTATGGTATCGTAACTGTAATTACGTTAATGCAAGTTTGCTAAATAAGCTGTTAAACTTACAACACACTTACAGCAATCACAGTTTTCCCTGAAGCAATCTGCGTTGGATCTAGGGCCGAGAGAAATGTGACATTGAGCAGGACATATGTTGATGTAGTTATGGTCAATCCGATCAGAATGCTTCTTAAGATATTCCTAAAAAAGAAATTATTAATTGAGAGTTGAAATGTTGTGGCTCTGTATTATTTAAGTCTCTTTAAAGATGGTTACATTATTAATGACAAAGTGCTTATGACTAAGAATTACAAGAAATATTGCTTTGGATAGATTTAGTGAGTCTAAAAATAATAAGTCATTTTTATCTTTATAAAAAGCGAGCTAAAAATGTTGGATATAACATTGTTACTTGAAGACTTTTTAATCAAACTCAATGAGTTTTATTCTTTAAACTCACAATCTATGGTTTTGTTCATTTCAACCATATAAAATAATGGTGATATAGCAGAAATACAAAAAATATTGTGAGCACATTATAGAGTTTTAATATAATATCTTATAAACACAATTATAGTGCGACTCCCTCCAAAAGGACCGGCCTCAGACAAAACTGAGTGTGTACAAGAATCCCCCTCCCCTTTTGTGGTGATATAAAAAACCCCATACACTTCAAAGCAAGAGAGATCTGGTTCTAGGGCTATTTGGATTTCAAAATTGATGAAAATAACTTTAAATTATAATTTCTATGATCAGTTTTTATTTAATTTGAGTTATAAAATTGTACTCACAATGTGTTTCAGTTATTTACGTACAATCTTTTTATAAAAGAAGCTTTCATGCTTTATTTGGAGAACAAATATTGTAACTAAGATATGGGTTTATATGTGGTTTCCTTCTTCAAGTATTTAAAGGTAACTGGTTGTACATAGTTCACATTATACATTGATGGTCGCCACTGATACATTGATAATAGATGAGCTGACATCGTAATGGGTGTGTGATGTGCTGTTGTTGGTGAGGGGACACAATGCTTAATTTTTGTAAATAAGAATTCTTATCAAACGTCATTTGTCACCCCCTCAAAAATGTAAGTGTGCAGGTACATACGCCACACATGCTTTAGACCGGCCCTCCTCTCAAAACTTGACTTCTTGTACTATTATTATAAATTTCTTTATATTTGTTGCAGAATAACATAACTCACTTTTCAGGTTTTTTCATTTCTTCTGTTATGGTTGTGATGAAGCATCTGAAAGAATAACATAATATGTTAGTAACTTATATGATATATAAAATATCTTATATAATTGGTAACGCTAGTGTTTTAAAACGTTAATTAAAACTGCAGTTCTTCAGAGCTTTAAATCAGTAAATGTTGTCTTTAATTTGGACAGTCAAAAACGCTTTTGAGATGAAAATTAATTCTTAATTTAATCGTTTTAATTTAAATTTACTATTTTAAAGCATCATTCATCAATAAGACGCCGATCGTCAAGATATGGGATGAATATGAGGGGCGAATGATGTGATGAGCGTAGATGAACGAGTGTAGTCATTGTTTCTAACTAAGGTCGACTGTTCCTCAGAAAGAGCTATTTATTAATATGCCAATATAGCATGCCCTGGCAGTGACAATATCCTATTGAAAGAAATAGGATATTTTATAAAGCCCATAAAATGTAATTATTTAAATTGATAGAATGAAAAATACAATTTATGCTAATTACATGCTTCTAAATAAAGTATTTTTTAAATATTGTAAATCATTATTTATGGTAGATAGCGTTAATTTCAACTTTACAGTTTCATAGAAAAAATACTTACCCTCCATCATAAGTATAAAGTCCAAAGTAAAAAGCTTGTGTTAGTGAAAAAACTGACCAATCAGTTCCTTCAAATCCTGGACTAAATTTAAGAGCTTGACCTGTAATGATGAACAAATTTGTATCAAGAGTCTGGATGAAATGACATACTAGAGTAAACTTAAGCATGGCTGAAGTGGTTGATCTTCTTAGAGCGGTTGGACAATCTTAGATCTATTTTCCATAAACAATGTTAAACAGACTAACTGATATTTTAAATATTTTTTCCAACAAATTATTCGTCATTTTGTAGTTATTGTAATGGAGAATGTTGATTTTAAGGTATTTACATTTTTTTTAATGTTGTGATAAACCTAATTAAATTTGGCCTACGTTGAAAAATTAAAAAATTGAAAAAACAAAAAATACTAATATTAAACATTCGTTCAAGAATTTCTAAAAATTTAACTTTTTATATTAAAATACTTACAGTGGAGCTAAATTTCTGCTTAAGTTGAACAAATGTAATGTGGTCTTATGAATAATAGATTTGTGCTGGCCGGAAAAAAATTTGTCTTATATGATGATTGGAAAATGTACTACACATGATTATAATACAAGAAGAACAAATTTATACATAAAAATACTCATAATAAAGAATTTTAGAAAAAAATCACCTACATATATTGAAAACATTATTTATTATAAACTACTAATAAAAATAAGGAATATAGAAAAAAAAATACTTAAAATCAAAATTAGAAATATAAATTATTTTGAAAAAGCTCTTTACTCAATTAAAGAATATTTTGAACAAGCTTAAAAAATTATAATAATAATCTGAATACATTTATATTATAGTATATTAAGTATATTGTAGCTTAAAACATGTATAATTTTGTATGTTGTTACATAGTAAGTTAAATAAATATAACAAAAATAAATAAACATAACCAAGCCAGAAGTAACCAAAACTTCTTGTCACACCAGCCCACCCTTAAGTAGGAACTGATTTATTAATCTGGACTGAGAGAAAAATTTGTAAATATGTATACAATCAGAAGTTTTCTCTGTTTATTTTTTAATCGTCAAAGACACCTTATACGCTAAAATATAGCTAGGCAGATGACTTGTCAAGTTACAACAGTGATATAAAACAATATAAAACAACAATAGATATATAACAAAGATAAGCAGCTAAAATATATACACCAAATAAGCAGTTTTCGCTACTGGTAAACCACCCGTCCTGACGTGGAATCCAGGTAGTCTGAGACACTGTAAAAACAATTTGAGATTAGATATTTAAAGAGTCTCTTCTTAAACATCTTATAATCATCCAGGCCTTTTAACTCAACTGGTAGATGATTGTATAGTCATCTCCTTTTTACACAGGAGTAAAAAGGGGACTTTTCGAGAAAAGTTGTTCGATGAGTAGGATACTGCAAAATGGAAATGTTTCTAGTATTATAGCAGTGTGTGTAATTCATGTTAGAAAATCTCTAATATTTAAACTTTACAAAAAGTAAAGACTGGAAGAAGTAAGCTGATGGTAGAGGAAGAATTCCTAAATTTTGGAAATGTTTCCTGCAAGAGTCATTGTGAAGAGAACCTGTCATAAGTTTATATGTGATATACATCAAGTAATTGTAATGACCTCCACACTCCCTACTCAAATACATGTATTTAGTTTTTAAATCAGATCCCTCCCACAAAACATGAGCCCAATTAATGAAGGCTCTTAAGATTATATCCATTTTATGTAGTTTCCGGTACAGACCTTATCGGTGGGCCAGAAACTACCATTTAGTTCATGAACATGCAATCTATTATGTGTTCTATCAACCAGAGGTATTGTGAACGCCAACCCCTTCATACAGTCAACAGCTTTACCATTGATTATATACATTATAGAACATTCATTCAATGTTTATATTAAATAGCTTTACTTGTGAAGTTCTCCTCAGATTTTAATTTCAATTAAATTAATTATGAACTTTCTTTATTGTAAAACAAATATAAAACAGATGTTAGGAAAGTGTACAGGTGCTAAAAACATTGACTCTAGATTTCGAATTACAAGTATATCACTCAGACAGGTAAGAAGGAAAAACTAAAACAATTTTTAAACTATAGGAAATTAGACGAAACCCCAATTTACGTTAGACAATACCACTGTATGTGTATGGGCCAATGGGGATCAATACCATCATTTCTATAAGGGTGGGCGGATGTGTCAATATACCTGAACAAGTATGTTGGGTGGTAGAGTCAATACACCACTAAACGTGTATGGGTGGGTGGGCAGATCAATACCACACATCTTGTATAGGTGGGCAGGTATATAACTGTACATGTATGGGTGGATAGGCCAAAAATATGATCAAATTTTTTCAGACCGTAAACAAACCTTTATTACCTGTTTTGCAGATGAGTAAGAACCATCAAATTTTCCTGAGTCAAACATTAGGCAAAAGCTGGGAGAGCGTAATTTATAGAAGGGAAAATTGTTGATCTGACAACTTCTAATTTTGAAGAAACTTCCAAATATTTCAATTTTATTATATCATTTTTACATATATGGACTTCACGTGAGAAAGAAAGCTCCAGTCTTGAAACTGACTCCAAGAACTAGACTAGAAAGTGACTCCAAGAACACTTACAGTATTGCATAAAGTCAGCAGTTCGGGGTCTACAATGATTCAATTATTGTTGGCACTTCCATTCCAAGATGAGACATTTACACTCAAGACCGAACATTTGTCTGAGTTCAGTCGAAGATTATGATCATCTGACCATTTCTTTACGCTCTCTAATCATTATTTATTTTTCCCACAGCTTCTGCTGTCTCAGATGGTCGGAAAGATAATAGCAGCTGTCAATCATCAACATAAGAAATCAGAGAGCAGCCTCAGATGATCCCCCAAATTCGCAGTATATATAAGGGAGAGAACAGGTCCCAAGCAACTGCCCTGTAGAACTCCAACATATCAGTATTGTTTCTTTTATCTCATCTATTACATTGTGTGATGATTTATCTTTTTGATAGCACACTTTCTGATAGTTGAAGTGTGACAGATTTAATCAAGACAGTAGCAAAGAACAAAAAAAAACATTTTTTTTCAAAGTCATTGTGGTATTTTATGAAATGACACTGGTTTGGTATTTGGTCAAAGAGAAAGCCAGTAAGTAATAAAACATATAAATTATGTTCACCTATGATGGCATCAGACTTAAAGAGATTAACAATCCAACAATCTGTAGTTTCAAGACATGTATCTAATCTGCAGTTTTAACAGCAATTCAACATAAATTAAGTTTGTATTGAAACATGCAAGTAAAATATAACAACATGCTTTGCCTTAAAACAACTGATCTAGGTTAGTATATTTTAAACTTATTTAATCCAACATCATTACCTGATATAAATAAATAGAATCCACAGCAGACTATTAAAACAATAGCTCCCATTTTCAAGTACGTAAGGATATCTTGAGATTTAATATAAACTTTCACGCTGATGCAGTTCATAACACAAATCACCACTGAAACAAGTTATAAATAACATTTTAAATTTGTGTATTTAATATTTACATAACTAACCAATGATAGAAAGTGGATTTAAGTTCTAACAAACTCAATCTCTATTTGTACAAAGAGGAAAAGATTAGTCAGTATAAAACGCTAATATTTTTTAGAAAATAAATTGATAAGTGCTTAACCTCTATAAAGTGTTGACTTTTAATTAAATTTATTTTTCAATTTAAAAACCCCTTGTGGTTTAGGTGTGTCTGAACATTTTCGACACTTCAGATCAGGCACACTGAAATCTTTCTACTTTACATTTATCAACACAATTTTATAGTGAAAAAACAGTTTTCTGCCATCGTTTGAATTATGCGTTTACTCGTTATATCAGCTTTTGCAGCAATTTTGCTATTGATTCAAAATTTAGTTTCGAGCATATAGTGGCCTCACAACTATTCGCTACAAATCAAGGCACGTTCATTTCTCAAACCCTTTATTGTGCTTAACATTTCATTATAGACCTTCTAACATAACATTTAGACACTAGGTTACTAACATAATAACTTTTCCAACGGATTATTTGTAGTAACCAGTCATCACCATTAGCCAGTCAGTGACCCAGAAGCATAGTGAAGTAAATAAAACTTACAACCGTTTTTTCAGTCATTATTTAAATAATAAAACAACACCTGTATGCCTACACAGAATCTAAACACAACACAATGATCTAAAGATTATAAACAACAAAGAACAGAAGTATTAAACACGAATAACATTTTAGAAGAAAAACTGCATGTTATTGAATGGTTAGTTTCTTGTGATTCTGTGAAAAAGATCGCCTCTGAATCAAGAAATAAAACAAGCACTATAAGTGATTACAAATTTTTGTGATTGTGAATCTTTACTCATCCTTTGTTTGTTGGCAATATAGTAAATGCCATAGCCTACATTTTAACTTAAGATCATCAATTTTATTTGTACAATCGGTATAATACCATAGTTTTAATTGTAATATAAATTAATACTAAAAGTGCAGACTGCATCTAATATGCATAATTTAGGTATCATTGTTGTTTTGAAGGTAAACCTTCAATATATCCTCCATTTGCAGCATGGATGACATCTAGTCGATAGTTGAATTTGTACTAAACTGTATGTAAAGTGTCTATCAGAAATTCAGCTATTGACTAGATGTCATCAGTGCTGCAAACGGAGGACATATTGAACATTTATGGTACATTTTCGTAAACTTCATTCTTTAGTGACTATTTTAATGTCCAATATGTTTGGTTAAAGCCCTTGTTTCTAATAAAAATAGCTATTTAAAATTGGCTCATTCTTTTCGAAACACCCTGTACACAAGTCAACAGTAAAGGTCATAGACTTATACAGTGTCTCGCAGCATTGTCTATACAAATGATGCTTTTAAGTTTGGTAATATTTGCTTCCAACCACACTGGCTCAGAATCCGTTATATCCATATCTTCTTAACTGGTGCTTTAAGAATATTACAAAGTACCTTAAAGTATATATAAAGTTCTAATCTCAACTGTTCCAACCTACCTAAAGCCGAGGCACCAATTATTTTCTTCAGAATGACAGCATTGGCAACTGATCCTCCAGAAAATCCTTCCACAAGTACAAATAAGTATTCGGAAAACAACAAAGCACTCAGAGAGATTGAGCACGGCAGAATGATAACGTACATCATCCAGAAGAAGGTGAACGCAGGAAGCCCTCCGAAAAACGGATGCCAACTGTTAAATGCTGTGTATAGATATATGTATATACTGCCTGATTTAGGCACCACTGTGCTGAGCTCTCCAAAAGGCAAGCAAGCTAAAACAAAAGTTTTAATTGTTTAAGGCTTTAAATTATTTGGAATACACATTAGTGATGGTGAGAATATGTATTCTAAATGTAATGATATATTAGCTCAGCTCTTTCAATTAACCATCTATTAATAATTATATTAAAATGGCGTTTTGCCGTTTATGTTACCAAAATATAATAAACATATTATGTACAGGGTAATAACAAAGTATGGATAACTATATTAACTTTCTAATGACTGCACAAAGAAAAACAAAACTTAGTATACTTCAGTACAGTATTTTCACTTTTTGGTTAACATCGCAAGATAGCCTCCATCATCAAATTACCATATTAATTTTTTTTAATGTAATCTACCATGTAGTTACACCTCTTTTAAAGGTCTTTATGAAAAAAATTAACTATGAAACTAAGAGGTCGCTATCTAATCTCAGTACAATATGGTGGCTGTTTCCAATTTAAAATATGTGTTGTTGAAAAAGTAATGGATATCTCATTGATAACTGTTTAAGTTTAGGAAAACCCAACAATAACATCCGTGATAATCTTAAACCTGTCTTGACAGATGAGGGTCTCCATTCTCATCAGTTCTTGATTGACTAGAAAGGGTACTAGTAAGAAACTAAGTTTCTAGAAGATTGTGTTCACAAAGTTAAAAAGTGTTTAATCTCTTTATTATTTAATAAGTGTACAATAATTAACTAATAGATCTCAGTGAATGAGAACGTACGTTGATATTAATGATGCAAGGTTATGGAGATTGGATTAGAACTTATGAAGAGGTAAAAAACTTATTTAATGATACTTTTCCAAATCGCAACCCTATTTCAAAATCATGTACACAAAACACCATAAAACTTTTTGAAGAGACAGGTGCAGTTAAGTACGCATCCAGAACTAGAAGACCATAGTTAGCTATTAACAATGAAATGTTAATAGATATTTTGCAGTGTCTTGAGAAGAATCCCAATGTCTCAACTTATTCTGTTTGGAGATCTTTAAAAATGTCCCAAATATCAGTATTTCAAGTTTTACATAGAAACAAGTTTAAACATTACAAAAACCAATTAATGAGGATACTTGATCACCGAGTCGAATTCTGTCATTTAATAATGAGGAATATTAATAATAATACAATTGCATTAGTTTTCACAGATGAATAGTCATTTAGGTGTAACGGCAATATAAACTAGCACAACTATCAGTATTGGTCTACTGTTTTGGGAAAGAGAGCAACATCCTGAAAAATTTGGCTGGGTATTGAAGGAGATTAATTTTGGACCTCTTTTTATTGAAGGGAACCTTAATTCTGTCATGTCCGTAGCATGGAAACCTTAATTGTCGATTATTCTGGCTGTTCAGTTAGCAACAAACAACTTCAAACAAGCCTGGTCCCAACAAGATGGAGCATCTCCACACTACATTCTGCATGTCTGCATGCGTTTCCCAATCGCTGGAGAGGAGCTATTAAGTGGCTTGCAAGGTTATCTGATCTTTTTTGTGATGAGTCACATTAAAGACAATGCGTGTAAATCAAGCGTACAGAGCATAAACCATTTGAGAAAAGAATCGTGCAAGAAGTTAAAAGAATTCCATGAGGGTTCATCTTACTTGCTGTTTCAAGAGTTTACAATATACCAGCAGGTGAACATATGTTATGAGAGCATGAAACATGTAGATGAGTATGCTCAATGCATTTTGATTTGACAAACATTTCAACTTGTAAATCAAAATTTTAACACTATTTAATTTTGTTTAATTCATTCCAACTATTTAATGTCAAAATGTTGTTTACATCTTGTTTTTTAAACAGTTTTCAAATTAAAGCTATTTTTAATTTGAAACTGCCGCAATTTAGTACTGAGCTGAGAAATCAAACTCCATGTTAATTTTCTTTCATAAAGACATTGTAAAAGAGGCATAACTTGATGGAGGTTTATAATTTTGTTGGGTCCAACATTTGTTGTTTTGGGGGCAGGAACAATCTTGAGATACTAACCAACAAGATTTGCTTGTATACGTGCAGCTGTTAAAAAGTTAATATCACATCTCCATACTTTTCAACCACCCTTGTATATTGTCCACATCATGAACTGCAATAAAAATTATGTTTAAGACATGACAACAGAAGTAATTTTCTCTTGAAATTATTACTACCTAAACATGACAAAATATAGCTTAAAGTTACATCACAGTTGAATTATTACATTACATCAAATTTATAATAATTATCCAATTATTATTATTTTGGATGTTATGTTAAATTGTCATTATCTGAGAGGCACCATAATTTGGCAACGCCATACTAATGTATTTATTACTTTCACCTGCAAGACAAGCTTTATCACTTTAATCATTTATTTTTAAGAAATATATACGTATAGTTCTTAGTTGGCATATTACGTCAGGTACAGATACAATAAAATTAATCTCATACAACACAAATTTATTTCAATAAAAGTACAAAATGCACAAATATTATAGTGATCGAGTTCGGTGAACCACGCTTACCTTCCTCAGACCAGAGGGTTTTATAAAAAAAGATTCATGTGAATGATTCATTAATTAAAAAATAAACAATTTTTATTCATTATTTTTTTTAATTAGAATATCTTTTATTGCTGCAATATTTCACATAAATACATAGCAATGTCAACAATTAGATCTATTTCTAGACATAAAAATCAGAAATTGTTCATTGTCCATTCAGCATATCATTCAGATTATAGAATTTGAGGTATGACGTTTCAAATAGTTAGTTAGAAATGCATACATGTACTCATTAAAGAAAACATATTAGAAACATTTCATTCTATTCTACATAATTAGATTTGAAAATTTATACTATTTCTAATAGTATAACACTATTCTAACAACAAGTTTTTTTCCCAGTATTTAGGAACTTTGTACAAAATTTGCAATACTAAATTATTTCTAAGACTAAATTTAATCAGCATAAGTAATTAAATTATTATTAGAAATGGCTCACCGAGAAATGAGGTGACACCACACAAGATCCACATGCACAGACTCATGCCAACCGACCCTGACACACTCAACACAATTCCTGGAGTAATGAAGATTCCAGAACCTGAAAGTTAAATTAAGTTAATCAAATTAAAATGTTTACATCAAGCAGGAACAATCAATGCTTTGGCATTGTAATTTGTATATAATTTATGTTTTAGTCAAGGATGTGTGTATTTATATTCCTTAAACATGTGTATTCCTTACTAAAATAAATGAGAAGTCTTACCTTGGTCAAAGCATTGTCTCAGTTAAAAGACATTTTTTACTGAGGATTTATTATTATTTTTGTTAGGGAATCGGCCAAAACTCTTTAACAGTTTTGTAAGTATAAACAATGAGTATAAAAACAAGTAGTAACAATGAGGGAGGTCATTTGTCTGTTTATTTCTTAATGTATGCACCTTCTAAGGTTAAAGACATGAAATATTAGGTTATTTTAAAGTTTCAATAAAGTGAACGTATGAAATATTAAACTACTATCTTATACAGTTTGACTCCAACAATTTGTCCTTTATCATCACATTTTATTTCCTACTTAACTGACATGTGTTTAAAATGTTATTTCTCAGAATATATTTATTTATTTTTCAAATCCGTCATCAATATATTAATGAAAATCAGCATCAATAAGTAGAATTTATACATATAAAATTTCTCTCTAAGAATGGTTGTCAAACATCTTTTTTCCCAATATTAAAAACCTTCATATTCAATTTAAGAGCTTTAAATTCCCTTCTGCTTTTAAGATAAAGCTTTCATCATGCACTCAAAAACGCCTTTAGACTGTAATTTGTCAATATAATTGAATAATCTAAAATTATCTAAAAAAATTCCAAACAAATTAAAAACTTGTTTTTATAAATAATAATAGCAGCTCAAAAAATCCTTTTTTATTTTTTACTTAAATCTTACCGATGACAAAACTAAGCATGAAGTTCACAGCGCTGAGCAAACCCACTTCTCTACTGAGTTTGACATTTTCCACTTGCTCTTTTCCACAAGTCTTTTTTACTTCAGCCATACTTTAATCTGAAAAATAGTTAGTTTACCTCAGTTAATTGTTTTTATAATTTTCTATAAAACAATAAAGTTATGTATATTTGTTGACACTTACCAAGTAGAAATATGTAAATTGCGTAATTTAATAACAGAAGATAAACAATGAACTTTAAAAATGTCCAAGTTAAACTAATTTATTAGGAATTTTACACAGAAGATGGTACTTAAGTACATTAACACTAATCAGTAAGACAGAAGTTAACATATGCAGTAACAACACTGAATAATGAAAGGATTTTAATTGGTCTTATTCTGTACAGAAATGTGAAAGTGGTATTTACACTCTACTCTGTGATTTAAAGCTTATTAGAGACAGTAGCTATTCAAATCAAATCATAAATCCTTTATTGGTAAACAGAAAGTCTGTACAATAGTGTCAATACAATAAAATAAAGTTAAATTACTTACATACTTAAATTATTCATAAGTTAAAATAACATACATTTCTGTGATAAAGTTATTTACAAAAAAGTTTAACTTTTAAGACTTTTAGACTGATTAAAAGTAACAATATTTAATTAGACAATATTAGGTCTGACAATTCAGGAATTCCCCAATGCTATAAAAAAGTGCACTGACAAAAAATTCCTCAAAATCTTCCCAAAGCGCCCACCATCTTGATAGATAGTAGTAATGCATTGTACAGCTGAATACCGTTGTAAAGGAGGTGTCTTTCAAAGAAACTTGTTTTGTGTTTTGCTGGCTTTAAAATATTAAGGTCTCTAAGGTTATATCTGGATTATTGATAATTTGTCTAGAAAAGATGAATATGGACGTAAGTTAAACAACTAAAAATGTAAATGGAAGGGAAAGTTAAAATGCTATAGTCTTTAAACAACGACCTGCAAGACATGCAGTAAGGTTTTTTGAAAACAGCTCTCAGCGCTCTCTTTTGAAAACAAAATACAAGTCATGTCTTTAAAGTCTCATAACCCCAGACTACAACAACATATGATAGATAAGGGAATATTAAGCCGTAATACGCAGTAAGGTTAACGTGTGTATTGGAGAATTTAGAGAGACTTCTAATAATATATATCTCTGAACTTAATTTTGTACAGACATAATCTATATGGTTATGAAATTTGAGCTGACTGTCTATAATTAAGCCCATAAATGTTGATGAATTACAGGAAGAAACTTCTTCATCTTAAATCAATAGGGTCAGGGTATTGAGATCTATGACAAACTGGAGACACTTTGCATATAATTATACTTTCAAATCATTCATCAAATAAGTTTATATTTATTCTGTTTTTACAGAGGTAAACATATGAAATGTCAAAACATATAGAAATGAAAATAATTAACATTGTGTCTATTTGTTCCAAAATATAAAATTGTATGGTCAAATTATATGAATGTTTTAAGGTTGATTTTTCCAAATAAAAAGAAAATTTTTTGTTGTAAAGGTATTCAAATTATTTTCAGTTCTTATCTGTATAGGTAAAGCATTCCATACCTTTATTCCCATGTACAAAGGGCCCATTTATAATAATTTGAGACTCTTTTTAGAAATTCCCCTTACTCCTTACTGTTCTAATTTTGAGGTCAATATTTTATGACCAACAGAGTCAAAGGCCTTGGATCAATTGCAAAAAAGTGCTCACGGATCCATCCAAAGTCCCAACACCCTCATTGATTACTTTGTAAAATGCATCTGACGTTTATACATTTTTTCTGAAGCCGAATTAGGAATCGGTTAACAGACTTTGACTCTCAAAGAAATTATTCAGTTGTCTGCATGCTACTTCCTTAAATACTTTTAAAATACCTGGCTGAAGCGTAATAGATCGATAGTTTGTTTTTTGTTCTGTGTCTCCTTTACTAAAAAAATTTAACAATTAAATATTTTAACTTGGATGGAAATACGCCACAGCTCACACTTACATTAATTACATGTGTGAGTGGTTTAACAATCCTACTGGCTGAAGCTTTCAGAACTTTTCAAGGCATTTCATCCCATCCAGATGTTAAAGTATTCTTCAAATTTTTTACCATAGACAAAACCTCATTCTCACTAGTCTTATTAAAGAAAAACTTGTTATCTCTATTTATGGCTACTTCAGCCAGTTGAACTTTTCAATCTAAACATTGTGCAACATTTGTAAAATAAGTATTGAAACACTGCAATTTGTAAAGGATTCTCAACTATCTGACCATCTACAGTCAATTGCAATACCCGTTAAGTTCTGATTTGAAGTAATTATCAATTTGTAAAGGATTCTCAACTATCTGACCATCTACAGTCAATTGCACTACCCGTTCAAGTTCTGATTTGAAGTAATTATCAATTTTTAAAGGATTCTCAACTATCTGACCATCTACAGTCAATTGCACTAACCGTCTCAAGTCAGTCAATTGCACTACCCGTTCAAGTTCTCATTTGAAGTAATTATCAATTTGTAAAGGATTCTCAACTATCTGACCATCTACAGTCAATTGCACTACCCGTTCAAGTTCTCATTTGAAGTAATTATCAATTTGTAAAGGATTCTCAACTATCTGACCATCTACAGTCAATTGCACTACCCGTTCAAGTTCTGATTTGAAGTAATTATCAATTTGTAAAGGATTCTCAACTATCTGACCATCTACAGTCAATTGCACTACCCGTTCAAGTTCTGATTTGAAGTAATTATCAATTTGTAAAGGATTCTCAACTATCTGACCATCTACAGTCAATTGCACTACCCGTTCAAGTTCTGATTTGAAGTAATTATCAATTTGTAAAGGATTCTCAACTATCTGACCATCTACAGTCAATTGCACTACCCGTTCAAGTTCTGATTTGAAGTAATTATCAATTTGTAAAGGATTCTCAACTATCTGACCATCTACAGTCAATTGCACTACCCGTTCAAGTTCTGATTTGAAGTAACTATCAATTTGTAAAGGATTCTCAACTATCTGACCATCTACATTCAATTGCACTACCCGTTCAAGTTCTGATTTGAAGTAACTATCAATTTGTAAAGGATTCTCAACTATCTGACCATCTACAGTCAATTGCACTACCCGCTCAAGTTCTGATTTGAAGTAACTATCAATTTGTAAAGGATTCTCAACTATCTGACCATCTACATTCAATTGCACTACCCGTTCAAGTTCTGATTTGAAGTAATTATCAATTTGTTAAGGATTCTCAACTATCTGACCATCTACATTCAATTGCACTACCCGTTCAAGATCTGATTTGAAGTAATTATCAATTTGTAAAGGATTCTCAACTATCTGACCATCTACAGTCAATTGCACTACCTGTTCAAGTTCTGATTTGAAGTAATTATCAATTTGTAAAGGATTCTCAACTATCTGACCATCTACAGTCAATTGCACTACCTGTTCAAGTTCTGATTTGAAGTAATTATCAATTTGTAAAGGATTCTCAACTATCTGACCATCTACAGTCAATTGTAATACATGTTCAAGTTCTGATTTGAAGTAATTATCAATTTGTAAAGGATTCTCAACTATCTGACCATCTACAGTCAATTGCACTACCCGTTCAAGTTCTGATTTGAAGTAATTATCAATTTTGGGGATTTTATTTTATTTTTAGGTATCATTACGATAAGCTAAAAACTACGTTATTGCCACCCTTGCTGTTTTTATGGTTATTAAACCATAAATATTACTAGATACGGTTTTACCTATAACTCCTTGAAACATCAAAACAAGTAGAAGTGAATCTTTGAACTGCTCAACTTGAGTTTTACTTATGACTCGAATTCCTATAAATGGTGTTTGGAGATTTAAGCATTATTCTTATGAAAAAAATGCTAAATTGTACTTGCTAAGTAATACTGTTCAAACTCTACATTATTACTGTTTTTAAACAAGCAAGACAAACAGTGCATACAGATTACCCTGCAAAAATTCCAACTAAACAGTTTTTAAATAAATATATATATATTGTATATCCTTTTCAAGAATCAATATGTAAGCTGGATTTATCTAACTGCATGAAGTATCGTAAACTAATTCAACTTTAGTTGAATCTGTTGTTTTACAAAACACTAAACGATTCAATTTTGTTTGACTCATTTCTGTTCTAATAATATGATGATTTCAAGTTATCAATAAAGCTGTAGGTCCCATAGTTGCCCTGGCTATTGGGCTATCAATAAATAGTCCTTTCTGAGCTAAGTCGAACTCAGATAGTAACAATGACTACACTCGTTCATCTACACTCATCACACTCATTCACTCCTCATATTCGCCCATATCTCTACGATCGGCGTCTTAGAGATTAATAATTAATATGTAATATTTAAAACACAAAATATTTTTAATCATGTAATTAAATGAAATTTCAGATTTGTACCGCAGTTTTTGTCAAAATGTGTTGTAGTTTTTTTTCCAAAATCAACTTTGAGTGGCATTCTTTTTTTTAATCTTGGAGCAGACTGATTCAACTGCTCCTTGGTAGTTACATCACTGATCGTAATAATTAATTAATTAAAACTATCTAATGCTGTTCATACTTTAGTTTTAATTTAACTAATCAATTTACTGGGTGATGCATATTTCCCTTGGGAATAGTTGTACTTATTTAAAATGGCATACGTGAATAATTAGGAATGGAAAAAATAACAAATCTGTTAAACTTGAGGAGCAATTATGAAACTAATCTGTCACAGAAAAAAAATGTTCTTATATCAGATATTTTATTCTTTTTGTAAATTAAGTGTGGACTTTACTTCACTACCTATACTGAATTGATAAATATACAAAATAAATACAAACTTTAAACATTTAAGATAGGCTCCTTAAGACTAATGAGAAATACTAAGAACAGATTAAGGATGAAATATATTTACTCAACTTGTTAAAACCTAAATTAACTTTAAGTGAGTTACATATATAAAGCAGAATTGTTCAACCTACATAGATGAATTTGTTAAGGTAAATGACTTTTTTACCATGAAAGGATGAAGTTCTATAACTTAATGTTTAGTATTTATATTCCTTAACTTACACTAAAGCCTTTTCAAAAGCTTAAATGTTAATTTTTATCTAAATATATTACATTGTGTTCTGTATTCAAATCAACAGCTCTATGTCCCAAGCATTTTGTTCCCTTTAAATAGTTATATCGCCACGAAATTGATGGCCTAGAAGTCATGTCTTTCCAGAGGTATATGAGTATTTAAATTAGTTCTATAGCAAGTACATTTTTTTAATTGTCTGAAGTCAAATATATTTTATTTGGTCTACGTGTATGCACTTGTACAATAAGCATGACTAGAAGTAAGTGATTTTCTATCACAGCTAAATTTACTCTTAGTTTGGTGACATTGTTGTTTAGATTATTGAAAAATGTAACATTTATAAGAAAATACCTATATTTACTTGCCTTTGAAGTGTTGATTAGTTATTTTCTTCAGGGTAATAATTCCTAGTTCGAATGCACTATAAACATTCATAAAATGTTAATAATATTTTGACTTTCTCTACAACTATAGATAATTATTAATACCTAAACAAACAGATTAGGGTACTATTGGACTAAACCAACTACGGAGGAATGAAGGATTTGCATAATTATTGATGGCAAGCTAGAGTGGAGAGATTAGTGCTTTCAATGTAGCTTGAAAAGTAGAGATAGCTCTGTATATGGCAGAAATTACTTCTAACCACTCACTGATAACAAGCTTTATCTCGTATTTAAAGCTTGTGTTACACTTTAAAAAGCTTGTAATACAAGGATTACGAAGCTGATAAAGTTGGTAATCACTTATTTTTATGAAAGCACATGACCCTCGTATGAAAAACAGCTGGAAGAATAAGGAAGAAGTTGTTGGTTAAAAATCACCACTAAGATCATTTTAAGCTTTAATAAAACATAACTTCTAGTTAAGCTTTAAAATGATTGGTGTATATTGTAGAAGATAGGAAACCATTCAATTGTTATTATTTAATCCTCTGCTATAAAGGTATCCAATCATTAGAGTGCAGTTAACAATTTTTTTTTTTATTCTAAACCTGAACTGTGGCAAATGGTAGAAATTTTAAAAAGTATAATTTTCTAAATTTGCTGAACCATGACTAGCATCAAAGTATTCATGCCTAAAACCGAACCCACACGCTGAGCTATATATGTGCTACAAGCTCTTTTGACAGTAGTTGGGTTATTATCATACAAAACAGATAAAAAACCTGATGGTATCTCCATACTTCCAAATGTTGGTCAACACAGTATAATGTCGGCACTAGTAGTGCAGTGTTGTAACCCAGCTACTTGAGGACAAAGTGTTGTGGAGATTGTAGGCAATAGATTCTATACTCGTTCCTCTTATACATGGTGTCCACTCAACGGATGCCAGGCGCACACCCACGGGGAGGGGCTATAGCCCCCCTCAAGAAGGAAAAAGTGGAGGATAAAGATCTTCACATACATACACACACGGTTGTATTTATATGAATCTATACTAAGTTATAAAGGATGATTTATTTGTTTAATCTTGCTTAGGCAAGGCAACAAACAAAGGGTTCAAACAACTATCTGTCTTTATATCCGCCAACAATGGACACATCGCCTACTGAACACTGGTTCGCACAAGTTACATTTCAGACACACAATATGAAATTCGTAAAACGGCGACCAATGTTAATTGCTGTCTGAAAAGTATTTTGCTTGCTCTATTGAGGAAAAACAATAGAAATGTATCTCCTTCTTACAGGAAGGCTTAGTTTTTCCTAAGATATGTTTAGAATGTAATTCATAAATTGAATCATATCGAACATTTACTTTTAAGGAACCGTCAGTTGTGTTAAGTTGGTAATTTGTATTAAAAAAACACATAAATATAAATGGGATTTTCCTTTCATATATTCGAAACTCTTCTAAGAACATTCTCGCACACTTGCTATGTGGTACGACAAAACCGGTTTTCCCCTTCCACAACTCAACTGTATGCGGCCAGTAGCAAGCAATCGCTTTCAGTCAGTAGCAGGCTAACGCTCATTGTTCACATTAGCGTACATTCAACTTCCTTGTACTAGAGTATTTTGTTACAAGTTTCATTAGTGACAGAGGTTACAAGTGCAAGTGTCAACTCTCATGCTTCACTATGAAACGGCTTTTGACTGACTATTTAGGCAAAAGTGAGAGTACCAGCGGCGCAAAGGTAAGTGTATATGTGTTATACAGTTGGCATGAACTTTTACAGATAGCTAATCTTAGGGAGAGGGGGAAGGCATAGATTACTTATCACTAAGATTGTTTATTCTGGCACCAGCTAGAATGAAGATTGAGGTGTTTACAGCTGTTATTAAAAAATTATCCTATATATTAAAACAATCAGGTCATTTAGTTCACTCACTTTCTGAACTTATTACTTTTAATGACAAGTATTTTCAGTTTTAAAATTATATTTATGTTCCTTTATTCTTATTTTAACAGGTCTTGTTTGGCCAAAATATTTTTTATTGCATTCACAATTAACTTGGTATATAAAAGTTTTTGTTGATTGATTTTCATTTTTTGGTTTTAATTTAGATAATTTACTACGAAGGTTTTCTGATGATTTAAAACTTGTTCGAATATTAAATTTAGAATTGATTTTTTTAATTTTCTCTGAAAGGTTTTTAACGTAGAGTATGACTACAGTTGTTACAGGTTTGTTTTTATTGTCTGACGATTGCATGCTTTTTTAGGTTTATTTGTTAGGAATTGTTCATTGTTAGATAATGGCACATTTCTTCTATATTGTAATTTTTATTTTCATTTGAAGATGAAATAAGTTCAATTTTTTGCAATAAACTTCTAGCAAGTCCAATTTTAACATGTTCAGGATGGTTAGAAAAATAATTTAAATACTGCCCATTAAATGTTTTTTTATGATATAAAGAGGTTTCAACTGTGGTCTTCTGTTTTGGTTATTAATGTCTAGAAACTTCTTTTTCCATGGTAAATTTTATCGTTGGTCGTATTTTTCATTAATAAAATTTAAAAATTTAATATGTATATCATCTTGGTTTTCCCAAATACAAAATATATCATCAGCATAACGAAGCCATATTTTTGGTTTGATAGTCCATTTATTGAATGTTAATTCTTAAATGTGTTAATTAATTAAAAATAATTAAACAGAACTGGCAAAAATGCATTAATCAAAAATTAAAAGTTGAAGAATTACTAAAAATGTTTAATTAAAATGACTGTTTGTGTCTGACAGGGCACTGATTTCTGTATAAGATAAACTACTGACTTAATGTTTATATTGATATGCATATTTTTAATCAGAATTAAATGGGAAATAAAATGCTGACATTTAAAATCTTTTACTTTTACGTCCAAAAATAAAATCGTTAAAATACTAAAGAATATGTAAAGTGGTAAAATGAAATTTCAGAGGTAAGGCTTCGAGAAAAATATCAATAATAACCAAAATTGATATAGCAAAGTATACTTACTATGATACAAGAGAATAGTTTTTTGAGAATTATTTTATTAAGTTGGGGAAACTGACCGGAAGAAATTGGCTAGTCCTGCTCTTGATGCACGTAGTACCTCGAGCTCCAGTCATACAAATGATCAAGAGAGTCTGAACAATGTCAACATAGAAAGCAGCAGTAAAATGGACATTTCTTTGTACAAAAATAAGCTGTTATCAGACAAAGAAAAGTTACATGTTTTGGAAAACTTATGGGCTCCATCTACCAACCACAAGTTTCCAACGACAACTCATGGATATTTAATAGCAGGAGAGAACGTTTTTGTTTTCCTGGTTGCAAAAGTATAAGTGGTTGTCCTACTCGGAGATAGAAAACAAGGCTTATTGCACTTATTGTGTACTCTTTTCTCCTAATGAAAAACAGGCCAGCTTGTCCAAGATGGATTCCAAAATTGGAAAAAGCCTATTGACAAATTTGAGTCACATTCTCATTTAGACTATCTCAAACATGCTATGATTGATACAAACAACTTGAAAACAGTAGTGGGAGGTAAGATGGATTCCATAGACAGACAGATCTTTACATGTTGGCAAAGCCAATCAGGCGAAAGAAAATGTAGAGAGGCCCTTAGAGACCACAGAGACTTCAACTTAGATGAAATTTACCAGGAATTCTATGATGATACAGTATCCAATACACAGAACCTCCTTTTTTTGAAGCAACTCCATCATACATCTGCTCAAAAATTTAAAACTAATTCCCAATATTCTTAATAAATGAACCCAGTCTAGGTAAATCAAAAAGATTGGCTTTTGAGTTTCTTTTTGAACACTCCTAATACAGTGTTGACACATTTTTGTCACCTCACACAAGACTGGATAATTGAGACACTTAAACATAATTTATATGTCTATTTCTTTTTTAATTATAGTTGTGACCTCATCATTGTTATTTTCCTTTTCTTATAAACTCATAGTTTTATTAACTAATTACATGTGAGCAGGCATTGTGATAACTGATGGCTCATTTGTCATATTATGACTATGTATGTAATGTTAGTTTTAAATGACAAATTTTCTGCCTTTGCACTTGTGCGTATGTTAAGGCATGCCAGATGCTGTATAAATAAATGCCAGATGGTAATGAGGGTAATTCCAGAGCCTTATTACGGATGCATATTTGCAAAATTTAGGCAACATTTCAAGTCGTGTGGTAAAAATGCTACTTATATCAGTTGGAAAATGCAAGATCAAATCATTGATGCTTGTGACAAAATAATAAAATGTCATATAGTCAAAGATGTAAAAGAGGCCACATGTTTTAGTGTGTTAAGCTGATGAAACTACATACAAGTTGACTCAAGAGTAGTTTTCTTTGTCTGTTAGGTATGTCTGTCATAACGCAAAGGATGGCTATAAGATCTATGAAAATATTTTGCAGTTTATGACTCTAGAGTCTATGACTGGTGAGAAACTTGGAGAAACACTGTTGAAAGGGCTTGAAGATTGCAAACTTGAAATAAAAGACCTGAGAGGACAAGGATATGACGGAGCATCAGCCATGAGCGGAAAGATCAAAGGCGCTCAGGCTGTTGTGCAGAAACGTTGTTCGAAAGCAGTATATGTACACAGTGCTTCACACAGTCTTACCAATTCTGCAGAAGTCAGATCTATCAGAAATTGTTTTGGGACTACTGAAAAAGTATGGTCTTTTTTTAATACACCTAAGTGGCAAAACGTTCTCTAGGGGAAAATTAAAATTCTAGCACCAACATCTAAGAAACTAAAACTCAAACAGCTATGCCCAACCAGATGGGTTCAAAGACAAGACGCTGATCTCGTCATGAAAGAGCTGTACATCTCTATCGTTTCATCCTTAGAAGAAATCAAGTGTTGGGATGATAAGGACACGTCTTCGGGGGCCGATGTCATTTTGACAGCTATATATCAGTCAGAGTATATTGTAGCTCTCGTATTATCTGAAGAGCTATTCAGCTACACTTTGAAACTGTGTCAAAAGCTACAGTCAAATGATGCTGATCTCTGGGCTGCATTGAGCTACGCTGACTGTATACTTGTAACACTGAAGTTACTAAAAGAAAAAGTTGATGAAGAGTTTGCAATTTTGTTTCAACAGGTACAAAAACTGGCTGAGTGGAATGAAACGACCATTAGTGTTCCAAGGATCGTTGAGAGGCAGGCACACAGAAGCAATGTCTTAGCATAAAGCATAGAATAGTTCTATAGAATTAACGTGTTCATCCCCTGGATTGACAATTTTATTTCTTGTACCCAAGATCAACTCCTAAAGCACAAGAATATTTTGAAAGGGTTGCACTGCTTGCTTCCTGTGACTGCTTTTCCAGAGAATAGTAAAGAAAGTAAAGAGATGAAGGAGGCGTTTTTGAAGTTGATTGAAGTTTATGAAAAAGATTTGGAAAACAACAACTTCAACTTGTTCATGGAAGTTTGGCAAGGTTTTCTCCAACGAAACAAGATAAACTGCTTCAATGCAATTGATTTGCTAAACATTCGTGATAAATCAATCTTTCCAAACAGCTATATCCTACTTCGGATTTTCATCACTATACCCATGTCGAACAGTACAGCAGATCA
This sequence comes from Stictocephala bisonia, assembly GCA_035578905.1. NCBI lineage: Eukaryota > Metazoa > Arthropoda > Insecta > Hemiptera > Membracidae > Stictocephala > Stictocephala bisonia. The sequence continues at coordinate 438,650 of JAQJVL010000332.1, read as the reverse complement.
CTCATTTTCCACTCTTCGAAGAATCAAGACGTACCTAAGAAACTCAATGTCTGAGAGTAGGCTAAATGGTTAGGCCAATCTGAATATTCATAGGGAAATTCCAGTTGACACTGACAGTGTGTTATCCTTGCTGAAAAAGACCCAAAGAAGACTCGATTGTGTGTTGTAGTTTAAAGTACAGCCTATATAAAAAGATTTTGTCAAAATAAAAATTATAACATTATTTAATCGGCTGGGTTTTTTCATTCAATCTTATAGTTCCTACTCAAGTTCTGAAATTGATTCCTAATCACTACTCAGAATTTGCTTTTCAAAGAGTTAAAATAATAAACTTACGAGAGAAAAGTTAAAACACTTAGAATAATTCCTTCAAACACGAGTTTGTCTCAGTATTTTTTAAACAAATTTTCGGGAGAAGGCCCAAGGATTATCTTCTCTTCTGGCGGGTTTCACCCACCAGACTCCTGAGAGCCCCCCCCCCATGATTTTTCCTTGGTGCGCTAATGATGGATGCTATTGGCATGGACATTACTAAAGAAGTCTGGGGTGTCCATGTTGGGTGGTAGTCATTATCCGGATTTTGTTTAAGGCAGAGAAATGAAAACCAGACTTGTCAATTAGAAAATCAGACCAATACTACGTGATTCAGATTCCACGTAAAGCTATAGGTCCCCTAGTTGCTCTGGCTATTGGACTATTTATTAATAAATGGCCCTTTCTGAGGAACAGTCGAACTCAGTAACCAGACTGCACAGGTCATCCACACTCATTTAATTTAATCATTCATATTCATAGTATGGTGTCTATATGTAAGAATTTACCAGCAATACATTTCATGTAAATTGTATTACAATGTGCATGAAAATTCAAGTTTTATCAAATCTTATCTATACACATAACTAATTAATGAACTTGAATATTGCAATAAGAAAAACTTTCATAAGTAAGTTCTGAGTTTGGAATACAAATTGTTTTTATACTTTGAATTGAACTTAATACACAGTTATTGAAATCAAATCAATATTCACTTTATACATAATTAAACAATCAAACGTAGATGAATGGCGTTATAACATCAATTTGTATACAGGGTGTAACTGAAATACTTGGACAAACTTCAGGAGGTTGTTCCTGAGGTCAAAACAAACCAAAAATGTCATATAAACACACATGTCCTAATATGCACCGTTTTCTGTCTATGTTTTTTACATTATAATTTTTTTCTCAGCAACCATAAAAGGTTAAAATTTGACATATATGCTATACTAGTAATATTCTATTACATAAAAAAAATTGAAAACACATTTGTCCAAAAATTTTAAAATGGCTGCTTAGTTTTATAATAAAATTTGCTCCAATTCATCACATTGTTTTTTTTATACAAGGTGTAGTTTTTATGTAGTTTAACGTCAAAGTTTTTAACTAGCCGCCATTTTTAAATTTTTTAAATTTTTTATGTAATAGAATATTACTAGTACAGCATATATGCCAAATTTTAAACTCTACCTTTTATGGTTGTTGAGAAAAAACTTATAATGTAAAAATCACAGACGGACAGACAGAAAACGGTGCATATTAGGACATGTGTGTTTATATGACATTTTTGGTTTGTTTTGACCCCAGGAACAACCTCCTGGTATTTCCGTTACACCCTGTAAATTGCAATTGTAAGATATTGCTTTATCTTAATTGTATAGTTAATAAGTAAATATAAAATCGTTATTTTTACAAAATATGTTTAATGTAATTAAAAATTAACAGGTATGGTAGTAATGACTCACCCACCCCACCATACACATTATTATATACCAACCTCTGGTATACAGTATGACCCACCCACTCACACATATCACTAAACATTAACAGGTATGGTAGTAATGACTCACCCACCCCACCATACACATTATTATATACCAACCTCTGGTATACAGTATGACCCACCCACTCACACATATCACTAAACATTAACAGGTATGGTAGTAATGACTCACCCACCCCAACATATACATTATTATATACCAACCTCTGGTATACAGTATGACCCACCCACTCACACATATAACTAAACATTAACAGGTATGGTAGTAATGACTCACCCAACCCACCATACACATTATTATATACCAACCTCTGGTATACAGTATGACCCACCCACTCACACATATCACTAAACATTAACAGGTATGGTAGTAATGACTCACCCACCCCACCATACACACTATTATATACCAACATCTGGTATACAGTATGACCCACCCACTTACACATATCACTAAACATTAACAGGTATGGTAGTAATGACTCACCCACCCCACCATACACATTATTATATACCAACCTCTGGTATACAGTATGACCCACCCACTCACACATATCACTAAACATTAACAGGTATAGTAGTAATGACTCACCCACCCCACCATACACATTATTATATACCAACCTCTGGTATACAGTAGACCCACCCACTCACACATATCACTAAACATTAACAGGTATGGTAGTAATGACTCACCCACCCCACCATACACATTATTATATACCAACCTCTGGTATACAGTAGACCCACCCACTCACACATATCACTAAACATTAACAGGTATGGTAGTAATGACTCACCCACCCTACCATACACATTATTATATACCAACATCTGGTATACAGTATGACCCACCCACTCACACATATCACTAAACATTAACAGGTATGGTAGTAATGACTCACCCACCCCACCATACACATTATTATATACCAACCTCTGGTATACAGTAGACCCACCCACTCACACATATCACTAAACATTAACAGGTATGGTAGTAATGACTCACCCACCCTACCATACACATTATTATATACCAACATCTGGTATACAGTATGACCCACCCACTCACACATATCACTAAACATTAACAGGTATGGTAGTAATGACTCACCCACCCTACCATACACATTATTATATACCAACATCTGGTACACAGTATGGCCTACCCACTCACACATATCACTAAACATTAACAGGTATGGTAGTAATGACTCACCCACCCCACCATACACATTATTATATACCAACCTCTGGTATACAGTATGGCCTACCCACTTAACACATATCACTAAACATTAAAATTGTAAAGTGCTTTAATTACTAAATATTAATTAAATTTAAATACATTCATTGACGATTCAATTTATGTGTCTTTCAGTTTTCCTTTTTCGTTTTAATGTTATTCCAGCATAAGAAGGCTCTTTTATAATACTTCATTAAATTAAATGTCATATAAATAATTGAATATTTTTAAAATATTTTAACAATTAGACAACAAAATAAAATAAGTAACATAATATAAATTTACAAATAAATAGCTAATAATCACGAATAATAAATACAACAACCAATTATGTGTACAACTAATTTATCAGACACAGCTTAAAGTGTAGTTATACTGAATGGGAGTTGTCTATTGTCTGTATTAGGTTGGCATAACTTGTTACTTGGAGAATATGAATTATATCTGCAAATGCCTCCTCCTTTAATATATACTACTTCAGATAAGAAACAATCAAACACTCTTGTAAGAATGTCACACTAGACTAATCAATTATGACAAAAAACTTGATACAGTTTAAGTTGCATTGACCTGTCTAGTGGTTGCATGCATTGTCACTCGGGCTAAATAAATGAATTATTGAGTTACTGAATTGGTTGGTTATGCCTTTGTACAAACTATAATTATTCTTCACCAGAGATAGGCAAACATCGTTGTATATTTAATTTAATATGACGTAAAATGTAAATTGGTTGTTGAAACTATTCAAATTTTAAAGATGTGTAAAGAATCTTAAAATAGACTATGTAAAATTCTAACCAGAGTCTCTCCAGTACAGGGAAAAGAGCTACAATGTAACTATCAAGGGAATTAGTAAGAGTTAAATATCAAAATGTCAATAAAGATGAGTAAACTAAAAGTATGAGTAAAAAAAGCAAAAATAATAATTAGATGATGGTGAAAATATTAGTAATAAGCTCTTAACTCTTAAGTACCCAGTGAGGGAAATTTTGTCGTTATTCAAAGTGGAAATCGGCTAACCTGCCCATCCTTTCAGTACCTTCAAACTACAGCCTGAGAGTCATGCCAAACCGGTTTTTGTTAGTTTGTGGTGAATTATTGATCTGTCATGTGCTGTCAAAGTTGTCTAGGGTGTCTGTGTCACCCGACGTAGTTACCAGTGTCATTGTTTGAGAAGCATTTAAGTACCTACTATTTATGTACCAAATGAAAATATATTAAAAAATCAAACTGTAGAACAAAATTTAACTTTTTAAAATAATATTATATAATATGATATAAAACATAAAACAAAAGGAAATAAATTTTCAAAAGTTTTAGTCTAATAAAGAGGAGGTAATAACCCAGTTGAATTTTCAAAAGCACACACACAGTATCTGTGACAACAACGCTAGACCCTGGCTAAAAATGTGTTTAACTCCGAACGCGCCATCTAAATATCAGTCGCTCCAGTAGTTAGTTATATGTAAATGCATGACTTTTCTTTTACCATCATTTTAACTGATCATAATCAACTGATTCTGACCGTACAAATTATACACTATAGACAATCAATAGAACTGTTCGTTTGCATGTTTATGTAGCAAGTTGTACTAATCAAAACACTAAAGTCAGTAAGTGAGAAACACTTTTTTATTTGGTGGTCAGAAATATTTCGCCTGCGTATAGAAAAACAATTGAACTAAACTTTTTATTTCAAGAAATATTCTGTAGTGTTGTGAGTTTAACTATGAGAGAGGTGAAAGACAAAATTAATTTTCTAGGAACGTAAACACACCTGCGAGTAAAGGCTTCGCAGATCGCTTCCGTCTAGTAGTACAGGTGATTCAGAGTGATTGACATTATTATTTCCTTTCAGTCACATTTATGATTGTTATAATAATAAAATAAGTTTTTATTTTATAGTTGCTTTGTTTACTTGTACTGTTCATGGTGTGTCAACTGGATATTATTTTGAAATGTATAACTACAAACTACAGATATGTTTTATTGTGATAGGCTATTTTATAGGATATTATTATAAATTAGGGTACACCCCTGTATGCTTCGCGTACCAACCCCATTACTCACAGCTCTCTTGACGCCTCGGCATGTGACTTTTGACTGCAAATAATAGTAAGTAATCTGTATTAACCCATTCGCCTATAACTAAGAGTAAACTCGTAGTCAGACGTTTAATATATTTAAAAAATAACTTGTATATACGTATTTATTTACAGAAAACAACATATTATCAATAGCTATGATAGATTTACATAGGCTTCCGCGGATATTACGCAGAAAAGTATCATTACAAAGGTGTACGATAAGTTTATTTAGATGGCATATCCAGGGCGAGCCTCAGCTACTGGGCGGGTCGCAGGTGGCGGATAGCGAATGTTCCACCTTGTCTTTGATGGAGTGGACAACTGCGAAAAAGGGGTAACCCCAATAAGCAGTCCTGGACCGAGGTCCGCATTGGCAGCTGAGGTGTGCAGCTGGCGGGAGAAGTGACCCCGCGGACCCTGAACTCAGCAACACACACAAGTACATGACAATGTCTCAAGGGCTAGATGTATGAATGGAGCTGCCAAACTGCGGGTACCATGACCCCAGGGCTCTTGAGGGTACAGTTGTTAAAACCAGGATGGCACAAAGGGCTGCCAGATAGTACAGGAGCCCGACCCGACCTCACCAGCATGTGTTGGCTGCCCTATCAACTGGCGAAAATCCCGATCCTGTCTACATTGCCAGTTGGTGACTGGATGGGACCATGTAGACAGGCTAGGGGGGCATTTCCGAGGGCACAGGAGCCCTTCAGCATAACATACAGGAAAAAGCCGGGACGTTCAGACTGGTTTTTTGGGCCATTGGGAGAACGTAGGGCCTTAAACCAAAGATGGTGTATTGGTTTTGGTATTGGTGGAGTGTGCTTCGGCCCTCCTTATGTTATGCTGCAGTTGTCTGGTGGCACAAAACAGTGCAAGGCTAACATTAAATAGATGTCAGAGAATGGCATGCCTGGGATTACAGGTGCAATCAGAACAACCCCCTTGGCGGCATGGAGGTCCTCTCTGGACTCCACCCTATGGACCTTTTTGTAAAGGGGGAGGCTTGCAAAGCTGCCTTTTGAATAAGGGGGACTGGTGGCTGGCTGCCTGACCAACTAGAATCCATACTGAAATACTATCTACATTGGTCTGGAATCCATACTGAAAAAGTCCCTACATTGGTCTGGACCCATTGCTTGCGATGGGGACAGACTCAATGACACCTAGGTACAGATCTCACAGGCAGGTCAGGGCTTTCCTTCCAAGCAGAGATGAGTGGATGGGGAGTACCGAGCCTACACAAGTCAAAGGAAGCATCTGGTTTACGGACGGCTCACTTACAGAAGGACGTGCGGGTGCTGGGGTGTACGGAAAGTTCTGTCTGTACCTCTTGGAGCCTATGCTACCGTCTTCCAAGTGGAGGTAATGGCAATCATGATTGACGCACTGGAAGAAATGCGTCTAGGTGGCTTGAGAGTTGTTTCCATCTGCTCAGATAGTCAGGCAGCGATAAGGGCGATCATGGTGCTACATACCAGCTCGAAGTTGGTATGGGAGTGCCAGAGGATCCTACAGACCCTTTGGCAGAGTAAATAGGTGAGACCCGTATGGGTCCCTGGGCCAGCTGGCGTTGATGGAAATGAGAGGGCTGATGCTCTGGCTAAGAGAGGGGCAAAGAGTCTTCTAGGACTGGAGCCGGCCCTTGGCATCCCTTTCCAAAAGGTTAAGAGAAGAATTGATCGGTGGACCTTTGGGGAACACGCTGGTAGATGGACTAAGACCAGGCTCAGGCAGTCTCGTACACTTATTCAAAAACCGGATCGCAGTTACAGCTGAGCTTTGTTAAGCTGTGACCGGGCCAAGGTGAGGGCTGTTACAGGACTGCTGACCAGACATAATCTTCTTCATAGACATATGAAGATTATGGGCTTAACCGAAGACTTCACATGTAGGCTTTGTGAGGATGAGGAGAGCTGCATACACATCTTGTGTCATTGTGGAGCTCTCTCATCTCTTAGGTACAAGACCCTGGGTACCGCTTTTCTGGAATCAGAGGATATCAGACGGGCTACACTCGGGAGACCCTGTCCTTCATAAGGGGGACTGGTCTCTTGTGACACTGTTGCAAGGCTCGGGGCGCAAAGGGCCATGGAGTCTAGACGTGTTGGGCTTGGTGACAGGACCACAACCCGGTGTAGCTATCTATCTAGGTGTCATATGAGCTGCTACCTTGCGTCAGCCGACTTTCTGTGTGAATGGTTTTGAACAGACATACAAAACTGAGTGGTGTTTGTTTGTAAACAAACAGTGTGCGTTATTAGTAAAAATTATAATTTAATTGCCATAGAAAATAAATACAAATTACTTCATAAGTCCTTTTGTGCAAAATTTACCAATTTTGCAGACATTTAATTTTTTGTTCCACAAAATTTATTTTTACATGATACAGATTTTACAATCAATTTTCCACGTAAACATATTGTTTCTCTAAATAATTATGGGGTTTCCTTGGTGAAAAAGTAAGTTTTGTAATATTTTTAAAATTTTGTTTTCAAACATTTTTTTCAAAATCATTTTTTGTAAATGCAAACATAATAAGTTAGGCCTACCTAAGGCCATGTAATTTATATTGTATTTAAAGCCCACTTTATTAGGAACAAAAAAATGAAAAAAAACCATGTTGATTTGTCTATATTTGTAGATTGTACACTTGTTTAAATAAACTCTTACAAATTGGCTACTTTTTGCTGGAATTTCTGGTCCAACTTCACTCTTAAAGTGGAGATAGGTGAATAGGTTAAATAAAATCATGCATATTTATTTAAAGTGTCTCAATCACTGCACTTGAGCTGCAAAATATTTATAGTATACATGTACACATCCAATGTTATGGTTTTAGCATATTTCAAAAGTTTTCATTTGTTTTATTTAACAGCTCATGATTTCTGATAACCAGACAGGTATGCATTAGCTTCTATTATAGATCAAACAAAATTTTCACTGAATCAATCAAACTTACTCTCTCAAGTAGATTTATATCTAGTAGAAAGATCTAGAACATTCTATTGTCTATATTTACATTCCATCAGCTGTTAAATTTAATAAACATCATTGTTTACATTTGAACAGTTGTTTCTTTTATATTCATTTAACTTCTCTCCATGTTATTCCTATGGCCGAAAAACATACTTTAAGGGCTTCGTGAGTTCTTCAGGGTGAAAATATTTAACAATCAAGACCTTATTACACAACTAAGAATAGGGGACACCTATAAGGTTAAAATTTTTCAAGAAATAATGAATGGAGGAGTTATATTAACAAAAATTGGCTTTTCATGTTATATATTAACCCCTTTAGTGCTACAGACACTGTATTTATGTCTAAAAGTGCAAGCGTCTACATAGTAGATGCTACATATTTTATACATATACGACAGGCTTGTTTATTCTACTGGCCGCTATCAATGTCATTTTATTCCAAAGGTATTAGAGAATCTATATATGGACATTCGGTTGCTGACAATCGACTTTTTATATTTTTTTTCGCACGAAGGAAGATCGAAGTCAATAAATTTTTGTGAGGTCAATATATGTTATATTTCCTCTATACTCCTTATTTTTTGATAAAAATTAATTGAAAATATATGAAATGTCTTCTTCATTAGATGCTCTTTACAGTGAAATAGGTAACAAATATATATAAAAGTATTTAAGCAATATTTTATTCATAATTACACATTTTTAAATTTTTTTTTTAATAAATGAAAATACTTTTGTATGTATTTTCTTGTTTATAGGGCTATTTTCTGTTTATTTTGTTACAATACAAAACAAAAAGTACAAAAATATGACAACAAATAACGAATCTATGAGCGTTGTACCAAAACCCTACATGTCCGCACAAAACTGCTTTGTACTTTTGGGTATATCCATAGGCCAGGTGGCATAGCACTAAAAGGGTTAAGGATTTCCTATTTTGCAAATGCTTTAACATGTCTTTTCTTTCTGAGAAGCAATTTAACTCATTGTTATAGAAGCGCTTATGCATGTTATTATTTTGGACTAACAAGTCATAGCCTATGAATGTGTTTCATCTGTCTAAAATAGTATTTGGCACAAGTGTAGTTGTACAACCAAAAACCAAATCCTGCTGGGGGTTTTTTTAATTCATTTTACATATTTCTAGACTGTACGTTAAAATGGGCAAGAAATGAGTGTTGAACATTGATTGGCATCTTTTGGTTCTTTAATATCACGTTGTAGACTTCTTACTTGGTGATAAAATAACACAAACTTAAATACTGCAAAAAGCCTTGCAAAAGTAAAGAAATCTATATTTTTCTCTAAGTCGGCGTTTTTTCCATAATGTATAAGAATTTAGTGGTATATTGGATAAAACTAAATCGTCTATATGTATAACTGAATAGATCTAATATTGAGGCTTTTTGCTCAGTGCAATATATATATATACAGTAGACTCGTGATTATCCAAGCCTAGATTAACCGAGCCCTCGGTTAACCGAGGCAAAAGTCGGAGAGGGCGGGTCACAACCGTGTTGGTTATCGTAGAGATTAAATGCGTGTGGATGCGAATTTACGCGAATATAGCGATTCACGCATCAGGAATGCCTCTACCGGTCGCTGCTAGGTCGAGCCGGAGTTCTCGGAAGTCAACCCACCCCCTTTTATTAGGAACTGAGTTTATTGCAGAATTGTTCTAATTTTGTCAGTCGTCCTCGTCAGTCAATCTGAGTTGTCTATCTAACGTGGTTGTTTGCTGCATTTTTATTGTTCCAAAGTAACGGCGTATTACAGTATTTTAAAACCGGTTAATTTTTAAGTGTTTTAATTTAATGTTTCTTAGTTTGTAGGCCTATTTAATAAGTGGTTTTTAGTTTTGTTTCATACGTTTAATTATTTTTTATAAGTTCATTTTTGTGTGTGTGAAAGAGAATCTTACTGTGCAAAATGAGTTTAAAGCGGAAGCGAGTAGTGGTTTCCTTAGAAACAAAATTAAATGCGATTAAAAGGTTAGAAAAAGGCGAATCTATAAAGAAGGTTGCTGCAGAGTTGGGTGTCGGTGAAGTGACTGTTGGAGATTGGAGACGAAAGAAGAAAGAAATCGAACAGTGGGTAGTGCGAGTAGTGGGAGTGGCTTAAGGCGGAAGACAATGAAGAAAGGAGATCATGGTCAAACATCGGAAGCGCTATACATGTGGTTTTCGCAGTTGAGAGGTATGGGCAGCCCTATAAGTGGACCCATGCTCCAAGCTAAAGCTCTTGAATTTCATAGGAAATTTAAGGATGGGGAGGAAAATTTTTGTGCTAGTGAAGGATGGATGGATACCTGGAAGAAAAAATATGTCATCCGACAATTAAATATTTGTGGTAAGAAGCTTTCTGCCGACCCATCTGAAATTGACAGTTTTTATTCAAAACTTGAAACCATAATCTTAAATGATGGACTTACGTCAGATCAAATTTTTAATTGTGACGAAACCGGGCTCAATTACAAAATGCTTCCATCGAAAATGTTAGCAGCTAAAAATGAAGCAAATGCACCCGGTTACAAAAAAAGTAAAGAGCGAGTGACAATCATGAACTGCTGCAATGCTTCCGGTTCATTAAAATTAAGACCCCTATTAATAGGGAAAGCCAAAAACCCAAGGGCATTCAAAAATGTTCAAGTAAATTGCTTGCCAACAGTTTACAAAAACCAACAAAATGCATGGATGGACTGTACCATTTTTAAAACATGGTTTTTTAACGATTTTGTCCCAGTTGTTGAGGCATATTTAAAGCAGAAAAACTTGCCCCAGAAAGCATTGTTGTTGCTAGATAACGCGCGATCTCATCCGGATGCAAGTGACTTAGTTAGTGGTCAAATAAGAGCAGTTTTTCTTCCACCCAACGTGACATCGCTCATCCAACCCCTAGACCAAGGTGTTTTGGAAGCAATGAAGAGAAACTATCGACGAAGGCTTCTCCAAGTGTTGCTAGCCAAGTTAGATGAAGGACTGACGGTAACGGATGCACTTAAGAAAATCACTGTCAAAGACGTTGCTTATTGGATTGCATCTGCGTGGGACGACGTAAAAGTGTCCACGATTCAAAAATCGTGGAAAAACATATTCCAAATAAAGCACAAAACAAACGACACGCAAAAGGAAACTGACGACTGTGTAGTCGATTTAGCCAACCTAGTTAATCATTTACCAGTTGAAGAACCAATCATAAATGAAGATGTAATCAATTGGATTAATGGAGACGAAGAAATGGAATTGTCAGACGACGCAATTGCCGATCTCATTGTAAACAAAAACAATAATGAAGAAGAAGAAGATGAAGACACAGATGATGCTACTCCAAAGATTACTCATTCCGAGGGATTGAAGTTACTTGAAGGAGCACTCGCATACGTTGAGCAACAAGAGGAATCAACTCCATTCGATGTCCTCCATTTTCAACGTTGGCGGAACATTGCGGCATCAAAGAGAGGCACGAAACTTACGCAAAAGTCAATCAAAGACTTTTTCAAACATTAATATTTACTGATTAAGGTAAATGTTTTTGTATTTTATATAGTTATATGTGTTAGTTTATTAGTTTGTACTATTAGTATGTTAATGGTAACACAATTATCGATTTTTACGCGTTTTTCTTATCAGTACAACCCATCTCGGGATTATCCGAGTTTTTTGTGTATCCGAGGTGGTCTCGGTCCCAATTACCTCGGATAACCGAGAGTCTACTGTATATATATATATTTATATATATATATATATATATATATATATATATCTTGTACCTGTTTATTGTCAGCTATATGGTCTACTATTTGTTATTGGTTATGGTTTTATGATGTTTAGAGTAAAAAATATATTATATGAAGTAATACATATATATATTTACACAGAGGAATTTAAATACTGTATTTAGACCTTGTTCTATTGCGAATGCTCTTCATTTAATATGGTGTTTTCACTTAATAGGAATGTCAATTTTTCGGCATTCATTGCTTCTAAACTTAAATAAAATTCAAATAAAACTCAGTCACTAACAATCAACTAACCAGAAAATGGTACTGTAATAACAATAACAAAGTCACACCAATTCACGTCAGCTGATGCGATAGAGTTATCAAGCATAGGTGCATTTTTAATGTCGCCTTTCATAGTTAATTGATGATAAATAAGAATATTAAAAATCAATTAATGTTATAGTAAATTTATGATAGTGTTATTTGCTGTAGTTTCAAGATATCACCAAAATTGCAGCTGAAATGATTTAACTGGGCAAAAACGATATTGATATCTCGTTACATAGCATTTCTCGGACGACATGGCCACAAGGATATATTGCTCCATTGTACCAAAAGTGTTAAAGTAAATCAAATGTCTAAAGCAATCAGTTTGTTTTCAGGCCTTCACTTGTATTTCAATCTATCATTTAATGAAACCTTTAGGAGAAGAAATTTGACCTAATCTGTAACAAACATTCACAATATGTATCTATTTAAAACTGTAAAATCTGTGTCTGAAGAATAAATAAAAGCAAGAATTTTTTACAATATCTACCTGGAGAAAAACATTTATAGCTTCTGCATATCATTGAGGAGCAAAACATGTAACTTATTTTCTCCTAGAAACAATTGTTCAAAAAATTCAATTATAAAACTTTGATTCGTCGTTATGAGAATCTTATAAAATCATAATATTTGAATGTTAAATTAAACTTTTGATGTATATGAAAATCAATTATTATTTACCATCTATAATAAAATATTTTTTAGTAATAAACCGAAAGATTTATCTTGTACATATTCTGGTTTTGATTTTGGTTAAACTTCATATTTACGTCACTTTGTTGTTGAGAAAAAACAACATAAATTAATGCTGATTTTACCCATTTTCAGTGAAAATGAACTATAATTATGATTTGTTCTTGGGAGTCCTCTCATAAGCCTACTGTGACAATGGCTATTAAACAAACACTAAATGTAAATGTGGAACTAAGCGGCCATCCGGTTTTGTTGAACAAATTAAATCAACTAACAAAAGGATTTATAAAGTAAAACATGAGTAGTATCTGATTAGTTTATTTCATATTGATATAAATGAAAATCAATAAAAAATTAATAAATAATATATACAATGACAAATGTTTATACATAAAATAAGAATAAACAAAAATTCTACTGTCTATGTCAGGTGCATGATTAGCACGTTTTGTCAAGAATTTAATGTGAACTCACGTTAAGTACTTGTTTGAAGGTGCCAATATCGCATATAAGATTGACAGATGTGGGATAAATATGATCATAAATATTGTTACAATGTATAATCACAGGTCACGTAGTTTTCTTTAATATAAGTAATTTTTGTTATAACTTAATAAGGTAGGTTTGGACACTGGCACAATGTAAACATTAAATTTGTAGGATTTTATGAGTAAACGTCAGAAGATAAATAATCATTTTTTAATGACTTCTTGTCAACACTGTAATAAATTTGGGTCGACAAAAGTTATTTACTTGGCAAAAAACCGTTCATATACAAGAAGTACTCATAAACCACACCCGCCCTTGCACAGAATTAACTCTCAACAGTTTTGCTTTAAAAATACAAAAAAAAAAAAAACACTTGAATTCTAAGTGATTTCATAATAAAAGTAAGTCTACGTACACCTACAAAATAATGCCCAATTAGCTTGGATGTGTATGTACAGTAAAATAACCAATCGTTTCACTTCACAGTTTGGAGAGAAGGTCATGAAATGGTGACAGTTTCGACAGACTCTTGCTTCCTCTGCAAGAAGCAGAGTATAGTGTCTCGTGCTCTCTGTGGGAAGTAGTTTTGTTGCATGGCTTTCTTCAGAGCGATGTGGCATGCTATTTGGTTGTACTCTGGCTTCCACTTTTTGTCTTCACCCTGACAGCAAAACATATTGTTTAAATTACAAAACATCAAGTATAGTGCTTAGTATAGTGCATCATTTTAAGTTTTGCTTAGCCGTTTCAGTAATTTGTTATACATTTAAACTAAATGAAAGGAAAGGAAATATTAGTAAATTGTTTTGTTACTAAAGAAGGGGCCAGTGGCCTGAAATATTTCACTAACCAGTTCTGTTTTGGTGATGTGAATGTATTTCTATCTACAATTAACCAGTTTACCAGGTATTCTGCTTTCCTTTTATTGATTACTGAAATCTTAGGCCTAGTGCCCAAAATTAACCTGTAATTATGCATTTCTAATATTTATCTCTTTTAAATCCATTTCCTAAATCCACTTTTACTTTTCCCAGTATCGCCGCTTATGTCACGTCTGTATTTTAATTGTTATAGGCGTGTCTGCCATCTATGAGGTACAATGAGAAATATCAGTGATGGTTCTTGCGCTGTCCAATAGGTAGCATGAGCTGCTCCATTGTGCAGTCTGTGGCACTTGGATGAGCTATTGGCAGGAACGCCTATCAAATATTTTAACACGTGATTTATACTATTGATTCTAGACATAATTCTGTTGAGTTTACTTTGTTCACATTACATGTTACTGTAAGATCAGCAAGCAAATCTCGACCAAATTTAGGCCTTAAAAATTATGTTGGTGTCAATTCATATGATGAACATTAGGCTTACAAACCTTGATGAGCCCGAGGTGTACAAGGAGTGAATTGTTAACGAGAGATAAGTTGTCGCCAGCCTGACCCCAGGAGAACAGTTCCTGGTAGAGTCCGTTGGAGCAGTCCAAAGCCTCTTGAGATACACTGGACTGTGTGCAGAGGCTGGATACCTTCATTAGAGCTGTCAGTATCCTCTCGAGGTAACCATCCTCATCTCCTTTCTGTCAACATACAAATTATGTAAAAACAAAATAAATTACAAGAATTATTATACATTAATCAACAAAAGTATTAAAACGTTGCCCATAACATACCATCAAATTGGTTTACTAACCAGACTTTTTCCGTTAATTCACGACCATAATCATAGCTTAGGTTAACCTAACATAACCAAACCAAACCTAACGTAACTAAACCTAACATACCCTAACTGACCTAAAATAACGTAACCAAACTTAACTAAAGTAGTGGTAGTGAATTAACGGAAAAGGTCTGATTAACCTCTTAATCCAAATGCTGTGTACATTTAAGAAAAGCATATTATTGTTTTTAGAGTGTGGAATAGTAATTGCAAATATTTTATTTATACAAATTTAGTTTTAACCTTAGTTCTTCTATTCAGTGTGTGAAAGCCAACCTTATTTCCATCTTTATATAAAAATTAAATGTAAATAAATTAATGATCATTTTCAAACATCCTAAACAAGTACAGTAGAGTCCCGCTAGTCAGAACTTCGGTAATCCGAAAATCTGCTTAATCAAAAACAGATATTGGCAAAATATTTTGGAAAAATGAAATTGTTGTTACTGTAAGAACCATTACTTTATATATTCAAAAAAGCAAGAAAATATTATTTAAGAAAATAAGACTGGTCACATTTCACAAGTTGCATAACCAACAATAACATAAGAGTTGCATAACCAACAATAATTATTTTAAGTAACTACAGAGTCCAAATAATTACAAAATAAACTATAGCTGCACTCTGTGTATCCACTCGAGGTATTGCTCTACGTAGCATAGTAAGAGTTCCAACGCAGCCGCAGCGTCTGTATGGGTTTCAATAAAACTGAGATACATAAACACACGTGTTCGAACTGTTGATTCGAGACTTACAGTAGGAATAGGGAACAGTGCTATCTCAGGTCGCATGAGAATAACAGAAATATTCACACGACTTCCGTCAACTGATTACGTGGGCTTAGTGGTGATCAGCGAATGCAATGCCACCTAGTAGTGCTGGGCCTGGAATCAATTTCACTTGTGACTCAATTGTTTGTCTTGAAAAACGGTGTTTAATTGTACGTCTCAGATTAATGTTTCCTTCTATTAAAGGGTTCATTATCTCCAATTTATTATGATAATCTCTTATTACGTTGAAAACTTAAGTACTGTACTCAATGTTAAGCATATCAATTTGTTATTTTTTATTAAAAAGTGTTTTAAGGAAATCCGTTTAATCCGAAAAATTTGGTAATCCGAATTGGGTTCGGTCCCAATTATTTCCGATTATCGGGACTCCACTGTACATGCTTTGTAAAGCACATACAATTAATTATTTTTATTTAAATGCAGCTAACAGAAATTTATATCTGTTGCTTGATCCCTTTCTCTTGAAATACAAGCAACCAATAATATGCAAATAACAAGTAGAACCTCAATGTCGGAACAGTTAGTTGCAAAAAAGGGACACAAGTATGTTAATAATTAGTAGATTCACACTGACCTGATAAATAGTAATGTGATTTGATGCATTATTTTTTTAAGAATTCATTTCATTTACATTTAAAACAGAATATACAGTAGAACATCGTTAATTCAAACTAATTAAAACCAGAGGGTGTTCGGATTATCAAATCGTTTGGATTGCAGAAAATATTGTTATTTTCGCATAAAAAAAATAAAATATGGCTAAAATAAATCGTACTAAGGTTGAAAGAAAAGAGAGAATGCTTTACAGCGTAAAAGATTGTATTGTATTATTCAAACATTTACATACAATATAACCATTAACTACAGTAAATAAAAATTATACTGCTTATCATATATATTTGATAATGTTGCTTTTATAGTAAAAATGAGAAACTGAACCTGCTAAATATTTATATAAAAACTAGAAAAATAATCAATACATACTACAGTAATTAAAGAAATTATTGAAAAAAGGCAAATATTTTCTTCTGAATCAATGAAGATATGCAAATATTTCTTCTTTATTGTGTTGGTGTTCGGATTACAGAAGTTCGGCACTGGTGGCGCAGTGCTGTAACCCAGCTACATGGGGACAAAGTGTTTGGGAGATTGTAGGAGATAGGTTGGATGCTCGGTCCTCTTAATACCGACATGGCGTCCGCTTGGTGGTTGCTATCGGCGTGGACACTACTAGAGAAGTCTGGGGTGTCCATGTTGGGTGGTAATCATTGTGCGGATGTTGTGTGGGGGAGATAACTGAGCATCAGGCTTGTCAATTAGCTGAAAATCAGACCAGCACTACGTGGTTCGGATTCCACGTAAAGCTGTAGGTCCCTTAGTTGCCCTGGCTGTTGGGCTATTAATAAATTGCCCTTTCTGAGGAACAGTTGAACTCAGTTAGTAACCAGACTACACTCATCTACACTCATCCTACACTCATAAAACCATTCATATTCGCCTTAAAATACGCACAACGTTGTGTCGGCGTCTCATATGTAAGAATGTAAGAATGTTCGAATTAAAGAGGATCTACTGTACTTTAAATATTAAATTAAAACCAATATAAAAAGTACAATAATTACTTACGTACCTTTACTTCACTTATGATCTGTTCAGCTTTGTTTAGTTGAAGGGCCAAAAACCTTTCAGGGGAGGGATACTGAAGGAAATCTGCAGCAGTCACATTCTTTAGCAGGTTAATTATTTTACTGTTAACAGAGGGAGATTCAGTTCCTAAATTAGACATAGCCTTTTCTATGGATTCAACGTCTTTTTCAATAATAAATTGTCTTTCATTACCAACAATCTCTGATTCATTTTCACTATCACCACTCTCTTCATTGTCATCTTCTGTTTCTTCCTCATCCCCATCCTCGTCTTCATCATCATCGTCTTCGTTCTCAGATTCATTTTCCCTAGAATCAAAAACTGTACAGTCAGAATATCTAAAAGTGTCAGTTATATATAGTAGATAATTAATTTATTGAACATAGGCACAAAATCTCCTCATAATTATTAAGACTAGATGACTTTGAAATAATAACGAGAATCTATATGTGGTCTAAAAATTATAGGATTGTGTGATGCATCAAAATGCATTGAAAATCGGTACGATTCGATGCAGAACTAGTCAAAATGTAGATGTATCAACAATATCTATGTCTCAAAATTATTCCAATGCGTGAAAATTGAAGATTTAGTAAAAAAAATTCCATTTTAATAAATAATATTTATTGGTGCACCTTTTAGAATGATTTAACTTAGATGTATTAAATAACATATTTTATACCAAAATATTTCTAAAATTATTACTCAAGTTTGTTTTGATTACGTATTAACTTTGAATAGTTAAATAAATTAGGTTCTTCTATTGTGTTTCTCTCCGTGAACACCAACACCAAATGTACCCGTTCCTTCAATCATCATGTATCGTCATGATCTTTTTTATCACTTCCTGTCTGATAAAGAGCAACTGATTTCTACAGTCCATCTTTTTTATACAGAACATTTTCCACACAAAAAACACAATCTTATCTTGTTTTCATATAGAAATTCATACGTGGTACATTTTTTTTTTTTTTTTTAATTCATGTAAAGAGCGAAAATCCGCTTAGAGAAAACGTTACATGAAGGACTAGCAAGTTTCAGCAGGCTAAACAGATATATGGAAGACAATATAGAGATTAGAGGCACTAAAGAAGGATGTACTTGGTTAAAGTCAACATTTCAAAAACAAAGGCATATTTAAAACCACATTTATAACCCTAATGAGTGATTATATTAGAACAAAACTGTAATTCCATGTAGCACAACAACAGTAATGAAAAAAATGATTTAAAATTCATTAATATATGACATGGGTTTGGTTTCGGTATAATGATTCATGAGCCTAATCGAGCGTACTAGGTTTCGACAACGCAGTTGGTTGGCTCTAGTATTCATTTTCTGTCTGGTTATTTCTAATTTTTTCAAACGTACAATAATGGTTAAAATAATCGTTACAATAAAATGTCACAGGCATGAAGCTTAAAAAATAAATTGTTATCTTACTCAAAACTACCCAGTGCATGTTCTAGTTTGTTCCTCTTCATCTCTGCCTTAATCGACTTTACACCCTCGCTACCGAACTGATTGCCATCCAGAACAAGAAGTTTCAGCTTCTTTTTGTTTCCCATCGCTTCAGCTATTGCTAACCCACCATCTTTCTTGATTTCATTATGATCTAATATCAGTTCCTAAAACAACAAATCAATATAGTTATATCAATGTAACTAGTGAAAACTTAATTAACGTGACGATGTACCAAATTCTGTAGATGTTATCTACAAATAAATGTATTCTATTATATAAAGGGTAATATAATATATTATATTACAACTTGGGTTTATGGGACATAATCTTTAATGGTAATATTAATTACTTATAAATTATTAGTTTTATCTGTCTTATTTAAATCTAATATGAACAGGAAATATAAATTAAGTCAAATTAACACAATGGGTATACCTGTCACTGGTCGGTTGAATTGTTATTTACTCAGTCTGAACCCGGCTCTCGTTGAGGAAGGGTCCTTGGCCGTCAGGTCTCACAAACATTGCTATTGTTTTTCATGTGCGTCAGGTTTGCACGTGTTCTTTTTTTCTCCACAAATAATATATCATTGATTATTTTTTTCTTGTACTCTGGCAAAAAGATTTCTTTTTTTAAAAATAAAATCAACAAATTTCAGTGAGAAAGTGTTTTGACTTCATGATTTTTCAAGTTTATTACTGAGAACAATAACAATTCTCTACCGAGGGCCTGGCGATGGGTATACTTTTGTAGATTATGGTGTCATAGTTTTCGCAGTAGAGTTCTCACAATGGACTTCTCTCATCATCATATCTGGGTTCTACTAATGTCAAGGGAAGAGATTTACGAAAAATAATGTTGTGGCCTTTATTGAATTTAGTGGAGATTGAATTGCCTTTTTGCAGATCCCAAGCTATAAGGATGTTAAAATGATGACTAAAAGTGTTAGTTCTAAGTTTTAGAAATGGTTTCCACAAAAATTTTACTTCTTAACATGATCAATTTAAATACCCAAGTCCCGGGTATTTATGATTTTTGGGTGATAAATGAATGTATTTATTTATTTATTTATAAGACGCCGATCGTCAAGATATGGGCGAATATGGATTTCGAATGAGTGTGATGAGTGTAGATGAGCGAATGTAGTCATTGTTACAAACTAAGATTCAAGATGTTTATTGGCCGTTAAATACAAACTGTTGTACAATAGGCTTTGTCAATAATTACATTATCAGTAGCAAATACATTCATTATGAACATAATAAATGGAGTATGTGATAAAATATATTATGATGACAATTACAAACATAATAAACAACTACAGGATATAGTTGAGCAAATATAAACATCAATGCTATACAAACAAATTAATAAACATTAAAATTAAAAGTGCAAAGTACTAATATCACAAGCCAGATATTGTTCAATAGAATAAAAACAATTATCTTTAAACCAACTATCCAATATATTTCTAAACTTTTTAAAGTCAACTGTCCAGGCACTTTCTGGTAACTTATTAAATAATCTTATTTGCATGCTTAAATGACTGTTTTTTTGTTATTTGCAATCTGGTACGTAAGGGGTCCAATAAAAAATGTTTTCTTGTGGGATATTGGTGAAAGTCTTTCCTAACATTAAATGATTGTAGATTCTCTTTTACATTTAATAGACATCGATACATATATAAGCATGGAAAAGGCATTATACGATACTCTTTAAAAATTGGGAAACATGATTCTGAATCATTTACATTTTTTATAATTCTCAAAGCCTTTTTTTGCCAGATGAATATTTTATTTGAACTGGTACAGTTGCCCCAAAGTGAAATGCCATAGGTTATATGAGTTTGAAAAAATGCATAGTAAGCTGAAATCATCATTCCATCAGTTACATTAAATTTTAGCTTTCTTAATAAATAACATACCCTAGCCAACTTAGCCTACTATCAAGAAAAAATCCCAAAAGTTTGACAGGCTTAACACTACCATAGATTTCATGATCAAGAGAGAAAATAATGTTTTCGGTTTTATTGCTATTTACTACTAAGCAGTTGGATTTAAACCAAACTAAAGCAGCTTGCATTGATTGTTTTTCCTGTCTTAATAGACCTTCTATGTCCTTATCTTTATGGAATAATGTAGTATCATCTGCATAAAGGATGGCTGTGCAAGGCATACTAAAAGAAAAATCATTTATTGCAATAATAAATAGAAAAGGACCTAAAACTGAGCTTGAGGAACTCCTATGTTAATATTTTCAAAGTTAGATCTATTATCACCCTGAACAACCATCTGTTTTCTATTACTCAAATAAGATGATAACAGTTCCAATTCTCTATCTTTGACACCATAACAACTTAATTTCCTTAAAAGTAATTCGTGGCATATACAATCAAATGCTTTGGATAGATCTATTAGCGTAGCAGAAGAAAAAACCTTATTTTCAAAAGACATTAGTATATTTTCAACAACTGATTCAACTGCTTTGGAAGTGCTAAGACCAGGAAGAAAACCATACTGTTCCTGTGAGAGAAATCCATTTTGATAGAAAAATTCATAGAGTTTATGGAACATTTTTATGGAACATTCAAACACTTTACTTAAGATAGGTACAACTAGATGGCTGAGATTTCTCTCCTTTTTTAAATATTGGTATAACTTTTGTGACTTATTCTTTATATAAGGCCGACTATTCCTTAGAAAGTATCATTAATTAATAGCCCAATGACAAATGAACAGCCGGTGATTATCAGCTGATCCTTCTCAAAATGTATTGACTCTGATTGGGATCGAACTGAGAACCTTTAGCACATGAAGCTGGGATTGAACCAACTACGCTACCGACCAATTATTAGACCAATCTTATTAGAAAAGACAGAAAGAGATTACACAAAAATATCATAATTAATGTGTCTACATATATCCTTATATATAATATGTGAAGCAGTTTTTTGTCAATAGAACTCCTCCCATATTTCTTGACCAATTTAAACGGTTGAGGTGTCAAAAAATTTGCCTCTGTTCGTAATTATGCAATACGTTCCTAATTCTTCAATATTTTCACCCTGAAGTGTATATAGCCCTCAAAGTATGTTTTCCGGCCATAAGAATAACATGACAGAAATTTAAATACACTAAACCAAGGAAGATGGTAAGTATGGTTTTATTCAAATTTGATTGTAGAGCTCTACTCTACTGGACTTCAAGGTTTTAGTGGTATTCTAAAGTTCGTTAATCTTCAGCTCTTAAACAAAAACAAATAAAATGAATTCATTTGAAATAGGCTAAGTAATATCATTGGGTGTTTAAAGTAATAGGTAGCAACGCAAGTAATGTGAGAAACTGTAAATAAATATAATATAGTGATTTTACGCTATACAGTTAACCTACTATTATTAGTGGTCAAAAATGACTGGCCAAAGCCAAAGTGTAATGAACGCAGTGAATGACGGGGTTTGCATTTAAAGCATGGGGGAGTATGCCCAGTTATCATTAATAGGGCTACCTACAATATACATTTTTTTATTAATATTAGTGTTTTAATTAATTTTAGTCAAACTGTCTCGTTCACATTATCTTGATAATTTCAAGAGATTGTTCGATACACAAAATATCGTCTAAATAAATGGTAGATGCGAATCCCTTTTCTCTGAGATGTGCCAATACTGGCTTCAACATTTTTATGAAATTGAAAGAGCTTGTACACAGCCCATATGTCAAACACATAAATTGATAAAGCTGTTCCTTGAATTGAAATCTCACGTAATTTCTCACTAGAACCATGTATTGCCACCACAGAAAAAAAGCATCCTCTAAATCCACTTTGGTTAAGCAAGCCTCCTTAAAAATCAGCTTTGTTGCTGTTCTGAGATTTTCCATTTTAAAAATGTTCCTTGAAAATGTGCTTTTTGAAAGACTTCAAGTTCAAAATGAATCTGTGTGTGCCATCTGGCTTGAGGATTGTAAAATAAGGAGAAAAGTACTGTCCCTCTGAATAGTTATATACTCAAAATTCCAAGGGGTTTACAAATGTTGAGTACTGATTAAAAACATGTACAATTTATCTATTGATAAAATTATAAATAACTTGAAATAGCCATACTGCTGGGCTACCATTGAATGTTACTCAATATTCAATAACAATAATAAGAGTACTAAAACAATAAATAATTCAACTGATCTTACACGTTTGTAATGTTAGGTATTAAAAAAATGTTAATAAGTTATTCTAGAACTTTATACAATGATGATGATAACATTTTTAGGGGTAAAAATCAATTTATCTTACACGTGTTTTTAAATACCCAAAATAACCATATTTTGAGATTTATAGATTTTGGGTATTTACTTGGGTAAACACCCAGGGTATTTACTCCGAGTTTTAAATACTCGGGTATTTTACATCACCACCCTCTTGTGCAACTCATTTAATCTTGCACCAACCCAATATACAAATAGAACACAAAATATAGTAATTTGTTCACACCTACTGTACTTCACTAAAAATGTGTACGCTAATCCATTTTTACAACCAAAATTAACTATTTTTCTTCAGTATTCCTCAAGAATTTTTCATCAATAACTGTATTCAATCCAACATTGAATGGTATGATTTATCCTACAGTAGAGTCTCGATTATCCGCCATAAACGGGCCGGCGGAAGGGCGGATAAGCGTAAATGGCGGATAATGGGGAATGTTGAATAAAACCTAAATTACGTACACAGTAAACAGTTTACAGTATATTTTTATTTACTTACACGATTAAATGTAATATATAATTCATTACTCAATTTAAAAAAGAAAAAAATATTTTAAACACATAAATTTAAACTGGTTGAGTTTATGGTGAGTGGAAAAAGCTGGTGATTTTGGTCTGCCTTCCTGACGTTTCCCGCTTTTTCGCCGCTAAGTCTCGCCATCTCTGGAGCGTCATAATGTCAACAGCCCTGGCTTCTTCTTGCTGCTCGACGTATTTAATGGCCGCTTCAAAGATTTTCACCCCTTCTTTATGTGCAATTTTTTGGGGCTCAACAGTCTCTGGTTCTTTGTCATCTTGATCGTCACCGCTATTGACAAGTGTGACGATTTCTGCATCAGTTATTTCGAAACCTTCATCTGCTGTAAGTCACTCTCTTACTTCAACCGAAGTTGCGTCTTCACACCCAGGAATTCGTTGCAATGTGGGTAAAATATCTTCATGAATTTCATCATGCATGATTCCGGCATCTTCATCCTCGCTCAACAGCTTTTTCCATGATCTAGCGATAGTATCTGCTCCGACATTGTCCCAGGCACTTGCAACCAATAAGCCACATCTTTTAGATTTATACGTTTCAGCTTTGGAATCAAGTCCTGGCCATCTTCTATTTCTTGTATCAGGGTGGAGAAAAGCCGTTTTCTATAGTTCCTCTTCAGTGTTTCCAAAACACCTTGATCCATAGGTTGGCAAATTGCATTTACGTTGGGGGGGGTAGGAACATGGACTTTATATCCTGGTCTTTTAGATCATCTACATCGGGATGACTTGGTGCATTATCTATAGGTAGAACTGCTTTTCTGGGTAGGTTATTCTCTTTCAAAAACTTTTCTGTAGATAGTACAAACTCTTTTAAAAACCATTCTTTTAAAATATCCCCGCTCATCCAAGCACTTTTTTGGTTAAAATATTTTAATGGCAGTGCGTGTTTCGCAATTCCCTTGAAAGCCCTTGGATTTTTCGCCTTTCCAATCATTGTCAGTTCCATTTTATGGTTTGCTGTAGCATTACTACAGGCCAAAATTGTTACTCTCTCTTTGCTGCGTTTGTAACCTGGAGTTGCTGCTTCGGTCCGAGCTGCAAGGCTCTTACTTGGTAACATTTTATAATTAAGGCCCTTTTCGTCACAGTTAAATATTTGGTCTCCTGTTAACTGCTCAGCTTCAATAAGTGTTTGAAATTCTTTCTTGAACCTTTCCATTTCTTCAAAGTTGGATGACACTTTTTCACCACAAATATTTAACTGCCGGATTCCATATCGTTTTTTCCAGCGGTCTAACCAACCAATGCTTGCTGTGAATTCTGTGTCGCCTTCATTAAATTCCTTTTGGAAATACAACGCCTTTTGTTTTAATATAGGTCCTGAAATAGGCACTCCTTTGTCCCTAAATTGGATAAACCAAATGAATAAGGCCTCACTAGTTTTTTCATAGTCACTTTTCTTCATCGTTTTTCTGTCTTTTAAGTCAATTTCAGTCACTCGTGAGGCACACCATTGTTCTAATTCTGATCTCTTTTTTTTCCAATCCCCAACAGTGCGACGACCAACGCCATAGTCATCGGCTACCTTCTACAACGTCTCTCCTTTGTCCAGCCTTTTTAAAGCGTTGAGCTTGTCTTGCACAATCTTTTTTCTTTTGTTCCTCTCCATAATCCACTTCACCAAACAGCACTACAAACACTTATCACAAAAAAAAAACTTTAAATATATAAATAACTTTACTGAACACACTAGTAGCTGTACCTTTCAACACGGGAGCGATCCAGTAACTGACAAAAATATGTAGAGAGATATATGGGCACGGCGCGGGAAGTGGTAGGTAGGGGCGGGGAAGGCAACTAACCGGTTTTGGCGGAGCGGTACAGTCGGTGACATATCAGTAATAGAGCACGTACACTCGCTGATGACCACAAAATGTCCTCTGACTATTTTTGTTAAATTATATTAATTAAATAAAATGCCAAAGGTGCGGCGGATAACACGGAATGGCGGATAACCAAGTGGCGAATAATCGAGACTCTACTGTACTTCGTTTGATACTGAACAGAATTTTATACATAGCAATGAGCACCCTTAAACCTGTTTCATATTCTCACCTCAAGATTGGTGTGCCTCAGCTGAAGACCACCGGCGAGGCTAAGTGCACCGTTTGTCTTCAACAAGCAATCTCCAAGGTTGATGTGCTGCAGCAGCTGAAGTTCTGGCAACGCTGCTGCCAAGGCCATACTGCCCTTCACTGACAGCGTGTTGTCATTGAGGTTAAGTATTCGCAGCCCTTGATTGTGTTTTAAGGCCTCACTCAACTCCTTAATGCCTCTGTGGTAGATACCATTTTGCGGGATTTGAATCACCTCCAAACTTTTCAAAACCTAAAAAAATTATATTGCAGCAAAAGTATCATTGCTTAGGGTACATATGATTAAACAAGACGAGCAATGTCAAAATTTATATATATAGATTTTTTAAATTAAAATTATTTAAAATATTTTTAAAAGAACTCAAACATAACACATTTGAATGTACCTCAACAGGATGTTGATTAATTGATTAGGCCAATTAGAATTTCATTCATTGAGGCAACATTAGGGCCTAGAATGGCATTTCTTACACATAATCCATTATCTAATATTCCAATAGTACTAATTAATACAAAAAATTAAACTTCAATCTGATAAAATTTTTAAAATCTTACACATTTTAAAATTGACTAAACCACAATTTAAAGTAGTAATAACAATTGAAACAGTAGAACAAACTTGTAATTAAATATTTTCACACCGTTTCACAATCATGAACCTGGTTAAAGTGTAGGTGGATATCCTTCAATGAAACTACCTACATTCTGCTGATAGCAAATAATGTTGATTATTAAAGGTGACTTCGGAACCACCACCAGTGTCTGGGCAGGATCCTCACACATCCAAGGAATAGTGCACATTCTACATGCACGTACAGTGTTATTATAACACTGTACGTGTTTGGACAGATGGGTGGGTTATACACTATACATATAAGGGCGGGCGGGCTTACCATAACCACCACTTTGTTGACCACGGAAGACTATCCAGGAATAAAAATAAATATATAAATAAAATCTACTTTATTAATTGTTATTAAAATGAATTATTTCATATTTTACTCTAAATACCACATGTTATTATATAGGAAATATTAACATTTCTTTCTTTAGTGAACTAATTTTTTATAGTGATTGACAAAACCATTTTTGGATGCCCTGTTAACTCACCCACTCTCCCATATACAATTACAGTGGTAATGACCCTTTCACCTACCCATACACGAATGGGGGTAGTGACCCACCTGTCCACCCATAAAAAAGGTTAGGGTGATGAATTTCTGGTGACCAAAAAATTCACCACTGTACGTAAATGGGAGGGCGGATGTGTCATCACCACTGTACGTAAATGAGTGGGTCATTACCACTGTACTTGTACGGTTTATCACCACCGTAAGTGTATGGGTGGGTGGGAGGGTCATCACCACTTACGTATATGGTGGGTGGGCGGGTCATCACCACTGTACGTGTATGGGTGGGTGCATATAGTAGAAAAGTTGTAATTCCTAGGGCTTTAAAGATACAAGAGTTAAAAAAGATTAAAGAGTATGGTATCTTTAAGGTATAGACAAAAATAAAGTTGTTGTGAAAGCCTTTACCTTTAATTTGATACCAAACTCGACATTAAGATTTTCGTTCAACTCCACTTGGACTGCCCCACTGAAAAGATGAAATGTCGCTAATGGCTCTTCCATTACAATAGCTGTCTAGCAGACGACAACACTGAAAACTATCGCCGAGAGTTAGCTGAAACTTCTCTTCGAAGAACACTCACTGTACTGCTTTCACAAGACCCTCAGACAGCTCTCGATACATCTTACAGAAAACTATCTGAGATAACTATCAGAGAAAATTAGCTAATAGTGTGTAAACACATCTGTGAGTAGCTTCTGAGATTACCAAACTTTCACGTTTACACTTCGCTTTAGACTTCTTATTTAGCATATAAAACTTTATCATGGTGACAACTGACCTTAAAAACTGCGGAAAGTGCAGTCACTCCTTCGTTCTCAAGCCTGTTGCGACCAGCAATAAACACCCTAAGTGGCAGAGGGTTTCCTATAGCTTTGCTTTTCTCATAGCAGTCCATTAGAGCTCTGGCCAACAACTAAAACCAATCATAAACACAATCAATTTAAGTGTATGTAAATTTAAAAGGGATAAGTTGAGTAGGATTTATACTGCTCCAAACAAAACAAGTGCCAAGTTGATGTGGTACATTTTACACCAAGATAGAGAGTTGTTATGAGATTTAGTTGTTCTTATTTTAGTTGTTTGATCATGAGAGGCAATACATAATTTTTAAATTGGGAGCTATTGTAAGCAGAAAGCTTCTTTTTTATTTTACTGGTGCAAAATGTGAAAAGATAATTTACAAAATAGTGAAAAGAATAAATAACAAAACTCCTCCTGTTAATGTTTTTGACATCATTTACTCGCCTCAATAAGACAAGAGCTGTTCCATCTATGACTATGTTTGTTTTAATCTATGGCTGTTCAAACGTTAAGGAGAGAATTTAGAGGTAAAACAAATGTAATATTTGCATTTATTGAATACAGAATTTGCTTTCTAATTTGTTCTAACAAAACAAAGTTAGATAAGGTCTTATACAAGAAAATGTAACAACTATTTTTAGCATTCAGTAGACTCTGTAGCATTCCGGCTAAGCTAACGGATTAACATGACTTTTGAGCCACATGTGATAATACTGTGTTGCTCACTAGGTGTTGAGCTTGGCAAGTTCTATGGCTGCTCCTAAAATCTAAAAAAATTCTTAAAACTCCTAAAAAGAAATTTTAATGTGTAACACAATAAGTTTGATTAAAAGGTATAAATTATCTAGACTTGTGGCTTCAAGGCATGTACATACATTATTTGCATGTTTGAGGATGAAATTGATATATAATTTTACATGTTAATGTACGTTTAACATCCAAGTTACTTGTTAACATTCAGTGTTACGTGGCCCTAAAGTTGGTCACGGTGTCCAACCGCTAATGGCTGCATTGTCATCTAGTCGGTCAAGTAGTTGTCACTGGTGGCGACTGATAGTCGTCTAGTCAGCCATAATGCCTCACTCACATTATTAAATCAGTCTTCACGCAGCCTTTGCTGAGTTCGCTTTTCTACAGTATTCTACAAGTAGGACATGGTTTTAAGTTTCTGGTTAAGGTTATTTTTTGAGTTTCTATTCAGTTTTTTCGAGAAATTAGGAAAAAAATTAGGGGAAAAGATGTAGAGAGTACTGCAAGGAAGAAAAAATAGAAAAGACAGTATTTATGTTCTATGAACTGTGTTCTGTAGCAAGGTTTGAAAAATGTATCTCCGCTAATTGTAAATAGACTAATTGTAAAAAGATGTTAGAGAAAAGGACCTGATAATAGTGCTTTTAATCTTGTTCATGTTTTTTACTTAATTCCATATATTACTACCGAGTTTATTACAAAATAGAGTTGTATAAAAAATCGTAGACATAAAGTTTGTTGGAAAGGCATTCACCAGGTGCCTTATTTATAGTTTTCCACATATACAAATTACTTCTGACAGTCATAAATTGACACTACACAATCACAAAAATAAGTTTTTAAAGAAAAACTTTCAGCTATTAGAGTAAATTTTTAATTTATGTATGCAGTCACATATAGTTAATATACAGTACAAGTAAATGTCACGCAACACAAATTTATTACAATATAAGCACAAAATGCACAAATATATTACAATACAAGTACAAAATTCTTGTACTTGATGCACGTATTATGCTAATTAAAAAACTATATAGTTAATAAGAAAATACAACCTTAGCACTAAATGTGTTTATTACATGTCAGACAAGCAAATCAAGTACATAGTTTGTAACCACAAATACAAGGTTAAGAAACCGGGGGTTGTCCAGTTGTACTGGCAGTTAGAGATGTCTTAATTACCATGTTCAGTTGCACCGGTGGTCATTTAGAACTCTTTGAAACAATGTCTAGTTGGAACGGGTCATGGTCAGTTTAAATCAACGTAATGTAGTCAATTATTTATTTATTAATCTTCGTGTAACAAATATATCCCAAGAAAACTTCTCAGATTCAAAGCACAAATACATGGCCAGAATAATTTCTAGGATGAATTATGTCAAGCTATTTTACTTCCATTATAAAAAGTAATAGGTTTATGTTGTGCAGAAGCCTACCTTGCTGAAATAATTTATTTCCATGTAACGTATTAGTAGTTGTATTATTATTCTGAGGTATCAATGTGTTTAGAAAAGCAGTACTTACTTTTAAGACTCAATTGTATTATTTTTTAAAGTCGTGCATTTCTATTTATGTCAGTTCATGTGCTTTAAAATACATTGTGGTCATTATACAACGAATGTCTTTATTTAATTTTGTAATAGCTTGCTTAACTAGACAAATTACTTTTTTCTTTAACGCCAAAATAATACTGTATTAATATTTTTCTGAGATTTCATAAAAGTTTGAACTTAATTTTTGTTAATGACTTTGTATGCATGTTTATATTGTACAAAATGTATTGGTACATTGTTGTAATCCACTATTGTTATTTTAAAAAAACCATTATTTGAAAGTATATTTTATATTGATTTTGAAATCACCCCTTCCCGACTCTTCAGTATTATCACTAGATTTAATTGTGTTTTTGCTAAATAAATTTGCTAAAGAATTAAACTTTTTCTTATATGATAGTCAGTTAAAGTGATAATTATTATAGTTGAGATTATTATTATGATAAACAAAAGCAATGATAGGGTACTGTAACTTAAAGGCCTAAGTTATCATCCTGTTTGCCAGAGAAAATGAAAATCTGCAGTAAAACTCTCTTATAAGAACTACATATACGGTTAAGTTTGTTAATCCTTATAAAAACAATCTTTATTTTAGAAAGTCTCACTATTGAATTTAAACATAGTTTACACCTAACTCTCAATGAATTCTACTTTGCTATCGGAAAGCATCATGTATACCAAATATACATCAGTATATGATATTGTTTGATACAAGTGAATTTTTTGTTGAATTTGTCTGTGATTACAAGAGAATACCCATAGAAGTGTGTCTATACTTACTACCTGAAGAGATCCAGATTTGACCGCGGTGCAACTAGACATGCTAGGGACAGAAAATTATTTCGACCCTTATAAATTCCTTTAATCGCTGGTGCAACTAGACATCAGCCTAAGAAACCTTAGTCTTGCATTAAAAAACAAACCTTGGCTCCAGTAATACCAAGGCCATTGTTGTTCAGTCGAAGTATTTGAAGGCTGTAACAAGAAGAACTGCGCAGTAACGATGCTAGGCCTTCCATACCTATAGGACCAAAGGCATTGTCACTCAGGTCCAACTCCACTAGACGCACATTCGCCATGTCAAGTCCACTACCCAGGTATCGCTTGAACATAATACACCATTGCTTTATTTTGGCATATATATATACTGATAAGTTGAAAAGTACAAATATAAACAGGGTTAGAATTTAAAAAAGTATGTCTTTACTTCATTAATACATACACAGAGAGTCCTTAGCAAGGAGAGTCCTAGGCCTATTGTCCTTCTAGTTATATTTTTGTTCAAAAACCAGACAAGAAATATAGTTCAAATAAAATTAATTATAATCATTCCTAACATTATAAAAGAGAAGAATGAAACATACTATTGATCAAATATTTTTAACTATCCACAGAACCAACCACTCCTGTTTTTAGTTTTTATTTATGGAGTACAAACCATGTAATATATATGTAATTGGACAGTTATACTTGGATTATAATACATTTAAAATCATAAATTACTTTTTATCATAGATTTCAAAATTGATTTCAGTCTAAGTTTGAATTTTGTTATAATTTATCTGATTTTTATAAAATGTAAATTCTGAACCATTTGTCTAAATCTACAGTCATAATAGTAATGATTCTTTTAAAAAATACAGTAATTATCTTACTAGTGCTTGTGGAATCTCATCCTTCATCCTGCCAGTAAACATGTCCTTCCATAACGCACGCTTCAATTCTGGATGAGCTCCTAAAGCGTTTCCAATAGCTTTCGCTGCTTCTACTCCAAGAGTGTTTCCTTCTAAATTCAGGAACTCCAAGTTCGTGCATGCTTTAATAGCGTCTGTTACAACCTTAGCTGCAAATGTAACATTTTTAGTTTTTAAAATAAATGTATTAATTGTAGCAAACGTTCAGAGACTTAATATTATTAACCTTCACATACAATATTTTTAATTATGTAATCTTTTAAATATTCTAGTTACCATAACCTTTTTAGTAGTATTTGGAAACATGTGTCCAAGCTCCTTACACTGATTTTTTTTTTATCTATAGTATTATTTATAAAATAAGGATACAATTTTTTATAATAATGTGACTTTTTTTATACGTCCTAATTTATAAATAATTAATCACTATGTGGGTTTTACAAATAAGCAACACGATATACTAAACAATTACTAAATTTATTGAATATATAAAATTAACTTATTATATTTAAATGGATTAATTCCTTAACTTTAACTACTATTGTGAAAAGTACAATTTACTATTAGGCCTACTGTTACAATTAAACTAATCTATAATTACAATCTTCGATGGCATCAATAATTACAACTACTAATTGCAAAGTGACTTTACTAAATTCCCTTCTTTTAATTACAATTCCTAGCTCTATAAAGTGGCTTTCCTAGATTCTCTACTATTATTTACAATTACTAACTATAAAGTGACTCTACTAGATTCCCTACTATTATTTACAATTACTGACTACTAAATGACTTTACTAGATTCCCTACTACCTACAGTCCAAAGCTAACAGTTCACTCACAGTTTCTTCAGTGTCCCTTCAGAAGTCGTCCACAAGTACCGCGCTGCTCCTTCGTTGATCCCCACAACGAACCACTCACCGGTAACTTCTCCGTAGACCACTTCGCTATACTCGGACACTTCACTCGCACTGTAGAACTGTCTCACTGTCGCTGCAAACACCCGGGCTGTAGACTCTAGACTCACTGACTGACTGACTGACTGACTAGCGCTGGTATCCGGGCCGTATATATCACCTGCAGGTCTCCATCTAGAAGCTTCTTGAATTCCCCTGCGTCCGAAGTTCCATGACAGAGCTGGCTCGTCAACCCAGAAGATTCTAGAAGTCCAGTGAAGAGGTAAAGGGGCGTTCATGCGTAAGCCATTGTGCCCCAAAGGTTGTAAACAAGCAGGGCAGGTGGTCAGCGACCCATCCATTACTTCCGCATCACCGGTTCCCAGGATAGAGGCCACTCGGAATGTCACACTGCCCCCTCCTTAAGGCTGATCGTCCCGATCAGCTTCCGCTCCATGGTACGGTGCTAGGCGATCAAGGTGGACCACAAACATCTTGCCTCTTGGGTGTCTTTGAATCCTGTAGACCACATTGTTGATTTGTGTCACTACCCGATAAGGTCCTTGCCAATCCTGTTGAAATTTCGGGCATCTCCCCTTCTTCCGGATGGGACTGTAGAGCCACACCAGGTCGTTCACCTGGAATCCAGTGGAATTGGCTTGCCGGTCGTAGCGAGCTTTCATTTTGTCACTGGCCATTTTTAGGTGCTGACGAGCGAACTCGTGAGTGTCGTGTAGGTGGTCGACGAGCTCGCAGGCGTAGTCCGTTGCGGGCTGCTTTGCGTCAGGTGGCAGGCCGAACATGAGGTCACTAGGCAGCCGCAGCTCCCTTCCGAAGATCATCCTCGCTGGGGTGAAACCCGTAGTATCGTGGACCGAAGATCTGTACGCCAGGAGGAAAATGGGCACCTTCCGATCCCAATCCCGCTGATTGGTGGACACAACTTTCCTGAGGTGTCCAACGAGTGTCTTTATGTATCTCTCGACCATCCCATCAGATTGCGGATGAAGCGCAGTAGTCCGTGTCTTGTGCACTCCGAGACGCTGAAGCACCTCCTTCATCAACAAGGATCCGAAGTTCGTCCCTTGGTCGCTGTGCAGCTCACGTGGCACTCCATACCGACAGATGAATTCGTTCACCAAGCACCCAGCTACTGTTGCGGCTTCTTGATTTGGTATGGCGTATACTTCTGGCCATTTCGTAAAGTAGTCCATGAGAACCAGGAGATATTTATTTCCTGCATCTGACATGGGAAATGGACCGGCGATGTCGATGGCGATCCTCTCGAAGGGTGCCCCAACGTTGTACTGTTGCATTCTGCCTCGACTTCTTGTTTGTGGCCCTCGGCTTCCAGTACAGGCATCACATTGGCGGCACCACTTCTCTACATCAGCCCTCAAGTTCAACCAGTAGAACCGCTGACGTAGCTTGTCCACCGTTCTGTTGACACCTAAGTGCCCACCAGATGCTCCATTGTGGATCTCCTCCAGCACTTCCTTTCTTTTACTTCTGGGGAGCACAATCTGTTCAATCTGCTTCCTACCATTAGGGGCCTCCCAGATTCTTATAAGCACTCCGTTCTTAACCCTCATTGAGTCCCACTGTGCCCAGTAGCTCTTATAAACATGGTTCCTAGCTGCAATGGCCTCCCAGCTAGGATGAGCCCCCGATTCCTTCTCCCGCAGCAGTGGTCCAACCTCACTATCCTCAAGCTGCTCTTTACGGAGTTCCTCCGGCTCCCATCCACTAGCTGGCTCCAAAGAGACACAACGCACTTCCACGGACGGATTCCTTTCTTCTACCTTGGAGCAGTGCTTACAACCCTCTGGGCAAGGTCGTCGAGACAGGGCGTCGGCATTGGAATGGTTTCTCCCTCGTCGGTGTTCAGAGGTGAAGTTGTATTCTTGAAGACGCTGCACCCATCGAGCTGTCTGTCCCTCCAGGTTCTTGAAGTTCATTAGCCAAGTCAGGGCAGAATGGTCGGTCCTTAAATGGAAAGGCTGTCCATAGAGGTACTTGTGAAAATGCTCTAATGACTTCACGACTGCAAGTAGCTCTCTTTTGGTGACGCAATAATTCCTTTCTGCTTTGGATAGCGTTCTGCTGAAGTAAGCTATTACAGCTTCGTGGTCGTCCTGAACTTGGGAGAGAACTGCCCCTATACCCACATCGCTGGCGTCCGTGTCCACAATGAACTTCTCTCCAAACCGTGGGAACCCTAAGATTGGAGCGCTGCAAAGAGAAGTTTTAAGCGTCTCAAAAGCCTCACTAGCCTCCGGAGTCCACTCAAACTTACGCTGTTCTTCGGTGAGCTTGGTCAGTGGCTTAGCAATATCAGCATAGCCCTTCACGAAGCGGCGGTAGTAGGTGCAAAGTCCAAGAAAACTCCTCACCTCATGTTTGTTACGTGGGACAGGCCACTCCTTCACGGTGCTAATCTTCTCCGGGTCCACAGTCACTCCTTCGGATGACACTACGTGTCCAAGATAGTTAACCTTATTCTTGAAAAGATTACATTTTTTTAGGTTTAACTTCAGGTTGGAAGAACGAAGCCTCTTAAAAACTTTCTCCAGATTCTGAAGATGGTCGTTAAACGTCTTCCCTATGACTATGATGTCGTCCAGATACACTAGACAAGTTTCCCAAGTCAGTCCCCGTAGCACATTTTCCATGAGTCTCTCGAAGGTAGCTGGAGCATTGCAGAGTCCAAAGGGCATCACCGTGAACTGCCAAAGTCCGTTTCCATTCCCTATGGAAAACGCTGTTTTCTCTTTGTCCTCCGGAGCTATCTC
Organism: Stictocephala bisonia; assembly: GCA_035578905.1. Taxonomy (NCBI): domain Eukaryota; kingdom Metazoa; phylum Arthropoda; class Insecta; order Hemiptera; family Membracidae; genus Stictocephala; species Stictocephala bisonia. The sequence continues at coordinate 403,156 of JAQJVL010000332.1, read as the reverse complement.
CACCTGCCAGTACCCGCTCTTCAAGTCCAGGGTCGAGAAGAACTTACAGCCTCCGAGAGCATCCAGAGTGTCGTCAATCCGGGGCAAGGGATAACTGTCTTTCTTCGTAACATTGTTCAGTAGACGGTAATCCACGCAGAACCTGGAAGTCCCATCCTTCTTCTTTACTAATACTACCGGCGAAGTCCATGGGCTGCTGGAGGGCTCAATCACTCCATCTTGCTCCATTTCTTTTATTTTTCGCTCTGCCTCTTCTCTCTTCGCCCAGGGTAGTCTCCTAGGTATTTGACGGATTGGTCTAGCGTCCCCAACATCAATTTTATGTTGAACCACAGTTGTTCTACCTTTTGGCCCCGTAGCAGTTTCAAACACATCTTGATATTCTGTTATTAACCTTGCGACTTGCTTCGTTTGATCCAATGCCATTCCCCTGCATGCATCTCTTACAAACTCCGCTATGTCTTCTGGAAGGTTTTTATGGTCTGAAGAGATATTCCTATCAGCTCGTGAAACAGAAGAAACCGGAGAACATTTACCTAGGAGCCTACCTTGTTTCAATGCAACAGGATGGTCATTCAAATTCATTATACGGACTGGAACTTCCTTAGAAGATTTGAACAGTGTTTTCGCTACAAGTACCCCACGTCCAAGTTCCTCGTCGTTTATAACTGGTTCCAGCATTAAGTTCTGGCCTTCCGGAATAGTCTTGTCCATTTCTGCTCTGACGATCTTCTGAGTTCGAGGTGGCAGAGTGGCGTCCTTCAACAAGCGCACCCAAGAAGATAAATTCTTCCTATGCTGAAGAGCAACTTCCTCTCCCCCAATGGTCGTCACTCCTTTCCTGAGGTCCAACTGTAAGCCAAGTTTCGTCATCATGTCCATGCCGAGTATGACGTCCTCCTCAATGTCAGCTACAAGAGCGCGATGCTCAAGACATGCACCCCCGATGCAGAAGGTGGCAACTGTCTCCCCGCGGACGCTGGCAAAGTCCCCAGTCGCAGTCTTCACTGTCCAGGTCGTCGGAGTTATTTTCATAGAGGAAGGACAAATATCTTCATTCAATATCGTCATCGTTGCACCAGTGTCCAGCAAAAGGCTTCTGGGCTCCCCGTTTACCAATCCGTCTATGTAAAGGCTGTTGGTCTGACCTGACAAAGATGCTACGATGATGCTCTTAGCTGGGGCCTCAAGTTGCTGGGTTGACAGTTGCCCCTTCCCATCAACCCTTTTTAGTTTTCCTGCCTCTGCCCCTCGAGAGGCTTTACTCGGGCATTTACTTCGGGGATGGCCTAACTCTCCACACCCCCAACAGTGAATCTCCTTCTTCCGGTCCCTCAGGGCATCAAGCACTTTTCTTACGATGTCTTCTATCTTCACAGGTTCTTCTTCCTCTGCGTAGACTCCTCGCAGACGTGCCTGGCCCCGGACGGATTGCTTTACGGCCTCCAACTCTAAGGCTTGCGTCAGGGCCTCGTTTAAAGTGTTAGGCCGGGCCAACTTTACAGCCTGCTGCGTCTCAGCATCCCGCAGTCCATCGAGGAACCTTTCAATGGATAGGCTCTCGTAGACAGTTTCGTCCACTGTGGGATAAGCGCCCCTCACTAATCGTGCGATGTCAGCTTCGAATTCTTGAAGACTCTCATTGGACTTCTGGTGACGACTCCTGAGCTGAGATCTGTAGACCAGTTCCATGTGTTTATGTCCAAACCGCATTTCCAACCGTCTAATCAAATCTTCGTAATTCTGTCGCTCAGCAGGTGGAACGGTTTGCAGTACGCTCAGAGCTTCTCCACGAAGTGAAAGACACAACATGGACGCCTTCGCTGATGATGGCCAATTGTAGACAGCAGCAGCAGTCTCAAACAAAGTAATAAAGTCTTCCCAGGACATCTTTCCGTCAAAGGTTGGCAAACTTGCGTTATTTACGGGTGGGCTCACACTGGGCCGAGGTTCCAGGCTGGTCGGTTGCTGTCCACTTCCTGAGATCCCAGGTGGTTCGTTGCAGGTTATTGACTCCTTCCTCTCCTGAACCATTTCTTCTAAAACCCTAATCCTATCACCTAATTGCTTCGAACTGTCATTTAATTGTTTTTTAAATTCATTCGAACAGTCATCTAATTGTTTTTTAAATTCGTTTTCAACTTGGCAAATTTTATAATTAAATTCTGTAGCTAACTCTTCCTTCAAGGTTTTACAATTACTATTTAGTTTTTCGGTTAAGTCATCTTTCACTTCTTTTAAGTCACCTTTTAAGTCATTTTGTAATTTATGTAATTTCTCTGCATTTCCTTTTAAGTCATTTTGTAATTTCTCGACATTTCTGTTTAAGTCACTTTGTAATTTCTCTGCATTTCTGGTAATCATAGACTTAAGTGAACTAGCTTCAGTTTCAAAAAGGAATGTTTCTGGATCATCCCCTGCTTCTAGCATTGCCTGCTTAAGTCTACTTAATAAAACTGATTTTGTTCCAGTATGATCTAAGTCCCTTTCTTCTAACTCCCGCTTTAAATCAGCCACTTTTAAGTCTACTAACTTAACTCCACTAGATGCCATCGTTCTTTTGCAAAACTACGTCTGAACAATATAGAATTACAGTAAATGAATTCAATAAACAGCTTAACAATAACTTTCAATAGATAAAAATATTAAACGTGTTGCTCAACAAATCTATCCCACTTCTGACACCAGTGTGACGTTTTTTTATACGTCCTAATTTATAAATAATTAATCACTATGTGGGTTTTACAAATAAGCAACACGATATACTAAACAATTACTAAATTTATTGAATATATAAAATTAACTTATTATATTTAAATGGATTAATTCCTTAACTTTAACTACTATTGTGAAAAGTACAATTTACTATTAGGCCTACTGTTACAATTAAACTAATCTATAATTACAATCTTCGATGGCATCAATAATTACAACTACTAATTGCAAAGTGACTTTACTAAATTCCCTTCTTTTAATTACAATTCCTAGCTCTATAAAGTGGCTTTCCTAGATTCTCTACTATTATTTACAATTACTAACTATAAAGTGACTCTACTAGATTCCCTACTATTATTTACAATTACTGACTACTAAATGACTTTACTAGATTCCCTACTACCTACAGTCCAAAGCTAACAGTTCACTCACAGTTTCTTCAGTGTCCCTTCAGAAGTCGTCCACAAGTACCGCGCTGCTCCTTCGTTGATCCCCACAACGAACCACTCACCGGTAACTTCTCCGTAGACCACTTCGCTATACTCGGACACTTCACTCGCACTGTAGAACTGTCTCACTGTCGCTGCAAACACCCGGGCTGTAGACTCTAGACTCACTGACTGACTGACTGACTGACTAGCGCTGGTATCCGGGCCGTATATATCACCTGCAGGTCTCCATCTAGAAGCTTCTTGAATTCCCCTGCGTCCGAAGTTCCATGACAGAGCTGGCTCGTCAACCCAGAAGATTCTAGAAGTCCAGTGAAGAGGTAAAGGGGCGTTCATGCGTAAGCCATTGTGCCCCAAAGGTTGTAAACAAGCAGGGCAGGTGGTCAGCGACCCATCCATTACTTCCGCATCACCGGTTCCCAGGATAGAGGCCACTCGGAATGTCACAATAAGTAGCCTAATTTTTTATATTGAATATAAATATTACAAAAACCAGTTTGTGCTCTGCATAGTTCTCATATAACACCAGACTAATTCAAAAAACCTAAATAATAAGTTTTCTAAAACAAGTTTTTATCTTATTAACAAATCAAACAAAATACCAGTTTGAGACTTAAAACCATACTACATTACACCTACTTTTTTAATTGGTACCTAAGTTTAAAATGGGCAGAATCTAGAATAGTGTGGAAGGAATTTATTGATATTGATGAATAATTAAATAACTATGAAAATAGTGAATTGCTATAGTTAGCAGATATATAAAAAACTACAATTATTTGTCTGACATAAAGAGCCAAACACGTATACAGTTATGTTTATGGGAGCTTGTATGAGCTTACACAGATACACATATCTTTTCAGTCTTTTGAATCCTCAACTCAAGAATCCTTTATTTTTCAAATGAAAAAAAAGTCCTGTGCCTCCCAGTTTGGTAGTTATTCCTGCCTCTAGTGACGTACATATGTATTTCCGGCCACTTGTCATGGCACTTTTAGAGATGTAAAATAAGGTAGTCTCCAATATATAAAGGTTAGGCAGTCATCAATTGCATTTTTTTTTTTTTTTTTTTTTTTTTTAATGTACTTTTGCAGGTTTCTCTGAACATCAATTGTGCAACTATGCAAACCGCTTGTTTTTGCAATTTAAATGCTCTGCTAAACTGATTTTTTGCAGAAGCTCCCTATAGCACCACACTGTAGGTGTGATGGGGGTAAATCAAGCCGTAATACACCGGCATTAGAACCTTAGTTGGGCAGAATTTTGCTAACGGTCTCAAAACATATGTTAAGGACAATTTGGAGCAAATGTGGCCCATGTGCAAATTCTGGGTCATTATTATTTATATATGATTCCCAGGAATTTTGGGTTAACAGGCTCAGCTAACCGGGTATCTGTCAGCTAAACGCTTGGTCTCTCCATGATATCATATAGTCGCAACGAAAACGTCAAGACATTACAATTTGAGAAGTTTACTTGAGACTATTGATACACTGGACACAATTTTGTTTAAATCCAAAAAAGCTTGTTGTTCAAGGATCAGTTTTTATTTGTTCCTCTATAAAAAGGTTGTGTCACCTGCTTTCCGTATGAGTTTCCAATGCATTCACAATGGACCATAGCTAAGAAAAAGAATTGGGCTGAGTTTTGAGCCCTGAGGAACTCCATATCTTAGTTCAATTGACTCAGAGAATTTGTCTGAAATTTGGACAACTTGATATCGGTTGTTCAGAAACTCTAGCTCATAGTTTTTATTTAACATTATTATAATACTGCTATTGTCCCTTTTGTTGCTGAATCATAGGTTAGTAATCATATGAATTGGTATATATTAGGCTTCAAGTCATTGAACATATGTTTTTAAATTCATAATTGAGTTGGTTTGTATTAGAAACTTGATTTTAATATAGACAAGAAATAAATTTAAAACACTGTTATAAAGACAAAACACTGGAATAAAAATTGAGATACTAATAACAATAACAATTAATATAATAGTGCTTCTTCAATAATATTGTGATTTTACAATAACTTATTTGTTTACGTACCACGAGAAAAATATATCAATCATTAAATAAACCACACATAGTTTTAGAAGGAACAAACACAGCTGATTTTGTTCTATCCGAGAACACAGTAATTAGAAAATATGGTAGGTATCACGACAAGGCTATACAGAAGACTGATGTAACCTGGACTAAATCAGCTGCTTTAATTATTTTATTAAATACTGGTAACTAAATCCACCAATCATGTGGAAGTATTTTCTAGGTACCGTGTCCAAGATGTTTATTTATTTTAAATGAATGTACAACTGTCGTTGGAGAGGGAAGTCCACTAATGCACATGCTCGAACCACACGCCCAGAACTGTGGACTAGTCAATAGTTGTTATGGTTTGTCAACAAATTTAGCCTACTCATTATATAGGCCTTAATGTAATGTTGCCGTCATAATATTATATTAACATAACCCTCCAAGGCTCTGGTCAGTTTCTTACAATTTTACAGATTTGTCCAGATAGTATTGGGTCAAAATCCATTATGCCCCCAATTATATTTTTCATAATCAATTTTAAATCACATATAATAGTATAGTAGATTGTGATACCTTAGGTTAGGTTCTGTTGGAATAAAATAAGTTAGGTTTATGTATCCATTCATTATTTAACAATGCTGAGGGAAAGATACAGTTGGGGGCATGTAACAGATTTTGACCTAGTATTCAATTCAATTCAAAAGTATCATTATTTCACAAAAAAACACATGTAAAATAGTACAAAACTAACCTAACCTAATAATCAATCAATTAAATTGTCTACTTTAAATAAACTAAAATAATTTTTGTGAAAAAATGTTCGGCACCCCGAAGGAAAGACCAGTGTTGGGGTTACCAGCATTATAATAAGAAACAAATTAATTTCCTCTGAAAAGAGAGTATTGATATATATTGATCTTATTTTCCAGTACAAGTATAAACGTCACACAATACAAATTTATTATAATATAAGCACAAAATGTACAAATATATTACAATACAAGAACAAAAGGCACAAATATTATGGTAATCGATTTCGGTGAACCACGCTCATCTTCCTCAGACCAGAGGGATTCACAAAAGAATGGAGAATGGTGTTCAACAACTCAATTTATAGGCCTATGATCACGTGACCCCATTGGCTGGAATCGTCAAAATAGCGGCTGCTGTGATATTAGGCCTATTGGTTAATCTCTAATGGCTGTTACTTCAGTTCTTTTTAGTTGCTGAAAATACATTATTAAAAACTATTTAGGAATCAAAATTAACCTGTTCATTCATTAATTTATCACGATCCTTACATTTTTCTTTAAAAATAAATAACTCTTCCCAAGCATTCATAATATGACCCTTCTAACAAACTTTTAGAATATCTACATTTTCATCTATTTTATTCAAACTGTGGGTACAATTCAGAAGCTACATTAGATCTCTCAGGTGTTTTGTTTCTAAGATCTTATTTTCTTACCGTAGATACTATTTTTGAAGCAATTATATAATTTTTAACTAAGTGGGCCTACATAGCTTATCTTCTAGGCCTATGCTAATGAATTTGTATTGTAGATGTGAATGAAATCAAACTTTTAATATTATAAAAAATGTTGTTACCATTGAATATAGATAGATTAGAGGCCTAACAAATAATAATATCTTTAAAATAATTTGTATTTTTTAAGAAAAAAAATGTTCTGCGGGGTAACAATTATATTTCCTGATAAAGGCTTAGACCTGATTCTACACACTGGTGATACAAATTTCCAAGATTTGGAAGAATCTACCTAGAGTGCGCAGGGCCTACTGCATAGGTTTAAAGACTGCTTAGACAATTTCTTTCACATACATGATTCACGTAGTTCAGAAAATGAATATATGCATTGCAATTTAAAAGATATCATTAGTAATATACTATTTAGAATTTATTAAGTTTAGGCCTAAACACGTTTTGAGGAAGCTACTCACCATCTTCGGCGTTGTTCAGTTTCAAAGACTTCCCAACAAAACTTACTCCTTCTCCAGCAACTGTTGTATTTGAAAGTTGGTTTGATAAATCATCTATAGCGTGTGATGACATTTTTACTTCAATAATTGTTTCGAATGATAAATATAACTAATACAAACAGTAGTTTAAGGTTCAGTAAGCACACACACGTTCTTATTGCCAGTTACGATTACGTTAGAAGATTGCGTCTGCTGCGGCTGCAGTCCTGCACTATCTCTACACCCGCGAAATTTCAAAATTTAAACAGATTTGGATGGCATGCTTGCCAAAACCAAGGACTCAACTCTCAAATAAACACTATAACAATGCTTATTTCAAAAACTTTCAAATATTTATCGACTATTGGCACTGATTTTGAGGTCTTAATAAAATTAGTATTATGTTAATAATTAATTATTTGAATGGACAAGTTTTTTGTCAAAAATAATAATAGGACATTGACCCCATTCTTCTATACGATTGAGACACATGGATGTATAGCCTAGACCAGACAATAGGTTGTATTTGGCATCAAGAAATGACAATAGAGAGTTTGAAAACAATTATGTAATATCATAGACCTTCTATTATAGGTATAATAGAATAGGTATAATAGAAGGTCTATGGTAATATGAGTAAACGTTCAGTTTTAATTTTCAGTTCTATAAGACAGCAGTCTTTCAATTGGGTGGATGACATTTCGATACTGTGTTTTATTCTGTGACGTTAACATGGCATAATCACAGAGTATGTGGACATAGTGGGTAACTATAAGTTACAATAATAAATGTACACAATAACTACACTCAATTTATTTCACGAACTTAAAAATAGATCTTATTACAGTTGATTTTCAAACAATGTGATGTAAACAATGGTATGGGTCAATACCACATTAGTGTAAGCAATAAACCATAACTGTGGTTATACTAAAACCAAACAGGTCCAACCTCACAGGCAATCAAGTGTGTTTGTCCACGTTCATTCTTAATGCGGTCAGACTGTAGGTTATTATACTGTCTTAAGGATAAAGAATAAAGAATCGTTGGCTTGTCTTGTTTCTGTATTAAATAGTGATATAGACACTCTTAAAATTAAGAACAATGAACTGATTTTTTTTAATAATGATCTCGTTAAAAAACTTGAATCAGTCTCAGATGGCTGGAGTGTCAATAGGTGGGTGGATGATGAAACGTTAAAACATTTTTTTAATTCACGTGAGGCATATATGGGTAGAAAAGGGTATTGTTTCTTGCGCCTTCTGTGACTCAAGTCATTAAACTTTCCCCCAACCAATGAACTTGTCAATATGTTTGATAATATTTCAGAAATAATATAGGTTAAGTTACCTTTTTTTCCGTCAACAGTTCTTCTTTCATAAATGTGCTATGTACATTTCAAAGCGTAGAGCTTCATCATCAGGCTTTCCAAAAACGTCACATTTACATACTAAACATTAAAAACATTTAAAATATAAACTAAAACACTCAAACATATTAACACAGTACATTTGCCGGCCGGCGATAGACACCAACTGATAATATTTCAGTTGGACTCAAAAGGTTTATATTTACTTGTGTAAATAACAGTAGTGAGGGTCTCAAAGACGACAGTGGTAATCACTGGAGCCTCTTATTTATTGATAAAAAAACAAAGAAAGCTTATCACTTCGACTCCAAAAAAAGGCACAAATAAAAACCATGCCTACTTGTTATGTGACAAACTCAACATATGTAGACAATCATGTACTGAAATGAACTGCTTTCAACAACATAGTAATTTTGAGTGTGGCCTCAATGTTATGGTAAATTTAAATATTATTTTAAGTAGATATGTCATACCAAACATTAAAATGCCTTTTCATGAATGGTATTTAAATAATTTTAAATTTTGTACAACAGATAACACTTTGTCAGCACTAGCTAGAATTCGAGAATCATGTTCACTTCCAACTGACCACTCGCTCCCTGTGGCTGTGCCAGTGTCTGCCGGCCCGAGCGTTCACCGTGAGGTGATTCCTCCAGTCACTAAAAACAAGCAGTGCTGACGAGTGGAGGGTGGTTAGGAGAATAGTTTCAGACAGGGAACAACACATTCAGACACGGTAATTATTTCAAATCAATTTTCTGCGTTGCGCGTTGAGGAGCCAGTTTGTAACAAAACAAGTGAAGTCGTAATTGATAGGCCTGTCCTTTGTCCCAAGAAGAATACTGCTCCATGTAAAGTAAAAATAACCAGAATTTTCTCACGTTCAGATGGGGTGCTGTCCCCTAATTTAACTAAATCAAAAAACATATTCCATGTAAGGAAAATAAGTTACTAAACATTATGATGGTCAGTGACTCTCATGGACGTAATCTATACCCTCTTATAAGGAAGAAAGTGCAAGGCCCCTCAAATGTAACCTGTATTGTTAAGCCTGGAAAGACACTTGAAATCGTTCTAGAGGACAGCACTCATATCCGGAAATCGCTGACCAAAAATGACTGTCTTGTTCTCCTGGCTGGAACAAATAATATTCCACAACGCTGTGGTGGTATGAGGGCCTCTTTGACTGATTTCCTTGAATCTTCAAAAATGACGAATGTTGTGGTCCTGGGTATACCCAAGAGGTATGATATCTCCGACCTAAACAGTGCTGTTTTTGTAGTTAACAGCAACTTTATTAAAATTATTGAGCAATATGATCACGCAAATTTTGTATCTCTTGACCAAATCCCCCGACACGGTTTTACGAGGCATGGCCTGCATCTCAACTGGAAGGGTAAAAATCTATTATGTAAATTGATTGTAGATGCAGTCATGTCTTGTAACTCAAAATCTAAATAACATGTAGCTCAAAATACTTGTATTAATAAAAGCTATAATAGAGTTATTAAAAAATTCCGTGCTAGAATTGTATATAACTCTAATTATAAAAATAATGACAGTTTCACTTCAAATACTTATCATTGTGGCTCCAACAATTCAATTGATGGTCCGGCCTCTGCGGCTACTGTGGTTGGTGATCCGGTGGGAGGTGAGGCCTGGTTGAAGTCCCTGTCCAACACCCATTTTTTAGGACTCAGCAGGCCCAGAGCACCGAATACCTAATTTATAGTAATCCAAAACCTCCTCCTCTCAGAAACTTCCATCAAAACATATGTGGTATCAGAACCAACAAAGACCTACTGGAAGTGCACCTTCAATGTGAAAGTCCTGATATATTGTGTCTTTCAGAACATAATCTTAAACAAGAACAATATGATTGTTTCTCTCTACCTGGATATTCACATGTTTCGGCATATTGCCGAGATCTGAGGAGAAGGGGGGGGATTTGCATTCTAGCTAAAGTAGGCATCGAGTTTGAGCAATTATAGATGTTTCCCAGTTCTGTTCAGAAAGCTACTGTCATATAGCTGCTACAAGGTTCAATCTTTCAAATTCCAAAAAATTCTAGTTGTTGCAATCTACAGAATTCCTGGTAATGGATACAAACAATTTATTGAGGGCTTAACGCAATGTATTTACTGTGTTCTGGTTGGATCCATTCCTACAGTTGTCATTGGCGACTTCAATATTGATGTTTTGAGTGATGGGCTCGCAAGTCGCTATCTTATACATACATTGTCAGCGTATGGTTTGAGATATACAATATCAGACTATACTAGAGAATTTAAAAACTCCAAGTCCTCAATAGATAACATATTCACGAACATCCATGAATCTCAAATACATAGTCAAGTTGTTGTAGCTGCATTATCTGACCATCATGCTCAGGAAGCTATTCTCACTTTTTCTTTACCAGATCCATTAAATGTTCCAAAATTTAAAGTTTGTAGAGCATTCACTGATAAAAATATTTAAGTTTTTAAAACGCTTTTGAAAAGCGAATCTTGGAATTCTGTTTTTTTTTTTTTTTTCTCAGGACATTGATTCTGGGTTCAATGAATTTCTTGACAGTTTAAAACACTTGTTTGACATTTCCTTTCCATTAAAAACAAAAAACATTGTCAACAAAAAACACAGCAGTAAAGTTCAGCTTGATGCAGGGACTTGGGCACTGAGTGAGAAAGTTTTGGAACTTTATTTAGACACAAAAGATCTTGACTTTAACCATCCTCAAAGAGCTCAGTATAGGAGATTGAGACACCTTTATAAAAAGAGTGTGCGCAAATGTAAATCAAAGGTTGCGCTCAGTAAGATTCGCCTGTCATCTAACAAAACTAAATGTATTTGGAGTATAGTCAATAGTTGTAAATTATCAAACTCAAAAAAATCTCTTAGTCCACCTCAAATCAGCTTAATTAGAGAAGATGGCACGAGTGAAAAAATAAGTGACCCTTATAAAGTAGCTGACAATTTTAACTTGTTTTTCTCTTCAATAGGCAATCTCGTCTCTAAAAAAAAATCAGGATCAAATAAGTGTTAATCCATCTAATAACTTTCAATTTGACCCTCCGCAAATTACATCTTCCATGTTCCTTTCCGAAGTGACAAATGAAGAGGTGGAAAGAGAGATCCTGGCTCTGAAATCTAAACATTCCTCGGGGTCAGATGAAATTTCTTAATATGTGTTGAGACAGGTCAATGATCTTATATCAAAGCCACTTACATTTCTCATTAACTTGTCATTTGAAACAGGAAAATTTCCAGATTCTCTTAAACATTCAATAATTAGACCACTACATAAAAAAGGAAACAGGGAAGATTGCAGTAATTACAGGCCAATCGCCCTTGTCTCAACATTGTCAAAAGTCTTGGAAAGATTGTTCTTGTCTAGATTGTTGTCTTTTATTGCAAAAAATAACATCTTATCAAGTAGTCAGTTTGGCTTTACTAAAGGCAAATCGACAGCAGACGCTGTAAAATTCTTAGTTTCGTCTATTTCCAAAGCGCTAGATACAGGAACACCAGTCATTGGACTCTTTTTCGACTTAAAGCAATCTTTTGACATAGTGGATCATGACCTATTGTTGGCTAAAATTGGCAGGCTTGGAATAAGAGGAATTTCCCAATCTTGGATTAACACATATCTTCGGGGAAGAGTTCAGTCAGTAAAAATTCCGTTTGTGAACAATAATAACTATATCAAATGGGCTGAATCTTCTTCTGTTCCCGTTCTTAAAAGAGTTCCTCAAGGGTCAGTGCTTGGGCTTGTATTGTTTCTTTTATATATTAATGACTTGCCATTGAAAATATCCGACGAAGGAAGTAGGGTGTGTTTATTTGCGGACGATACGTCTCTGTCATTAACTGGTAAAAATCGATCACAACTTGAACGAACAATATTCAAGAAGTCTAGTATTCTACTTCAATGGTTTTCCCATAACCGTCTGACAATAAATAAAAACAAAACCAAGTTTCTAGAATTCCATATCAACAACTATGATCATTATCGTCCCCTTTCTTGCTTTATTGGTGATACATTAACCAGTCCTTCTCTGGTAACGAAATTTCTTGGAATTTACATAGATAATAACTTGAGATTTAAAGACCACATAGATTCTGTCTGTAAAAAACTAAGTTCTGGTGTATTTGTGTTGAAGGGTATCTCTTCAACTCTGGACGCATCTGCCCTATTAGCCGTATACTATGGTTTAATTTATCCTCATCTTAGTTATGGCATTGAAATTTGGGGCTACGAGAATCAAAGAACAGATCTCGTGTTTAAACTTCAAAAAAGAGCTATTAGAGCCATTTTCCATCTTACTCGTAGAACATCTTACAACCCGTACTTCAAAGAAAATAGAATTTTGACTTTTCCTTTTATTTACATAAAAAGATCAGTACTTTTTGTCAGAAATAATATGCATACTCGTACCTTTCAGATACTCCAGAACGACCACAAATACAATCTTCGCCCTAACCATAACATCAATGGCCCTTCACATAAAACATCTTTCTATGAAAGACAGTTGGTGTGTAATGCTTCCAGGCTTTACAATTCGCTGCCGGATTCTCTAAAGGCCGAGAGTAGCGTGCGGAGGTTTTAAAAACAGATTAATGAGTTGTTGGTGCAGGGCTGTCACTACAGCGTTGGGGAACTCTCAAAATAACTTTCCCCTATTTCCTACCACCACATGCTAAAAAAAAAAAAAAAAAAAAAACTATCTGTCAGTATTATTTAAGGTTATTTTTATTCTAAGTATCTTATATAGCCAATAATATGTTCTTGACCAAATGACGATTGTAATGACGCTATTATGCGGCTTGTTTGGCTGTTTAAATAAAGATTATTTTCTTTCTTTCTTTCTTAACATTCAGCGTTGGCAAAAATCAAAACCAATCTACTCAGGATAAATTCCTGTCCCATAATATCTTAACCTTTCTAAAACAAACAAACCCGAACATAAATATGATATCAGATCAGGCATCAACATAAGAGTGCTTCCAAATAAAAACATATTCGAAAAACATCTATTACTTAACGGGATCAAACTATTGCCAGCCTCACTCAAAGCAGAACGTGAAGTGAATGTATTTTCTATAAGGGTTCAGAGGTGTTTGGTTATGATCCGACACTGCCCTGAAAAAAATACACGGTATCAAATTGAACCTTGTCAGTATGTCGGTAGGGTAGAATAGCACCGGCCCACGTTTCAGCGTGATGAGTTTGAGATCTCCGAGGACTTCTTCAGATACAATCGGGTGTTTTCGGCATTTCTCGAAACTCTAAAAAAACATGTTGTAAATTTAAATGGTCTTAATAAACTACCTAATTGTATTTACTTCTAGTTCTTATCCTTAAAAAAAAAAGTTAAATTAACATATATTAATAATATGCCAGCAAACATACAATCAAATTTAAAATAATTTTGCTATCAATTTGAGTAGTTATATTATGTAAATTAAATTTCGTTATGCTATGATGAGCATTTTATATTGTTTAATGAAAAGTAGATCATTATTCTCGGAAACAAGAACAGGACACAAAAGCGGAAACTAACGGAAGAATTGAGAAGGTTTAGTTAAAACTGCACCGTACCTTCCTTTACCGACCCACTGACCGAGAAAACGCTCGGATTTAATTCCATTAGGTAGATTAAAATAACTACTTGACCAAACAAGAAAACCAGCTTCACGGTGCCCAAATAATGATTCAATTTAGTTTATAGATTACTAGTATTTATTTTATAGTACACCTCTGCACGCTTCGCGTGCCAACTCCAGTTCTCGCTGTGCTCAATATACTTCGGCCTCGGCATGTGACTTTTGACTATAAATAATAGTAGATTATTTGAACAATGCAAAATCACAATATTGAATTTATTTACAATATTTCACTCACACTACTTGCGTTGCTACCTATTTATTAGTATAGGGTATTACCAAAGTATGGTACTACTTAGCCTATTTCAAACGTGTTCATTTAATTTGTTTTTTCTGACAGCTGAAGATTAAATAAACTCTTAATGCATCAATAGGATAGTGTCAAACGTACATAATAAACATGTTTATTTATTTACAAAACAGCCTTTATTAATTAAATAAAATCAACTCAATGTTATTCTTATGGAAAAAAAGAAAATTTTGAGGGGCTGTTTGCATCCCTTAATTTCGAAAAATCGTTTCTGAGTGGGTCACTTCGATACTAAAGCTAACTTTATTTAAAGTTTAAATTAAATCCGTTCGGTGGTTTTTGAGATTTTGTGATGAGTGAATCAGTGGTATTTGGATTATATATATATATATATATATATATATATATATATATATATATATATATATATATATATTACACTTCATTATGAACAAAATCGATATTATTGTTTACTTGTTTTTAAGACTGTACTAAAGTAGGTGATTAGTTCACTTGCTGTAGATCATAATTCTTCTTCTATGTGTAGAGTCTCATCAAGTAAAACTCTTTATTATTTTAGTGATTAATTGACATCCTATGGTCAATTAGGCCTAATTGTACGGCAACCAATCATCCACCTCATTTTAATCTGTATCACATTCATTATTGTTTGTATTTTTTTAATAACAGTTAGAATTTCTTCAACTGAAAATTCTGTACAATTTTCTTAAATTTGATAAATAGTTAAACTTATAATCGTAGTATTAGCTTATTGTGTAGTAAAACAGGTAATACTCCCATAATACTTGCAACACGATTCAGTAATTAGCACTCTTGATCAATTAAGCGCAAAACTGCAAATTTGTATTTTTTATGTTTATTTATTTACGGTTTAAACCATTTACAGAAGTGACATTCAATGTAGTACGAGTACAAGCACAGAATATAGACAGATACAGAAGCCCCACGCAATGCTAAATTTTGAAACGCGAGATCGCTTAACTCACCGGCCAGATCATACGCGGCGCTAGTGGTAAAAACCGGCCAAGCGCGGTTGCCAAACTGTGGCTTGCCGGCCGGCCCAGCCGGCCAGGGAGAAATCCCTCGCTACGTATCGTCTTTGGTCTCTCAGGGTAGTCAACTGCAACAGTCCCGCGTGTATCGCACGAGCAGTCCAACAATGATGCATATGCGGAGTTTAATATTACTGTACATCTTTTACTGTTAAAACGTAATATTCATATTAACATTTTTTATTGACAATTATTTTTTGTTTAATTCGGTGTCTGCCCTAAACCGCCCAATCTTAGTAATTACTAGAAAAAAATTAAAATAATCAGGTTTTCTTTCCTATAATACGTTTTTGTTTCTCTTGTTTACTATAGGTCTTCACCGACAAGTTTTGCATAACTTGGTGAGACCTAGATTTTGTA
The DNA here is from genome assembly GCA_035578905.1 of Stictocephala bisonia. Lineage (NCBI taxonomy): Eukaryota > Metazoa > Arthropoda > Insecta > Hemiptera > Membracidae > Stictocephala > Stictocephala bisonia. The sequence continues at coordinate 387,263 of JAQJVL010000332.1, read as the reverse complement.
CACACGAGTAAAAATAACTAAATAAAATATATGGAAAAATATTTTGCCCGTGTAAATGAATAAAGTAAGTGTAAAAGCTTACTATCATGAATGTATTTAAGATAGTAATAATAATAATAATAAATACTTGCAAATTTTTAAATAATAGCCCACATAAATGTTAGTAAAATTATTTTGTATACTTTATTATTTTATTGGCGTTGTCAGACTAAAATTCCATTCACGTAGCTTAATCAACTATTTAAAAAATACATTATTTTAAACGTTTCTTCAGGTATTCATCAGTAGGGTGCTATTTTCGCTCAAAACTTGACTAACTGAAAATTAGATAAATATAAAACATAAATAATCCTTATTACAAAGAACAAATGTTTTCCAATTTTATCGTGGCTAGGAGATGATTTCTATAAGTATTATTAAAGCCAAACAACACTGACAAATCACAAATTCTCAAAAATTATAAGACCACGAAATGTTCTATAAACATTCATTATAGGCTATAGACACATACCAAGAGAGGATTTGTCAACAGTTTTTCTCAAAAAGCTAAATTAAGGCAGATAATAATATCCCAATACTAGCAAATCATTGTTACCCTAACATTGAGAAAGCTTATGACGTGCACCATTGACACTGTTGCACACTTGACATAGGCTAAGAGGTTATTTTTTAACAGTGCATTGAAACAATGTTAAGCGTGTAATACGAAGAAAAATAACAAAATTACATGAGTGAGTGAAATGAGCGTAGCCAGTAACGGGGTTTTGCACACTTAGCGTGCTGTGGTATCCCCTAGTTTAAGAAAAAATTAGGTTTTGGATTAATACTATTATTTTTTACAGATTTAAATGGGTAAAAAATGTTTAAAGGAACATAAATCTCGAATGGGGACAAAGTGTTTGGGAGATTGAAGGCGATAGGTTCCATGCTCGGTACTCTTAATACCGACACGGCGTCCGCACAATGGTTGCCATCGACGTGGACACTACTAGAGACGTATTGGGTGTTCATGTTGGATGGTAGTCAAGGTTCGGATGTTGTGTAGGGAAGAGAACTGAGTGTCAGACTTGTCTGTTAGCTGAAAATCAGACCAACACTACGTGGTTCGGATTTTACGGAAAGCTGCAGGTCCGATAGTTGCCCTGGGCTGTTGGGCTATTAATAAATTGCACTTTCTGAGGAACAGTTAAACTCAGTTAGTAACCAGACTACACTCATATTATCGTTCATATTCGCCTTAAAATACGCACAACGTTGTGTCGGCGTCTCATATGTTAGAACGAATACTGTTTCCTTCAAACTAGACGGAAAATAATATTTGAGGTAAAGTTCAAAGAACACGCGCCGATTACGTGTTCATCTACTTCCTGCATCCTTTCCGTCTATAAAAAAAATTTCTGAATAAAACTCAGTCAATCGATATACTATAAAGCTCAATGTAGTGACTGACTGACTCACTGACACTAAATGTTGAGGCATTTCCCGGCGTCTTACCCCCATGAAGAGTATACTTGAATTTAAGCTCTCTGTCTGAAACCTTCAGAAAAATTCATAAAAGTTTACTTTTTTCACTCATAAACAAGATGGTGGCCTTTTTACCCCAAAACTTCCCCAATGTCCCCAATGGAAAAAAATCACTAAAAAGTAGTTTTTATTACCTAAGTTGAAGAAAATCTTTAGTAAAATGGCCAAACATTCACAGTTCTACACGTGTAACAAACAAGCACCTTATATATGAATTTCAGCTTAATAACTCAAACATTTGTGGTATCGGGGGCTTAAAAACCTGAATATTTTAAAAAATGTAAAAATTTTAAAAACTGATCTAATCTACTCAAGTGAGGTATCAATTTAAAGCCATTTCTCTCCTGAATCCAAATACAATATCAGATTTTGAACAGGATAAATATTAAGGGGTAAATGCTCCTAAAACAAAACAAAAAACTCCTAAAACCAGTAAAAGGGTAGTACAAAAATAAAACTTACAAGTGGAGCATCAAACTATAGGTATTTATCTCAAAAATTACATTTTACCTTTACATCTTGGAAGAGACAACGTTTAAGGGTTCTGCCCCCCCCCCCCAAATAAAAATAAGCTTCAAACCCCAAAATTGAGTACTAATGTCAAACTAATACACTCAAGTGGGGTATCAAAATAAAAGTATTTTTCTCTTAAATACTAATTTACCATCAGATTTGAGAAAAGTCTATGTTTAGGGGTTCCGCTGCCCCAAAAACCAAAATTAATGGTCATACTGGTTAAAAATCCTGACGAGGCAGAGGGCCGATCTTTCTCACGAGGCGACATGCCGAGATCCACAAATGGACTGTAGCAGTATCTTGGTGAGGCCGCAAGCCGAACTTTCCCTCACGAGGCCGTAGGCCGAGTTCCATAATTGCCTGTAGAAGAGCGTCTTGGCGAGGCCGTAGGCCGAGCTCCTCCACGAAGCCGCAGGCCGAGTTCCTCAAATGGGACTGTAGCAGAGTGTCTTGGTGAGACCGCAAGCCGAACCTTCCCCCGCGAGGCTTGTAGCAGAGCGTCTTGGCGTGGCCGAAGGCCGAACTCCCCCACGAGGCCGCAGGTGACCCATATCTCACGAGCACAGCGAGTGACGACGGGGTTGGCATGCGAAACGGGCAGGGGTGTTCCCTAGTTTCTGAATAAAATTGGTTTGGTTTCGGTTATTTTATCATTGTGTCTTGTTATAACTTAGTGTTTTAATGGAGAGAAAGAAAGATTACGACAGTTTGTGTTAGAGGAAGTGTAAATATTCATACAAATAGAATCACTGCGGATGTGTTCCCAAAACAGCTATCACAAGTGTACGTGGAGAACTGTGGTAAGTGAAAGAGATTTTTTAAATAATACACATCATTTAGGCCTAGATTATTTTCCTCGAGCCATTTGTGCCATGTGTTAACATAAATTAATCAAACGTCCTCTGCGTCTTGTCCCCGCATTGTCAATTATCTTCTATTGTCTAAAACTGTAACAATGCCATGAGTAAACTGAAAAATACTAAATTAAAATGTTAAAGTGTTTAGCAAAGCCCGTCTTCAACCTTATGGTAGCGCTATAAGCGTTCACGGAGTGAATGTGACGAATGCTACAGTCGCACACCATTCACACACCTTACTTCACTGATCTATGCGATATATTTCCTGCAGCAAAAGTATACCCACATTCGTATTTGGTGACTAATCGTTAAAATGAATAAGTGAAACCGGTTTGATATAAACTCCACGTTAGACCAAACTATTTACATTATCATAATCCGGGTAGGACCGTGTCTGATTGCTATGTACACTAATTAGATGTTGCCGACGTTTCGAGTGCATTGCAGCTCTCATCTTCAGGGCGACATACTTATCACCAGGTACATTACATATACTCTGTGGATCTAGTAACAGAGTGTGTTGCCCTGAAGATGAAACTGCAATGCAATTGAAACGTGGGCAACATGTACATAGCGTGCATACAAAGTGAAAAAATATAGAAACGCTGTCACAGCTTTTATATGACTTAACATATAAAAGTGAAATCTTGCATATCATCTTGGTCACAAAAACCTACTTTTTCATACCATTAGTGACTTTTCATCCTTTCACAGGTACGGCCCGTGAGGAGTTGAACGAACATCTTAAATCTAAGCCAAGTTTGGTATTCAATGAAAGGTCTATTTAAGAGAATTAACTGTCCAAACTTGAATTGGAAAGGATTATTCTTTACAGAGTAGCGGTCATTTGAATGTCATGACAAACAAATTTAATCTTTTGTCTTGTGAAGTCACTAATTTGTATGGTTATTTTTCCATACATAATTTGATAATTTAATTTCTCTTAGTAATTATGTTTAAGACATTTATCTGTTCTAAAGACTTGGATATAAATCAGTCTTTTAACTGTGTCACCAATTTTTCTTTTTTGTCTCTTAATCTGTCCACTTTAAAGTATCTACAACCAGTAATAAGCGTCCTATTAAATTGGCCAAATTGAAAGGTTTAAAAATGTGAAAAGGGACGTAGAAAATAGAGGGTTGAGTAAGATGAATAAAAATAATGTGGTTATGAAAGATCGAGATATGAGAAATTTTGGTGATAAGATATAATTTTTAAAATAGTCTATATGTTTACTATGTGTTTACAGTATTTATTTTGTATTGTATAACACTTTTAGGGCGTATTTATGTAACAATTAATTTATGTTTTGTTTTTGGGTTTAATCAAATGTTTATTAATGTAAATAGTTCATAAATGTATCGATAGTTAAAAGTATAATTTCTAATTATATGTTTCAAGGATTCTTATAAGCATGTGCCATCAATACAATTTGCTTATCTCTGTATCTTCTCAGGTACAGTATGTAGTATCTATAAACATTGATGATATCCAGTCGGTATAAAATAAGTAAAAAAATCAATCAATTTGGCAAATTGAAAGGTTTAAAAATAGTAAGCCCTAATAAAAATGAATAAAAATAATGAGCTTATGAGTGGGATGTATTGAGAAATTGTGGTGAATAAATTCTGTATAGTATGTATGTCTAAATTATATGTTATATTTTATAGTTCCTCGTGGTGTAATATCACTGACAATGCCCAAGCTAACTGCAGAATAAAAATCTTGGTTTTCTTATCATCCATCGTTATTTTATCTTCCTTAAACAATTAATTGTTTCATAATTTAATTTGATAAATTATCATAAATGTTTCATAAACTTGTTAATTAAGAATACAATTAAACAATCCCCTTTATTTAGAAGTGCATAAAATAGGTTTCATTTGCTCAACGTATAACTTATGTACTAGAAGAATTTGGCTAAAATTCAAACAAGAGGATGTATAGGGTCAAAATACGCGGAGTAAATGCAACTCAGTGAACGTAAGCGGGGGTAGGCCTATTCCGGGCCTTGCCCTCAGTGCCCTGTCTGACTGTCGATTGGAGTTCTGTCTGTCCATTCTGTATTCCTCCCTCCACTGTGGGAACACGGGAATCCCGCACTATGATCTGGCAACGCCGCGCCAGTTAGCGACCGTCTCAACGCCTTCATTTTGAGAAATACCACGAACTGCCCGTTTCATTATTTCCTATACCGTGGGGCTTCTGTATCTGTCTATATTCTGTGGTACAAGTTACTAAACTCGTAACTTAATTTACTCTTTAGGATATGTATTTGTTTTTACCATACGTTTTTATGCAATTTACAAGTTAGGTATATACTTTGACTTTCCGAAATGGGGTTAATGTTTAATTTATTATCTTACTTAACTAATGTATCTTTTTTGTTTCAATTTGCATGTAATTAAATGATAGATTAAATTTAAGAAAGGGCAGTCTATGCCGAAATTTATCCTCAATAAAAAATGTTCTCTATTCTTCACTCTTTTATTTTGTTTGTCCGTCTGTTTTCTCTCAGATTTACTTATTTTGTGTGATCTTGTAGCATGGACTGTACATAGACTGTGTTTTATGGTCTTTACTTATACAACTATATTTTCATATAGTACTTTTGTTAACGGTTCTTTGTGCCAATCGTACAGGCATTGCCATAGCAGAAGATGATTCAAAACAAATCACTGAGGGCCGAGGGGATGTTGTTGAGGTTGAATGTATTGTATTTGTGGTGTATGTGTACGTATTTAAATAATTTTGTTATTTTATGGACAAAATGAGTGATGTTGTCTTGATTCTGATTTCAACTATTATGTGCAATCTGCAATAACATATTCGAAAGTTACTTAACTACCTCAAGAGCACTCTTCTTCCTTACAAATTTGTCTTGTCTCAACTGTTGACATTGGTAAGAAGATAACATTAATTATTTTTATTAGGAATAGTAATATTACATTTACATAACTTCAAGTTGTGATGCTTCCATATGAACAATGTATCAATAATATCATTATCTGCCATGCAATATCTAAATTTCTTAAAATTTTAGGTCTACATAACCTGTTCCATTGAGTCATTTATAATTCCAAAATAACTTGTTATTTAAGAACATAAAACTAGATTGCCGTTATATAAGGGACTGACATAAAAGTTTTGATCAAGTAGTGCAGTTTTTGATGTCTAGGAAGTTATAGATTCAAGTATTTAGTTTAGCCCTATAGGCTAGTTATTTTTTGTATCGTCATACAATATAGTAGCATTTGTGAAGTATTGCTACACTTGAACTGTTACCAGAGTGTGTTTTGGTTAGTCCCTGATTGATAATACTATTGACGACTTTCTTGCAGTTCAAGAAACACAAGTTTAACACCAGGCAAAGATTTTAAGATTGCAATTGGGTAGTGACTGCTGAAGCTATTGGATGTAAAGACTTTTTTGTGAGAACATAACTGAGATGAACTTATTGATGATATTAAAATCGATTAATACCTTTAATAATAATGTGTATTCTAGTAGCAAGAGCATCTGAAACTAGGCTAAGTTATTGTAGTTAAATGCAATATGCACCCTTACAGTTTTTGTACAGTCTTGTATATGGGAAACTTTTACAATACATCTTTTACAATTGATTTTTACCATTTTTTACCAGCTCGTCAGAAACTAACATCTTATTTATGTTATTTCATGCAAAAGCACCGCAATTTATATTGGACAATCTATAAAATTACTGACAGTTGGAATTGTTTATCAAACATTTTTTTCTTTCCTTAATATATCCCTATTTGATATCTGCATGGAGTCAGGTTCTATTAGTTATTTCAGTTTTTCCCCTAGCCAATATTTCTATGGTTGTCGTAATAGAAGCTTAACTAAGCTAATTAGTAGGCTACTAAGTTTAGCTTAGTTGTTCCCCCCAATCTAACTAATCCCAATTAACAGGCTATTAAGATTAGTTTTTATGTTCGCTGTTAAGCCATGTAACCTTAGGTACTTCTGGACAGCTCACATTTTAATGAAATGTGAGAGACAGCATTGAAACCAAGAAAGTGGGGATTTGTTTAGTTAAGGGGGCTTTAACTCATAGTATAACTTTTTATCATCGTTACACTATGTTAAGTTGTGACGATTTGATTGTTACAAAATTGTTTACAGTTTGACCGAAATTGGACGACCATTTAAACAATCCAACTTTTTCTTCAACTACGCCCCAACTTCTGGTCAATTTAACTTCGGATCAAGATAGGAGAGTTTGTCTTGTGGTTTATTTATGCGGTTTGTCTATTAAAAAGACTTGGAAAAAGTTATCAATTAAAATCTCCAACAACAAAGAGCAAAGAACAAATGTGCGAGGATAACTTTTTTCTATAAAGTCTGTAAAAAACTATTGGGAAATGTTCCTCGAATCAGCCCTAGCAATTTTCAATAAATATTAACTAATCAACAAAAATTTTAAGCAGAACATGAAAAAAATATGATTAGGATTTAGAATAGTGTAAAGAATAATACACCAAATAAAACATACTGATACTCACTAAAAATACAATAATTTAGGCTCTTCAACATAACACCAAGAACTAGAGAGATGTTTGACTGGTACCAAATCCAAATTATGAGCTGTTTAGACGCTCCAACTTTTCACTTATCCGTTTGACATTGTTGCAAGATTAATGCTAGCTGGCTTCCACCACCCAATTCCAATTTCAACTAGTTGTTCAATGTCGCATTTATACACTCCAACTTGCTTTTATTTTCTCATTGTAATAAACATTGTCACAACTCATTGATTGTAGGGCTGTAGTTGTTAAAGAACACTGGAAACTACTCAGCTGATCATTCTGTCAATAGTGCTAGAAAAGAAAATTCAGTTAAATTCACTATAAAATATTTATTTTATTTACAGTAATACTGGTAAACCTCTAATGATAGCATTGGGCCAGGTATTTCACCTTAGGATGAAACAAAATTCACTATTGTCTTATCCAACTGAGCCCACCAAAATTCTTACAAAAACGTTGTTTACACACTAAGCAAGATCAAGACGAGCCTGCAGGCACCATTAAAAGTTGCAAGTCCTAAGAAGTTAATGAGGAGGTTACAGTTTTACAGCTGGTAAGGTAGTCGTATTATGTGACATCTTAAACAAGAAAGTTTGTTCAATAAGATGCAAACAAACATAAGCTGAAAAATCCTTCTTCTATTACTTTTACTTAATGTAGTCAATAAATTACACAGGTCTACAAGATAATACTTATTGAAAGTTGTTTGTATTTTGATATCTGATTTCTATGTACTTTTCAGCGCTGAATTCAAAAATGGAATTCATATTTTTCTATCACGCAAGGTTATCTCACAAACAAGTAATGTATTTTAAGGAAAAACCAAATTTAACCTGATTTTGACTTTTTTGGGGTTATAGATACTTGAAGTTATAGATTTTATTAAACACAAACGAAATACCAAAATTTACATCTGCACAGCAGAATATTGAAAATTTGCATAATTTCAGGCCTAAAAGTCCTTATAGCAGTTTTTTCGCATCCCACCAAAGCTTCTTTGAATGCTCATTCTACTGTGGATTTGTTGAGGATCCTCCCACTGTAACATCCAGCAATAGTCTGCAATCATGTTTTGTTCTATCATCCCTGCTACCTTCTTTCCATTTCTTTGATATCTTGTTGGAAACTCTCCCCCTGTTGTTCACTTACAGCACAAAGATATGCTGGAAAGTAGTTAAGATGTGAGTGAAAATGAACTTATGTGCTCATGTTACAAATAAGTTTCTTGAAGTTGTCTAGCATATCTGCAACAATTGACTTGTAATTTGAGTCCTTTTTGTTTCTGATACAACTGATTACAACTAATTTAAATATGCCCATGCCACTTTTTCATTTATTTCCATTCTATCCTCAAAGTTGGTATTTCTAATACGTTTTCTTATGTCAGGACAGACTAACACTTCTTTTAAGCTTAACCTTGGACAAACCAAAAATTGTTCACGTTGGTATAGAAAACAATTTCCTTTTTTTATTTTTGTAAGCCTTTTCAAACTGGTTCATCAAACCCAATTTAATGTGAAATGGTGGGATTGTCTTCTTGCGATCAACAAGACTTTTCGTCCTAACATTTTTAACGCCCATCTCCAAGGTTTTCCTCACTGGCCATTTTGTTTTATTTTTTAATTTAATGTTGCTTTCTATCATGATGACTATCCCAATCACAGTGAAAGCAAGGAAACACTGTGTAACCACCTTGTTGAAAATACCTTTCAAATCACCTAACATTTTTCCAAGTGTGGTATATTGTATACATAACTACAGCACATTGTAGTTCAGCCTGTTTAATGTGTCAATGGCTATCACAAAAATCTTACAACTTTTTGACATTACATTTTTAAAGCATTTCAAAGCTGATTGAAACAATTCATTTGGTAGTTATTAAATGTTTTGTCCAAATTTGTCATGCTTTTTACTTGTATAACAATAAAACGTTATATAGCAAAATATTTACTTGGTGTTTGTGACAAAACTATACGTGATGAAATATTTTTAATATTTTTCACGATATCAGCGCTGAAAATACTATAAAGTTCAATAATTATATTAAAGACAACTTTTCTATCGTAGACCTGTGTTATGAACTGAAAAGTAACTGTTGCTTGCCAAAGGTGCATTTATAAATAATGTAGTTTTCTCGCAAAAGTGAATATTAAAATTACTTGTAAATTGCAAAAAATGTATGGTAAACACAAATACAGTACAAATTTGCAGTTTTGCACTTAATTGATCAGAGTGCTAATTACTGAAGCTTTTTTCAAGTATTATGGGGGTATTACCTGTTTTTAATTGTAACCAATATTACACAACTAAAGATTATAACTCTATAATCTTTGCTAACATTCTAAGCATTTTTTCCTTTGTATTATTACCTTTTGGCGACGCCTCTTGATCCTGCAGGGTTTTCTGGAATCATATGTGCATTTCACCACTAGTGTGGCATCCTTAGTGATAATAAAACTAAGTAAGATAAATATTTACACTATATACAGTTCGTACAGTGAAACTTCACTAGTGATACATAGCGTAGTGAAGTGTCGCTCTACCGAACTGTATATAGTGTAAATGTTTATCTTACTTAGTTTTAGTATCACTGAGGATACCACACTAGTGGCGAAATGCGCATATGATTCCAGATAACCCTGCAGGATCAAGAGGCATCACACAAAAGAAAATACTGTATTACAAATAAAATTAGGTCCTACCCTGGCATAAAAAATAATACAAATTTTTTTTCATATCTCCCTAAGCTACCTTCAATAAGAATATATATGTATATGAATGTCTATTGTCTCATTGTTATATCACTGTTATAAAACTGATTTTCACGTTCTTTTCGCTGTTTTTATGCTCTTTTTAAGCGGCTGTAACCTTTTCACACTACTTATTACTACTTCTTTCTTCGTTTTATTGCTAGTTCCTTCTTTGGTTTGTCCCATTTTGTTGTTAGGTTTGTTCCCTCTTTGGTTGGTTTTTCTTAATTTTGCCCTAAGTACACTCTCTGCTGTATATGCTTGATGGAATTGTTTTGGTTGTAAATTAAAAGTCATTTTTAAAATAAATTAAAATTTGTGGAATTTATTTTAAAAAATGACTTTTAATTTACTAAGTACACTCAATGTTAGATGCCTCTTTTATCCACCTTTTTACCCATACAATGTTTAATAACAGTCCGGTGTACATATGTAGGGATAACATTCAACCCCCTCCCCCCACCAGTTCATACACAAAAAAATTGACATCCTTCTCACTCACTCTATGTAGGCTACAAGATACTCAATGGTTACACCACCTAATTTTTTTTTACTTTTTTTTATTTTGTTACTGTCTACGCCAATAGCATTGTTAACATGATATTTTATCGTTGTTGAGGGACACAACGGTCCAAGCCCCTATAGTAAACTAAAGTGGACCTCCCGAGATATGAACCTGTGACCCTCTGCATTGGAAGCAGAAGTGCTAGCCACTAGACTAGCAAGAGGCCTTGAACATTATCATAGAAACTTGCTTACTCCTCCGCAATTCATCTTTTAACATTGGTGCTGAAAGTTATAGTTATTTTATGTGCTATACAGTTAACATGATCATTTCCTGTGCCACATGATCACACTCAAGTCTAAACTATAATCACTTCTAGATATACATAGACATGAGGTAAATACGCCAACCCCCAATCTACTGTAAATAAGGCACATCAATTATGACTTAAGGGGAGACGGACGTCCCTATTCGCGCCATGTTAATTTACTGTTACAAATATTGTGTTTTTTCAAGAACTGTTTAAGTTATTTAATTGAAATTTTTACTACATACTAATATCACCTTTTTCAATGGACCCTACCACTTTAAAAATTGTACATTAAAGAATAAATTTTTTATGATTTTTTTACTTTGGTAACTTTTTTACTTTATTTTTTAAGTAGTAAATAATTTGTTATTTAAACAAATGTTTACTAATTTTATTGAAAGTGGTAGGGGCTATGTATAAGGTTGTTTTTCACAAGTAGTAAAAATTTCAAGTGTTTTCAATAAGCGGTTCATGAGTAATCACAGATTTTCTGTACAAAATTGCTTACTTTCGGAAAAAAGAGAAAACTAGATAACAAAGTTGTATTTATTTACTTTTTAAAACAATCCTGCAGCATATTCAGGTTCTTCTTGTTTCTCTATGTCCCTTTTTCTTTTCTTGAGCATTCTTGACTGTTGTCTTTTTCTCTTGACTACTTCTTGGCTAGATCTTTGCGCTTTCCGCACTCTTGTGGTATCAATTTCTGTCAAGATGTTGATGCAATTAGGCCCAGGCTGCAGTCCAAAACTTTTAATAACTTTTATCCTACCTCTGTTACCTTCATTATATGTAATTATTGAATCAAATGTGCCATACTGGAGAGTACTGATTCCTACAAAATTTATTTTCGGTATCCTAGACCACAAAACTGAATTGTAGGACTCATTCACATTTTGAGTTCTACCGTGAAGGCATTTCTTGAGAAGTTCTGGGTTGGCTAGAGCTTGGTAAGTTGGTTTTATTATATCAATAACAGCTTGATCTATAGAATTCTTGTGATCATAGGGTGTTCCGTCACGTTGACTTTGTTTGTATCGGCACCACGATATATTACATAAATTATGCTGCGGTTTTTCATTGGTGGACGCTTTATGAAAAAATGTAGCCCACACATCTTTTTTCATGTTTTGTAGGTCATTTTTGTTTCTCCTGATAGCTAATCCATAATAGTTTTGTAGGCTATTGATTGCCTCATCAGTAAGTCGCCCTTTTGCTCCCGCAAGACCTTTACCGTCTGAAAGTTTCTTTTTCCTGTACTCTTTTCTCAATTTGCGCAACCTTCCCCTATACGTTTCTGAACGTGTCCTACACATTCTAATTTTTTTATTTGAATCTCCTCTCCATAAGGCTTAGATGCAACAACCTGGTCAAAACCTTTACAGTCCCCGTCACCTAAATAATACTCATAGCGTACACCTCTGGAAGCCTGTGAACGAGCAAACATATTCAATGCGCCTTCCACTTCCATGCCTCCACTTGACCCTTGGTAATTTTTTTTACAATCATGTCCAATTATTTTACATGCACAGCCATGGCAGTACTTGGAAAACACCTCTACATCTAAAATTTTCCCTGTATCAATGCAGGAAACAGTCACTACACCATTCAAAGATGTGTGGCCACGCTTTTGCCATGTCCCATCTAGGCCTACACTTAGGTTATTTGATGTGTTGCCATCTTCATCAACATTACAATTTACAGCTTCATTAGTAGCTGACATCATACTCTCAGTGGCTACTTCTTTTAGGGACTTTAGTAAAAGTGGATTGTATCGCTCAAATTTCTGTGGTGGGCTTGGTAAGTCTAAAATGCCGAATAGCGTCCGAGCCGCAACCATTCCCTTACCTATGGCTCTCAACCCATATACACACCTAATATTGATGTCAAAGAATTTATCAACTTTAGGAGAAGTGTTGAATGAAAGGCTCTCATTACAATGTTTACATACTAATGATAAAGTACTTGCTAGGCCCTTTCGCAAGCTCAAATTTTCAAGAATGTCAACCGTATTCTGTTTACAATTTTTGCATATGCAGAAACTAGCTAATGCTTGTGAAAGAATATCCATATTTACAATTATGTTACCTGATCCAACATTACAGTCTTCATCAACCAGAGAAACATTACCAATCTTTCTTTTCGAAGCAGAATCTTGCTCTACTATAGGCCTAGGCCTAGCCTCAAAATCATCCACACTTTCAGCGTTAGTTTCATTTTTCTCAGACACAGATGTAGTATTAATATCGCCAACTCTGGCTATATTATTAGTGTATTGATTTCCACGGAAACAGCGTTTTTTTACAGATTTTTTAGGCTTTCCCATGTTGAAAACAAACACAAACACAGTCTAACACTTCACAATAAATTGTTTTCTCAGCTGACAGAACCAATACTGTATTGAGGTTAGAATAAATAAATAGATCAGAATACACTGTCAAAACAGCAGACTACAGTGCACAGTGTAGCCAACCTAAACAATTAAATAAAGTACTTTATTCTTGAGAGATTCGGTACTATATCTAATGTGTGTTTTAAATCTCTTCAGATTTTTGTGTGCAAATATTTTTCAAAAAATATTACACACACTTATTGATCAACAAATATACAAGTGTTATATATTAAAATGCTCAGAAAATTCCAAATAATAAAAAGCAAAAATAAAAAAAAAATGACAAAAAATTTAAATTTTGACGTCCGTCTCCCCTTAAGAATTTATTAGAAAAACAATTCTTAAAACTCTTAAAAGTTTTCTAGTTCAAGTTTGGAAACATATATAGTATGCGCCATCTATTCAGCACCTATTCTATTCATAACAATCAGTATAAGATTACTGTGATTTTGGCTATCTGAACTGGAACATTTAGTCTGTTAATATTCTTTCTAGGTTGACTAGAACTGTAGTTTTTCCAGCGAAACACTTGTCAGCTAAAATCACACATAGCACACATAAAGAAACCATCCTCATCCACATGCATATCCATAATCCAATAATTGATTTAAGTTTTTTATTTTGATAATGTTGCGTGGTTCGGATTCAACACTAAACTGTAGGTCCCATTGCCTTGGATTTTGTGCTATTAATAAATGGGTATAAAGGAACAGTCGACCTTAGTTACTAACAGGCAACAGGGAAAAGGAACAAAATATATATGTCCTCCCATTCACCCATATGTTAAGATCAGCAGCGTCTTAATAATAAATGAAAACTAAAATAACTATTTTCTGTTGATTACTCAATATTACAGTAGTTTTTGAACTACAAAATTTACTATGCATACAACAATATACAGGGTGTTCAGTAAAACTGTTTCAATAATTTGGGATGTTACTGTACACACAAAAATAGGCAAAAAGCTTCATATGAAAGTATGTCCTAAAACCTTTAGTTTTCCGTCTATCTGTCTTTATGCGTTTTTTACATAAAAATTCTAACTTTGAATCCACTGAAGGTACAATTGTGAACTACTGTGATAAAAGGTACAGTAATTCAATTTTTTTTTTTTTTTAATATAAAAAATAATGTTCACCCTTTCGAAATGGCAGACGATTAATTTTTTCTAACTGAAATATCTAAAACCTCACTAATTTTACAAACAAAATGCAAGAATAATGTTTCTTTAGTAAATCTTAATATAATATTCACACTGTTTGTTTCAACAAAAACTGATAAAAAACAGGTGAGTTATGCTGCAAAACGTAAAACAATGTTTTACAGAATTAACCAAAGGGTAGTGGGGTTTTAAATATGTGTATTCTTTGAACAGCTGATTTCATGCCAATCTGCTATTTCATATGAACAGCTGTTTATTTATACTATTAATATTAGGTTTGGTTTCCATTGCAATTCAGGTGTTCTTACTGAAACCAGTCAGCCTGAGTTACCTTTTCTTTGGTGATTAAAGCTTCCTGTCTCTGCAAGTCTTTGATGGACCTTTGTAAAAGTTGTATGACAAGGTATAACAGGATTTTTAAAATGTTCCTAATACAGTTTACTCGCTTGAGTACTACTACAATGAGCCATGCCATACATCAAATGCATGTCTGGCATTTCTGAGTTGGCCAAATAATGTAATGTATTTTGTACATTATATTATCTGTCATTAGTAAAAGGAAACTATGAAAATAATAAAATAGAAATATGTCATAAGAAAATAAATTACAAATACTAACTAATTACAACTAACAATACAATAAAAAATCTTTACAGAAACACTCACAAAAACCGTGTACATGACAGTGTTCATTTTGTTACTAATGAATAATGCCAACAATGGAAACCAAACCTAATAGTAATAGCATAAATAAACAGCTGTTCATATGAAATAGCAGATTGACATGAAATCAGCTGTTCAAAGTATACATATATTTAAAACCGCACTAGCCTTTGGTAAATTTTTACGTTTTTAATCATAACTCACCTGTTTTTTATGAGTTTTTGTTGAAACAAACACTGTGAATGTTATAATAAGATTTACTAAAAAACATTATTCTTGCATTTTGTTTGTAAAATTAGTCATTTTTTAGATATTTCAGTTAGAAAAAAATAAACATTCGCCATTTTGAAACGGGTGAATATTATTTCTTGATATTAAAAAGAAATAAATAAAAATGAACTACTCTAGGATAATACAATCATGAAGTTTCCCAATTATACCTTCAGTTGATTCAAAGTTATGAATTTTTATGTAAAAAACACATAAAGACAGATAGACAGAATACTAAAGGTTTTAGGACATACTTTCAGATGAAGTTTTTTTTTTTTCATTTTCATGTGTACAATAACAGGCCCGCCCAGAGACTTTTGGTGGCCCCGGGGCAAAGTTTACCATGTGGCCCCTTCCTTCACTTCAAAATATTTACTCTGATTGTCAAATATACTATAATTGATATTTTATTTTTAGCACCTTCTACAATATTCTTACCATCTCTTTCGTTAGATTACTATTGTAGTTAAGATTCTTGTTCATGGACGTTTTCTCAGAGCTAGCTGCGAAGCTCCGGTAAGTTTTTCTCTAATTATCATATACTTTTTAAACATTTCCTTAAGTATTACCGCTACAATAACATCAATCTCTTATAACAAAACTGCTATTCTTTAATATTAAATAAATAATAACGAACCAAGCAATGCCACAGTCAGTTGCATAGTTGGGCGCAGCAGCTCTTCGATTGCCGGTTGAGGAGCAATCCTCGCCAATGATATTAGCTGTGGGCAGGGCCGTAACGTTAACTTAGGGGGCCCCGGGGCAAGACTGGCTGGCGGGGCCCCCCTATTACCTTACTCGCGCGCACACGAGCGTCAATATTCATTATAATTCTATAACAATATAGGTATGCTTTTATTTCCTTTACCATTTTTCATGTAAATAGTGTTTAATAATCTGCCTAATCATTCTGTACCTATTAATAACTAACTAATTTTAAAAATAATTTTATGAAGGTTAAAAAAACATTTTTGAAAGTTTTATAATTACTCATTTACTTTTTTAATACTATACAAAATAAGATTATTACACTTTTCAAAAGATAAAAATTGATTTTTTAACAGATTAAAAAAAGATTCCAAAATTACAAAATTATAAACTTGGTTTAATTACTTTAAAATTATTTGATTACTGGAACATTTGTTTCCTTCTATGAGCCTTCAAGCAGGCAAAGTCATCAATAACTTTATCAAAATTAATTTTTTGAGCTCTGTCATTTTCGATTGAGAGTAGTGTCAAACTACTTAGTCTTTCTTGTGCCATTGTACTTCTAAGATAGTTTTTTATTAATTTAAGTTTAGAAAAAGATCGTTCAGCTTTGGCAACTGTTACAGGCACTGTTAAGTACATAATGCACGCTGTGCACACATCAGGATAAGTCGAAGAAAGCGAACTATGCTCAACAATCAAAAGTTCCGCAAATTCTTTTAGAGTTTTCAGTTTCACATGCTTCTTTTGGAATGTCTGTTTAACACTACACAACTGAGAAGGGAAACTGTGAGAAACATCATTTGAAAACTTGTTAACAAATTCACTGACTTTCTTGTGAATTTCATCTTCTGGAGCATTTGCCAAGTAGTCTGGTTGAATCACTTGGTAGGTATCCAAAACTGATTGCATTCCTTGGAAGCGGTGGTCTAACTGGGTGAAGAGAGTGTCAATCATGGGGTAGAATACTGTCACTCTGAAGCAAGATTCTGGATCAACTAGCCGTTCATCTTGACATAGTTCATCAAAATGTTTTTTGGCTTTTTTAACCCTTCCTTCTTTGAAGTTCTGAGCCTAGAGTATTATTTGAAATACGATAATTTACCTGTATTGTTAGTATCACTTGATGAATGACTTGCACTGGCGCTACCCAGCCATTGGGATAACTTTGAATTTTTTGCACACTCTTCATCTCTTCTTTTCTTAGGTTGTCTTTTTTTACTTCCACTTAAATATGACCGTTTCATTATAACTAGCACACACTTTAGGAAGAGGTCGATCGCAAAAACTGAGTAAATTACAGCACAAACAACTTAGTCACGATTAGTCCCGAATGTCCTATCACAACCACGCACTGAGAGGTAATGACGAGAAGCAAACACTATACAGTATTGCCAAGATTATTTTTTATCTTAGCAAAGTTTGGCAACGCAGACGTCTTTCGATGTCGTGGGAACACCTGTGCACTTCCGGTTACAGTAGTATGTTTATCGTTTATCTCAAACATCCGGCTGAGCAATGACTCACTCCCGAGCAACAATTATTGACGTAAGAAAATTATATTTCTTTATGATTTTGTATAAGCTTATTTGTCTTAAAAATATTTGTATCGTATATTTTTTAAGTTCAAAATTCAGTCTCTAGTTTTTTACATTTTTATTATAAAATTTTCGTTGATTTTTAAATATATAAAAAATACGTTTTTCGGAAGTAGTACGCAATTATGCCCCTCTATCGGGGGCCCCTTCGGGGCCCCCTAGGCTCCGGGGCCCCGGGGCGGTGCCCCGGTTGCCCCGGTGGTCGTTACGGCCCTGGCTGTGGGTGAGGGAGGGAGGGGCCAATAAATTTGTATAGGCCACTTGGCTTCGCTAGCTAAAGAGCAAGTTTATACTGAGAGTGGCCGAATGTTTAGGAAGTAAAATAATTTGGCGAGCGCGAACATCTAGTGCTTTAAAAACAGCCAACTGAGAGTTGAGGTTATTGTTTTCAAAACAGGTTGTAGACCACTGGGTACGTAGCTTATTTATGTTGGACATTAAAACATCTAGTTTATACTCGTGATTTTAGTTTGTCTTTGTGCTAAACTTTATAAAACTATTCAATTTTTATTTCACAGACATAAAAGTCATTTTGTACTAACTCAATTTTCTCAGCATAAAACACAGTAAAATTTATGTCTGTCAAATTGGACACTATATCGTTGATGTACACCACAGTGTACACGTCCGTACAGTGACAGTGGTATTGACACACCCACACACCCATTCACGAACAGTGGTATTGACCCTCCCGCTCAACAATACACGTACAGTGGTTCAATCTTAGTTAATTTCACTTATCACGTAATAAACAATAAATAAATACTGTATTAATGATTGTCAAAAATATAAATGGCTTACTCGTTCGTCAGTGACAGTAAACAATTATGAAAACTATTTTGATTGGTCGTAGATTTGTTATGTTAATGAATGACAACTTTAATCAATTATGCTATTTGTTTGGGAAAAACTCGTACGTGGGCATAAATGGTTTTTAATCAAGAGCTACTCTACTGAGTATGTTGAGAATACACCCCTGTTCCTGTTACAGTTTCAGGGTAAATTAAACCAGACAATAAAAGAGTTACAACAAGTTAAATGTCACAAAATAAATATTATTCAAAAGGAGTTGTATGAATCTTAACAATGATGAAGATGTTTTATCTATTAACGGTGTACTTAAGAGCTTCTCTTTTCATTAAGACCTATGTCATAATATTTTGGTAGAATGTCTTTACGAACATCTATGTTATAATAACTAGTAAATTTAAAATGTCAAAGGAAACATTACAGTACAGAGAAAGTAAAAAAATTGCATGTACAGTAAACTCTGGTTAACCGGTTAAATATGATGGAAGGTGAATCCGGATAGTACAGAAAGTTACAAAATTATAATTTTTAGACAAGATTATGCCACGCAATTCCTGTTCCTTTTTTATTCCCTAATTGCCCCAATGTATTTCTTATGGGAAAATCACAAAAAAGTAGTATTTCTAACTTAACTTGAGAAAAAGCTTCAGTAAAATTTTCAATCCTTCACGGTTTTACCCGCTTAACAAACGTGCACTTTATATATGAATTTCAGCTTAAAAACTGAAAACTTTGGGGTATCGGGGGGCAAAAAACTGAAATTTTTTAAAATGTAGGATTTTGTAATACTGATGCTATCTACTCAAGTGAGGTATTACATTAAAGCTATTTTTCTCCTGAATCCAAATACACCATCAGATTTTGAAAAGAGCAAATATTAAAAGGTATATGTCCCAAGAACAAAAAATCTCAGAAAAAAGGGTTATAACTAAAATAAAACACCCAAGTAGGGTATCTAACTGTAGGTATTTATCTTCCAAATCACATTAAACAATAACATTTTGAAAGAGAAAACGTTTAAGGGCTCTTCCCCCAATACAAAATATGCTCCAAAACTAATACATCCAAGTGGGGTATCAAATTAAAGGTACTGTATTATTATTCTCTTAAATACTAATTTACCATCAGATTTTATAAAACCTTATGTTTAGGGGCTCCACTGCCCCAAAAACCAAAATTCATGGTCGTACTAGTTAACAGTCCTGGTGAGCAGTAGGCCGATCTTCCTCACGAGGCGAGATCCACAAATGGGACTGTAGCCGTGTGCCTTGGTGAGGCCGCAGGCCAAACATTTCCCCGCGAGACCGTAGGCCGAGTTCCACAAGGTGGCTAAAGCTAGAGTTCCCAGGTGAGACCGCAGGCCGAGCTTATCTCACGAGCGTAGCGAGTGACGATGGGGTTGGCACGCGAAGCGTGCAGGGATGTCTACTAGTATAATATATATGTACTTTTTTTTCTTCTATCGACATTAATATTGTTTTACCCTTTAGTTATAAGACCACATCTTTCTAATCTGCTATGTAAGGATAGATGAAATATTCTCATAATCTTGTAAGTGTTTCATTTTTTACCGATTACATCCTTTTTTTTTGTATTTTCAAAATAAATTTGTGGTTTTAGTTCAAAATAAGGTATATTTTAATTTGTATATTACAATGATTTATTATTCAAACGCGTTCACTGCCATGGTAAACTGTGTCAAGTCTACTACTACTTGTTCCTCACCTATTTATTGTTGAATAAGTCCATCTTCCTTAAAACATTTGTCTATGTGCTATTCAGGGTGAGATGGTAGTGAAGCTCCTCCCGCAGCTTGTGTGACGTAGTGATAGGACGATTCACAGGCGTTCACATGTCGCTGTAGTAATGAGCTCATTTCTGGATTGTAAGTTCACATTATTGCAGAAAAGTCGTCTGTTTTGTAAAAAGTACACAATCTGATTTTATTTTATGTTCTGGGGAAATAGTAGTCCCTTAATGCGGTGTTTTTAAAACGCATACAATTAATTCTTTAAACAGTACTTTTCCCTAAACGAACTACTTCGGCAATCTTTAGCATCACCGTGTAAATCGGCGTGCCTTTATGTTCAGCCAATACACTTTTATGCACAACAATATTAATAACAAACGGGTTGAAGCTGAGTTGCTAACCCTTAGGCTAGCCTATGGTAAACGATTATGATTGATTACCCTAAAAGTAAATAAATAAATTGGATAGTTCAATTTTGTTATACTTAACCGAGGACCTCGGCAAGTTGCGTAATGTCGGGAAAGCGTAAAATGACCAAATTACTCGGTGAGCATGGAGTAACCTTCCGGAACTGCTAATTGATGATAACAATGACTCGTCTAAACCCCTTTGGTCGCTTGGTTCCCAGAAGGAAATTAATTTAACAAAATTTAAATGATAAATTTGTGTGTGTATATTATTGTAATAAGAATTGTAACTAATTGATCAAAATAAGAAAAAGCGTGTTTTATCCGCGAATTCCTAAGTATTGAGAGCTGTTAAATAATACGTGTTTTATCAGGAATTCCAAAATATTAGAGATGTTAGATAATAGATATTTAGACAAATTCCAAAATATTGAGAGATTTTAAAAAATGCGTTTTTTTTTTGTGAATTGTGTTTTTTCGTAAATTCAATAACTAACGTCGACACAGGTGGCGCAGTGCTGTAACCCAGTTACTTGGGGACAAAGTGTTGTGGACGTTGTAGGCGATAGGTTCTGTGCTCAGTCCTCTTAATACAGACACGGTGTCCGCTCAATGGTTGCCACCGACGTGGACACTACTAGAGAGGTCTAGGTGTCCGTGTTGGGTGGCAGTCAGTGTCCGGATGTTGTGTAGGAAGGAGAAGTGAGTATAAAGCTCGTCGCACTCCGGGGGCGCGCCGAACCGCATCGCGCCTCCCCAACAGAAAATATCCCGGTTTGCATGTAAGTAAGAGAGCGCGCACACTGGGGAGCGCGCCGCGCAGCCGTGGCCACCGAAGAATCGTTCCGTTGCCGAAAGTCTCGAGAGAATACGGAGTGGAATTGTTCCACTGTGGAGGCGCGTCGCGGCGTGGTTCCACTGCAGTGTGCGCTGGGAGTGGAAACTTCATCTGAGCACGGCCATATTTCGGGTGCCTTCGCTACCCTTCGTTCACCCACGGAAGCTGTGTTTAATAAATAAAATACTGTTGGGAACTGTATTGATAAATGGAATGTATATATCGGCCAAATCTTAATAGAGTTTGGTTTGGAGATTCTGGCGGCCATACTAAACCTTACAAATAAAATATGTAATAAAATTTACCTTAAACAGATGGCAAGTCGTTCTTCAGGAAAAAATGGTCTTCTGTAGTTTGTACTTTGCTTCTCTGCAATGGTCTCATTATATCGGGAAGATCATAACACTTTTCTGGGAACATTCAAAAATATCGGAAACATTTTCATTTGTCCTTTAATAATTCCGGAAAAAGATGGTTACACTTCCCGTATGTGTCCCTCTTTTCGTTTATTAAATGAACACACGTCTACCTCTACCTCTTCTCTTCCGATTCCATTAGACAAAATAATTACAAATCCTCATCTTCAGAACTGGTCATCTTAATTAACCACAACAATAAAACAACTGCTCATAACAGTGTCAGAATACAGAATGGCGGCTGGCGTTGGCGGTCGGGAGGAGAGGAAACACGGCGTTTCGGTGTGCGACCTCCAGTGTAATTTTGTACGTGGCGGCGAGGAGCGGCGCGGCGCGCTCCCTGTGTGCGACGAGCTTCAAGCTTGTCAACAGGGTCGTCGCGTTGTTTCTTGGCGCCCGGGGCGAGATGTTGTCAGCCCCCCCCCTCCCTCCACACACACACACAATGAGCGGCGCTCGTTATACAGAGTTGCGTGGCGGGTTGCGTCGCTGTTTGCGTGTCCAACAAGAGACACATATACCTTTAAAAAATACTAGAGCCAGGAATTAAATTAGTTAAATTTTAGAAGAAAATAATTTTTAATATATGATAATCGAATCCATAAAAATAATGTAATAAGTGTCTCTACTACGAGTTATCGTCAGCGTTCCAAGATCGGACGTCAGCCGGTCGGGCGAAATAAAAGTAGAACACGGCAGCGACTCTTGTATACAGAGCGACACTCTGCGACATTGCAATATTGTCTTATAATAAAATATATTAAGATAATTAAGTTTGGGACATTCAGTTGTAGCACTAGCATTGCGGGGCCCTGTGCAATTCAAGATCTATGGGGCCCCTCCTCCTGACAGCTATGTGGGTGGGGTTTGCAATACTCCTAGGAAAGAGGGAGATCCGGCCATCCCTGGAAAAATATTTGCTAATTTTTGCGCAAGAATAAGGCTTTTTAACGCTTTCTTGAGCCTTCAACTCCACAGTGGAGTTCATTATTAGGCTATTATTACTTAACTAAAAGTAGTTTACAAGCAAATCCAGCTACTAAATTTTAGTAAAAATATTTCATTTTGGAAAACGTTATTAACATATAAAGTGATTGGTGTCAAATATGTATTTGTTCAATAAATGCATACAACGTAATATTGAAAATTACGTTATACTTTATCCACAACTTTCCAACATACGTTATGTACATCTAACATACGTTATGTACATCTAACATAAAATTTGCAATTTTTTAAATTACTTTTGCCGTAGCACCCGCGGCGCCCGGGGCGGTCACCCCACCCACGAACGACCTGCTTGTCAAATAGCTGAAAATCAGACCAGTACTACATGATTCGGATTCCACGTAAAGTTTTTTATTTGGCTAATAATAAATGGGTCCTTCCTGAGGTAATTCGAACTCAGTTAGTAACAACGATTACACTCATTCATATAGGCCCCTACACTAGAATAATGAATAACCAATTTCTTGGGTTTTTGTCAGATATCGTTTTAGAATTCAATAGACTCATCTGACGCCTCTCATCTTGACTGTTTGTTTATTGAGCTATTTTAAATATTATATTTTTCTTGCCCATGAACGAACAAATATTAGTCGTTTATCTATAGTAGGTCCCATCTAGATCTAAATTTGTTCTGAAACCATAATGGGCTATTCATTTTGAAACTGGACACTCCTGTAACTAAATTTACAATTTCATTAATGTTAAGTACATTTTTGGAATCTTGTTTTCTATACTAATGTACAGTATATATTTTTGAAAACATAGAAGAGTTCCAAATCAGTTTGTAATTGTGATATTGATTTTCTTCCATTTTATTTTTCATAACTGCTGCAGTATTTGAACTGATTGAATCAATTTCCTTACTAATGATAGACTTTATTGCAAACGTGCTGTGCCAATGTACAGTTCAGTTAAAATCTGACACCTAAGAAACATTCGTGACACTAACTTGAAATAATTATTAGCCTTTTTTTACTTTATATAAAAGACCAAATTACTCATTTTATACACGAAAACTGAAGATGTGCTAAACAAATAGTATTTTTATACGCCGGACAGCTTTGAATCGAGGTATACAAGTAGCGAATAGAAATTTACTCCCATAGCTTTCCACGCGATTTTCTTGAATTGCAAGGTGCCAGTTTTCATCTTTGCACGAATGATAGAATGAATTTATACGCCCTTCTTACTACGAACGATCTCAGATCTCTGGGGACGAAAAAGATCAGTTTTCAGCTCTGCGCTAAGAATGGAGAAACTTGTTCACTTTTCAACGAGTATTTTTGAGTATTTTATATTTTCAGTTTTTATCGTTAGGTGAAGAACGTAGACACACTTATTAATTACTTTTATATGTCTATCTAAGATAATTATTGTGTTAAACTTCAGTTTTCAACTTCGCGCTAAAACAAAAGCACAGATACAGATTCTTGTCCCAAGAGAAAACTTCTGTACTTTTAGAAAACTGAAAACTATACTGTTAAACGTCTAGGTTCAGTGAAGTGCGACGCAATGAACTATGGAGAGGCCAGTGGCCCGAGATAATAAAAGCAGTGACAGAACAGGTCCCTGAGGAACCCCCGCCCCTCTCCTATGTATCCATCACAACTCACAGCCTCTCATTCTGTAGCAGGTTGGATGGGCGCTAAATGTACGAGTAAACCTTATTTAGTAAAGTATTTTAGCTGTAGTAGGAACAAGTGGAGGCTACTATATGATCTCATTCCATGGTGGCCTTGCAGCGTCGTCTTCAATCGATATGTATCGTGAAGGGTGGAAACTCACCCTCCCGAATGCCAAATCATACATTAAATATATCGAAGAAATGAATTCACTGAGTGCGTATGAAGTACGCGCGCACAACTGACACTCGATGATCTTCAAATACACCAACATGCTCAATCGACAACTGACGATCTTCCCGTCCACCTTACATGCAAAGTCGATCTTCACATAGGCATACACAATCGACTATAGATGATCTTCCCATCTAACATACATCCACAATTCACTTCTGCTTATCTTACCTTCCACAATCTACTCTCGATAGTCTCGCCATCCACAGTTTACTCTTTCTTGTTGAGATCATCTCGTCCACAGTTTACTCCTAATAATCTTCCCGTCCACAGTTTACTCTTGATGATCTTCCCATCCACAGTTCACTCTTCACGATCTTGCTGCCATCCACAGTGTAGGCCTACTCTTGATGATCTTCCCATCCACAGTTTACTCTTGATTACCTTTCCATTCACAGTGTACTCTTGGTGATCTCCCCGTCCACAGTTCACGCTTGATGATCTCCCCATCCGCAGTGTACTCATGATGATTTTCCAAATTCACTGTTTACTCTCGATGATCTTCCCATGCACAATCTACTCTTGATCTTCTTATCCACAATTTACTCTTGATAATATTTCCCGTTTAGAATCGACTTTTGATTATCTTCCCATCGACAATCGTCTGTTAATGGGAATTTTTCCATCCACAAGTTACTCTTGATGATCTTTCTATTCGATCTTATCGATTTTTTCAGGCATTTCCATCAATCCCATGAATAACTAAGACCATATGGCATCTCTTTTAGATTACATAGGTCTTTTAGATCAACAGACACGTGTGACTGGGCAACCACTGCTTTTAATCATGATTAATAACTCTTTTATACTGGCAATAGAAATTTTACTGTTATGATCCAGACATTTTTCTTTAAGCTTGTCAATACGAGGTTCATCCGATAAACAGTTTAGAACTAAAGTATAATAGTATGGAATTGAAAAACAAACTAGTTTTATGACATTCTACAAACTTAACCACTTCCGTAAATCTTAATTTTATTATTAGGGTTGGACTGTGCTGGATTTATCAACTATATTAGATTGGTTAAAAGAGTAATTTTTGTGTATATAGTGTATCTGGGGACTAACTAAACTGGCTATCAATTCAATTGATGTATAGAATAAAATATACTTGCATATTAACGGTCTTGTTTCATTACGAAATTGTAACGCCTAGGTTGTACCACTGAATGTCTAATTTGGAAATCATCAAGATGGAAGATCATTCATTGGAAATGTTCTTTCTAAATGAATTTTTAGCAAAATATATAACGGGTTGTTTACAAAAAGAGTTAATTAAAGGGGTACAAAGTTCTTTCCCGCTAATTATTTAGAAATTTGTTTTTTTTTTTTTTTTTTGATAACGCACTCGCTGTCGGGCTACGTTGTGTAAACGGACTTTCCCTAATTTAAATTGAACATCGGACATGCAGTAAATAGTGCGTATCTAATTTAGTAGGGAATTATTTAGAAAGATATTACTCTGACAGGTGGTGCGCGCGTTAGCCTATCACCAGTGAGGGGTGGGGCTAGCTAGGTGGTTGAATCAGCTGATCTGTGGTCCAGTCAGCTGGGAGGTTGAACGTCGCCGCGCCCGCGCTTCCCGCCAACCTGTAGTCGCATCCCTGTCACTTGGAGAGTCGCACAGCGATTCATCTGGCAGTTCGTGGTTTGGAGCGATAACAAGGCCGATAGCAGTATTATTATAGAGGCGGCGTCAATGTGTTGGCGTTTTCCATATTGTTTACTTCGTTGACTATTGTGTGAGCTAGTTGTGGCAAACGCTTTGATGACGAGTTTTCAATTTTGATTACACCGCGTTTAATTCTTGATCGGGGTGAACTCTTCCGCTGAAATTTCTACGTGATATAAGCGATTATTTAGTGAATGCTTGTGGTTTTATAATTGTTAGATAAATTTTAAATGTGTTGGCCTATGCAGGTTAAAATGAAGAACGGTACGTAGATCGTAAATGTCGTGTGGTTGAAATGATCCAACGGTATGGTGGTGCTGGCTGGTAAAGAGTTCGGAGTGTTTGGCGGAAAACCCCCAAGATCACCCAGGTAATGAAAATTTAGTCAAGAATAAATCATATGATTCGTGCATTTTCAATGAATATTTAGTAAAATAGTGTAGTTTGTTGTTTGGTAAAGTCTCATTTTCGAAATGCTAATTGACAAAATGTGCAGCTAAATGAAAGTAAACAACTAAAACAATACAAGAAATATTCATTTTCTTGTATCATTATCATTTAGAAGTTCACCTGTAAATAGTATATTATTGTCGTATGTAAAAAACAGTCAAATTAGCCCAGAAAAACAAAGCATTAAACATGTTAACATTAAGAAAATATAGTGTAGTTATTTTCGACATTCATTAGCAATACAGAACCTTGCGAAAGTAGAAGGTACTTTAATGCACAGTAGGCATATACAAATGGTTCTGTACACATTTTGGTTATTCCGTCATGCAAAATTAATTTATTGAAATAAATTATATCAACTTTTTATAATGATTTGGTAACTAAATAAAAGCATTTTACAATATCGGATTATTTTTCAGCTAATACTAAACTAGAGAATTTTTAACAAGTAATGTAATCCGTTGCACATTATATCTGCGAGGTAATTGTAGTCAAACGAAATTATAAAGATGGAACCGACATTTTTTAATTATAAACTGTACCTTTAAAACACATACAGTAGTGAGTATGTTCTTTAGCTCTTGAAGGGACTATTAATGCATTTTTGAATAGTGTTTTGTTTTTGAATTACCTAAAGAATAATTTATTTTATTTAAAAAGTATAATGTTTAGGTATGTTACATTCGTCTAATATAATTGTACAAGCAGTTGCAGTATATAAAGAAAAATGCTGAATTTAACAAAATAAACTATAAATATGAAATTGTACATTTTTTGCATAGCCTGTACAACAGTGAATATGTGATATTTTACGATCAAACTAGCAACATTCTGTGACTCTACATACATCGTGAATTGTCTTTCTTTCTTTCTTTACCAACGGTTAGTTGTGACTTATTTGATGTTGAAAACGAAAGAAGAGTCAATTTACGAGAATAGACAATTTACACGCGCGTTCAACGAAACTTCTGTTGACTCGCGTATTGAAATTCAGTTTGAAAGTCGGCAATGACTGTAAACTACTCAGCAGATGTCTGTACGGGATAAGGTTATTGGAGTTGATGGAATGATAGCGCGCGACTGGCCTCAATCCGCGGGTAGATGCCGACGTCCCCTGTTAATTGTACCGACCGCCGTTCCGACTTGTAACTGTACCGTGCGAGGGAATGTTTGAAGCCCTCAAGGAAGTGGCCTATTTATCCGAGTCGTGTAGTGTAACTCAGTGTGAGCGTGCGATAAATTCGGTACATGCAAGTTTAAAAATTTGGCGCTCGAGAAACTCGTTTGACTCCATCCTATGTTTCGATGGAGATGATAAACATGTTTCGATATATCGACATATTAGTATCGATATTTTCTTTCGATAATATCGTACATATCGATATTTTTGTACGATATATCATATCACAATACTAGGCATGATTGCCTTATTCTCTCTCAAAATCATCTATTCGAAAAAAACACGTTTAAATTGCCTTTTATGCGTATTAAACATGCATTGAAATAATAAAGTTGCTTTAATACTTTTTTTACGTGAGGTTAACGCACTAAAATGTAGTTTATTGTAGGCCAGTGGGTGGAAAAGGTAAATGAATTTGAGTGTGAGTTTACAACGCTGACTCTAAGGTGCCTAATTTGAATGCCTTAGTGAATCAATTTGTTTAATTTTTAGTGTTTATAAGAAGCCTAAAGTTATTTTAATTGTGAAAAACAAAAATAACAATGTTATTACAGTATTACTTCATAATTAACATAATAAATAAAGGTATATTTATTCTTATTTTGAATGTTTTCATTCAATGTCACAGACAACAACTTGTTTCTTGTAGATTAATGTATGTAATTTTTACATTCAGTGGGCTATTCTAAATAGTAACAGTAAAACATAAGTTTATTTTTGGTCAAGACATAAGTGTTAGTGCATAATTTTAGGCAGATAAATCATCTACAATTCGATATATCAATATTTTTCCTTTAATATTACCGTTAGATAGATTTTTGGTTTGCGATATATCGACAATTCGATATAACGATATGTTGAAATTTTTTGCCATCCTTATTACAGTATAACTTGTGGATGGGTATCAAAAGAACGAATATAAAATTAAATATGTGAATAAAAATTACAGAATTAAAATGAAATATGTCATATTTATTGAAATATTAGTCATTTTTTACAATCAGAGACCGATGGTCGTTAACTTTCTGTTGATATTCGTCGATTAGGAAGTATTGAGGATTCAAAGAATTAAATAATATGACCGTTGGTTTCTCTGTAAACAATGAGAGTTTTTAATAGACATATAGAATCCTGTCCGCCCATGCTTATATACTATTCAGTGAGAGTTGAGAGTGAGGCTCCACCTAGATTCTCCTTGTCTCAAAGGTTCTGGCCAATAAGAAAAGAGTGGACCATTGATTTACAACAAGACTAATTCATTGGCTGTTCCCCAGTCAGTAAGTCAGACTATGGCAATCAGTTTGCTCATACCTTCTGCTTTGTATCGCGAACATGTGAACGACTGTGAATCGGCCTAGCACCCACGTAACACCAGCAGTGGGTGGAACTTCACTCTCAACTCTCCCTGAATTGTGTATAGCTGTCCGGTCTACGAGTTCGAACACATCTGCTCTATTATAGTTATATTTACTGTCAGTAAATTAATCCTATAATTTAATGAAACTTGTGTCACAGTTTACTAACCTAATATATGTTGACCCTGTTGTAATAATGATTGGTCATTACTGTAGGCCTGTGCGAATTAATTGAAGAACGTAATTTAATGAACTTGTGTCACAGTTTACTAACCTAATATATGTTGACCCTGTTGTAATAATGATTGGTCATTACTGTAGGCCTGTGCGAATTAATTGAAGAACGTAATTTAATGAAACTTGTGTCACAGTTTACTAACCTAATATATGTTGACCCTGTTGTAATAATGATTGGTCATTACTGTAGGCCTGTGCGAATTAATTGAAGAACGTAATTTAATGCAACACTCATTAAGATTAAGCATTGTTGCCGATTGGTTCGATAATTCGTACCTCCTTCCACGCCAATTAGATCGGTTTAACAAGACGCCACTGTATCAAACAACAACCGGTTTGCTTACGTCCAGCTGGGTGTAATAAACGAACGCCTCGTGGTCTTGTCCAATCACCATTCGCCAATGTAATTTCAATCAACAATTACCACTTGGAAGTTCTTCAGTGCACGTTCAAACAAAAGTAAAATCTGTCCTGTAAACTACGGTGCGATTTTATTCTTTCATAACAATCTATCGATTAATTTTAAACGACCACGCCGCTATAATAATTTTCATGGATAGGCTTCCACGGTCGTCACTATTACTGCACTAACAGAACTTTTGTTTCATCTACGACAAGTATGCGTATGTTCAATACTGACAATTTAATTTGCGTGTTGTTCACAAAACAACTGTCTGATAATATTTAAAGACCTCTAGAACGTAGTGGTAAAATTAACTATGGTATGTGTTAATCCTGTAATTGTTTATAGCATTATAATAAAATAAATATTATTTTATATTCTGTAGAAAGTACTATTAATTAATAATGTTTATCAAATGAAATAGCTGTTTTTATCCGTAATTATATCACTCTATATATATATATATATATATATATATATATATATATATAACCAAAACACGTGCATTATAACACAAACACGGTAACTATTTAGAACAGACATCAGGTATCACGACTGCGCAGTAGACAGTAACGTCTTATGGGTGAAATCAGCTGGTTTGTTTATTCTATTGAATACTGGTAACTAAATCCACCAATTACATAGAAACTTTCAGCTGAATAGTTAATCAAGTTATTTACCACTTATCAGCTGGAATTATAATTATGGGAATTAGAACAGTATTTTTGTGTTTATTTTTGCAATTTCGCCAATGTGACGTCATTGGAGATGTGCTTGGTACCTACCGTCTTCTTTTATATGTACCGTGGTTTATATAGTAACAAGTGATAGTATTGGTTTACTGCAACAGATGTTTAGAAAAATCATCAATATTTTCAACTAATTTATATTTGACAACATTGCTGGGCGAGAAGTGATGAGGGGAGCTTCACATGCCACAGCTATTATCAGACTATTTAGTTGCGGTTTACGCTAGTACTTTTTACAGAATAAAACAATATTTATATTAATATAATGCTATAAAAAA